>QXEO01000683.1:1738213-2365313 GCA_007115705.1 Dactylis glomerata
TGCGTCTGCTTCTTCTGTCCACTCGAATTTATCGTCTGATTTCTTCATAAGTGCATAAAAAGGAAGCGCCTTCTCCCCTAGTCGAGCAACGAAACGACTTAGTGCCGCGACACGTCCTGCAAGTTTCTGTACGTCGTGTAGTTTCGTGGGTTTCCCCATTGTTAAGATTGCTTGGATCTTTTCTGGGTTTGCCTCTATTCCTCGTGCTGATACCAAGAACCCCAAAAGTTGTCCTGCTGATACACCGAAGGAACACTTTGTCGGGTTAAGCTTAAGCTTGTACCTGCTCAGGTTGTCGAAGGTTTCTGCCAAGTCGCTGATTAAAGATTTCTCTTCTCTTGTCGTGATGACTACATCATCAATGTAGACTTGGATATTGCGTCCTATTTGGCTTCCGAGGCAATTTTGCATCATCCGCTGATAAGTTGCTCCTGCATTTTTTAGGCCGAAAGGCATTACTTGGTAGCAAAACACTCCGTATGGTGTGATGAAGGCCGTTTTTTCTTCGTCCTCTTTCTTCAATTTGATCTGATTGTAACCAGAATATGCGTCCAAAAATGAAAGCCTCGGCACCCCGCTGTGGAATCAATTATCTGATCGATGCGGGGTAGAGGGAAGGGATCCTTTGGACAATGCTTATTGAGAGATGTGTAGTCAACACATACTCTTTGCACATCTGTATTCTTCTTGGGTACTATAACTGGGTTCGATACCCAACTCGAAGTTTTGATTTCTCTGATAAATCCGGCATTTTCTAGCCTGTGCAATTCTGACGCTATCGCCTTCCTTTTAGGTTCATCAAATCGTCTCAATGGTTGCTTGACTGGCTTTGCCTTGGGATCTACATTTAGTGCGTGCTCGACGAGTTCCCTGGGAACCCCTGGCATGTCCGATGGACACCAGGCGAAGATTTCCCAGCGCTCACGGAGGAACTCGACGAGCGCGCCTTCCTATGCGGGATCCAAGTTCACTGCAATTGATGTCGTTTTGTTTGGATCTGTAGGATGAACCTGAATTTTCTTCGAGTCCTGCGTTGTGTGGAAAGCCTGATCTGGCAGGGATCGTCCAACGTCGGGTAGCACATTATGATCCGTTTCTCCTTTTAACCTCTCATATTCTGCTGTCATGCCGAAGGTTTGCGCCATCCTGTTGAATTCTCTGTCGCATGTGTTGGCTACTTCAAAGCTCCCTTGTACTATAATTGTTCCTTTGGGCCCTGGAATTTTCAATGTAAGATACGCGTAGTGTGGCACTGCCATGAATTTTGCAAATGCTGGAGCCCCAGGATTGCATGATATTTCGACGGCCAGTCCATAACTTCGAACTCCAGCTTCTCTCTTTTATAATTTTCACTACTGCCAAAACAGACATCGAGTTCTATCCTTCCCAAAGGGTAGTTTGCGGCTCCTGGTACTATTCCGTGGAAAGAGCAATCTGTTGGCTTCAAACTCGTCAGCGAGATGCACATTGCCTTTAGGGTTCTAGCATATATTAAGTTTATGCCACTCCCTGCATCCATGAACACTCTTCCGATGTCGTACCCTCCTATTTGAGCCTTTAAGACCATAGGCGAGTGGCCTGGCCTGGGAATTTTCCTCGGGTGGTCTGCTCTACTGAACTTGATTGGTTGTTCCGACCACCGTAGGTACTCTGTGGTAGCTGGTGGTGATGATATTGCTAGGTTTACTTGCCTGGATATGCTCTTTCGCTCTTTCTTTGACTTGGGCACCGGTTGAATCATGGCTGATATGTACACTTTTGACTCTAGGTGTCTTGCTGGCCTTTGTATTTGATATCCTTGACTTCTGTGCCTTTCTCTTGCCTCCTTTCTTGGCTTGCGCCCATGGCGCTTTGCAACCTGTCGGGGGGATGACCCCCGGTAGGGTCAAGAGACTAGAAAGACTCAAGGTCTATGATTGACTTTATGCCGGGTTATCAAGGAAGGGCCTGGCCGGAATATAAGAGCATCGGCCAGGCCGGCATATAATGTGTATCCCGGCTGGTGTCTGGATATGCCGGCATAGCCGGAATACTGATATATGTGTGCCGGCATATACTCAGATATGCCGGCCTAACTATTTGGTGTGTTGTGCAGGAGCAGGGGAGGCCGGATTACCCGACCCTCGTAGGTCGTTGGTCCGGCATATAAGTCCTGGGTATGGCCAACGGTCATATCCGGGATGCTTAAGTCAACCAAGGTGTCACATCCCTACAATCAAGGAAGAAAACATCCAAGCATGGTAGCAGAGTAAGATGGCAGGGTGCACAGTGGAGGTTACCTACCCTCACTGTGCACAAGTACGAGCTTACCGCACAGAGGTAAGGCCACAGTTCAAGAGGTACAAGGTACAGGGATATGGCGTCCCATCGAGAGCAATCAGGGGCGAAGTCAAGGGTCTCTGCCATCGCCACCAGCTCCTGTTTGGAGTGTAGCCCTTGTCTTGTGGTCTTGTATGACCGTTGTAACCCTGGCCACCACTATATAAGGTGGCATAGGGAGCCCTGGTAAGGGGTTGGTCGTTGGAAGGTTGGTAGCTGGAGAACGTTGGCTGATAGTTGTTGGTTGGTCACTCTGTACTCTTACACTTACCAGTTCATCTTCCTTCTCTAGGAGAGAGCTTGGAAGCACCATTGTGGTGTACTACATCGATCCATATATACAATCAGTAGAGCAGGAGTAGGGGTGTTATCTCCTTATGAGAGCCCCGAACCTGGGTAGATCAGTGTCTCTTTCTGTCGTGCTTTTTAGCTCGTTCCCCTCTCCCGAATCCTCCAGCATCTAGTCGGCCCCCATTTAAGCCATCCTATGGCATATGTTGTTTCACCACGACGACATTTGGCGCCCACCGTGGGGCATCAGATCGATATGCTGGGCGGAGTGTTCATTCGGACGGGGTCTATGATAGCAGCTTCGGGAGTGCGCGTGGTCTCTGGCCTCGTCCAGAGGCTAGGCTCGCTCAGTTTCGTCAGTGACAACGCCGGTTGTCTCGGTGGCCGGCCGTTCCCCAGGGATGGCCGGATTATGTCTTTCGGTTCCCACGAGGTGTACGTGGGGACTGAGAGAATTTGCAGGAAGGAGGTGCTGGTGGCGTCGGATCCTCCGTCACATCGGCTGGCTCACGCTGGGCGTAGCGCTCGCTCAGTAGAGTCGGCTGAGGTGATGATGGCCGGCACATCCGTGCCGCCGGCGGAGGATGCCGGCAAAGCAGCAGCGGTCGGAGCTTCTCCTCCGGAGCCGCCGAAGGTCAAGAGGTCGGCGCGTCCTCCGTTGGAGCGTGCGGAGAACCTGGCCGGCACTTCCGGTGTGCCGGCTAGGGGCGAGGTTCTTCTTCCCATCATCGACCGGCTTCTCGAGCCGGTGCGATCCGGCGTTGATCTGGAGCAGACAAGGGAGGTCCTGGAGGGATCTCGTCAGGCCCTCGTCGACGAGGCCCTGGCCATGAACCAGGAGCGCGAACGGTTTAACCGGCAACTCCGTGAGTATGAAGCAGCCCATGGTTTTACTCCTGTAGTAATCCGGCCTAGCCGGATAGAAGAGGTTAGAACTAGAGGCAGAAATCTTAATGCTGAGATAGGAAAAGATGCTAGAGATAAGAGTCATACTGCAACTAGTACTGTGCCTAAGGTAGTCTATAGTTCGCCAGTAAAGAACCTTAGAGCAGCGGCCGAGGTAGCTAAGGATTTATCTTGTTTATCCGGCGAAGCACTGCGTGAGCAGCAAGCCCGGCTTAACCAACTTTTGTCTGAAGCTACAAAGCAGCAGGAGGCCTTTAAGAAGGCAAACCCAGGTGCCGGGGCATCCCAGTTCATTGTGTCGGCGGAGGTGCCGGCGCGAGGTCGAGGGGCCAAGCCTCGTCCCCGCATCCTAGCGCCCGGCGTGCCGGAAGTGTGACCTCTGGCCGCCGGGACAAGCAGATCCAGGTGTACGATCCGGCTGCCGCCGGAAAGCAGGCGGTGGTGCAGAAGAATGTCGGCCAAGCTGACAAGTATGTCGGCAGCAAGAAGCCCGGCCAGAGTATGCCGGCCGGGCATGAAGCAGCAGCGGCCGGTGGTGGCCGGAGTAACAGTGCAGTCCGGCGTCAGCAACAGGGCGCCGGAGGTGCAGCGCAGCAGCAGGGTGCAGGCCATCCGGGACATCGAGAGGATGACGGCAATTCCGCCCTTGCCAGGGCGGGATATCAGCAGCAGCATCAGCAAGGCCGGCATAGTGAGCAGCATCAGCCGGAGCAGCAGCAGCAGATGATCGCAGGCCCAATAGCATCCCGGCTTGGACCTCGGTCCTTGGAAGCCAATGATGCACGTTTCAAGCTGGACAGCAGGAGCATTGCATAAACCAAACGGCATACGTCTATAAGCATAAGTTCCATAAGGACAAGTAAAAGTGGTTTTCTCTTGATCATCCTTCTTAACAGCAATTTGAGAAAAACCAGAATAACCATCAAGGAAACAAAAAATGAGTCTTCTTAGACAACCTTTCTAGCATTTGATCTATAAACGGTAAAGGGTAATGATCTTTTCTTAGTAACTTTGTTTACCTTCCTATAAATCAATGCACATTCTATAACCAACAACTACCCTTTGAGGAATAAGCTCGTTATTCTCATTAGGTACAACAGTCATACCTCCTTTCTTAGGAACCAATGAACAGGACTAACCCATCTACTATCAGCAATAGGATAAATAATGCCAGCATCAAGGAGTTTTAATACCTCATTTCTTACCACATCCTTCATCTTTGGAATTAGGCGGCGCTGATGCTCCACAACTGGCTTCGCATCTTTCTCCATATTAATGGGTGCTGACATAAAGTAGGAGAAATCCCTTTTAAATCATCAAGAGTATATCCCATAGCTCCTCGGTGTTTCCTCATAAGCTCCAATAATCTTTCCTTCCTTTCCTGAAAGTTTAGAACTAATAATAACAGGATATATTTTTTATCATCAATATAAGCATATTTGAGGTCATCAGGCAAAGGTTTTAATTCAAACACAGGATCTTCTCTAGGCGGCAAAGTTGTACCAAGATCCTCCACAGGTAGATTATGCTTGAGTAGTGGTGGTTGACGAAGGAGAATATCGTCAATCTCTTCTCTTTCCTTGCTAAAACATCACTTTCGTGATCTTCCATGAATTGCTGCAAGGCATTATTAGGGGCAAGAGCAAAGCAAGCTGCTCAACTCAAAAATTTTCATTAGGCATTTCATCTCATAAGAAGTCTTAGCAAACTTGGAAAAATTAAACTCATAAGACTCTCCATTAAACTTAGTAAAAAAATTCTCTTTCTTACAATCTATTATGGCGCCACAAGTGTTCAAAAAGGGTCTACCAAAAATAATAGGACAAGTTTTACTAGCCTCCTTACCGAGTACTAGAAAATCAGTAGGGTACTTAGTCTTACCGCAAAGAACTTCCACATCTCGAACAATACCAAGGGGCCAAACAGTCTCTCGGTTAGCAAGCTGAACAACCACATCAATATCTTCAAGTTCACAAGCGCCAATCTCGTGCATAATTTCTTTATAAAGCTCTAAGGGAATAGCACTTGCACTAGCACCAATATCACATAAGCCATAATAGCAATGATCTCCAATCCTGACAGAGATAACAGGAACACTTGCTTTCCTGTGCTTTTTAGGATGCGAAAGAATGTTAGAAGCATCTTCACAAAAAAGAATATATTCATCTCCCACATCTTTAGTAACAAGATCTTTCAATATAGCAACAGGAGACTTAATAGTAATTTGCTCATCAGGCTCTGCAGCTTTCTTAGTATTTATTAGACACACTTACCAAAGTAGAGTACTTCTTTACCTTAGCAGGGAAAGGTGTCTTCTCAATATGGTTCAGGAATGATGCTATCAACAGTACAAACTTCAGTAGCTGCAGCAGGAATGTGACTAATAGAATCTTTATAAGGCGCATGATATTTGTTCCAATCTTTCTTTGGAACATCAATATAAGAGGCAAAGGCCTTAAGCAATTAAGCAAGTTTGGGAATCAAGACCATAAGCAGCGCTAACACTATGAAAGTCATCGGTTCCCATAAAAGATTTAGCATTCATAATCATAGTTTATACCTGACTTCCTACCTTTGTCGTTTTCCCATCCTTCAGCATTCTCTTGTATACGGTCAAGAAGTTTCCACTGGCATCTTCTTTCATATGAGTAAATGATCCAAAGCAAGAAGCATCCAAATAATCCTTATCAGGAAGAGTAAGCCGCGCATAAAAATTATCAATAAAAATTATTGGGGAGATCATGAATGGGGCATTTGAGCATTAGTAACTTCAATCTCCCCCACGCTTGGGCAATACTCTCTCCATCATGAGGCCAGAAATTATATATCTTGTTACGGTGTTTATGAATTTCACTTGGAGGATAAAACTTGGAATAAAGAGAGGCACAATATCCTCCCATGCCATAGATGGACCATCTTGGAGTAGTCGATACCACTCTTCAGCTCTGCCTTTCAATGATATAGAGAATAATTTCTTGACCTGGCTTGGTGAAATACCTGCACACCTGAACAACTCGCATAATTCATGTATAATAATAAGTGATCACCCGGATGGACAGTTCCATCTCCTGAATAGCAGTTATCCATAATACGCCCAACAATTTTCATAGGTATTTTAAAAGTATCAATTTCAGCGGGCGGTGGCGGTGGTGATTCCTCCGCATGTGCAGCAGTAGCAGTAGTAGTAGAAGTGTTTCCAAATAGGAAACCAAATGGAGAGTTCTCCATAGCAGAGTAAAATAAAAGACAAAAATAAAACAATACTCACAGTGACGGTTACCTTTACTAATTCCACTCTTCAATAGCGCTACACTCCCCGGCAACGGCGCCAGAAAATAGTCTTGATGACCCACAAGTATAGGGGGTGTATCGTAGTACTTTCGATAAATAAGAGTGTCGAACCCAACGAGGAGCAGAAGGTGTTGATGAGCAGTTTTGATAAAGGAATCACTGTAAATACTAGCAAACAGGTTTTCAGGAGTATTTGGTAATACGAGTAAATAAAGTGCGAGTAAATAAAAGACAGTAGTAACAATTGCAGCAAGTGGCCCAATCCTTTATTCAGCAAAGGACAAGCCGGTTGTGTACTTATAATAACCAAACGTTCTCGAGGACACACGGGAGGTTTCTGTCAAGAGCTTTCGCTTCATAGAGCCAATAGTATTTATTGATTTGATAAGTGTTATGGGGGTGAACCTGTGCTAGCGCACTACCCTTACTAGGATAAATACACACTTGTGATTATACCCCTTGCAAGCATCCGCAAATACAAGAAAGTAATTAAGATAAATCTAACCACAGCCTTAAGATCTAGGATCCTACGCTCCCTGGTGCAATGGTTTCCCAACGGAGGTTTAGGTTTCTGTCACTCCAGCAACCCCACAGTCGGTGACCAAATACACAATGCATCTCACTAGGCCCATAAATGGTGAAGTGTCATGTAGTCGACGTTCACATGACACCACTAGTGAAATAGCACCACAACAATATCAAACCATTAAATATTTCTCAACAATAATTCACTACTAGCATCTTGACTTCTCCCATGTCCTCAAGAACTAAACAAACTACTCACAAGACATCATATGGATCACGATCAGAGGTGAAATAATGGTAAATAACAATCTGAACATAAACCTTAATTCAACGGTTCCACTCAATAGCATCAACTACAAGAGTAATCAACAACGGGAAAGTTTCCCCTATGAATATAACAAGATCCAACTCAGGATGTTACAGCGGGATGGCGAGGTGATGGTGGAGATGAAGGTGCTGGTGATGGAGATGATGATGATGATCCCGATGAAGTCCGGTGCGATGATGATGACGATGGCGATGATCTCCCCTCTCCGGGAAGGAATTTCCCCGGCAGATTTCTCTCTGCCGGAGAGCTTTCTCTCTCTGGTTCTCCGCCCCGCAGAGGCGGCTGTGTCGGGGGGATGACCCCCGGTAGGTCAAGAGACTAGAGAGACACAAGGTCTATGATTGACTTTATTCCGGGTTATCAGGAAGGGCCTGGCCGGAATATAAGAGGCATCGGCCAGGCCGGCATAGAATGTGTATCCCGGCTGGTGTCTGGATATGCAGGCATAGCCGGAATACTGATATATGTGTGCCGGCATATACTCAGATATGCGGCCTAACTATTTGGGTGTGTTGTGCAGGAGCAGGGGAGGGCCGGATTACCCAGACCCTCGTAGGTCGTTGGTCCGGCATATAAGTCCTGGGTATGGCCAACGGTTCATATCCGGGATCTTAAGGTCAACCAAGGTGTCACATCCCTACAATCAAGGAAGAAAACATCCAAGCATGGTAGCAGAGTAAGATGGCAGGGTGCACAGTGGAGGTTACCTACCCTCACTGTGCACAAGTACGAGCTTACCGCACAGAGGTAAGGCCACAGTTCAAGAGGTACAAGGTACAGGGATATGCGTCCCATCGAGAGCAATCAGGGGCGAAGTCAAGGGTCTCTGCCATCGCCACCAGCTCCTGTTTGGAGTGTAGCCCTTGTCTTGTGGTCTTGTATGACCGTTGTAACCCTGGCCACCACTATATAAGGTGGCATAGGGAGCCCTGGTAAGGGGTTGGTCGTTGGAAGGTTGGTAGCTGGAGAACGTTGGCTGATAGTTGTTGGTTGGTCACTCTGTACTCTTACACTTACCAGTTCATCTTCCTTCTCTAGGAGAGAGCTTGGAAGCACCATTGTGGTGTACTACATCGATCCATATATACAATCAGTAGAGCAGGAGTAGGGGTGTTATCTCCTTATGAGAGCCCCGAACCTGGGTAGATCAGTGTCTCTTTCTGTCGTGCTTTTTAGCTCGTTCCCCTCTCCCGAATCCTCCAGCATCTAGTCGGCCCCCATTTAAGCCATCCTATGGCATATGTTGTTTCACCACGACGACATTTGGCGCCCACCGTGGGGCATCAGATCGATATGCTGGGCGGAGTGTTCATTCGGACGGGGTCTATGATAGCAGCTTCGGGAGTGCGCGTGGTCTCTGGCCTCGTCCAGAGGCTAGGCTCGCTCAGTTTCGTCAGTGACAACGCCGGTTGTCTCGGTGGCCGGCCGTTCCCCAGGGATGGCCGGATTATGTCTTTCGGTTCCCACGAGGTGTACGTGGGGACTGAGAGAATTTGCAGGAAGGAGGTGCTGGTGGCGTCGGATCCTCCGTCACATCGGCTGGCTCACGCTGGGCGTAGCGCTCGCTCAGTAGAGTCGGCTGAGGTGATGATGGCCGGCACATCCGTGCCGCCGGCGGAGGATGCCGGCAAAGCAGCAGCGGTCGGAGCTTCTCCTCCGGAGCCGCCGAAGGTCAAGAGGTCGGCGCGTCCTCCGTTGGAGCGTGCGGAGAACCTGGCCGGCACTTCCGGTGTGTCGGCTAGGGGCGAGGTTCTTCTTCCCATCATCGACCGGCTTCTCGAGCCGGTGCGATCCGGCGTTGATCTGGAGCAGACAAGGGAGGTCCTGGAGGGATCTCGTCAGGCCCTCGTCGACGAGGCCCTGGCCATGAACCAGGAGCGCGAACGGTTTAACCGGCAACTCCGTGAGTATGAAGCAGCCCATGGTTTTACTCCTGTAGTAATCCGGCCTAGCCGGATAGAAGAGGTTAGAACTAGAGGCAGAAATCTTAATGCTGAGATAGGAAAAGATGCTAGAGATAAGAGTCATACTGCAACTAGTACTGTGCCTAAGGTAGTCTATAGTTCGCCAGTAAAGAACCTTAGAGCATGCGGCCGAGGTAGCTAAGGATTTATCTTGTTTATCCGGCGAAGCACTGCGTGAGCAGCAAGCCCGGCTTAACCAACTTTTGTCTGAAGCTACAAAGCAGCAGGAGGCCTTTAAGAAGGCAAACCCAGGTGCCGGGGCATCCCAGTTCATTGTGTCGGCAGGAGGTGCCGGCGCGAGGTCGAGGGGCCAAGCCTCGTCCCCGCATCCTAGCGCCCGGCGTGCCGGAAGTGTGACCTCTGGCCGCCGGGACAAGCAGATCCAGGTGTACGATCCGGCTGCCGCCGGAAAGCAGGCGGTGGTGCAGAAGAATGTCGGCCAAGCTGACAAGTATGTCGGCAGCAAGAAGCCCGGCCAGAGTATGCCGGCCGGGCATGAAGCAGCAGCGGCCGGTGGTGGCCGGAGTAACAGTGCAGTCCGGCGTCAGCAACAGGGCGCCGGAGGTGCAGCGCAGCAGCAGGGTGCAGGCCATCCGGGACATCGAGAGGATGACGGCAATTCCGCCCTTGCCAGGGCGGGATATCAGCAGCAGAATCAGCAAGGCCGGCATAGTGAGCAGCATCAGCCGGAGCAGCAGCAGCAGATGATCGCAGGCCCAATAGCATCCCGGCTTGGACCTCGGTCCTTGGAAGCCAATGATGCACGTTTCAAGCTGGACAAGCTCCACCAATCAGAGTTGGTGGAGAGACAAGGAGCTCCGGGCCCTATGTGTTTCGGACCCCGGATTATGGGGGAGCCGGTGCCTTACTACTTCCAGCTCGCGCGTGGCGCGAGGACATATAATGGAAGTACGAAGCCGGAAGATTGGTTGGAGGATTACTCCACAGCGGTGAACATCGCTGGAGGAAACCTCAGATGGGCAGTACGATATGTGCCGCAGATGTTGGAAGGTCCAGCCAGGATATGGCTGAATAATTTGCCGGCCGGGAGTATCAACGGCTGGATTGATTTCGAAGAGCAGTTTGTGTCAACTTTACCAGTACATACAAGAGGCCCAACCGTCCGCAGCAGCTGGCTAACTGCCGGCAAGGAGTGAATGAGACTGACCGTGACTATCTGACCAGGTGGTGCACGTTGCGCAATTCCTGCGAAGGAATCAATGAGCAGCAGGCCATCATGTGGTTCGCTCATGGGTGCCAGCATGGCACCATGCTGTGGCAAAAGCTTCAGAGGCAAATGCCGGCCACGCTGGCCGAAACAATCAAGATCGCTGATAGTTATGCTCTGGGAGATCCCAAGCAGCCCAGTCTCGATTCACAAGGACAGGGGCAAACCCAGGGGAACACCAGCAATGCCGGGAGATCAGGGCAGTTCTATCGCCCGGATAACCGGAATAAGAGGAGAGATGAGCGGCCGGATTATCGGTATGGCTCAGCACAAGTTGCAGCTGTGGAGGAAGAGCAAGGGGGCGCCGGCAGTAGCCAGCGTCCGAGATATGAGAACTATCAGCAGCTCAGCAGCAGCCGCAGCAGCAAGCACAGCCGTTCCAGAAGAAGAATGTCTGGACCAACAAGAATGCCGGCGGAGCCGCCGGCCAGAAGAAGCAGTGGCCGAAGTATACTGTGGGTCTTGCCATGGACAAGCCTTGTGTGTTTCACACATTCCAGCCGGGAAAGCCGGCAAACCATTTGACAAGGAACTGTTCATGGCTGGACGACATATTAGCAGGTCGTGCAGGTCCCTGGGGACCGGCTAGACCCTCTGTCCCGGCAGCTCCATCGCCGTTGACAGGTGCTAATACAATTGCAGTCCCACCTAGGCCGGGTAATCCTGGGAATCAGAGCAACGCCGGAAATGCCGGCGTAAATCAAGTTGACCAGAGCTATAATCCGGAATATAACGCCGGAGGCCCAGGAGCGGGCCGGAATGAGTACAAGGAGTATGATCAGAGCTATATGGTCTTTGAGACCGAGAGAACAGACAAGCAGAGCTTGTACCGGCGGAGTCTGGAGGTGAATGCCGTTATGTCGGCTGTGCCAAAGCTGATGTACTGGTCTGACCAGGCTGTTGGCTGGGACAGGGCAGATCATCCCCGGATCATGCCAAATCCCGGCGGATATGCTCTGGTGATGGATCCGACATTCGTCGGGCCGGCTAATAACGTAAGATTCAGCAAGGTCCTCATTGATAATGGAAGCAGCATCAACATCATGTATCGGATACGATGGAGAAGCTGGGAATCAAGGAAAATATGCTGGAACCAAGCAAGACCACGTTCCACGGCATTGTGCCGGGACTTTCGTGTGCGCCGATGGGCAAGATCCGGATGGATGTCATGTTTGGCAGCCGGGATAACTGCAGGGTGGAAAACCTCATGTTCGAGGTGGTTGATCTGGAGAGCCCCTACCATGCTTTGCTGGGTAGACCGGCACTGGCAAAATTCATGGCCTCTACGCATGTGGCGTATCTGAAGATGAAGATGCCGGGACCCAAAGGAGTGATCACCATCATTGGTGATTACAAGCGTTCGATGGCATGTGCCACCGCCGGATCCAATCTGGCCGAGACTCTGATCATTGCAGAGGAGAGGAAGAGGCTCAAGCGAGCAGTGGAGATTGCTGAGACGGTCGTGGCCGGCAAATCTATGCCGGGCATGACAAATCCCGGCGGCAGTGCTTCTTTTCATGTAGGCAAGGAAGTCAAAAAGGTGCCGCTGGATGAAGCTTTCCCGGAGCGCCATGCCCTGGTTGGGGCAAGTTTGGATCCCAAATAGGAAAGCGAGCTCATCAGCTTCCTCCGTGAGAATCGGGATATCTTTGCATGGTCTACTTCGGACCTGCAAGGTGTGCCGAGGGAGCTGGCTGAGCACGCATTGCACTGTGAGACCCGATGCTAAGCCAGTGAAGCAGCCGCTCCGGCGGAATGCCGGCGATAGAAGGAAAGCCATATGGGAGGAAGTGGCCAGGCTCTTAGCCTCTGGCTTTATCAAGGAAGTACTTCATCCGGATTGGGTGTCTAATCCGGTTTTGGTGGAAAAGAAGAAAGATGAGCCCGTCATAGTGAAAGTATGGCGGATGTGTGTTGATTACACCAACTTGAACAAGGCATGTCCTAAAGATCCATTCCCGCTGCCTCGGATCGATCAAGTGATTGATTCCACAGCCGGATGTGAACTGTTATCATTTGTAGACGCCTATTCTGGTTTCCACCAGATCCCCTTGTTTGAGCCAGATCAAATAAAGACATCCTTTATTACCCCGTACGGGGCTTATTGCTATCTCACTATGCCGTTCGGTTTAAGAAATGCCGGCGCAACTTACCAAAGGTGTATGCAAAAGTGTTTGCACGATCAGATAGATAAAAATGTGCAGGTATATGTCGATGATATCGTCATAAAAACCAAGGAGAGCAAGACTCTCATAGATGATCTCCGGGAAACCTTTGGGAACCTGAGGAGATTCCGGATGAAGTTGAATCCGGCTAAGTGCACCTTTGGTGTGCCGGCGGGCAAGCTGCTCGGTTTCCTTGTTTCCAGCCGGGGTATTGAGGTGAATCCCTGGCAAGATTCGTGCCATAGAAAGGATGAAGCCGCCGACAGATTTGAGGGAAGTACAGAAGTTCACTGGGTGCCTCGCATCCCTGAGCCGTTTCATAAGCCGGCTGGGAGAGAAAGCCCTGCCGTTATATCAGTTGATGAAAAAGTCCGACACATTTGTCTGGACAACGCAAGCAGATGCAGCTTTCAAGGAATTGAAACAGTTGTTGTCAACAGCGCCGGTATTAGCGTCTCCGATGCCCCGGGAGCCAATGTTGCTCTATATAGCGGCAACCAACCGAGTTGTCAGTGCTGTGGTGGTAGTAGAGCGAGAGGAAGGAGGCAAAACCGTGCAGCGGCCGGTATATTATCTGAGTGAAGTCCTCTCCACCTCAAAGCAAAATTACCCCCACTATCAGAAGATGACCTATGGTGTCTATATGGCGGCTAAGAAGCTCAAGCATTACTTCCAAGAGCATCCAATCCGGGTAGTGGCCGAGGCCCCTATCTCGGAAATTATAGGCAACAAAGATGCCAGCGGCCGGATAGCCAAGTGGAGCATCTGAGGAATCCATCGATCAAACCCTCGCCGGAGTCATCCTCCATTTATGTCCCGCCAGGTCCAGATGAAGCAGTTCCAATGGACATAGATGCCGGAGCCAAGACGGATAACCCGGGGACTGTTTCCTCAGTCCCGGGGACTGGGCCGGCATATGCTGTTAATACAGTATTCCGGAGCAAAGCTAAAGGCAAGGGTAAAATGTGCCAAGAGGTTGTGCCGGTATACCCGGGGACTGCTCCGGCATACCCGGGGACTGATTCTTCAGTCCCGGGGACTTCGCAGCCCATGGAGATCGATTATGTGTCGGTCGAAATGATGGAAATAGATCAGGCAGTGTTCACTGTCAGGGAAGTGCCCTCATGGGCACGTCCTATCATGAACTTCATGGTGGATGGTCAAGTGTCGGCGGATGAAACAGAGGCCCGCCGGGTTATAAGGAGATCCAAAGCGTATACCATCATCAACAAAGAAATATACAAGAGAAGTACCACCGGAGTATTGCAGAGATGTGTCGAATCTGCGGAGGGTCTGGAGATGCTCCGGGAAATTCACCAGGGGGAGTGTGGTCACCATGCTTCGTCCAGGGCATTGGTGGCAAAGGTATTCCGGCATGGCTTCTATTGGCCAGCGGCACTGCAAGAGGCAGAAAACTTGGTCCGGAAATGTAATGGGTGTCAAAGATATGCCCACCAGATTCATCAGCCGGCATCTGCCCTGAAAACTATCCCAATAACCTGGCCCTTTGCTGTTTGGGGCCTGGATATGGTCGGGGCTTTTAAGCCGGCCAGAGGGAAAATGACCCATATCCTGGTCATGGTGGACAAGTTCACCAAGTGGATTGAAGTGAAGCCCATAAGCAAGTGTGATGGTCACACAGCAGTGAAATTCTTAAAGGATATAATCTTGAGATATGGTGTTCCTCATAGCATCATCACTGACAATGGGTCAAACTTTGCCCAAGGGCCATTTGCCAGATTTTGTGAGGAGGTGGGAATCCGGCTGGACGTTGCGTCAGTTGCCCACCCTTGTGCCAATGGCCAAGTAGAGAGATCGAATGGGCTAGTATTATCCGGCATAAAACCCCGGCTGATAGAGCCCCTGGAGAAAACTCCGGGATGTTGGCTAGATGAGCTGCCAGCAGTGCTGTGGAGTTTAAGAACAACTCCGAATAGATCAACAGGCTACACACCATTTTTCCTGGTGTATGGAGCAGAAGCTGTGCTTCCAACAGATGTAATACATGATGCACCAAGAATAGTGCTATATACTGAGGAAGAGGCTAAAGAAGCCAGAGAAAATGATGTTGATCTGCTAGAGGAAGCAAGGGAAATAACTCTGTCAAGAACAGCAGTATATCAGCAGAACCTCAGACGCTATCATGCGCAGAAGGTAAATCCAAGGAGATTTGAAGAGGGAGATCTAGTACTCCGGCTAAAGCAAGGAACAGAAGGCCGGCATAAGTTAACTCCTCCATGGGAGGGGCCATTCATTGTGAGCAGAGCTCTGCACAATGATGCCTATTATCTTATAGATGCGCAGGACCCCAAGAAGAATAAGGCGGACAGGTCCGGAGAAGAAACCAAGAGGCCATGGAACATAGCTCTACTGCGCCCCTTTTACTCCTGAGCAACACAATGTATGTATTTCCATATTTTCCTTTGTATGCCGGCGTGTTGTGCCGGCACAAGACTAATGAATGAAATACCGGCATCCCGAAGAAGCCGGGTAACTAGCTCCGAGGTATATTTGTTGTTTATTTACAGTTTTTTGTTATATGCCGGCTGGCTTTATTTGAATGTTTCCTATGTCGGCCTAGTAATGTGTCGGCATTAAAGGCCACTCTTCGACTCAGCTGCTGTCCGAAACCCGGCTTCATGGCTAGCAAGAGTAGATGCCGGAGATTGTCTACACATGGAAAACGGCTAAGGAAATGTAAAGCAAGCGAACCGACATTTTCGTTAAAGCTAAAGTTAAAATTTAAAGTGTCGGATGATTTGAAGTCTAAGTCTCAAAGTTAAAGTACTGTATGTTCGAGCAAGCAACCTTGAGACTCATACGTCGAAAGCCAATTAAGGTAGACAAGTAGCCAAGGTTGTGAAATTGAGGAAACAGGAAAACAACTCGGTGACTTAGCCAAAAGATGATCCGGCATTAGTAACAAGCAAACCAAGATAAAACTTGTTCAGATAGCAAACCAAAGGAAAGTAAACGTATATCTTACAACTGCACCCGGCATACCGGGGATCTGATAAAGCTTAAAGTGTTTTTGATGCAAAGATTCAAGGGGCAGACGTGGGGCCGCCAGCAGGTGGAGCAGTAGCAGTCGAAGTGGCGGCTTCAGGTGTGCCGGACCCAGCAGATGGAATGGAGCCATCACCTCCGCCCGGGGCAGATGCCTGTTCCGGAGCTTCAGTGTCGGCTTCCTCAGCTTCATCTTCATCTTGGCTGGAGTCGGAACCCTCAGCAGCGGCAGATGTCCCGGCTTCATCATTCTTCTCCGGCTCGCGGATGTCCCGGACGAATTTGTCGGTGTCGGCATAGTCCACATAGCTGTGGGCCAACTCTCGCCGGCGCCGGATATGTTCCGGATCCGTGGTCCAGATGGATCCTTCGCGCACGGTGCGCAAAGTCTCCAAGTCTGCCTTTTCATACCAAGACAAGAAGTAGCTGAGGGCTTCGTCAGCTCCAACCCTCGCGCCGGAATCTCGCCACTCCCGGAGGCGAACCTTGGCAAGCTGCAGGTCGTTGCCGAGGTCAACCGGATCAGTGGGAGTCCTTTGTCCCGGCCAGAGGGCAGAGAATGCCTCCTGGGCGCCGTAGAAGAGCTCTTCAGTGTAAAGGGTCATGGCCTCCTTCCGGGACTACAGGGCCAGCAGCTGCTCCGTCATGTCCCAGTTGGGCGAGTCGACCGGAACACCCCGGTTTTCTCGGTCCAACTGCAAAGCCCTCTCAACGTCAGCGACGGAAGCGGGAAACATGCCTGGAGAATAGAAACAATGTTAGCAAAAGGAAAATATGTCGGCATAGATGCTATGCCGAAAAAGATTACACTATGTCGGAAAGGATAAAAGGGGAAAGGATTTGAAGCTTACGGGCAAGGTCGGCATTCAGCTGTGCAACTGTAACCTCCCATTTGGTGGCCTGCTCCTTCAGGCTATCCAGTTCAGCGTGGGCGTTGGAGGCATCAGTCTCCGAGGTAACAAGCAGGGTCTGGGTTTTCTTCAGTAGGCCCTCCCTCTGTTCCTTTTCGTCCAGCAGCTCGGTGATCCGGCCCTTCAACTGCTCAACCTCGGCCTTGTGACCGGCATCCCGGTCGTCCAGTTGCTTGGCCACATCCACCGAGGACACACAATCCTGGTGGCGTGCCTCCAGTGCAGCCTTCTCATCTGCAAAGATTTCAAGTTAAAAGGATTTGAAGAAAGAAAACAGTGACAAAGAGTAAAGGATTTGAAGTATAAAGTAGCTATCCGGGTAACAGCAGGATCCGGCATACCAGTAAGCTCTTTCACCCTCGTAAGAAGCGCGGCGACTTGTTTTTCAGTGCCAGCTGCAGAATGTCGGCACAAGGTTATGGGTCGGTAAGAAGAAGTATTGCAAAGTAAAGAGAGGAAAGATATCCGGCATATAGCGGTATGTCGGCAAAGATTACCTTTCCGGGACAGCTCCTGCTGAAGCTTGCTGTCTGCGTCAGATAGCTTCCGGTGCTCGCACACCAACTCATGGAACATGTCGGCCCGGGTGTTGTTCATTTGCTGCAAAAATGCCGGGATTTGAAATGTCAGCAGAGAAATTTGACATGGTAATTAAAGTGAAGATTTTATCAAGTGATCATTCTTTTAAAGACCCGGCACAGGTGCTGCGCACCTATCCCGGCTCTCGGTGACTAAGATTTGAAGCTCGAATTGAGCTTATATCCCGGTCAAGAGGATTTGAAAGATAATAGAGATGTGAAATTGTTAAAGACCCGGCACAGGTGCTGCGCACCTATCCCGGCCCTCGGTGACTAGGATTTGAAGCTCGAATCGAGCTTATATCCCGGTCAAGAGGATTTGAAAGATAATAGAGATGTGAAATTGTTAGAGACCCGGCACAGGTGCTGCGCACCTATCTCGGCCCTCGGTGACTAGGATTTGAAGCTCGGATCGAGCTCATATGTCGGCAGTTAATTCAAAGGAAGCTAGCTAAAGGACTATGAGAAAATCCCGGATGTCCATATCCCGGACAGCCGACATTTTCGGGGACTGGGGATATGTGTGTAAATAGAGAGGACTTACGTTGGTGGCAGAGGCCAACTTGTGAAGTCTTTGCTGGATGCTGAGGAGCTCGCTGGCGATCGGTATGGGCTTCGCTGCCAGGAAGTCGCTTGGGTCGCCACTGGTCTTGGCTTCGGCCAGCTTCTTGCTCCTTGAGTCCGCAGTGTCCATGTTGCTGGCGTCGTTCCACTTAATGCACTGCTCCTTAAGAGAGCCGAGGCTCTCATCACTTTTCGTCGCAAGAGGGACGAGGCCCTCGAGTTCTGGGGTGTCGAAGAAGCTTTTCCGGTACCCCGGCCGGGCTGCTGCCCTGCCAAGATGCAGGGCCAGAGCAGAGCTGGTCTGGGACGCTGCCTTAGGAGGAGCAGTTGCGGCAGATGGTGTGCCGGACTTGGCCGTCCGAATCTTCAGCGTGCCGGTCCGGGCCGGGGCAGTGGACTTGGCCGGTGCAGTGGTCTTGGCCGGTGCTGGTGGCTTGTCAGCTGGAGGAGTCTCGGGTGCGGGCTGTTCCGGCGCGGCCGGTGCTTCTTGGCCAGCGGGAGCAGGATCCGGAAAAGTCCGGACTTCCGGCACTAAAGGGCCTTTGCCCTTGATGTCTGTGCCGGCGCTCTTGTCGCTTGCGCCGGCGTCGTCAGTTGTGCCGGCGTCGCTGGTGGGCGCGCCGGAGTCTGGGGCTTCTTGATGGGCTCCTGTGTCCATGTGGACATCAGGAGCCGGAGGTTCCTGTTGAGCCCCTGAGTCCATGTGGACGTCGGGGGCAGAAGTGTCTTGTGCCGGCGAAGGGACGTCCTTCGCCGGGGAGGTGGTCTTGTCGGGCGCAGGCGAAGATGCCGGCGCCGGTGAGGTCGTCTGACTGGCAGAGGGAATGTCGGAGGTAGCAGGGGCAGCGGGCTTGGTAACCTTCGGGTCGCCACTCAAGCCAGAAGCTTGTTCCGGCTCAAGAGGAGCACTGAAAGAGAGAAAACACCAAGTCAGTAATACAAAGAAGAGATATGTCGGAGGAAATGCAAAGAAAAGGAAATTTACCCCGAGGCAACAGGCCTCTGTTTCTTCTGTTTGGGCACGCCGACCTTCTGTCTTTTCGACCTCTGAGGTATGTCGGACTGGGGCTTCACACCTCGCTTCCGGCCGGCACGTCCGCCGGTGGAAGGAGGTCCCTGGTTCAGAGGGGCGGCGTCGATAACGACATCGTCCGGGATAGCTGAGGACGGCATTGGAAACTCGTAAGCAATAGGGGTTTCTGGAAAGGCGTACGCAAGTGGCATCGGGTCATAGTACAGCAGGACCTCCTCGTCAGAATCAATCTCACTCCGGTCTTGAGTATAATGCCAGGATGAAGAGCCCTTACCCATGGCAGCTGCAGCACGGGTGCTCCTGGGAAGCTTATCCCAATGATCCGGATCTTCAACATCCGCAACGGTGCGGTTCGCCGCGATCTTGATCCGGGAGTTCTCCATGGTTTGGAAGCTGAATTTCTGTATAAACAGCAAAGTCAAATATTCAGACAAGGAAATATGCCGGTGGAAGAGGTATGTCGGATCGATATGATATGTGTCGGCAAACAGGCATGTGTCGGCTTAAGTATCTATGTGCCGGACATGGACTTTATGTATCGGCTAAGAAGGTTTACCGTTGGGGCGGGCCTATCCCGGCTGTATGGTTCTAGCCCCCAGGCAAAAGTGGCCTGAGAGGACTTGCAGACATCCTTAATCCGGCGCAGAATGTCGGCCGGAGTCAGCTCGTGTGTGGAGTGCCGGGTGGGGTCCATTGGCCCGCTCATCTGGCAGATCTTGTGCGACCGGCGCTGCAGAGGGGAGACGCGCCGGCTTATATAGCAGGCCACCAGGTCTTGAGGAGTAAGACCGGCATCCAGGAGCTCGCCCTTAACCCGGTGAAGCGCATTCACCGGCATCACCGAGTTCTTCGGGTTGTAGGTCCAGTTCGTCATCGCCAAGGGTGGCTCGTCCACAAATGGCGGCAGGTTGAGCAGATCCTCGTCGGTGGTGTTCTTGACGTAGAAGAAGCTTTTCTGCCACTTCTTGCAAGATTCCAGGAGCTCCACCTTGGGGAAGTCCGAGCCCTTCCGGGACATGATGGTGGCCGCGCCGCAGAGGGTCATAGGGCGGTCCTTCTTTTCCTGGGCCGTCTCCGGCGGGTCGTCCTTGCTCCGGGGCGGCTCTTGGACGACTTGCTTCCGCAGTTGGAAGTACTTCGCCCAGCCTTGAGTAAGGGCCTCTATGCCGGCATAGCCCTCGCAAAAAGCAGCGAAGGCGGAGAGGATCATCACGGCATTGGCCGGGATATGATGAGGTTGTAGCTCGTAGGTGTTGAGGAAGTCCCGGAAGAAGTCCGATGCCGGCAGTCCGAAGCCCCGCTCGAAGTGGGCGATGAAGACGACGCGTTCGCCGGGTTCAGGTGCCGGTACAGTTTCTCCCGCGGGTAGCCGGCATGCTACGCCCTCCGGAACTCTCCTGGTGGAGGTGACCCAGGATATGTCGGCCGGAGTAACCTCCGACCCCTCCCAGCCGGAGCGTCCTTGAGCTCGGGCCGAGGTATCCTCCTCAGAGGCCGAGGTAGCCGTCATGCTTGAAGATGCCATCTTAGTGGCCGGGATAAGGCGTGAGAGCCGGAGTCCCGTGATGTTATTCCTATCAAGGCCGGAGAAAAGAGGGAGGTTAGTCTCTCCGGCATACCACTCTCACAGATGTTAGCAGGAATAGAAGATCTACCGAGGCAGGTAAAATAGGAAGCAAATAAGGGTAAAACTCCTAAAGATGAACACCTGCGAGCGTTGCCTAGCAATGCTAGTCGAATCAAAGGGAAAACTAGCTCTGAGACCGAGGCAGATCTGTGCAAGCGGGGCTATCGGTGCGAAGTTGTAAAAGGCGTGAAAGAGGAAGAACAGAGGGAGGTCTCACCGGAGCTTGGCCGGCGACGATGGAGCGGCGGCGAGCGTGCAGGAAGATCCAATCTCCCTGCAATGCTGCAGAGAGAAGAGGCGGCGGCGGCGGCGTCGTCAAAGGTGATGCCGTGCGTCGTCGGGCGTCGGCGTCGGCGGGGAGCAGGTCGGCTGCGGCGGCGATGCTGCTCTTCGGACCGGCGGTGGAGCGCAGGAGGCAGAGTAGCAGGCGAGGAAGGCGAGGAAGACGATGGTGGTGGGGGGTAAAAAGATACGTTTACCCCCGCCGCCCTGTTTATAGCGAAGAGGCAGGGTCGTGGGGATCGTGGGAGTGCTCCACTCCCCCGACCGTTTCTGCGGCGAGGCGCCACGTGGCGGCACAGAGTGGGGCGGCGGTTCCTGTAACCGTGCCATGACGGCGAGAAGTAACTGCTGCACTATGAACCGTCACATCGTGGGTGATCGTTCGAGGTGGCAGGGCAGTTACAAGTTTCGATGCAAAGCTGTCGGACATGGCTTCTCGAGGAAGACTCGTCTATATGTCGGATTAATTGCCCGATGTATATGTTCCGTCCGGAATACCCTCGGGACCGGCCGGAATAAGTTTTGGAACAGGAACAGAGGCCGGGATATGTGCAGATGTGCCGGCATATAATATGATCGCCGGGGCATAATGAAGAAAGGTATGTTGAACCTGTCAAGGCTCCACAGTTATGACTGGGGAACCTCGGCAGCTTCGGGGACTAGTGTCGGGGGGATGACCCCCGGTAGGGTCAAGAGACTAGAAAGACTCAAGGTCTATGATTGACTTTATGCCGGGTTATCAAGGAAGGGCCTGGCCGGAATATAAGAGCATCGGCCAGGCCGGCATATAATGTGTATCCCGGCTGGTGTCTGGATATGCCGGCATAGCCGGAATACTGATATATGTGTGCCGGCATATACTCAGATATGCCGGCCTAACTATTTGGTGTGTTGTGCAGGAGCAGGGGAGGCCGGATTACCCGACCCTCGTAGGTCGTTGGTCCGGCATATAAGTCCTGGGTATGGCCAACGGTCATATCCGGGATGCTTAAGTCAACCAAGGTGTCACATCCCTACAATCAAGGAAGAAAACATCCAAGCATGGTAGCAGAGTAAGATGGCAGGGTGCACAGTGGAGGTTACCTACCCTCACTGTGCACAAGTACGAGCTTACCGCACAGAGGTAAGGCCACAGTTCAAGAGGTACAAGGTACAGGGATATGGCGTCCCATCGAGAGCAATCAGGGGCGAAGTCAAGGGTCTCTGCCATCGCCACCAGCTCCTGTTTGGAGTGTAGCCCTTGTCTTGTGGTCTTGTATGACCGTTGTAACCCTGGCCACCACTATATAAGGTGGCATAGGGAGCCCTGGTAAGGGGTTGGTCGTTGGAAGGTTGGTAGCTGGAGAACGTTGGCTGATAGTTGTTGGTTGGTCACTCTGTACTCTTACACTTACCAGTTCATCTTCCTTCTCTAGGAGAGAGCTTGGAAGCACCATTGTGGTGTACTACATCGATCCATATATACAATCAGTAGAGCAGGAGTAGGGGTGTTATCTCCTTACGAGAGCCCCGAACCTGGGTAGATCAGTGTCTCTTTCTGTCGTGCTTTTTAGCTCGTTCCCCTCTCCCGAATCCTCCAGCATCTAGTCGGCCCCCATTTAAGCCATCCTATGGCATATGTTGTTTCACCACGACGACACAACCTTAGGAATGTTCTGCAATCCTTCATCTGGTGATTTGAGACCCTTTTCCCGTCGAGATACGCGTAGTGGATTCGACAAGGTCCGCATAGCATATCCTCGGCCGAAGGACCAGAGTACCTTGATTTTTCTACTCCTTTTGCCTGAAACCTCCTACTTTCATATCCTTCCTCCTCTTCTAGTACGTAACCCGCGGCTACCTGATTTCGCCTTCCATGGTTATCCCTGCTGCGGTGTCGTCTCCTCTGTCTACTTATTCTGTCGACTTCTGGCGAACGTCCTCTTTTGTTGTTATACGCGTCCTCTCCATCAGCGAATTTGTTGGCTTGTTCCATTAGCTCGGCTACTGTCGTGGGTCTTGTTCTTCCTATTTCTTCCACAAGATCTGAGCGACGAAGTCCTTCCGAAAAGGCGTCTATTGCTCGTTCGTCGGAGACTTCCTCTGCTGAGTTTTTGATTATACTCCAGCGTTGTATATAAGAACGTAGCGTTTCGCCTTTCCTTTGCATACATGCTTTAACTTCCTCCAGTGATGTTGGGCGCTTGTAGGTGGAACGAAAATTTCTTATGAATTGACTTTCGAGTTCCCCCCAACTTCCAATGGATTCGTCGGGTAGGGTATTCAACCAGGACCGTGCGGCGCCGGTGAGGTGCAGCTGCAGGCTTTGCATTGCAGTCGCCTTTGTTCCCCCTAATATCTGCACTGCCTGCAGATAATCTGATAGCCACAAGGTAGGTTCTTGTGACCCGTCATACTTATTCTGGTCGTGTGGTAATTTGAATCCTTTAGGTACCCGCGTTTTGCGAACCCTGCGGGTAAAGCATAACGCACCCATATCTTTATCGTCATCCTCGTAATTCTCTTCCCTCCAAGCATGTCGCGATTTATTTACTCGATCTTGTGCTATTATACTTCTCGCGTCCTCCTTCCTTTTCTGTCGCTTTTTCTCTTCTGATGACTCGCTATACTCGTTATCTGTGAAATTGTATCTGAACTTTTCCTTTTGATTTCCCTTGTAGCTTGTTGACTTCGTCTCTGGATCTTACTCCCTGATCTTTCCTTCTACTATTCCGAGGCTTCGTATCGCTGCTCGGTGCATATCTTCTCGTGGGTCCCCAGGTTCTGGTCTTGTAGCTAGTAAATACGCTTGTGCTACTACTAATGCTGCTTCTGGTGTTTTTTGTATGAAGTCATCTTCCTCCTCTTCTAGATGTGGGGTAGGGCTCCTTGAGTACCCTTCTTCTCTGCCGCGTGCTGTCGCCCCTCTGTTGTGTTTTGGATCTCCGCGCCTTTCTCTGCTGTATTCTGAATCTTCACTATAGTCTTCCCAGTATTCCTCCCTTGATATACTGTTGTGATCTTGTATTTTGTCGACTTCCCTGTCGGCCTTTTTACTTCCCTCGCTGTTGTTTCCTTCTTCTGCTTCAGTGATAATGACGCATAACTGATGTACTTTGGAGACGCCGCTGCTTCCCACGGCGAAGTCCTTTGCATTGTTGTGCATCTGACACACTTTTTCTTCTGAGTTGAAATTTTCCCGCATTTTGCCGCCTTCTGCGATTGATGCTTTTCCTAAGCTGACCGGCGAGTTTACCTCACTGGAAGAGCCTTCTGATGATTCCAATGTTTCCTCTGCTTCGGGCTTGTTTGCCGACGGATCTGGTTTCGTCGAATCCGAGAGGCAAGACGAACCCGATGGCCCGACGATGATGCTCAAACTTCCAATGGTTAACTCCATCTCTTGAGTTCCGTCGAGTTCTGAACTGCTGTTGGCTAGAAGCGAAAAAGCCGTCGAATTCATGATTCCAACGCCCAGAGTCCCCACGGTCGGCGCCAATTGACGAGGGTTAACTCGACAAATGTCCTAGATGAAGGACTTAGGATCGGGGAGATAGGGCGTCGGATGAACTCGAAGGTGAAGTTAGTCGAAATAGGTATGTGTCGAAAGTAAATTTGGGTGTTCAACCTGGCTTGCTTTCAATCTGCCCTACACCGTCCCCTCCTGGCCCCTATATATAGTTGGCCAGGTCTCGAGGATCGGGTAGGGTACGATACAGATTACAATATCGACATACGGTAAGAACTCGTATTCGACTGTCATTACAATTGGGCCTAGCTTAACGGGCCTCAGGGGTACTCAACTAACGGGCTCTATTAACTATACCCTTGTCACTCATGAAGGACAAGCTGAAAACCATTTGTATGTTTTCCATATGATTTGAACACATGTTTGACTTTCATTGTTTCATTTTCATGATCTTTCATTTGTGTTCTTTTTCATGTTATAACATGGTTACTAAGTTTCTTCTATCAAGATTATATCTTTCATGCCCATGTTTTAAGTTCTTTTGATCCCAGCGCACAACGCTTACATATATGATCAAGATTGTGTAGGTGCATGTCACCTCAAAAATTATTTCTTTGTTATCACTTACCTACTTGAGGAAGAGCAGGAGTTAAGCTTGGGGATGCTGATACGTCTCAAACGTATCTATAATTTTTGATGCTCCATGCTTGTTTTTACACCATTTGCTTAGTATTTCGTTACACTTCGTGGTGTTTTTATGCATTTTCTGGAACTAATCTATTAACGAGATGCCACAGTGCCAGTTCCCTATTTTCTATTGTTTTTGCGTTTTAGAAAAGTTATACAGGAAATATTCTCGGAATTAGATGAAACAAAAGCCAAACATCCAGAAATTTACCGAAGCTTCCAGAGAACAGAAGAGGAGACGGAGTGGGGCCACGAGGGGCCCACACAACAGGGCGGCGCGGCCCAGGCCCTGGCTGTGCCCCCTATGTGTGAGACCGCCTCGGTCCACTTCTGACGCCGCCCCTTCGCCTATAAAGACCCCCCGATGGGAAAAACCTAAACACCCTATCACTTTTCCTGAAACACATCGCGATCTGCCGCCATCGTTGACCCGAGATCGGGAGGGTCCAGAAGCTCTTCCCGGCACCCTGCCGGAGAGGGGAATCGCCACTGGAGGTCTTCTTCATCGCCATGCTTGCCTCCAACGTGATGAGTGAGTAGTCTACCTTGGACTATGGGTCCATAGCAGTAGCTAGATGGTTGTATTCTCCACCATGTGCTTCATGTTTAGATCTCGTGAGCTGCTTTACATGATCGAGACTACCTTTATGTAATTCTACATGTTGTGTTTGTTGGGATCCGATGAATATTGGTGTTATGATTGAGTTGATGTGCTGAATATTATCTTATGTTATCTCTATGTTGTTTATGATCTTGCATGCTCTCCGTTGTTAGGAGCTATCTTGGCCGAGTAGATACTAGTAACTCCAAGAGGGGGTATTTATGCTCGATAGTTGGGTTCATGCCTCTATTTAATCCGGGGGAGTGACAGAAACCTCTAAGGTTGTAGATGTGCTGTTGCCACTAGGGTGAAAACAACATTCATATGTCCAAGAGCATATGCTTTGTTTACATTACACACTTTGCTTAATGCAGTTATCTGTTGTTCGCAACTTAATACTTGTGGAGTTCTCGGATTGATTCTCCGCAAGTGGATTATTAGTCATAGATGCAGTTGGATGGCGGTCTATGTATCTTGTTGTAATGCCCAGAGTAAATCTCATAGTGATCCTCTCGACTTAGCACGTTATCTTTATTCTATCAATTGTCCAACTGTAATTTGTTTACCCAGCATGTGTTATTTTATCTTATGGAGAGACACCACTAGTGAACTGTGGACCCCGGTCCTATTTCCTTTATATTGCTATCACCTATTTACTTTACTCGCATACTACTATTGCTTTCCACTCGATACGCTCATACCTTTGTTTCAAGCAAACCGGTGAGATTGACAACCTCATCGTAAGTTGGAAGCAAAGTATTTGGTTGTGTTGTGTGCAAGTTCCATGTTGCTACTAGTTGAAGATGCACTAACAAGTGTCGTAAACAGCACCCTTGTTGGAACTCACTAGGCTAGCAAGCATCACCTTCTTGGGTTTGGATTTTTCTTAGATTCGACATACCTTGGTTTCTTATTGAGGGAAAAGCTTGCTGCTGTGCTCATCATACCTTTCTCTTGGGGTTCCCAACTGGATGGTGAAAAACCATCAACACCGTGCCGCATCAACCAACATGGACCAGAGGTCAAAATACACCTTGATGCGAAGATAAAAGAAGATCTGAACAAAAATCAAGGCGAAAAATGAAAGCTAAACGCAGTAGCAGAAAAAGAGTACACTCGTTGAACGATAAGAGTGAAAAACAGAGTGTTCTTGGCAAATGAAAACGAGTACATCTTCTCCAAAAGAAATTTGTTGGGGTCCAACCATTTATTGCAGCAAACAAAACTTAACAAAACTGAAAACAAAAGAAAAGACGCTCCAAGAAAAACGCATAGTGCATGAAGCAATAAAAATATAGTGTGTTGAAAGGTGACCTGATTTTTGCCGATGAAGAAGGGGTGCCTCGGGGGCATCCCCAAGCTTCGACGCTTGTACCTCTTGGATATTTCTTGGGGTGCGTGGGCATCCCCAAGCTTGAGCTTTTGTCCATTCTTCAACTCATCTCATCATTCTCCAATCCCTACACTTGAAAACTTCCTTCATACAAAACTCAACACAATTCTATTAGCAACATTAGTGTAAGCATAATAATGAATCAACCCTTTTTGGTTCAGATTTCAACTCAAAACCACCACATATAAAGCATATACTACTGTAGCAACTGAAAAGAAAACAATGGGTTATCTCCCAAGAGTGGTTTTCTTTAACGCCTTTGAGCTAGGCGCAGAAAGGTGCAAATCAAGTAATATCAAGTGATGAAGCTTCAAGTTCATAATTTGCTCTAAGAATAGAGTCAAAAAGTAATTTCTTTCTCTTTCTAGGGAAATGTTCCATACCTTTCTTGAGTGGGAATTGATATTTGATGGTGCCTTCCCTCATATCAATGATGGCACCAACAGTTCGAAGAAAAGGTCTTCCCAAAATAATAGGACATGAAGCATTGCATTCAACATCCATAACAAGAAAATCAACGGGAACAAGGTTATTGTTAACCATAATAAGAACATCATTAATCCTTCCCAAAGGTTTCTTCTTAGCAACATCAGCAATAGGAACATCATAATAACACTTTTCAAGCGGTGGTAAAAATCAAGCATATCATAAATTTTTCTAGGCATAATAGAAATACTAGCACCTAGATCACATAAAGCATGGCAATCAAAACCATTAACATGCATATCAATGATGGGTTCCCAACCATCTTCTAACTTCTTGGGAATAGAAACTTTTTGCTTCAACTTTTCATCCCTAATTTTCACGAGAGCATTAGTAATATGCTTAGTAAAAGCAACATTTATAGAACTAGCATTGGGACTCAAAGCAAGCTTTTGCAAGAACAAAATAATTTTAGATATATTGAACCCATCAACATCAAAATCATTAAAAGAAATAGAGCTATCATCTCCTACACTCCGAAAAATTTCAGCACTCTTTTGAGAAAGGGTTTTTGCAGTTTTGGGCTTTTTAGTACAAGGAGTGGGAGTTTTCTCTGCACCAATCAAAGTAAGAGGATTGCTAGCATTTGGAACAACATCATTAGAGGTAGTAATGGTACATACCTTCATCTTTCTAGCAATCTCATTTTCTCTTTCTCACCTAGCATGCAATTCTGCTAACATCCTAACATTTTCATCAATTATAACTTGGATAGCATTAGCAGTGGCAAAAGTATTGTTATCCTTCACCTCATTAGGCAACACTTTTAGTTTCAGAAGTTCAACATCAAGAGAAAGGCTATCAACTCTAGAAGCAAGAATATCAATTTTACCTAACTTTTCCTCAACAGACTTATTAAAAGCAGTTTGCTTACCGATGAAGTCCTTGAGCATGACTTCAAGCTCAGAGGGCGCGGTCCTAGTGTTGTTGGAGGAATTACCATAAGAGTTACCATAACCATTACCATTGGTAGAAGGATACGGCCTATAGTTGTTACTAGAAAAATTGTTCCTATAAGCATTGTTGTTAAAATTATTATTTCTAATGAAGTTTACATCAACATGCTCTTCTTGAGCAACCAAAGAGGCCAAAGGAACATTATTAGGATCAACATGAGTTCTATCATTGGAAAGCATAAGCATAATAGCATCAATCTTATCACTCAAGGAAGAGGTTTCCTCAACATAATTTACCTTCTTACCTTGTGGAGCTCTCTCGGTGTGCCACTCAGAATAATTTACCATCATGTTGTCTAGAAGCTTTATTGTGGCGCCCAAGGTAAGGGACATAAAAGTGCCTCCAGCGGCTGAATCCAATAGGTTTCTTGAAGAAAAATTCAGTCATGCATAAAAAGTTTGGACAATCATCCAAGTAGTCAGTCCATGAGTAGGGCAATTCTTTATCATAGATTTCATTCTTTCCCAAGCTTGAGCAACATGTTCATTATCAAACTGTCTAAACTTCATGATATCACTACGCAAAGCTATAATCTTAGCAGGAGGGTAGTATTTTTCAATAAAAGCATCCTTACACTTAGCCCAAGAATCAATACTATTTCTAGGCAAAGATAGCAACCAATCCTTAGCTTTTCCTCTCAAAGAAAAAGGAAACAACTTAAGCTTAATAATATCACCTTCTACATCCTTATATTTCTGCATCTCACATAGCTCAACAAAATTGTTGAGATGAGCTGCATCATCATCAGTACTAGCACCAGAAAATTGTTCTTTCATAACAAGGTTCAATAAAGTGTGGTGACCCAACATACCACTGCATGTGTAGTATGCAAGTCGTTGACATAACACTAATGAAACACCGTCTCACTAGTATTACATCCATCAGAGTGGTACAACAGAAACATCGCAGGTCCACGGTATGTCTATAGGATTACAATTTTCAGCATACAGAAGATCTTCAGAACCTCCTCAACAGGTAGAGGTTTAGTCCTGGCGACTACAAACGAGAAAGAATCAAGGAAGACTAACTAAACTACAACTAATGCATTTGGCTTGCTACTCAAATATATAGTTTCTCTAACTACTTAGGATCTAGGATTAGGAAACTGGTTCCTTTCTAACCCTATTCTAGTTTTTCTCCAAGCTTCACACAATTGTAGGCTCCGCTGATAATCATGACGTTGGTAGAATGCTTCATCTTCATCTTCAATGTCTTGAGGTTGTCTCCTTGGGTTGCCTTCAATCTAATCCTTCATAGTCTAGCAAGGGTTTAAGAGATTGGGGTGAGTAACGAGCGTTACCCAGCAAGTTTCTTTAGAAAGAAGTTGTGTGATATGCACTAACTAAAGCCATGGACCCATAAGAGTCGTAGGCCAATGCAAGGTTTTATCAAGGTTTCTTGAAAGATTGCTTTTACTTATGAAAACTATGCCCATCAACCAACACAGGTAGTAGTGCCTTGAGAGCACCTTTCCTGCGGTGTTCGCAGCTCCTTCCCGGAACAAGGGGTAACATGTCACATCCTTTTACACTCTGCAGAGGTGTGTCCTTCCAAAAGAGATCAAAGCCTTGTTGCACAACCGAGTTGCATGCTCATCCACACTACCTTGGTGTGCGGCCCAGTCATTGATCCAAGCCAATCACTGCCTTCTCCGCACAACGTATGCCCACCCAATTCACGCATAGCAGGTTATGCCCCTGATATTCACCCCCAACGATGAAGTACCTAGGCGCCTCTTGCGGACCATCATAGACACCAGTGCCGTGAGAACTGAGGTGTCCCACCCATGTGCAAGTAGTCCCGCAAGATCTACCGCGACCGGCAACTGGCTGCCCGTTGACATGCAAACGAGAGAAGATACAACTGACTTTCCTGTCCCATTCCAAGTCTCTTGGATGACACGGTTTTTACGGTGCTAGAATAACTGTGGCATTGGTAGTTAGTCCTAGGTTTACTTTCCCGTGCAAGCGGAACCTCCACCACCACAATCTTACCGTGGTTCCACCTGCCAGCCCTCCTAGGTTATCACCACTGGTCGATAACCACTAGTCATATTACTTATGAAAATAGGTTTTCCATCCTTTTTGAAATGTTAGAGTTGAAGTCATCACTTTGCAAGAAGTTTCAAAATCAGTGCAACCAAGAGGTTTGAGCAAGATAAAATTGCCTTTTTTACTGCAAGATTATGCAAGTCAAGGTCTTCGATACGTAGGAAATCCAAATATTGAAATAGCACCATCATCTGGTAAAGATGATGTTAAAAGATCTGCAACATGATATGCAAATTATATGCTATGCATCGCTCTAAGTGTAACCTAACCCCGATGGTTTATTATACAAGGTTGTGATGATTTCTTTATAATGAGTTGCACTTTTAGATTCATTCCATAACAAGGTTGTTAAGGATTTTAGATTGGCTGACAAACTTTTAAAGTAAGAGAATAAAGCTTAATACAAAAGGTATTGCAAAAGACTAGCATAGCAATAAGTGAAAACTTGAAAGTAACACTTTTAAGTGGTATGTTGTTATTAGCAACCAAGTAGTTGGTCATGGACAAGCAAAGCTGGAGTAATTCTTATTTGATAAGATTACCCAGTTAGTCTTAGGGTTGAAAACCATCTTAAGACACAAATAGAGTTATATATGTTCAAGCTTAATGGAATGGTTTGTTACTTACTTTCAATGTTTCTTAAAAGAATAACATTTGAAGAACATATTTCTTATTGATTAGAAGCACTACACCTAAGGTTTAGTGTTCTAGGGTTTAGCATAGCTCTATCAGAATCAAAGAATAGTTAATAGATGAGCATAACAAAGAAACAAACTAAGATCCATGTAGTACTTGTACAAATTGGTTGAATAAGATCATTTGAAGCAGTTGATCTTGTTGTTGAACATGTATAGCTATTTCTATAGTTGGCACAACATTTTTATCAAATATAGGTAGATACTTAAACCAGGGCATAGGAATTGAGGTGATTCTTGCTTGATATGTTCTTAAAAAGAATTACTTTTGAAGAACACAAGCCTTAATGGACATTTTTTTATTACTTAAAGGAATGGTGATTAGGTGATGTCAGGAAAAGTAAGAGTTTTTGAGTTGCAACGAAGGTGTTGCATATAGTTAGTTGACTAAAGTATACCATGTTGAAATAGAGTATCAAACTAACCACTCATGGTTGAATTAGGAGGTAAGGTTAGACTAACACACTAAGATAGTTATTAGTTTTAGTACTAGAAGAAATGGTAGGTGTTATATGTACTTCAAAAGAATAACTTTTGAAGAACATGTACCTTAATGAATACTAGTAATAGAATTTCATTTTAAGTTTCAATTCTTATTCATAAATAATTAGGAAAGCTTGGTTATTTAAGTTCCTAGATCTTCAGGGTTGGAATCCAAATTTTAAGTGATTAAAGATTTTAATTAGGTTTTAGATTTTTCTCATAATGAAACAAATGTTGAAATAGAAATATTAAGGTTAGGGAATAATTCTTATTCAAGTTTATGTTTTATCCCAAATTTTACTATTTTAAATTTATTTAGGAAAAATCATTTTAGGGTTTGAAATCCTAATAGTAAAGTACATGATTTACATATTTGAAACAATGGAATATTAATGGAAATAAAATTTGTTGAAGTTTTCAAAGTTTTATTTGGTATTTGAAAATTTTGGTTAAATTATTTTAGTTGGATTTAAATTCAAAGTTTAAATACTACTTAATCAAGTTTTCAAATTTAGTTCAAAATTATTTCACATAAGCATATCAGATTATAATATAAATAGAGAGATTAAGTTTTTGTGATCATTTTGATATATAATTTGTATTTTTTTGAATTGAAATGAATAAGATATGAATTTGCAAAGTTTCATCAATTTTCTGGAATTTAATTTTAAAGGGAAAAAACTTTTCTAACCGAGACAGGGCTAACCCTACACACTGACTAGTGGGGCCAGAGGCACATCACCTGCCACGAGGGCATGACCGAGTCAAACCATTTGACCCAGTCAAAAGATGACGTCACCGATGAAATTCTCTCACAGGTCACTCTCCAATTCGATGATTCGATGCGAATTAGAACACGTGGTGGTGTGGAATCAAACCAGGAGATCAAGGTGAGTAAGAGGGTACCAGCGCCGCTGAGTTTTGTCCCTCGGAACCTCGCCAGCGGCGAGCTTACACGGCGGCGGAATACGGCGCATGGTGCGAGCTCAGTACAGGATTAAATCAAGATATTTAAAATATTCTGATGGTTCACTAGCTCACCCAGATGCTGCAGAGATGGTCGGCATGGTTGCAGGAGGTCGGACGGCGACACCATGGTCGATGGCGACCAGCAGCCTGGCGGAGAAGATGAAGCCGATGCCGTCGATTCACATCATCCCGGAGCGATTGCTTGGACGAGGAAGTAGAAGGAGACGAGGCAGAGCTCCAGGGCTTCTCATCGGAGCTCGGGGTGACCGGAAACAGCGAGGTCTCATGGAGACCAGAGCTAGGGTTTCGGGTCGATGGGGAGAACGCAGGGGAGAAAAAGAAGTGGGTGTTTAGGGTTTCCGACGGCGGCGGACTGCTTTTTATATCATGTAGGAAGCGGCGATGAGGATCTTGGCGCACCGCCGATCGACGAACGGCCTTCCCAGCGCCACCGAGCTGCTTGCCTGGCGAGAGGTAGACGACGACCTCATCCCCAGATATTTCGAGTGAAGCGGTACCAGGCTAGGTTGGGCTGCTGTTGAGCCAAGTTGGATGGGCTTCAACCGGATAAACTCCTCTCTCCTATTTTTTCTGTTAAAATCTCTTTTCTATTATCTGTTTCATTTTATCTATTTGAATTCAATTTGTTTTTGCAGATTTTGAACTGAGGTATCTCCAGAATAAATTTAGTTGTTCAATAGTATCATATAATGCATAAAGTTATATTTATATGTGATAGCACCCAAAATACTTTAGGTAGCATTAAAGTTTGCATAGGATCTTAAATAGAGATTAATTTAAATAACACTCTTGTTGCATTCAAATGATTTGGCTGGTTGCACCTTCTCATTAATATGTGTAATCAAATTAGTTTACACATACTTTTATAAGATAACCTGTATCTGAAGTTCAAATATGATTGCCTTTATATTAATGAGTTGATTTCAAGACATCAACTTGTATTTGCACCACTTGTTAATAATAAGAGAATACCACATGGATCATTTCCAAGTTACTAGTGATTCCTGAATTCTTTACTTGGGTTTAGTAATGAGGCTTAATATACCCCATAGCAAGGGTTGGTTTGGTAACAAGACCAAACACCTAATGATATTTGATTTGGTCACTAGGCTAAAGACTTGGTTGTCTTATCTTATGAAAATTGGGGTTGGTACATAATTCCTAAATTCAAGGTTAGGTCATGTGAAAAGTTATATCTTATGATCACATAGTGATGCATAAGTTGAAATGATACTTGGGAATGAATCCTCAAGTGAATAAGAGGTTATGGAATTGGATAGAATGCTATAACACTCATCCAGGGAATAGTGCTCCCTCTGAAATGTGCTCAATGCTACAAAGGATCTATAGACTAACCAAGTTTCTAGGTCAAGGTTTAGGATCTGCTCAACCTATATCCAGATGATTCACTCAATGGAAACTTGTACACAGATCAAGATTTCCATATAACTTTAACAAGATGGTTATCTCCTAATTGAAATGTGCTTAAGTTGGACTTCTACTCCACACTTGGTTTTAGGATGATATCTGCTTATCAGACTAGGTTTTATAACTAACCTAATTATCTTCATTAACAAGCATAATCATGTACTTGACATAATCATACTATCTCCTTCATCAACTCCCTCTACCAAGGGTTTATTCTAGGTTGTATCAACCTTCTGAGATTAAAGATATAATCCCCCCTTTGTGTGGTTCATATATGATCTACTCCACTTCATAACTTCATAAGTCTAAGTATTGGCTACTTCCTAAGAATGGTTCTAGTCTAGACCAGAATTAGGCTTTATGATGTGATCACCCTATATCAAATGACTTGTCCTAACTATAATTTGAATAATGTCTAAAGTCTCCTAGTTGGCTTTTATAGGAATGGCCCTAATGTTCTTAATCCCACCTAGAGTTGAGGTAATTCTTATAGTCAAACTGGCATAGAGTTAACTTCTCCACTTCTCATATTTGGACTCACTGGATTAGGACATAAGAATATAGAATAGCTCATGATTCAAGAATAAGACTTGTGTTGACTTCTTTAGCATGAAAGAAGTAGGGTTTAAAGAATACCATGATGATCTAGGTGTGAATAGATATTTGGTTCTAAAATGGTGTGTCAAGCATTTTAGTTTTACCTCACTTATCTCTTTTAGTTGGTGTGACTATCACTACCCAAAACAAGGTTTTGACAAAGGTCATATTGAAGTTTATTGCACTCTAATTGATGAGCTACTTCAATTCCATCAACTCAAGTGAAACTCCAATTGCTTTGATATGTTTCATTTTAAATGCGCGAAAATTACCTGGATTTTCTATGCATGAAATGCAATGCACACATCTGTTGCCTCTATTTTGTAACCTCTAATCCTGGGATATTACAGTCTTCCCCCCTTAAACTAAACTTCGTCCCGAAGTTTTCGCTCTCGTATGTTGTTGACGAACTTGTTGTTGGTATCATATGTCTTGAAGTTCCTTTACCAACTAATTGGGATATGGATGGTATCCATTGTCCAAAGTGTTCTTTGAATCTTCTATTGTCTGACTCCGAACAATAATCACTTGAATTCCATCCATCTTGGTCTTTTCTTGGTCATTCTCTTGGATTATCCATGTTTTCAATACTTTCTATGCCTTATAGGGTCCTACTAATTATTCCAACGAATCTTCCTAATTGACTCTTGGTTTTACCACGTAAGAACGGATTAAACACATGTAGTGTGTCCATTCAAGTTTTCTGATCCATCTTTATAGATCTTATTTGGTCTTCTGGGTTCAAGGTTATGATTAACTATAATATCAAACTTCTCCAGCTGCGGTTCATGATACCAGCTGCGGCTCATACTTGGTGTGATTATGGTCAAAATCATCTCATTCCTTTGCCGAACTTCATAAGGTTATGACAAATCTTGGAAAGAATCTACTTCCGACATACTTCATCCAACTTTCAACACTTTTGACCTAACTAAACTCTTCCCCTTAGACTTCTCTAATGGTCTTCAAACTCATCGTTCTCTAACCATTTGGATGCCATGATTAAACTATAAGTCTTGGACAGTCTTACTACTACGTCTTTCTAATGGTTTCTCAAAGATATCTGCGGTGTGCCCACACAATTGTGGATATCCGGTACGAATTCTTCGATTACTTATTTAGGTAGGTCTTATGTTCCACTTTTGGATGTATGTAATTACCCAAAAGTTCTAATAGTTGATGAGAATTGGGTTTTCCCATCGTTATTTATCCTAATTCAAATCATAAGTTCTATACAAAGCCACGGGAGAAATCCGGCAGAGTTTCTCTTGTACCAGAGGACATCCACGATAGGCAATTGTATAAGTTGAACAAAACATGAAGTAACAAGGCTATAAATGATCCAATGGTCTCAACGGATCATTGTTGAAACGAACCCTCACAATCCTTAGTCCGTAGACAAAGATTACGTCTCTTCGATAAGGAAAGGTATTGCTAAAGTCTTAACCACCAATCTACAATTCAAGATTTTGGGACTAGGGATCAAAGTTATACAGAGATGTTATGTGTCTTAGTCATGCTATCAACGAGGGTTACTGGGGTTACCACTCCCAGGCTGGATAAAGCAGCAAGCAATACCGGAATGGATTATCGGTATTACAACACCTCAATCAACCCGTGATGTACTAAGCATAACCAAGGCTGCATAGCAACGAGCTCAGGTACCTTAAACTCAACTGCGGTTACCTAATTAGTGGTTCTATTCAATAATCTAGGGTTACCTCTAGTGTTTTAAAACCTAGAGTACTACTACTAAATTCCAATACTTCATTTTACTACCACTTCATGATGCTTCCATGAAGATCAGTTGATAGCTTCCTTCTTTTGGCTTCGATCATCTGGTGATTCTTCAACTTTTGGCTTGATTGCCTTCGGAATTCGTCACTTCCTCACACGAATCCCTTAACCCTCTAGAACTATAACATCAAGTAATAACTCGATGATGCAACATGCACTTGCACATCAAAGTCAACTTCATGCATAGATCTAGTCACACAATAAAATCCAAGGAAATCCAAATTTGTGCAGGCAACATACATCATCATAAGCCCGTGAGATAGTAATTTAGTAAAATATCTCTATATTTCAGGCTTAGATGTGTACCTTAGAGCACCAAATAATATAGGTTTATATTGTGCTATATGCACTTAGTGGTGGACTACTACTCTTTGTCTCAAAACTTACCTCAATTGCCCAGTTGCAATCGAATAAATTTGAGCAAAAGGGGTTTGGAAACCATTCTAATGGATTCATATTCCTTTAAGACTACTAGTTCTAGCTAACCTTTCGTCCTATTGAAGACGAATCTCACATGATCTCTCAAAACTTCATGAATTCATGAGCATTGTACTTCTTCACCACACATGGTTCACACAACTCCCTGACTTATATAGGTCTTCTCTGACTAAAGTCTGTGGTTTTTGGTACACTTGACCTAGTTACCATTGTTGAGAATACTTCATTCACCAATTTTCTTGAGCATCTACCTTCTCAGCTTGAAATTGCTGGTCTACTACAAAGTTCTACTCCTTCATGTGAAGATTCTCACGTGAATTCAACATAATTAAGGTTTTTATACTACCAATACATCTTACCTGTATATGGCATTCTTGAGTATCCATATACAAGACTAAAACCTAAGGTGCTACAACCTCATATAGCTTCCTTAAATCACTTAACATCATCCTACTACAGTTTCGGATGACTTAAGTTTAACAAAACGACTTTGATATACTTCTTCCAATAGGATAGTTCCCATTCCGGTTGTATCCTCTCTTTGGACTACCATGTATTGTTTACCAAATATAATCCACTTCCATCCTTTATGTAAGGCTCTAATGATGTCATACAACTAGGTATGGAACAAGATGTCTAACTTCACTTAGGAAAAACAGGTAAGAATTTTGACTCGAGTGTGTCAGGATTATTCTTTTGTTGAATATCCATCCCAAGTCATAAGAAGAGTTGGTTTAGATAAGATGGCTTCCTATAGTCACTACCAAACCTACAGGTCTCCTATTAAAGGGTTTTAATCCTAGGGTCAAAGCATTTGCTCTGATACCAGCTGTGGTGACCCAACATACCACTGCATGTGTAGTATGCAAGTCGTTGACATAACACTAATGAAACACCGTCTCACTAGTATTACATCCATCAGAGTGGTACAACAGAAACATCGCAGGTCCACGGTATGTCTATAGGATTACAATTTTCAGCATACAGAAGATCTTCAGAACCTCCTCAACAGGTAGAGGTTTAGTCCTGGCGACTACAAACGAGAAAGAATCAAGGAAGACTAACTAAACTACAACTAATGCATTTGGCTTGCTACTCAAATATATAGTTTCTCTAACTACTTAGGATCTAGGATTAGGAAACTGGTTCCTTTCTAACCCTATTCTAGTTTTTCTCCAAGCTTCACACAATTGTAGGCTCCGCTGATAATCATGACGTTGGTAGAATGCTTCATCTTTATCTTCAATGTCTTGAGGTTGTCTCCTTGGGTTGCCTTCAATCTAATCCTTCATAGTCTAGCAAGGGTTTAAGAGATTGGGGTGAGTAACGAGCGTTACCCAGCAAGTTTCTTTAGAAAGAAGTTGTGTGATATGCACTAACTAAAGCCATGGACCCAAAAGAGTCGTAGGCCAATGCAAGGTTTTATCAAGGTTTCTTGAAAGATTGCTTTTACTTATGAAAACTATGCCCATCAACCAACACAGGTAGTAGTGCCTTGAGAGCACCTTTCCTGCGGCATTCGCAGCTCCTTCCCAGAACAAGGGGTAACATGTCACATCATTTTACACTCTGCAGAGGTGTGTCCTTCCAAAAGAGATCAAAGCCTTGTTGCACAACCGAGTTGCATGCTCGTCCACACTACCTTGGTGTGGGGCCCAGTCATTGATCCAAGCCAATCCCTGCCTTCTCCACACAACGCATGCCCACCCAATTCACACATAGCAGGTTATGCCCCTGATATTCACCCCCAACGATGAAGTACCTAGGCGCCTCTTGCGGACCATCATAGACACCAGTGCCGTGAGAACTGAGGTGTCCCACCCATGTGCAAGTAGTCCCGCAAGATCTACCGCGACCGGCAACTGGCTGCCCGTTGACATGCGAACGAGAGAAGATACAGCTGACTTTCCCATCCCATTTCAAGTCTCTTGGATGACACGGTTTTTACGGTGCTAGAATAACTGTGGCATTGGTAGTTAGTCCTAGGTTTACTTTCCCGTGCAAGTGGAACCTCCACCACCACAATCTTACCGTGGTTCCACCTGCCAGCCCTCCTAGGTTATCACCACTGGTCGATAACCACTAGTCATATTACTTATGAAAATAGGTTTTCCATCCTTTTTGAAATGTTAGAGTTGAAGTCATCACTTTGCAATAAGTTTCAAAATCAGTGCAACCAAGAGGTATGAGCAAGATAAACTTGCCTTTTTGACTGCAAGATTATGCAAGTCAAGGTCTTCGATACATAGGAAATCCAAATATTGAAATAGCACCATCATCTGGTAAAGATGATGTTAAAAGATCTGCAACATGATATGCAAATTATATGCTATGCATTGCTCTAAGTGTAACCTAACCCCGATGGTTTATTATACAAGGTTGTGATGATTTATTTATAATGAGTTGCACTTTTAGATTCATTCCATAACAAGGTTGTTAAGGATTTTAGATTGGCTGACAAACTTTTAAAGTAAGAGATTAAAGCTTAATACAAAAGGTATTGCAAAAGACTAGCATAGCAATAAGTGAAAACTTGAAAGTAACACTTTTAAGTGGTATGTTGTTATTAGCAACTAAGTAGTTGGTCATGGACAAGCAAAGCTGGAGTCATTCTTATTTGATAATATTACCCAGTTAGTCTTAGGGTTGACAACCATCTTAAGACACAAATAGAGTTATATATGTTTAAGCTTAATGGAATGGTTTGTTACTTACTTTCAATGTTTCTTAAAAGAATAACATTTGAAGAACATATTTCTTATTGATTAGAAGCACTACACCTAAGGTTTAGTGTTCTAGGGTTTAGCATAGCTCTATCAGAATCAAAGAATACTTAATAGATGAGCATAACAAAGAAACAAACTAAGATCCATGTAGTACTTGTACAAATTGGTTGAATAAGATCATTTGAAGCAGTTGATCTTGTTGTTGAACATGTATAGCTATTTCTATAGTTGGCACAACATTTTTATCAAATATAGGTAGATACTTATACCAGGGCATAGGAATTGAGGTGATTCTTGCTTGATATGTTCTTAAAAAGAATTACTTTTGAAGAACACAAGCCTTAATGGACATTTTTTTATTACTTAAAGGAATGGTGGTTAGGTGATGTCAGGAAAAGTAACCGTTTTTGAGTTGCAATGAAGGTGTTGCATATAGTTAGTTGACTAAAGTATACCATGTTGAAATAGAGTATCAAACTAACCACTCATGGTTGAATTAGGAGGTAAGGTTAGACTAGCACACTAAGATAGTTATTAGTTTTAGTACTAGAAGAAATGGTAGGTGTTATATGTACTTCAAAAGAATAACTTTTGAAGAACATGTACCTTAATGAATACTAGTAATAGAATTTCATTTTAAGTTTCAATTCTTATTCATAAATAATTAGGAAAGCTTGGTTATTTAAGTTCCTAGATCTTCAGGGTTGGAATCCAAATTTTAAGCGATTAAAGATTTTAATTGGGTTTTAGATTTTTCTCATAATGAAACAATTGTTGAAATAGAAATATTAAGGTTAGGGAATAATTCTTATTCAAGTTTATGTTTTATCCCAAATTTTACTATTTTAAATTTATTTAGGAAAAATCATTTTAGGGTTTGAAATCCTAATAGTAAAGTACATGATTTATATTTTTGAAACAATGGAATATTAATGGAAATAAAATTTGTTGAAGTTTTCAAAGTTTTATTTGGTATTTGAAAATTTTGTTTAAATTATTTTAGTTGGATTTAAATTCAAAGTTTAAATACTACTTAATCAAGTTTTCAAATTTAGTTCAAAATTATTTCACATAAGCATATCAGATTATAATATAAATAGAGAGATTAAGTTTTTGTGATCATTTTGATATATAATTTATTTTTTTGAATTGAAATGAATAAGATATGAATTTGCAAAGTTTCATCAATTTTCTGGAATTTAATTTGACAGGGAAAAAACTTTTCTAACCGAGACAGGGCTAACCCTACACACTGACTAGTGGGTCCAGAGACACGTCACCTGCCACGAGGGCATGACCGAGTCAAACCATTTGACCCAGTCAAAAGATGACGTCACCGATGAAATTCTCTCACAGATCACTCTCCAATTCGATGATTCGATGCGAATTAGAACACATGGTGGTGTGGAATCAAACCAGGAGATCAAGGTGAGTAAGAGGGTACCAGCGCCGCTGAGTTTTGTCCCTCGGAACCTCGCCGGCAGCGAGCTTACACGGCGGTGGAATACGGCGCATGGTGCGAGCTCAGTACAGGATGAAATCAAGATATTTAAAATGCTCTGATGGTTCACTAGCTCACCCAGATGCTGCAGAGATGGTCGGCATGGTTGCAGGAGGTCGGACGGCGACACCATGGTCGATGGCGACCAGCAGCCTGGCGGAGAAGATGAAGCCGATGCCATCGATTCACATCATCCCGGAGCGATTGCTTGGACGAGGAAGTAGAAGGAGACGAGACAGAGCTCCAGGGCTTCTCATCGGAGCTCGGGGTGACCGGAAACAGCGAGGTCTCACGGAGACCAGAGCTAGGGTTTCGGGTCGATGGGGAGAACACAGGGGAGAAAAAGAAGTGGGTGTTTAGGGTTTCCGGCGGCGGCGGACTGCTTTTTATATCATGTAGGAAGCGGCGGCGAGGATCTTGGCGCACCGCCGATCGACGAACGGCCTTCCCAGTGCCACCGAGCTGCTTGCCTGGCGAGAGGTAGACGACGACCTCATCCCCAGATATTTCAAGTGAAGCGGTACCAGGCTAGGTTGGGCTGCTGTTGGGCCAAGTTGGATGGGCTTTAACCGGATAAACTCCTCTCTCCTATTTTTTTCTGTTAAAATCTATTTTCTATTATCTGTTTCATTTTATCTATTTGAATTCAATTTGGTTTTGCAGATTTTGAACTGAGGTATCTCCAGAATAAATTTAGTTGTTCAATAGTATCATATAATGCATAAAGTTATATTTATATGTGATAGCACCCAAAATACTTTAGGTAGCATTAAAGTTTGCATAGGATCTTAAATAGAGATTAATTTAAATAACACTCTTGTTGCATTCAAATGATTTGGCTAGTTGCACCTTCTCATTAATATGTGTAATCAAATTAGTTTACACATACTTTTATAAGATAACCTGTATCTGAAGTTCAAATATGATTGCCTTTATATTAATGAGTTGATTTCAGGACATCAACTTGTATTTGCACCACTTGTTAATAATAAGAGAATACCACATGGATCATTTCCAAGTTACTAGTGATTCCTGAATTCTTTACTTGGGTTTAGTAATAAGGCTTAATATACCCCATAGCAAGGGTTGGTTTGGTAACAAGACCAAACACCTAATGATATTTGATTTGGTCACTAGGCTAAAGACTTGGTTGTCTTATCTTATGAAAATTGGGGTTGGTACATAATTCCTAAATTCAAGGTTAGGCCATGTGAAAAGTTATATCTTATGATCACATAGTGATGCATAAGTTGAAATGATACTTGGGAATGAATCCTCAAGTGAATAAGAGGTTATGGAATTGGATAGAATGCTATAACACTCATCCAGGGAATAGTGCTCCCTCTGAAATGTGCTCAATGCTACAAAGGATCTATAGACTAACCAAGTTTCTAGGTCAAGGTTTAGGATCTGCTCAACCTATATCCAGATGATTCACTCAATGGAAACTTGTACACAGATCAAGATTTCCATATAACTTTAACAAGATTGTCATCTCCTAATTGAAATGTTCTTAAGTTGGACTTCTACTCCACACTTGGTTTTAGGATGATATCTGCTTATCAGACTAGGTTTTATAACTAACCTAATTAGCTTCATTAACAAGCATAATCATGTACTTGACACAATCATACTATCTCCTTCATCAACTCCCTCTACCAAGGGTTTATTCTAGGTTGTATCAACATTCTGAGATTAAAGATATAATCCCCCATTTGTGTGGTTCATATATGATCTACTCCACTTCATAACTTCATAAGTCTAAGTATTGGCTACTTCCTAAGAATGGTTCTAGTCTAGACCAGAATTAGGCTTTATGATGTGATCACCCTATATCAAATGACTTGTCCTAACTATAATTTGAATAATGTCTAACGTCTCCTAGTTGGCCTTTATAGGAATGGCTCTAATGTTCTTAATCCCACCTAGAGTTGAGGTAATTCTTATAGTCAAACTGGCATAGAGTTAACTTCTCCACTTCTCATATTTGGACTCACTGGATTAGGACATAAGAATATAGAACAGCTCATGATTCAAGAATAAGACTTGTGTTGACTTCTTTAGCATGAAAGAAGTAGGGTTTAAAGAATACCATGATGATCTAGGTGTGAATAGATATTTGGTTCTAAAATGGTGTGTCAAGCATTTTAGTTTTACCTCACTTATCTCTTTTAGTTGGTATGACTATCACTACCCAAAACAAGGTTTTGACAAAGGTCATATTGAAGTTTATCGCACTCTAATTGATGAGCTACTTCAATTCCATCAACTCAAGTGAAACCCCAATTGCTTTGATATGTTTCATTTTAAATGCGCGAAAATTACCCAGATTTTCTATGCATGAAATGCAATGCACACATCTGTTGCCTCTATTTTGTAACCTCTAATCCTGGGATATTACAGTCTTCCCCCCTTAAACTAAACTTCGTCCCGAAGTTTTCGCTCTCGTATGTTGTTGACGAACTTGTTGTTGGTATCATATGTCTTGAAGTTCCTTTACCAACTAATTGGGATATGGATGGTATCCATTGTCCAAAGTGTAAACAAAGGATATGGATGGCACCAGCAGCAATGTGGAACCTGCACACAACACAACCAAGTACTTTTCTCTCAACTTATGATGAGGTTGTCAATCTCACCGGTTTGCTATAAACAAAGGATTGAGCATATCGAGTGCAAAACAATAGTAGTATGCGGGAAAGTAAACAGTGCGAGTAAAAGTAAACAGTAATAGCAATGTAAAGGAAATTGGACCGGGGTCCACAGTTCACTAGTGGTGTCTCTCCATAAGATAAATAACAACATGCTGGGTAAACAAATTACAGTTGGGAAATTGATAGAATAAAGATAACGTGCATATGTCACGAGGATCACTATGAGATTTACTCTGGGCATTACAACAAAATGCATAGGCCACCATCCAACTGCATCTATGACTAATAATCCACTCGCTGGGATATCGTCCGAACACCCCTCGAGTATTAAGTTGCGAACAACAGATAACTGCATTAAGCAAAGTGTGTAATGTAAACAAAATGAATGTCCTTGGACACAAGAATGTTATTTTCTCCCTAGTGGCAACAGCACATCTACAACCTTAGAGGTTTCTGTCACTTCCCTAGATTAAATAGAGGCATGAACCAACTATCGAGCATAAATACCCCCTCTTGGAGTCAATAGTATCTACTTGGCCAAGATAGCTACTAACAACGGAGAGCATGCAAGATCATAAACAACATAGAGATAATATAAGATAATATTCAGCACATCAACTTAACATAACACCAATATTCATCAGATCCCAACAAACACAACATGTAGAATTACATAAAGATGATCTCGATCATGTAAGGCAGCTCACAAGATCTAAACATGAAGCACACGGTGGAGAAGACAACCAATTAGCTACTACTATGGACCCATACTCCAAGGTAGACTACTCACTCATCGCGCCGGAGGCAAGCATGGCGATGAAGAAGACCTCCGGTGGCGATTCCCCTCTCCAGCAGGGTGCCGGGAAGAGCTTCTGGACCCTCCCGATCTCGGGTCGACGACGGCGGCGGATCGCGATGTGTTTCTAGAAAATTGATCAGGTCTTTAGGTTTTTCCTGTCAGGGGGTCTTTATAGGCGAAGGGGCAGCGTCAGAGGTGGATCAGGGTGGCCTCACCCATAGGGGGCGTGGGCCAGGGGCTGGCCGCGCCACCCTATGGTGTGGCCAGCCCATGGCCCCCCTCCGTCTTCTCTTCGGACTTCTGGAAGCTTCAGCAAATATTAGGAGGTTCGGCTTTTGTTTCGTCCAATTCCGAGAATATTTCCTGTGTAACTTTTCTGAAACACAAAAACAGCAGAAAACAGGGAACTGGCACTTTGGCATCTTGTTAATAGGTTAGTTCCGGAAAATGCATAAAAACGCCATGAAGTGTAACAAAACACTAAGTAAATGGTGTAAGAAAAAGCATGGAGCATCAAAAATTATAGATACGTTTGAGACGTATCAGGCCCCTCTCCGTGTCATTTTCGGTCTTCGCGAAGCTTCGGTAAAAATAGGAGGTTCGGCTTTTGTTTCGTCCAATTCTGAGAATATTTTCTGTGTAACTTTTCTGAAACACAAAAATAGCAGAAAACAGGGAACTGGCACTGTGGCATCTTGTTAATAGGTTAGTTTCGGAAAATGCATAAAAGTGCCACGAAGTGTAACAAAATACTAAGCAAATGGTGTAAGAACAAGCATGGAGCATCAAAAATTATAGATACGTTTGAGACGTATCAAGCATCCCCAAGCTTAACTCCTGCTCGTCCTCAAGTAGGTAAGCGATAACAAAAGAATAATTGTTGAGGTGACATGCACCATCACAATCTTGATCATCTAAGTAAGCATTGAGTGCTGGGATCAAAAGAACTTAAAACAAGGGCATGAAAGATATAATCTTGACAATAAGAACTTAGCAACCATGTTATAACATGAAAAAGAATACAAATAAAAGATCATGAATAATGAAACAATGAAAGTCAAATGTGTGTTCAAATCATATGGAAAACATAGCAAATGGTTTTCAGCTTGTCCCTCATGGAATAGCAAAACATAAATGCATAGGACACCTTCAAGTTTAAGAGGGCGACTAGATACAAATAATTTAAGAATAAGTGAAACCAAAATCATGAATCAATCCATGATAACTTTGGGACAATACACATTATACTCAGAATGGCAACTATGCTCTCTTAGACGGTGCATAAAGGTAGAAGGTGGTGACTCAACATAAAAGTAAAAGAAAGACCCTTCACAGAGGGAAGCAGTGATTGCAAGTTTTATAAACCTTCAAAAATTATGGTACTTACTAGCTTTGAGCTCTCATTGCCCCCATTATAGGCATCTTGAGTAAATGCAAGAATGTTTACGAAGCATATGCTTGACAAATCATAAGTTGAAAACCTCGTGTCCCGTGAAGTACGAATACCCAAACCTCATGCTACACGACTTAGGGTCCCAAGCAAGCTCTTGTCATTGTAAGTATATGCGTATCATCGAGAACTGCCAACGAGGTACCTCCGTGCCCGATGACATGGAACAAGCCCACATCAAAATGACAGGACAAATAGACAATGAACACCTCGGCATCTCTTTTATTTACCATTGGTATAGCTTTTTATTTTGAGATGTGTCGTCAAATGTCCACTATAGGCATGCCATAAATTTCCACCATGAATTATGCATGGCTTAGATTAGCGGCCTAGGCATTTCTCTAACACATATAAAAACTCCATGATCCCGCAAGATTCCCAACTTGTTTCACATCGCGAGTATCCATAAACAAAAGATCACGATATCAACTCAAATAAAAGATGTGCAATGTTGAAAGCTTACTCCATGATGGCATGGTTTGGCTAATTTCCAACTAACTACTTGCAAGCATAACGTCAACATAAAAGAGCCACAATGTCAAAATTATTAAAAACGAGAAAAGTAAAGTGTGCCATCAGGTTCGTGAGATCTTTACTGACCAATTTTCGTATAACACTGATAAGAGTTTAATTCGAAGGATAGATAAAAGCAAGTCAAATGTACTTGGAATAGAAAATTGCTAATAGGCATATATGGTGGACACATTGGCATAACTTGGTTTTTGGGAGTTGGATGCACGAGTAGAGTTTATACTCAGTACAAAATGAGGGCTAGCAAAAGACTGGGAGCGACCAACTAAGAGAGCAAAAATGGCCATAAACATGCAAAGCGACAAAGCAACATTAAGAGAAGCATAAAATGGCATCAAAAGTCAAAAACTAAATGATCATAGAGGCTTATGGTGACTTTGTATGAGTCTAACATGTTGTAAGCATGCGCCAAGTCAACCCAGATAAAGCTTCAAAGGAGAAAACCAAATAAATGCTTCCACATAATAAAACAATGCATGATTTTTTCAAAGGCTCATTAAGCAATCTCAGTCATTTGAGACAAGTCATGCTACAGCAAAAATCACTAAGCATACTATCAAAACGACATCAAGCATGGCATGAAAAAGTCTAAGCCATAGTCTAAACAAGCTCCTTTTTGTACCACTTTTTTGCATGAAACTTTTTATCTTTTCCAACACCATTCAAACCTTTTTAAAACAACTCTTTTGATGAATACCAACATAGACCAGAGGTCCAAATACACCTTGAAGCAAAGATAAAACAAGATCTGAACAAAAATCAAGGCAAAAAAGAAAGCTAAACGCAGTAGCAGAAAAAGAGAACACTCGTTGAACGATAAGAGTGAAAAACGGAGTGTTCTTGGGAAATGAAAACGAGTACATCTCCTCCAAAAGAAATTTGTTGGGGTCCAACCATTTATTGCAGCAAACAAAACAAAATAAAACTGAAAACTAAAGTAAAGACGCTCCAAGAAAAATGCATAGTGCATGAAGCAATAAAAATATAGTGTTTTGAAAGGTGACCTTATTTTTGCCGATGAAGAAGGGGTGCCTCTGGGGCATCCCCAAGCTTTAACACTTGTACCTCTTGGATATTTCTTGGGGTGCATGGGCATCCCCAAGATTGAGCTTTTGTCCATTCTTCATCTCATATTATCATTCTCCAATCCCTACACTTGAAAACTTCCTTCATACAAAACTCAACACAATTCTATTAGCACCATTAGTGTAAGCATAATAATGAATCAACCCTTTTTGGTTCAGATTTCAACTCAAAACCACCACATATAAAGCATATACTACTGTAGCAACTTGCCCAAAAGTTTTGTGATAAAAAACTCAAAAAGAAAGCAATCGAGAGGCAAACACAAATAGTGGCAGAAATCTGTCAAAACAGAACAACTGACAAAAGTCGATTTTTTCGAGGGTTTTCTGTTACTCAAATCGAAAAGTGCAAAACTAATGAAAGTTTGGAATAACCTGGGGCATATTCACAAGAAATCGCAGGTCAAAAAGATATTCTGAGAATTTTCACAAATTTTTACGGTGCAGCACCGAAATCTGTTTCAGGACAGCAACTTCCCCAAATCTTACCTCACTCAAATTAGAGGTTTCTCTTGGCACAACAACGAAATAAAAAGGATAAGGAGCGGTTATTACAATAGTAATAACTTCCAAGACTCAAATAAAATAAAAATAACAAAAGTAAAACAATGGGTTATCTCCCAAGAGTGCTTTTCTTTAACGCCTTTGAGCTAGGCGCAGAAAGTGGAAATCAAGTAACATCAAGAGAAGCATTAAGATCCATTGCAGAAGTCTTTTCAATAAGACATTGTATTGCATCCACATAAGAAGACCCCTTGTGATCACGCTTTGGTTCACTCAATTCACTAAAAAGATTTTCAGGATAGATCTAATCAAAATTATTTTCCAAAGCTTCATGCAATCCCAAGAGTTTGCTAGGTATTGGTACTTTGGTTTATTCATTATTTGTACCAACAACATTAACAGGCGAGCCAAGCATATTAAAATGCTCAAAAACTTTCCTAGCTTCAATAGAAACATCTCTAAATTCTCTACGCAAGGTCTCCAAAATAAAATCTTTCTTTTCGGAGTCTTCGATATCATGAAGCTTAAGAAACATTTGTTGCATAAAAGAATTAAGGTTAACAAACCTAGCCTCCAACATGTGAACTAAATAAGAAGCAGCAACTTCATAACTAGGAGCAAGCTCAGCCAAAGATTTATCCTCAACATCTTTATGCATACTAATATGATTAAAGAACTCCTCAATGTTACCTTTCCCAATAATAGAACCACTACCTACTAAGAGGTCCTCCAAAACGTACTTAGGGAACAACATAATGAACTAAAAGTAATAAAGTAACAACTATAAGTAAACTAATTTTTTTGTATTTTTGATAAAATGATGCAAGAAAAAATAAAGTAAAGCAAAACAATAAACAAAGTAAAGATTGTGCGTGCGAGACTCCCCTTGCAGGAGTCTTCTCTCTCCCCGGCAACGGCGCTAGAAAACTTGTTGATGGTGCGGTGTTGATGATGTAAATGACTGACTAGTTGGGAACCCTAAGAGAAGGTATGATGAGCACAACAACAAGTTTTCCCTCAGTTATGAAACCAAGGTAATCAATCCAGTAGGAGAGAGCCAAACTTAGGAAGGTGATGCTTGCTAGCTTCGCGACACTCCGGATGGCGCCAGACAACTTGCTGGTGCGTAGGAGCTTCTTCACCTAGCAGCAACGTGAAACCTGCACACAACACAAACAAATACTTTGCTCCCAACTTACGATGAGTGTGTCAATCTCACCAGTTTGCTGTAAACAAAGGAATGAGCGTATCGAGTGGTAATTGGATAATAGTAATACAAGTAAAGTAAACAGTGCGAGTAAAGTAAAACAGTGTAACAATGTAAAGGAAATTAGACCGGGGTCCACAGTTCACTAGTGGTGTCTCTCCATATGATAAAAAGCACATGCTGGGTAAACAAATTACAGTTGGGCAATTTATAGAGTAAAGATAATGTACATACATCACGAGGATCACTATGAGAGCATCTTCAGCCGTTTGAGGCCCCCAGGCCAAAATCCGGCGCTATTTAGCGCCGGATGGATGTAAATTTCGGCCTGGGGAGGCCCATGTTTCTAGCGGCGAGCCCAGGAGAATTTTTGAAATCAAACATGTTTAGACAAAAAAGTTCAAAGTTCGGTGAAATATAGAGATATTTATATATAGGGCGAAATTTTACATATATAGGCCAAATTCGTAATATATTTGAATTCGGCCGATAGACTAACTAAAAACACGGCGATCTACATGCCTAATCGGTGGTAGAACGCCGTGTAGTCCCCGCCATCGTCGCTAGAGTCGCCGCCATCCTGCGGTGGTGGCGCCTGGCGGCTTGACCCCTGCCCAGCGTCGCCGAAACGTGACAGCGTAGGGTGGTAGAGGTCGTCGTCGCTGGACTCCTCCAGCTTGACGACCGGCGCACCGCGGCTGGGTTGCACGGCAGCGGCGCGATGCTGTGCGGCCGCCAGGTCCAGCAGCCGCTGCTGCTCCGCCTCCTCCCGCTCCTAGTCCCGCTTGGACCACTCGAGCGCCGCTTCGAGCGGCATGGCGTTCTCGGCGGGGACAACGTCTCTAAGAGACCTGGCGATTGCCTCGCGCGTTGCCTCCTCCTCCGCCCGCGCGGCCTCCACCTCGGCGAGCTCAGATGCGGCCTTGGCGGCGTCGTCCTTCCTCGGCCTTCGCTTGCGGTTGCGCAGCGGCGACGAGGTGCGCGCCCCCTCGCGGATGATGAGGGCACCGCTGTTGCGCCTCGGCGGCGCGGAGGGCGGCTCCTGCCTGGCGGTCCTCGGCGTGGATGCCGAGGACCGTGATGCCGACCTCGCCGATCCGGAGGAGACGGATGCCATCCGCCATGGCATCCAGGAGCTCCCGCGACGGCGGGACAGCTTCGGTCGCTGTGGCGGCGGCATTACGAGGACCGGCGAGTTGCCATTCTCGATGTGCTCGAGAATGGCCTCGAGGGTGCGGTCGCGCGCACTCCACCAACGGCGGCGGCCGGCAGCGTTGTTGCACGCAGGAGGAGGAGGAGGGCCATCATAGGCGGCGAGCTCGCGTTCATACCTTCACCGGAAGAACGCGTTCCACGCCGGATAGTTATCCGGGTAGAAGCGCAGGTCAGTGCGCTGCTCGTCGCTCATGCCCTCGAGGATCTCATCGATGGCGGCGTCGGGATCGGGACGCCGTCCGCGATCAGACGCCAACCTCCGAGCGCGTGGAAGTCGGGCGGCGCCGGGTAGCCCGCCGCGTAGAGCAGCCGTCCCTCCCACTGGTGGAGGGACCGCCGGCCGAAGCCGTTGTTGGCCGCGCCGTCGTCATCGGAGCCGTTATTCGCCATTGCTCACCTGGAGGAGGTGGGGGAGGTGGACAGTGGATTTGGGGAGAAGTGGGTGAATGTGGCCGGCCAGATGCGCGGTAGGCCGCGATATATAGGCGGCCGCGCATTAACTCGCCTCGCCGTGTGGCTGGACGTCCATCGGCGGCAGCTTTTATAGCGCGCGGAAGGCGATGCGCGGGGAAGACAACGATGCGCGGAAGATGAGACGATGAGGACGACGACCGATCTCTCTCGCTGACAAGTCGGGGCCACATGACACACGGGAAGTTTCTTCGCTGTTTCACGCGCATTTCTTTTGTCCGGAGTCCCCGAGCACGCCCCGGAAGGCCGGGGATGGCCTGGGCTCGCCGAATGGATGAAGGCCCAAATCCGGGCAAAATCGAGGAACCGGGGGCGCGACTAGGCCGATTTTTGCCATCCGAATGAAAAAACAGGGTGCCGGGGGCCTCGCCGGGCTCTTGGCTGGAGATGCTCTGAGGCTTACTCTTGGCATTACGACAAAATACGTAGACCGCTGTCCAACTGCATCTATGACTAAAAATCCACTCGCGGGGAATCGTCCGAGGATCCCTTGAGTATTAAGTTGCGAACAACAGATAATTGCATTAAGCAAAGTGCGTAATATAAACAAAGCAAATGTCCTTAGACACAAGAATATTATTTTCTCCCTAGTGGCAACAGCACATCTACAACCTTAGAGGTTTCTGTCACTCCCCAGATTAAATAGAGGCATGAACCCAACTATCGAGCATAAATACTCCCTCTTGGAGTTACTAGCATCTACTCGGCCAAGATAGCTACTAGCAGCGGAAAGCATGCAAGATCATAAACAACATAGAGATAACATAAGATATAATTTCAGCACATCAACTTGACATAGTACCAATACTCATCGGATCCCAACAAACACAATATGTATGATTACATAAAGATGATCTTGATCATGTAGGGCAGCTCACAAGATCTAAACATGAAGCACATGGTGGAGAAGACAACCATCTAGCTACTGCTATGGACTCATAGTCCAAGGTAGACTACTCACACATCACTCCCGAGGTGACCATGGTGGTGTAGAAGGCCTCTGGAAGGGATTCCCCTCTCCGGCAGGGTGCCGGGAAGAGCTCCTGGATCCTCCCGATCTCACGACGGCGGCGGCTTGCAGTATGTTTCTGGGAAAAGCGATCTGTCCTTTAGGTTTTTCCCGTCGAGGGGACTTTATAGGCGAAGGGGCGTCGTCAAGAGTGGACCAGGGCGCCCTCACCATAGGTGGGCGCGGCCAGGGGCTGGGCCGCGCCCCCTGGTGGTGAGGCTGGCCCCTGGCCCCTCTCCGTGTCATCTTCGGTCTTCACGAAGCTTCGGTAAAAATAGGAGGTTCAGCTTTTGTTTCGTCCAATTCCGAGAATATTTCTTGTGTAACTTTTCTGAAATACAAAAACAGCAAAAAACAGGGAACTGGCACTGTGGCATCTTGTTAATAGGTTAGTTTCAGAAAATGCATAAAAGTGCCACGAAGTGTAACAAAACACTAAGAAAATGGTGTAAGAACAAGCATGGAGCATCAAAAATTATAGATACGTTTGAGACGTATCAATTATCGCCTTAAGCAAAGTGTGTAATGTAAACAATATAAATGTCCTTGAACAAAAGATTGTTGTTTTCTCTCTAGTAGCAACAACACATCTACAACCTTAGAAGTTATTGTCACTCTCCCAGATTACTAGAGGCATGAACCCACTATCGAGCATAAATACTCCCTCTTGGAGTCACAAGCATCTACTAGCAACGGAGAGTATGCAAGATCATAAATAACATAGACATGTGATGGGGCCGAGTCGATGGTGTATGAAATTAAATGACCGGCCAGTTGGAAAACCCCAAGAGAAGGTTTTGATGAATATAGCAGCAAGTTTCCCTCAGTTAGAAACCAAGGTATGTCGATCAGGAGAAGAGCAGACAATACGACTGAAGGTGATGCGGACTGGCTTAGCGACAGCTTCGGACAATTTATATATGGCGCCTTGTCCAAGCTTTGCTTTGCAAGCAGCAACATGGAACCTGCACACAACACAACCAAATACTTTGTTCCCAACTTGCGATGAGGTTGTCAATCTCACCGGTTTGCTTGAAACAAAGGGTATGAGCGTATCGAGTGGAAAGTGATAATAGTATGCGAGTAAAGTAAACAGTGCGAGTAAAGTAAACAGGTGATAGCAATATGATGGAAATAGGACCGGGGTCCACAGTTCACTAGTGGTGTCTCTCCATAAGATAAATAACACATGCTGGGTAAACAAATTACAGTTGGGCAATTGATAGAATAAAGATAAACGTGATATGTCAAGAAGATCACTATGAGATTTACTCTCGGCATTACAACAAAATACATAGACCGCCATCCAACTGCATCTATGACTAATAATCCACTTGTGGTGAATCAATCCGAGAACTCCACAAGTATTAAGTTGCGAACAACAGATAATTGCATTAAGCAAAGTGTGTAATGTAAACAAAGCATATGCCCTTGACCATATGAATGTTGTTTTCTCCCTAGTAGCAACAGCACATCTACAACCTTAGAGGTTTCAGTCACAACCCCAGATTAAATAGAGGCATGAACCCACTACCGAGCATAAATACCCCCTCTTGGAGTCACTAGCAACTACTCGCCCAAGATAGCTACTAACAACGGAGAGCATGCAAGATCATAAACAACATAGAGATAACATAAGATATATTTCAGTATAGCAACTCAATCATAACACCAATATTCATCGGATCCCAACAAACCAAACATGTAGAATTACATAACGGTGATCTCAATCATGTAGGGCAGCTCATGAGATCTAAACATGAAGCACATGGTGGAGGAGACAACCATCTAGCTACTGCTATGGACCCATAGTCCAAGGTAGACTACTCACTCATCGCTCCGGAGGCAAGCATGGTGATGAAGAAGACCTCCGGTGGCGATTCCCCTCTCCGGCAGGGTGCCAGGAAGAGCTTCTGGACTCTCCCGATCTTCGGGTCGACGGCGGCGGCGGATCGCGATGTGTTCTAGAAAATTGATCGGGTACTTAGGTTTTTTCCATCGGGGGGTCTTTATAGGCGAAGGGTGATGACCCACAAGTATAGGGGATCGCAACACTCTTCGAGGGAAGTATTACCCAAATTTATTGATTCGACACAAGGGGAGCCAAAGAATATATGTAAGCCTTAACAGATGAGTTGTCAATTCAGCTGCACCTGGAAACAGTCTCGCTCGCAGTGGTTTATCAGTAGTAACAGTTTTATAGTGGTGACAGTAGTGAAACAGTAACAGCAGTAGTAAAATAGCAGCAGTAATAGTAACGGTTGTAAATAGTAGGAACAAATACTGTAGGCATAGGGATGGATTACGGGCGTTGCATGGATAAGATAATTCATGAAATCAATGGGACACGGGCATTGCAGATAAATAATGATAAAGCATCCTAGTACAAACAATCATAGGCATGTGTTCCGTATATAGTCGTACGTGCTCACAAGGAGAAACTTGCACGACATCTTTTGTCCTACCAGCCTGTTGCAGCAGGGCCTCAAGGGAAACTACTGGTAATTAAGGTACTCCTTTTAATAGAGTATCGGAGCAAAGCATTAGCACTCGGTGAACACATGTGATCCTCACATCATAGCCATCCCCTCCGGTTATCCCAATTTCTGTCACTTTGGGGCCTCGGGTTCCGGACAACAATATGTGTATACAACTTGTAGGTAAGACCATAAACAACAAGTATCATCATAGAAATAATAACATGTTCAGATCTGAAATCATGGCACTCGGGCCCAAAGTGACAAGCATTAAGCACAACAAGTTGCAACAATGTCATAGGCACTAAATAAAGATACTAGGCACTATGCCCTATCAATCTCATATCAAATTACATGAACAATCTCATCCAATCCCTACCATCCCCTCACCTACAGCGGGGGAATTACTCACACATGGATGGGGGAGTCATGGATGGTCGATGGAGGAGCGTCGGTGATGATGGTGATGAAGATCTCCTCTGAATACCCGTCCTGGCAGGGTGCCAGAACAGAGTTTCTGGTTCCGAATCGCGGTTTCTGATGGTGGCGGCGCAGCGGAAGTCTATCTGGGAAAAACGCCGTCTCTCCGATATTATGTCATCAGAGGGTATATGTATGCGAGAGGGGAGGCCGAGAGGATGGCTGGGGCCTCCTCACGCCAGGGTGGCGCGGCCAGGGCTGGGCCGCGCCACTAGTGTGTGAGGGGCCCTCGGGCCTCCTCTCCCTCCTGTCTTCTGGCTTCGTGGGTCTTCTGGTGAAATAGGATTTTTGATGATTTTTCCCGAATTATTACTGGAAGTTGGATTTCTGCACAAAAACGAGACACCAGAGCAATTCTGCTGAAAACAGCGTCAGTCCGTGTTAGTTGCATTCAAAACACACAAATTAGAGGAGAAACAATAGCAAAAGTGTTCGGGAAAGTAGATACATTTTGGACGTATCAACTCCCCCCAAGCTTAGCTATTTGCTTGTCCTCAAGCAATTCAGTTAACAACTGAGAGCGATAAAAGAAACTTTCACGAACACATTTGCTCATATGATGTATATATACTAACTATGTGATCAAGTACTCAGGCAATTCATAATAAGAAATATGCAACTAATGTCACCTCATAGTCAAGCAAGCTATGAAAGAGTGCCAATGCACTAATAACAAGTAACATGTACATAAGAAGCTACAAGATTGTAATATGCATAAATGATATGAAAGAGTGGTATCCAGCTTGCCTTTATTTGTGGAGCAAAACATAAATGCTGAGGCACCTCTGAAGTCCAAGGGAAGACTAGAAGTAGAAATATCAAAGATACAAGCATCAAAGTTATACCACAATTAACCGTGTTCTGGGACAAGCACATTACACTAAGAATAACAACTATGCTCTCAAGAAGTGCTTAAAGTTAGAAGATGAAGACTCAACATAAAAGTAAGATAGGCCCTTCGCAGAGGGAAGCAGTGATTTAACATGTGCTAGAGCTTTTCATTTGTAAAACAGAGATAAAAATTTCTTTTGAGAGGTGGTTGTTCTATGTCAACGACTAGCAATGGGGACTTGCTATCTTCCATAATAAACAAGTGAGAGCGGTTCCGAGTTCTTTGAAATTTGGCACATTGGTGCTCTTTTATAAAGCTTTGGCACTCCTCCCCACCTTTTTCCTTTCTCAAACCATGGCTAACCGATTCCATCGGGTGCCCACCAACTTTCACATTCCTTTGGAGGAGTGCCTTTTTTCTTTCTTTTAGAACTAAGATTATAATGGTCTGACCAGCTCCCTTGCAAAATTAATGACGAGCAGATGAAGCTGCCTAGTCGAGGGGTACTTAATTTAATATGGAAGATAGCAATTCCGACCACTACGTCCCCATGAGCTAAAAACAGTGGCACAAAATGAGAAGTAGTTGAAAGTTTTGAAAGGTAGCACATGAAAATTTACTTGGAATGGCTTACAAATACCATGCATAGGAATTTATAGTGGACTCTTTGGAAGACTTGGTTTTTGGTAATTGGATGCACGAGTAGAGCTCATACTCAGTACAAGTGAAGGCTAGCAAAAGACTGGGAAGCGACAATCGAGAGAGCAATAACTGTCATAATCATGCTTGCGACAAAACAAAATTAATATAGGCATAAAAATGATACAAGAACTCTGAGGCAAAGTAAATCATCGAGGCTTAATTGACTTTTTATTCAGTCATGTGCATGCTTGAGCATGTGCCAAGTCGATTCAAATGAAGCTTTCAGAGGTGGATACCACAATAACATACCATATTATGAATAAAACAATGCATGCAAGCGTCTACATGACATGCTACAGACTATTAGTAAATTGAAACTAATCATATGAAAGCAAGAACTACAAAGCATCCATTAGATAACATATACCTTACATGAACCGACTAAGCATGTCCACATAAATGAGTATATGTACAAAAATGAAAACAAATAGAGTTCATACCAGCCTCTTACCACATCTCGGATTGTCATATGTCGTCATTATTGCTCTTCACTTGTGTGGCTTGAATAATATAAAGTGAATACCAAGCTCCAATGGAGTAACTGGGGACTGAACTCTGCAACAAACTTTACAAAACCGAAGAAGAACAACAAAAAATTTTGTGTTTTGGATTTTTGAAACAAGAGCGGAAGGAAATAGCAAACAAAGCAAAATATTTTTGGGTTTTTTCAAGTAGCAAACCGAAAATAGCAAGTAAAGCAAACCAAAGGTAGAAAACTAAAGAACCAAATAGAGAGAAACAACGGAAATATTTTTGGTCTTTTTGTGTTTTGGAAAGCAGAAGTAAGAACTAGAACAATAAAGAAGGTGAAACATGGATATACAAGGGTCCGACCAAATATAATATGTAGATGAGTGAATCGTCGGCGTACCTCCCCCCAAGCTTAGGCTTTTGGCCTAAGTGGAGATCAATTCCGGCTCTGGTAGCTACCCCAGGCTGGTGGGTCATCATAGGTGTAGTCGTACCCCGGCTCTCGTGAAGATGAAGCTGATGGCGCATAATCATAATAAGGCTGCTCATATGGGAAGTTCACAATGTCGGAGGGCTGTCCCGACTCCTCGGCGCCCTCCTCATCGTGCACAGGCGGCGGGTGCTCCTCTATGTACGCATCAAGCTCATCTTCCGTAAGTAACCATCCATTCCTACGATCAAGGTTAAACAAAAGAGGTGCAGGCAAACGGACTGATCGATCAGTCTTTACTACCCTCCAGGTAGTCTTCTTGAAAAAGGTTAGCTCAAATATTAAATGAATCAAACTAGCAGGAGGAGAAATAAACTTATGATGAATCATAGCATTAAGATCAAGTTTCTCCTCGGGGAATTGCAGATCTAGAAGATGAGGCACTACACCATGAAAAGCTAACAGGCGTGAAGCTATAAGTCCTCCACAGATTCCCCCTTTCTCACGGTTAATATCAAGACGGAAAGCTATTAAGGCACCCAAATTGTAAGTTCTATCACGCCTCAAAGCAGCAGCAATAAAAGCTAGATCATGGAGAGACAATTTACTTGCAGATTTCCTAGCAAGAACACATTAGGTAATGAAGAACGCAAAATATCGAATGGATGGGAAATGAATGTTTCGAGTTTTACCACCCTCTCCTGTGAAGCTTCTTCCTTGGCAAATCTCTTCGTATAGTTCCAATAATGGCCTAGGCTGGCCCCTTATTTTCTCGAGCGATCCCCACTGTGGAACTCTAATAGCTGTACAGAAAACATCAAGAGGCAAGTCCACAGATTTGTTATAAATTTTATAATGAACCATGGGGTTAGAAGTGGACCAACTAAATCTGAAATCCTGCACCACAGACATTGTTAGTTTAACATATTCGGGAGGTTCACCCTCAACAAAATACTCCAATCCTGTATTAGAGAGTAAGGTTTGAAAATCCTATAGAATTTCGGCAGCATTCATGAACGCTGAGCATGGATAGTGTGAGGGGAAGACCTTCTCTTCACGATGAACCTTCATAACTTCATGCACTTCTAGTTCATGTTGAGAGAGTTGATATGCATTCTCCTCCATTTCTGAAATTTTTGACAAACCTCATAAAATATGATTTTGAGACAAGCAAATGTAGGAACCTACTATAGTGAGTTACTAGAGAGCTAACATGCATCAAAATAACAATTCTAAGCAATAGAACAAGCATGCATACTCATTTATACTGTCACCTACAATGCTAAAATCAAACAACTGTTAGCAACTTGAACAGGAACATTTTCACATATACCAATAGGAATAGTAGTAGACTTATCAGCCATCTGCAAAGATATATCAGTTGATACTAATTTTTCTAGATCAAGTCTCTTATAAAGAGAAAAAGGCATGACACTAACTCCAGCTCCCAAATCACATAAAGCAGTTCTAACATAGTTATTTTTAATGGAGCAAGGAATAGTAGGTATACCTGGATCTCCAAGCTTCTCTGGTACCTTACCATCAAAATAATAGTTAGCAAGTAAAGTGGAAATTTCCTCACTAGGAATTTTCCTTTTGTTAGTGACAATATCTTTCATATACTTTGCATAAGGAGGCATTCTAATAGCATCAGTCAAAGGAATTTTCAAAAATAAAGGTCTCATCCATTCACAAAACCTGTTGTAGTGTTCTTCTTCCTTGGACTTGTGTTTCTTACTAGGAAAAGGCATTGGCTTCTATACCCAAGGTTCTCTCTCCTTACCATGCTTGGTGGCAATGAAGTCTTCTTTGGTGTACTTTGCACTCTTATCAATCTTTTCTGGCTCTTCTTCAACTTCTTTATCTTCTTCTTTATCGGAAGCATCTCCTGGTTCAGTTTTAGCATCAGAAATAGAAACACTGTTAGGATCTTTACCTGCATCAGAGGATTCTGCAGTTGTTTTATGCTTCTTCTTCTTCTTCTTAGAAGGAATATCATCACTTGCAGTTCGTTGAGAATCTTGCTCGACCCTCTTAGGATGTCCTTCAGGATATAATGGGTCTTGAGTAGCAGCACCACTTCTTGTGCGTATTTCACATGCTTGCTTCTCTCTTGCAGCATTAACTAACAAGTCTTTTTGCACCTTGGTAAGCTGATCAATTTGTGTTTGAACCATTTGAAAATGTTTAGCAAGTATCTTTACATCATTGGCGGTTCTCTCCACAATATCCTGCAACTTGTTAATAGCTCTAGAATTTTCCAACAAATGATTATGCACTATTCTATTAAAATTTTCTTGCTTAACAATAAAATTATCAAACTCATCTAAGCATTGATCAGGAGGTTTAGTATAAGGAATATCTCTTTCATCAAAGCGTTGGAGAGAGTGTACCTCAATAGTAGATGAGTGAGGGATTGGCTTACATAATTCTTCAATAGGAGGTAAATTCTTCACATCTTCGGCCTTAATACCTTTCTCCTTAAGAGATTTCTTAGCTTCCCTCATCACTTCATCATTTAATTTAATCATCCCTCTCTTCTTCGGCGTAGGCTCTATAGATGGCGCAGGGGTTGGTGCTGGTGTTGGCTCAACTAAAGTCCAATCATCATGATTCTGGCTTATTTTAGCCATTAATTCTTCTGCTTCAGCCGGAGTTCTTTCCCTGAAAACACAACCAGCACAACTATCCAAATATGACTTAGATTCATCCATTAGTCCATTATAAAATATATCAAGGAGTTCATTTTTAGGCAATGGTTCTTTAGGCAAAGCTCTAATTAAAGAACAAAACCTTGTCCAAGATTTAGGCAATATCTCTCATTTTCCCTGTTCAAAATCAAAGATTTTCTGCACAGCAGCATGTTGAGCACTAGCAGGAAAATATTTTTGAAAGAAAGCATTAACCAAAGCAATAGGACTAGTAAGAGATCTAGGAGACAAGCTATTAAACCAAGTTTTAGCTGCATCTTTCAACGAGAAAGGAAAAATCTTAGCAACAAAGTAAGTGCGGAGCTTAATATCATCAGAAAACAAATTACTCAAAGTAGAAAGCTCATTCATGTGCTCCATAGCACTCTCATCTTTAGTACCACAAAAAGGAGTTTTCTCAACAATAGATATGTAAGATAAATCCAAAGAGAAATCATAATCCTTGTCTCTAATATTTATAGGAGAAGCAGCAAACTTAGGATCAGGAGACAAATTATATCTAACAGAACGCCTGGCAAGAAGTTCTTTAACATTACCAGCATTACGAGCAGCACGTGCTTCTGCAATAAAATCATCATTAAGCTCAATATAAGCATCATCATCATAATCATCACTAGGACATTCCCTAGACTCAGGTGAACTAACAGGTGTAACAGTGGTGTTTCCCAACTTAGCTCTAGCAATAGTAGCATCTAAAAAGGAACCTAGTGAACCACTCTCATCAAGCACAGTAGAAGCATCATCTAAATTATCAGTGGCATTTTCAATCTCAGCAGAAGTAGTAGCAGTAGCATGTGGGTGTGGTGGTGTAAGCAACTTACTCATAATAGATGGTGAATCAAGAGCAACAGAGGTGTTGAGAGTCGTACCTCTTCTTGTAGTGGATGGCAATATAGGAACTTTTCCATCACGAGGTTTACCCATGATGAAAGGATTGCAGCGAACAATATGAATACCAAGTGAACTTACAAATAAAGCTATGCTCCCCGGCAACGGCGCCAGAAAATAGTCTTGATGACCCACAAGTATAGGGGATCGCAACAGTCTTCGAGGGAAGTATTACCCAAATTTATTGATTCGACACAAGGGGAGCCAAAGAATATATGTAAGCCTTAACAGATGAGTTGTCAATTCAGCTGCACCTGGAAATAGTCTCGCTTGCAGTGGTTTATCAGTAGCAACAGTTTTATAGTGGTGACAGTAGTGAAACAGTAACAGCAGTAGTAAAATAGCAGCAGTAATAGTAACGGTTGTAAACAGTAGGAACAAATACTGTAGGCATAGGGATGGATTACGGGCGTTGCATGGATAAGATAATTCATGAAATCAATGAGACACGGGCATTGCAGATAAATAATGATAAAGCATCCTAGTACAAACAATCATAGGCATGTGTTCCGTATATAGTCGTACGTGCTCACAAGGAGAAACTTGCACGACATCTTTTGTCCTACCAGCCTGTTGCAGCAGGGCCTCAAGGGAAACTACTGGTAATTAAGGTACTCCTTTTAATAGAGTACCGGAGCAAAGCATTAGCACTCGGTGAACACATATGATCCTCACATCATAGCCATCCCCTCCGGTTATCCCAATTTCTGTCACTTTGGGGCCTCGGGTTCCGGATAACAATATGTGTATACAACTTGTAGGTAAGACCATAAACAACAAGTATCATCATAGAAATAATAACATGTTCAGATCTGAAATCATGGCACTCGGGCCCAAAGTGACAAGCATTAAGCACAACAAGTTGCAACAATGTCATAGGCACTAAATAAAGATACTAGGCACTATGCCCTATCAATCTCATATCAAATTACATGAACAATCTCATCCAATCCCTACCATCCCCTCACCTACAGCGGGGGAATTACTCACACATGGATGGGGGAGTCATGGATGGTCGATGGAGGAGCGTCGGTGATGATGGTGATGAAGATCTCCTCCGAATCCCCGTCCTGGCAGGGTGCCAGAACGGAGTTTCTGGTTCCAAATCGCGGTTTCTGATGGCGGCGCAGCGGAAGTCTATCTGGGAAAAACGCCATCTCTCCGATATTATGTCGTCAGAGGGTATATGTATGCGAGAGGGGAGGCCGAGAGGATGGCTGGGGCCTCCTCACGCCAGGGTGGCGCGGCCAGGGCTGGGCCGCGCCACCAGTGTGTGAGGGGCCCTCAGGCCTCCTCTCCCTCCTGTCTTCTGGCTTCGTGGGTCTCCTGGTGAAATAGGATTTTTGATGATTTTTCCTAAATTTTTACTGGAAGTTGGATTTCTGCACAAAAACGAGACACCAGAGCAATTCTGCTGAAAACAGCGTCAGTCCGTGTTAGTTGCATTCAAAACACACAAATTAGAGGAGAAACAATAGCAAAAGTGTTTGGGAAAGTAGATACGTTTTGGACGTATCAAAGGGGCATCGTCAGAGGTGGCCCGAGGCACCCTCACACATAGGGGGCGCGGCCAGGGCATGTGCCGCGCCGTCCTGGTGTGTGGGGCCCTCGTGGCCCCCCTCTGACTCCTCTTCGGATCTCTAGAAGCTTCCGGGGAAAATAAGACTTCAGGAACTTGTTTCGTCCAATTCCGAGAATATTTCCTGTGTAGCTTTTCTGAAACACAAAAACAGCAGAAAACATGGAACTGACACTGTGGCGACTTGTTAGTAGGTTAGTTTTGGAAAATGCATAAAAGTGCCACAAAGTGTAACGAAACAGTTGGCAAATGGTGTAAAAATAAGCATGGAGCATCAAAAATTATAGATACGTTGGAGACGTATCAAGCATCCCCAAGCTTAACTCCTGCTCGTCCTCGAGTAGGTAAGTGATAACAAAAGAGTAATTTTTGAGGTGACATGCACCTACACAATCTTGATCATATATGTAAGCATTTGTGAGCTGGGATCATAAGAACTTAAAACATGGGCATGAAAGATATAATCTTGACAATAAAAACTTAGCAACCATGTTATAACATGCAAATGAACACAAACAAAAGATCATGAAAATGAAACAATGAAAGTCAAACGTGTGTTCAAATCATAAGGAAAAACATACAAATGATTTTCAGCTTGTCCTTCATAGAGAGCAAAACATAAATGCATAGGACACCTTCAAGTTTAAGAGGGCGACTAGATACAAATAATTTGAGAACAAGTGAAACCAGCAATATGAATCAATCAATGAAAACTTTGGGACAATGCACATTATACTAAGAATGACAACTATGCTCTCTTAATGGTGCATAAAGATAGAAGGTGGTGACTCAACATAAAAGTAAAAGAAAAGGCCCTTCGCGGAGGGAAGTAGTGATTGCAAGTTTTATAGACCTTCAAAAATTATGTTACTTACCAGCTTTGAGCTCTCATTGCCCCCATCATAAGCATCTTGAATGGTTAAAGTTAATGCGAGACAATTATGATGCATATGCTTGACAAATCATAAGTCGAAAACCTCGTGCCCCGTGAATACGAGTACCCAAACCTCATGCTACTTTACTTAGAGTCCCAAGCAAGGCTCTTGTCATTGTAAGTATATATGTATCATCGAGAACCGCCAACGGGGTACCTTCGTGCCCGATGACATGGAACAAGCCCACATCAAAATGACACGACAAGCAGACAATGAACACCTCGACATCTCTTTTATTTGCCATTTGTTTAGCTTTTTATTTTGAGATGCATCGTCGAATGTCCACCATGGGTATGCTGCAAATTTCCACCATGAATTATGCATGGCTTATATTGGCGGCCCAGGCATTTCCCTAACACATATACAAACTCCATGATCCCCGCAAGTTTCCCAATTCATTTCACACCGCGGGCATCCATAAACAAAAGATCACGATATCAACTCAAATAAAAAGTGCAATGTTGAAAGCTTGCCCCATGACAGCATGGTTGGGCTAGTATCCAACTTACAACTTGCAAGCATAACAACTCAACATAAGAGACCACAATGTCAAATTTTTAAGAACAAGAGAAAGTAAAGTGTGCCTTCTGGTTCATGAGAACTTTACTAACCAATTTTCGCATAACACTGGTAAGAGTTTAATTTGAAGAGTAAATAAAAGCAAGTCAAATTTACTTGGAATAGCAAATTGCTAGTAGGTATGTATGGTGAACACTTTGGAAAACTTTGGTTTTTAGGAGTTGGATGCACGAGTAGAGATCATACTCAGTACAAGGCGAGGGCTACCAAAAGACTGGGAGCGACCAACTAAGAGAGCAATAATGGCCATAATCATGCAAAGCGACAAAGCGACATTAAAAGAAGCATAAGATGGCATCAAAAGTCAAAAACTAAATGATCATAGAGGCTATTGGCGACTTTGTAAGAGTCTAACATGTGTGAGCATGCGCCAAGTCAACCCAAATAAAGCATCAAGGAGAAAACCAAAATAATGCTTCCAAACAATAAAAACAACGCATGATTTTTTCAGATGCTCATTAAGCAATCTCAGTTATTTGAGACAAGTCATGCTACAGCAAAACCACTAAGCATACTATCAAAAAGACATCAAGCATGACATGAAAAAGCCTAAGCCGCAGTCTACACAAGCTCCTTCTTGTACCACTTTTTTGCATAAAGCTTTTTCTCTTTTCCAACACCATTTGAAATTTTTTTAAACACCTCTTTTGATGAAAACCAATAAAGATCAGAGGCAAAAATACACCTTGATGAAAAGATATAAGAAGATCTGAACGCAAATCAAGGCGAAAACGAAAACCAAAAGTAGTAGCAGAAAAAGAAGAACACTCGGGTTTTTATAAGAATGAAAAGTTGAGCGTTCTTGGCAAATGAAAAGCAAGGCAACTTCTCCAAAGGAATTTGTTGGTGTCCAACCATTTATTGCAGCAAACAAAACTAAACTAACTAAGAAAACTAAAACAACTGACGCTCCAAGAAAAACACATAGTGCGTAAAGCAATAAAAATATAGTGTCTTGAAAGGTGACCTGATTTTTGCCGATGAAGAAGGGGTGCCTCGGGGGCATCCCCAAGCTTTGACGCTTGTACTTCTTCGATATTTCTTGGGGTGATGCATGGGCATCCCCAAGCTTGAGCTTTTGTCCATTCTTCAACTCATCTCATCATTCTCCAATCCCTACACTTGAAAACTTCCTTCATACAAAACTAAACATAAATCTATTAGCAACATTAGTGTAAGCATAACATATAATCAACCTTTTTTGCTTTAGGTTTCAACCCAAAACCACCACATATAAAGTATATACTACTGTAGCAACTTCCCCAAAAGTTCCGTGATCAAAAGAACTCAAAAAGAAAGCGATAAAGCGGCAAACACAAATATTGGCAGAAATCTGTCAAAACAGAACAGCTGACAAAGGTCGAATTTTTAAGGGGTTTTCTGTTGCTCAAATAAAAAATGTTCAACTAACGAAAGTTTGGATATAACCTAGGGCATATGCACAAGAAATTTTAGGTCCAAAAGATATACAAAGAATTTTCATGAATTTTTACGGTGGAGCATCGAAAATAGTTTCAGGACAGCAACATCCCCAATTTTTTACCTCACTCAAATTAGAGGCTTCTCTTGGCACAACAATAAAATAAAAAGGATAAGGAGAGGTCATTACAGTAGTAATAACTTGCAAGACTCAAATAAAAGAAAAAGTACTGAAAATAAAACATTGGGTTATCTCCCAAGAGTGCTTTTCTTTAACGCCTTTGAGCTAGGCGCAGAAAATTTGCGAATCAAGTAACATCAAGAGATGAAGCATCAAGATCCATAGGAACAAAGAAATGAATACTATCCAATTAAGGTTTTGAGTACCCCTTGTAGTTACGCCTTGGTACACTATTTTAATCAAAAAGATTTTTTTGACAAATCCAACTAAAATTAGTTTCCAAGGCATCATGAATTCCTACAAGTTTACAAGGTATTGGCATTCTAGAATCTTCATTGGGTGTACCAACAATTTCAACAGGCGAGCCAAGCTTATTAAACTTCTTAAAAACTTTCCTAGCTTCAATAGCAACATCTTTAAATTCTAAGTGCAAAGTTTCCAAGATAAAAGCTTTCTTTTTAGGATCTTCAATTTCATGAAGCTTAAGGAACATGTGTTGCATAAAAGGATTAAGGCTAGCAAACCTGGCTTCTAACATGTGAATTAAATAAGCAGAAGCAACTTCAATACTAGGAGCTAGCTCAACCAAAGATTTTTCCTCAACTTCTTTATGCATACTAATGTGATTAAAGAACTCCTCAATGTTATCTTTCCCAATTATTGAACCACTACCTACTGAGAGGTCCTCGAAAACATACTTAGGGAACAACATAATGAACTAAAAATATAGAAATAACAACTACCAAGGATTCTAATTTTTTTGGGTTTTTGATATATAACGATGCAAGTAAAAATAAAGTAAAGCAAAACTTAAAACAAAGTAAAGGATGTGTGTGCGAAAAACTCCCCTTGCAGAGGTCTTCCACTTCTTCCCCGGCAACGGCGCCAGAAAACTTGATGGGGCCGAGTCGATGGTGTATGAAATTAAATGACCGGCCAGTTGGAAAACCCCAAGAGAAGGTTTTGATGAATATAGCAGCAAGTTTTCCCTCAGTTAGAAACCAAGGTATGTCGATCAGGAGAAGAGCAGACAATACGACTGAAGGTGATGCAGACTGGCTTAGCGACAGCTTCGGACAATTTATATATGGCGCCTCATCCAAGCTTTGCTTTGCGAGCAGCAACGTGGAACCTGCACACAACACAACCAAATACTTTGTTCCCAACTTGCGATGAGGTTGTCAATCTCACCGGTTTGCTTGAAACAAAGGGTATGAGCGTATCGAGTGGAAAGTGATAATAGTATGCGAGTAAAGTAAACAGGTGATAGCAATATGATGGAAATAGGACCGGGGTCCATAGTTCACTAGTGGTGTCTCTCCATAAGATAAATAACACATGCAGGGTAAACAAATTATAGTTGGGCAATTGATAGAATAAAGATAAACATGATATGTCAAGAAGATCACTATGCGATTTACTCTGGGCATTACAACAAAATACATAGACCGCCATCCAACTGCATCTATGACTAATAATCCACTCCCGAGGATATCATCCGAACACCCCATGAGTATTAAGTTGCGAACAACAGATAATTGCATTAAGCAAAGTGTGTAATGTAAACAAAGCATATGCCCTCGAGCATATGAATGTTGTTTTCTCCCTAGTAGCAACAACACATCTACAACCTTAGAGATTTCTGTCACTCCCCCATATTAAATAGAGGCATGAACCCACTATCGAGCATAAATACCCCCTCTTGGAGTCACTAGCAACTACTCGGCCAAGATAGCTACTAACAACGGAGAGCATGCAAGATCATAAACAACATAGAGATAACATAAGATATATTTTAGTATAGCAACTCAATCATAACACCAATGTTCATCGGATCCCAACAAACCAAACATGTAGAATTACATAACGGTGATCTCAATCATGTAGGGCAGCTCATGAGATCTAAACATGAAGCACATGGTGGAGGAGACAACCATCTAGCTACTGCTATGGACCCATAGTCCAAGGTAGACTACTCACTCATCGCTCCGGAGGCAAGCATGGCGATGAAGAAGACCTCCGGTGGCGATTCCCCTCTCCGGCAGGGTGCCGGGAAGAGCTTCTGGACCCTGCCGATCTTCGGGTCGACGGCGGTGGCGGATCGCGATGTGTTCTGGAAAATTGATCGGGTACTTAGGTTTTTTCCATCGGGGGGTCTTTATAGGCGAAGGGGCATCGTCAGAGGTGGCCCAAGGCACCCTCACACATAGGGGGCACGGCCAGGGCCTGGGCCGCACCGCCCTAGTGTGTGGGGCCCTCGTGGCCCCCCTCCGACTCCTCTTCGGATCTCTAGAAGCTTCCGGGAAAAATAAGATTTCAGGAACTTGTTTCGTCCAATTCCGAGAATATTTCCTGTGTAGCTTTTCTGAAACACAAAAACAGCAGAAAACAGGGAACTGGCACTGTGGCGACTTGTTAGTAGGCTAGTTCCGGAAAATGCATAAAAGTGCCACGAAGTGTAACGAAACAGTAGGCAAATGGTGTAAAAACAAGCATGGAGCATCAAAAATTATAGATACGTTGGAGACGTATCAACATGATAAATAAACAATCAACTTGACATAGTACTCAATATTCCTCGGATCCCAACAAACACAACATGTAGAATTACATAACGATGATCTTGATCATGATAGGCAGCTCACAAGATCTAGACATGAAGCACATTGAGGAGAACACAACCATCTAGCTACTGCTATGGACCCATAGTCCAAGGTAGACTACTCACGCATCACTCCGCAGGCTGGCATGGTGATGAAGAAGGCCTCCGGTGATGATTCCCCTCTCCGGCAGGGTGCCGGGAAGAGCTTCTAGACCCTCCCGATCTCAGGACGATGACGACGGTGGCTTGCAGTATGTTTTGTGGAAAAGTGTTCGTCTCCTTAGGGTTTTCCCGACGAATGGAATATATAGGCGGAAGGGCGATGTCAGGGGAAGGACTAGGGGCCCACACCACCCTATGGTGCGGCCGCCTCCTGGTCCGGCTCCGTCTCTCCTCTGGACTCCGTCTTTCTTTCAGGTAAATAGGAACTTCGGCTTTTGTTTCGACCAATTCTGAGAATATTTCATGTGTAACTTTTCTGAAACACAAAAACAGCAGAAAACAAGAACTAGCACTGTGGCATCTTGTTAATAGGTTAGTTCCAGAAAATGCATAAAAATGCCACGAAGTGTAAACAAAACACAACGTAATTGGTGTAAAACAAGCATGGAGCATCAAAAATTATAGATACGTTTGTGACGTATCAAGCATCCCCAAGCTTAACTCCTGCTCGTCCTCGAGTAGGTAAGTGATAACAAAACAATAATTTTTGAGGTGACATGCACCAACACAATCTTGATCAACTTTAAAGTAAAGCATTGCATGCTGAGATCAAACTACTCTAAACATGGGCATAAGAGATATAATTCTAACCATAGAACTTAGCAACCATGTTATAACATGAATAGTAACACAAACAAAAGATCATGAGTAATAATGCATTGAAAGGTGTTTGTTTGTTTTGAGCATATAGAAAACATAGCAAAGTGGTATTTAGCTTGTCCCTCGTGGAGTAGCAAAACATAAATGCATAGGACACCTTCAAAGTTCAAGAGGGTGACTAGATACAAATAATTTGAGAACAAGCAATACCATAATCATGAATCAATCAATAATAAATTTTGGGACTATGCACAATATACTCAGAATGACAACTATGCTCTCTTAATCGGTACAAAAAGGTAGAAGATGAAGACTCAACATAAAAGTAAAATAAAGGCCCTTCGTAGAGGGAAGTAGTGATTGCAAGTTTTATAAACCTTCCAAAAATTATGGTACTTGTTAGCTTTGAGCTCTCATTGCCCCTATCATAGGCATCTTGAGTGGTTAAGGTTAATGCGAGTACACATATGAGATATCTGCTTGGCAAGTCATAAGTTGAAAATCTTATGTCCCTTGAATACGAGTACTTAAACCATGCTAATCGACTTAGGTCCCAAGTAAGTTCTTGTCGTTGTAAGCATACATGTATCATTGAGAATGCCAACGGGGTACCTCCTGCCCGATGATATGGAAACTGTCCCACATCAAAATGACAAGACAAACAAACAATGAACACCTCGACATCTCTTTTATTTACCATTGGGTATAGCTTTTTATTTTGAGATGCGTTGTTGAATGTCCTATGGTTATATGCTGTAAATTTCCACCATGAATGATGCATGATTTAGATTAGCGGGCCATCGTTTCTCTAACACGTATGCAAACTCCATGAGCTTACAAGTTTCCAACTCCTTTCACACAGATTAGCATCCATAAACAAAACATCATGATATCAACTAAATAGGAATAAGTGCAATGTTGAAAGTGTGCCCCATGACAGCATGGCTGAGCTAACTCCTGATGGCTTGTAAGTATAGCCTGTTGGGAACCCCAAGAGGAAGGTATGATGAGCATAGTAGCAAGTCTTCCCTCAGTTGTGAAACCAAGGTTTAATTGAACCAGTAGGAGAAAGCCAAACTTCAGAAGGTGATGCTTGCTAGCTTCGCGACACTCCGGACAACGGCGCCAGAAAACTTGTTGGTGTGTCTTCACCCAGCAGCAACGTGAAACCTGCACACAACACAACCAAGAACTTTGCTCCCAACTTACGATGAGGTTGTCAATCTCACCGGTTTGCTGTAAACAAAGGATGGAGCATATCGAGTGGTAATAGGATAATAGTATGCAAGAAAGTAAACAGAGCGAGTAAAAGTAAAACGGTAAAGCAATGTAAAGGAAATTGGACCGGGGTCCACAGTTCACTAGTGGTGTCTCACCATAAGATAAATAACACATGCTGGGTAAATAAATTACAGTTGGGCAATTGATAGAGCAAAGATAATGTACATACGTCATGAGGATCACTATGAGATTTACTCTAGGCATTATGACAAAATACATAGACCATAATCCAACTGCATCTATGACTAAAAATCCACTCACGGGTAATCATCCGAGGACCCCTTGAGTATTAAGTTGCGAACAACATATAATTGCATTAAGCAAAGTGCGTAATATAAACAAAGCACATGTCCTTGGACACAAGAATGTTGTTTTCTCCCTAGTGGCAACAGCACATCTACAACCTTAGAGGTTTCTGTCACTCCCCAGATTAAATAGAGGCATGAGCCCGACTATCGAGCATAAGTACTTCCTCTTGGAGTTACTAGCGTCTACTCGGCCAAGATAGTTACTAGCAACGAAAAGCATGCAAGATCATAAACATCCTAGAGATAACATAAAGATATATATTTAGCACATCAATATCACATAGTACCAATACTCATCGGATCCCAACAAAAACAACATGTATGATTACATAAAGATGATCCTGATCATGTAGGGCAGCTCACAAGATCTAAACATGAAGCACATGGTGGAGGAGACAACCATCTAGCTACTGCTATGGACCCATAGTCCAAGGTAGACTACTCACACATCACTCTGGAGGCAGCCATGGTGGTGTAGAAAGCCTTCGGCAGGGACTCCCCTCTCCGGCAGGGTGCCGGGAAGAGCTCCTGGATCCTCCCGATCTCGCGACGGCGACGGCTTACAGTCTGTTTCATGGAAAAGAGATCCTACCGAGTGTCGAGGGGAACTTATAGGCGAAGGGGCAGCATCAGGAGGTGGACCAGGTGATGCTACCGAGTTGATGAAGTAAACAACCGGCCCGTTGGGAACCCCAAGAGGAAGGTGTGATGAATATAGCAACAAGATTTTCCCTCAATTAAGAAACCAAGGTTTAATCGTTCTTGGAGAGGAGAGATAAACGACTGAAGGTGATGCTTGCTAGTTTGCGACAGCTTCGGACAATTTATATATGGCGCCTCGTCCAAGCTTTGCTTGCTAGCTGCAACGCGGAACCTGCACACACACAACCAAGTACTTTGTTCCCAACTTGCGATGAGGTTGTCAATCTCACCGGTTTGCTTGAAACAAAGGTTATGAGTGTATCGAGTGGAAAACAGTAGAGTATGCGAGTAAAGTAAACAGTGCGAGTAAAGTAAACAGGTGATAGCAATATGATGGAAATAGGACCGGGGTCCACAGTTCACTAGTGGTGTCTCTCCATAAGATAAATAACACATGCTGGGTAAACAAATTACAGTTGGGCAATTGATAGAATAAAGATAAACGTGATATGTCAAGAAGATCACTATGAGATTTACTCTGGGCATTACAACAAAATACATAGACCGCCATCCAACTGCATCTATGACTAATAATCCACTCCCGGGGATATCAATCCGAACACCCCATGAGTATTAAGTTGCGAACAACGGATAATTGCATTAAGCAAAGTGTGTAATGTAAACAAAGCATATGCCCTTGAGCATATGAATGTTGTTTTCTCCCTAGTAGCAACAACACATCTACAACCTTAGAGGTTTCTGTCACTCCCCCAGGTTAAATAGAGGCATGAACCCACTATCGAGCATAAATACCCCCTCTTGGAGTCACTAGCAACTACTCGGCCAAGATAGCTACTAACAACGGAGAGCATGCAAGATCATAAACAACATAGAGATAACAAAAGATAATATTCAGTACAGTAACTCAATCATAAACACCAATATTCATCGGATCCCAACAAACCAAACATGTAGAATTACATAACGGTGATCTCAATCATGTAGGGCAGCTCATGAGATCTAAACATGAAGCACATGGTGGAGAAGACAACCATCTAGCTACTGCTATGGACCCATAGTCCAAGGTAGACTACTCACTCATCGCTCCGGAGGCAAGCATGGCGATGAAGAAGACCTCCGGTGGCGATTCCCCTTCTCCGGCAGGGTGCCGGGAAGAGCTTCTGGACCCTCCCGATCTTCGGGTCGACGGCGGCGGCGGATCGCGATGTGTTCTGGAAAATTGATCGGGTACTTAGGTTTTTCCCGTCGGGGGGTCTTTATAGGCGAAGGGGCGATGTCAGAGGAGGGGCCAGGCGGCCTCACGCCTGGCTAGCGCGGGCCAGGGGCTGGCCGCGCCGGCCTGGCGTGTGGGCCCCTGGTGGCCCCCCTCCTACTCTCCTTCGGATCTCTGGAAGCTTTCGGGTAAAATAAGACTTTAGGAACATGTTTCGTCCAATTCCGAGAATATTTCCTGTGTATCACTTCTGAAACGCAAAAATAGCAAAAAACAGGAAACTGGCACTGTGGCAACTCGTTAGTAGGTTAGTTCCGGAAAATGCATAAAAGTGCCACGAAGTGTAACGAAACAGTAGGCAAATGGTGTAAAAACAAGCATGGAGCATCAAAAATTATAGATACGTTGGAGACGTATCAAGCATCCCCAAGCTTAACTCATGCTCGTCCTCGAGTAGGTAAGTGATAACAAAAGAATAATTTTTGAGGTGACATGCACCTACACAATCTTGATCATGTATGTAAGCATTTGTGAGCTAGGATCAGAAGAACTTAAAACATGGGCATGAAGATATAATATTGATAATAAGAACTTAGCAACCATGTTGTAAACATGCAAATGAACACAAACAAAAGATCATGAAAATGAAACAATGAAAGTCAAACGTGTGTTCAAATCATAAGGAAAACATACAAATGGTTTTCAGCTTGTCCTTCAAAGAGAGCAAAACATAAATGCATAGGACACCTTCAAGTTTAAGAGGGCGACTAGATACAAATAATTTAAGAACAAGTGAAACCAACAATATGAATCAATCAATGAAAACTTTGGGACAATGCACATTATACTAAGAATGACAACTATGCTCTCTTAATGGTGCATAAAGATAGAAGGTGGTGACTCAACATAAAAGTAGAAGAAAGGCCCTTCGCAGAGGGAAGCAGTGATTGCAAGTTTTATAACCTTCAAAAATTATGGTACTTACCGGCTTTGAGCTCTCATTGCCCCCATCATAAGCATCTTGAATGGTTAAAGTTAATGCGAGAACAATTATGATGCATATGCTTGACAAATCATAAGTTGAAAACCTCGTGCCCCGTGAATACGAGTACCCAAACCTCATGCTACTTTACTTAGAGTCAAAAGCAAGGCTCTTGTCATTGTAAGTATATGCATATCATTGAGAACCGCCAATGGGGTACTGATACATCTCCGATGTATCCATAATTTTTGATGCTCCATGCTTGTTTTTACACCATTTGCCTATTGTTTCGTTACACTTCGTGGCACTTTTATGCATTTTCCGGAACTAACCTATTAACGAGTTGCCACAGTGCCAGTTCCCTGTTTTCTGCTGTTTTTGTGTTTCAGAAGTGATACACAGGAAATATTCTCGGAATTGGACGAAACAAGTTCCTGAAGTCTTATTTTACCCGGAAGCTTCCAGAGATCCGAAGGAGAGTAGGAGGGGGGCCACCAGGGCCCCACACGTAGGGGTGGCGCGGCCAGGCCCCTGGCCGCACGAGCCCCGCGTGAGGGTGCCTGGTCCCTCCTCTGACATCGCCCCTTCGCCTATATAAAGCCTCGGGACGGAAAACCCTAGGGGAGTCGGCGAAATTTCCAGAACAGTTCCGCATCGCCACCGCCGTCAAAGCCAAATTTCGGGGGACAGAAGTCTCTGTTCTGGCAGCCTGCCAGGACGGGGAAGTGCCCCCGGAGCCATCTCCATCGGTCTCCATCGCCGTCTCCGCCGTCTCCATCGACCTCACCGCCATCTCCATCAACCTTGCTGTCTCCTATGATGAGGAGGGAGTAGTTCATCCCCGAGGCTAAGGGCTCTACCGGTAGCTATGTGGTTCACCTCTCTCTCCCATGATGTGATCTTTATGTGATCGTGAGCTTTGTATCATGTTGAACAAGTAGATGTTATTATTCAGATATTATTTGTACTCTAGTGGTGTTATTAAAGTAATCTATTCCTCCTGCCATGGTGTAACGGTGACAGTGCGTGCATCATGGTGGTACTTGGTCTAGGCTATGATTGTGATCTCTTGTGGATTACGAGAATAATTATTGCTATGATAGTATTGAAGTGATCTATTCCTCCTTTCATGGTGTAATGTTGACAGTGTGTGCACCGTGTTAGTACTTCGTCTAAGTTGCAATAATATCTATCTTGAGTTGTGCTTTGATTTGGGTATCTCTATGAGTGGTGTTTGTCAAGTACTTGATGAACTTTAAGGGGTGCTTCTGTAGCCACTACACAATGATTGGTGTTGTTCAATAGGAGAGTAATTCAGAGTACCATAGTGGAGAGTAGTTGTTTATTTGTTCAATCATGTTATATTGTTGGGAGTGTGTCCACTAGTGAAAGTATGATCCCTAGGCCTTGTTTCCAAGCATTGCACACCGTTTACTTGCTGTTTTGTTACATGTTTGCTCGCAGCGATTTTTATTCCAGATTGTATTTACTACTTATAATCAGCTATACCACTTGTATTTCACTATCTCTTCGCCGAACTAGTGCACCTATACATTTGACAAGTGTATTGGGTGTGTTGGGGACACAAGAGTCTTTCTGTATCGTAATTGCAGGGTTGCTTGAGAGGGATAGCTTTGACCTCTAACCTCCCTGAGTTCGATAAACCTTGGGTGATCCACTTAAGGGAAACTTGCTGCTGTTCTACAAACCTCTGCACTTGGAGGCCCAACAAGTGTCTACAAGAATAGAAGTGCGTAGACATCAAGCTCTTTTTTGGCGCCGTTGCCGGGGAGGTAAGGTAAAATGTACTCGCATCCTCCTGTGTGAGTGCTCGGAGTTATTTCCTTTAGATTCTGCAATTACATCTTTTTGTTTCTTGTTTTTATTTTCACTAGTTAGGCTTAATGGAAAATAATGAGTTCTGTAGTCTTTTTCCTGAGTTTAGATATGAAGTGTTTGAAGAGAAAATTGAAAAACCTTTGGAGCTTAATTTGCATGCTAATAGTGTTGTTAGTATGAATGCTTTGAACACCGTTGTTGCTAATGCTATAGAAAAGTCTAAGCTTGGGGAAGCTGGTTTTATTAAGCATGATATTTTTAGTTCCCCAGCTTTAGTGGAGAAAGTTTGTTCTGATAATATTTTATCTCCCATATGTGATGTTCCTTCTTATGATGATATGTTTGAAGAATATGCTTTGCGAAATAGTTGCTCTCTAGCTTGTGATGATACTAAACCTCTAGTTTATGATGGCTATGATGGTGAGTATAATATTTTCAGTTCACCTACTTTTGAGGATAAAATTAGTTATGATAACAATATGCCTCCTATTTATGATGATTATGGTGATGAGAATAATTATTCTATTGAATTTGCTCCTACTACTATTGTTCCTGTGGTGAGTATTAATTCTTTTATGCATGTGGCTCATGATAGGGATGTTTTATGTGATAGTTATATTGTTAGTTCTATTCATGATGCTACTGAAAGTTATTATGAGAGAGGGAAACATGGTTTAATGGATCTCAACAATATTGAGTTTCCCCTCTTTATGTTGCAAATCTTGAAGTGGCACTTGTTTTATCTATCCATGCTTGCTACTATGTGCCTCGTTGATTTATTTTCTTACAACATTCCTATGCATAGGAAGTGGTTTAGATTTAAATATGTTCCATACTTGCTTTTTGATGCTCTCTATTACTTTAAGTTCCTATATGGCGCCTTTGCCTCAAGCTCTTATATGGCGCCCACATGAGCATCTTTGCAAATTACTGCGCCTAGCTCAAAGGCGTTAAAGAAAAGCACTCTTGGGAGATAACCCATTGTTTTATTTTCAGTACTTTTTCTTTTATTTGAGTCTTGGAAGTTATTACTACTGTAATAACTGCTCCTTATCCTTTTTATTTCGTTTTTGTGCCAAGAGAAGCCTCTAATTTGAGTGAGGTAAGATTTGGGGATGTTGCTGTCCTGAAACTGTTTTCGGTGCTGCACCGTAAAAATTTGTGGAAATTCTCTGTATATCTGTTTGACCTGCAATTTCTTGTGCATATGCCCCAGGTTATATCCAAACTTTTGTTAGTTGAACACTTTTTGATTTCAGCAACAGAAAACCCCTCAAAAATTCAATCTTTGTCAGCTGTTCTGTTTTGACAGATTTCTGCCAATATTTGTGTTTGCCACTTTATCGCTTTCTTTTGAGTTCTTTTGATCACGGAACTTTTGGAGAAGTTGCTACAGTAGTATTTGCTATATATGTGGTGGTTTTGGGTTGAAACCTGAAGCAAAAAGAGGTTTATTATATGTTATGCTACACTAATGTTGCTAATAGATTTGTGTTTAGTTTTGTATGAAGGAAGTTTTCAAGTGTAGGGATTGGAGAATGATGAGATGAGTTGAAGAATGGACAAAAGCTCAAGCTTGGGGATGCCCATGCATCACCCCAAGAAATATCCAAGAAGTACAAGCGTCAAAGCTTGGGGATGCCCCCGAGGCACCCCTTCTTCATCGGCAAAAATCAGGTCACCTTTCAAAACACTATATTTTTATTGCTTCATGCACTATGCGTTTTTCTTGGAGTGTCAGTTGTTTTAGTTTTCTTAGTTAGTTTTGTTTTGTTTGCTGTAATAAATGGTTAGATCACATCATGTTTCTTTTGGAGGAGATGAACTCGCTTTTCATTTGCCAAGAACACTCTAGTTTTCACTCTTATCAAAAACCGAGTGTTCTTCTTTTTCTGCTACTGCTTTTGGTTTTCGTTTTCGCCTTAATTTGCGTTCAGATCTTCTTATAATTATTCATCAAGGTGTATTTTTGCCTCTGATCTTTATTGGTTTTCATCAAAAGAGGTGTTTATAAAAATTTCAAATGGTGTTGGAAAAGAGAAAAAGCTTTGTGCAAAATAGTGGTACAAGAAGGAGCTTGTGTAGACTGCGGCTTAGGCTTTTTCATGTCATGCTTGATGTCTTTTTGATAGTATGCTTAGTGGTTTTGCTGTAGCATGACTTGTCTCAAATAACTGAGATTGCTTAATGAGCCTTTGAAAAAATCATGCATTGTTTTTATTGTATGGAAGCATTATTTTGGTTTTCTCCTTGATGCTTTATTTGGGTTGACTTGGCGCATGCTCACACATGTTAGACTCTTACAAAGTCACCAATAGCCTCTATGATCATTTAGTTTTTGACTTTTGCTGCCATCTTATGCTTCTTTTAATGTTGCTTTGTCGCTTTGCATGATTATGGCCGTTATTGCTCTCTTAGTTGGTCGCTCCCAGTCTTTTGCTAGCCCTCATTTTGTACTGAGTATGAGCTCTACTCGTGCATCCAACTCCCTAAAACCAAGTTTGCCAAAGTGTCCACTATAAATTCCTATGCATGGTATTTGTAAGCCATTCCAAGTAAATTTTCATGTGCTACCTTTCAAAAAAACCTTCAAAATACTTCTCGTTTTGTGACACTGTTTTCAGCTCATGGGGACGTAGTGGTCGGATTTGCTATCTTCCATATTGCTTATTCCAAAAAGAAAAAAAAATAAAAAAAAGAAAAAAAAAGGGCACTCCTCCATGGAATGTGAATGTTGGTTGGCACCCGATGGAATCGGTTAGCCATGGTTTGAGAAAGGAAAAAAGGTGGGGAGGAGTGCCAAGCTTTATAAAAGAGCACAAAAGTGCCAATCTCTCTCTCAAAAACTTGCTTCATTTTTGTATGGAAGATAGTAAGAACCCCATTGACAGTCGTTGACAAAGACAACCACCTCTCAAAACCAATTTTTATCTCTCTGTTTTACAAATGAAAAGCTCGAGCACATGTTTAATCACTGCTTCCCTCTACGAAGGGCCTTTCTTTTACTTTTATGTTGAGTCACCACCTTCTTTCTTTATGCACCATTAAGAGAGCATAGTTGTCATTCTGAGTATAATGTGCATTGTCCCAAAGTTTTCATTGATTGATTCATATTGTTGGTTTCACTTGTTCTCAAATTATTTGTATCTAGTCGCCCTCTTAAACTTGAAGGTGTCCTATGCATTTATGTTTTGCTCTCCATGAAGGACAAGCTGAAAACCATTTGTATGTTTTTCCTTATGATTTGAACACACGTTTGACTTTCATTGTTTCATTTTCATGATCTTTTGTTTGTGTTCATTTTCATGTTTACAACATGGTTGCTAAGTTTCTTATTGTCAAGATTATATCTTCATGCCCATGTTTTAAGTTCTTATGGTTCTAGCTCACAAATGCTTATATACATGATCAAGATTGTGTAGGTGCATGTCACCTCAAAAATTATTCTTTTGTTATCACTTACCTACTCGAGGACGAGCAGGAGTTAAGCTTGGGGATGCTTGATACGTCTCCGACGTATCCATAATTTTTGATGCTCCATGCTTATTTTTACACCATTTGCCTATTGTTTCGTTACACTTCGTGGCACTTTTATGCATTTTCTGGAACTAACCTATTAACGAGTTGCCACAGTGCCAGTTCCCTGTTTTCTGCTGTTTTTGTGTTTCAGAAGTGATACAAAGGAAATATTCTCGGAATTGGACGAAACAAGTTCCTGAAGTCTTATTTTACCCGGAAGCTTCCAGAGATCCGAAGGAGAGTAGGAGGGGGGCCACCAGGGCCCCACACGCAGGGGTGGCGCGGCCAGGCCCCTGGCCGCGCGAGCCCCGCGTGAGGGCGCCTGGTCCCTCCTCTGACATCGCCCCTTCGCCTATATAAAGCCTCGGGACGGAAAACCCTAGGGGAGTCGGCGAAATTTCCAGAACAGTTCCGCAGCGCCGCCGCCGTCGAAGCCAAATTTCGGGGGACAGAAGTCTCTGTTCCGGCACCCTGCCGGGACGGGGAAGTGCCCCCGGAGCCATTTCCATCGGTCTCCATCGCCGTCTCCGCCGTCTCCATCGACCTCACCGCCATCTCCATCAACCTTGCTGTCTCCTATGATGAGGAGGGAGTAGTTCATCCCCGGGGCTAAGGGCTCTACCGGTAGCTATGTGGTTCACCTCTCTCTCCCATGATGTGATCTTTATGTGATCGTGAGCTTTGTATCATGTTGAACAAGTAGATGTTATTATTCAGATATTATGGGTACTCTAGTGGTGTTATTAAAGTAATCTATTCCTCCTGCCATGGTGTAACGGTGATAGTGCGTGCATCATGGTGGTACTTGGTCTAGGCTATGATTGTGATCTCTTGTGGATTACGAGAATAATTATTGCTATGATAGTATTGAAGTGATCTATTCCTCCTTTCATGGTGTAATGTTGACAGTGTGTGCACCGTGTTAGTACTTGGTCTAAGTTGCAATAATATCTATCTTGAGTTGTGCTTTGATTTGGGTATCTCTATGAGTGGTGTTTGTCAAGTACTTGATGAACTTTAAGGGGTGCTTCTGTAGCCACTACACAATGATTAGTGTTGTTCAATAGGAGAGTAATTCAGAGTACCATAGTGGAGAGTAGTTGTTTATTTGTTCAATCATGTTATATTGTTGGGAGTGTGTCCACTAGTGAAAGTATGATCCCTAGGCCTTGTTTCCAAGCATTGCACACCGTTTACTTGCTGTTTTGTTACATGTTTGCTCGCAGCGATTTTTATTCCAGATTGTATTTACTACTTATAATCATCTATACCACTTGTATTTCACTATCTCTTCGCCGAACTAGTGCACCTATACATTTGACAAATGTATTGGGTGTGTTGGGGACACAAGAGACTTTCTGTATCGTAATTGCAGGGTTGCTTGAGAGGGATAGCTTTGACCTCTAACCTCCCTGAGTTTGATAAACCTTGGGTGATCCACTTAAGGGAAACTTGCTGTTGTTCTACAAACCTCTGCACTTGGAGGCCCAACAAGTGTCTACAAGAATAGAAGTGCGTAGACATCAGGTACCTCCGTGCCCGATGACATGGAACAAGCCCACACCAAAATGACAGGACAAGCAGACAATGAACACCTCGACATCTCTTTTATTTGCCATTTGTTTAGCTTTTTATCGTGAGATGCGTCGTCGTATGTTCACCATGGGTATGCTGCAAATTTCCACCATGAATTATGCATGGCTTAGATTAGCGGCCCGGCGTTTCCCTAATACATATACAAACTCCATGATCCCCACAAGATTCCCAATTCATTTCACACCGCGGGCATCCATAAACAAAAGATCACGATATCAACTCAAATAAGAAGTGCAATGTTGAAAGCTTGCCCATGACTGCATGGCTGGCTAGTCTCCAACTTACAACTTGCAACCATAACAACTCAACATAAGAGACCACAATGTCAAATTTTTAAGAACAGGAAAAAGTAAAGTGTGCCTTCCGGTTCGTGAGAGCTTTACTGACCGAATTTCGCATAACACTGGTAAGAGTTTAATTTGAAGAGAAAATAAAAGCAAGTCAAATTTACTTGGAATAGCAAATTGTAGTAGGTATGTATGGTGGACACTTTGAAAAACTTTGGCTTTTAGGAGTTGGATGCACGAGTAGAGCTTATACTCAGTACAAGGTGAGGGCTAGCAAAAGACTGAGAGCGACCAACTAAGAGAGCAATAATGGCCATAATCATGCAAAGCGACAAAGCGACATTAAAAGAAGCATAAGATGGCATCAAAAGTCAAAAACTAAATGATCATAGAGGCTATTGGCGACTTTGTAAGAGTCTAACATGTGTGAGCATGCGCCAAGTCAACCCAAATAAAGCATCAAGGAGAAAACCAAAATAATGCTTCCATACAATAAAAACAGCGCATGATTTTTTTCAAAGGCTCATTAAGCAATCTCAGTTATTTGAGACAAGTCATGCTACAGCAAAACCACTAAGCATACTATCAAAAATACATCAAGCATGACATGAAAAAGCCTAAGCCGCAGTCTACACAAGCTCCTTCTTGTACCACTATTTTGCATAAAGCTTTTTCTCTTTTCCAACACCATTTGAAATTTTTATAAACACCTCTTTTGATGAAAACCAATAAATATCAGAGGCAAAAATACACCTTGATGAAAAGATATGACAAGGTCTGAATGCAAATCAAGGCGAAAACGAAAACCAAAAGCAGTAGCAGAAAAAGAAGAACACTCGATGAACGATGAGAGTGAAAAACTGAGTGTTCTTGGCAAATGAAAACGAGTACATCTCCTCCAAAAGAAATTTGTTGGGGTCCAACCATTTATTGCAGCAAACAAAACAAACTAACTAAGAAAACTAAAACAACTGACGCTCCAAGAAAAACACATAGTGCATGAAGCAATAAAAATATAGTGTCTTGAAAGGTGACCTGATTTTTGCCGATGAAGAAGGGGTTCCTCGGGGGCATCCCCAAGCTTTGACGCTTGTACTTCTTGGATATTTCTTGGGGTGATGCATGGGCATTCCCAAGCTTGAGCTTTTGTCCATTCTTCAACTCATCTCATCATTCTCCAATCCCTACACTTGAAAACTTCCTTCATACAAAACTAAACACAATTCTATTAGCAACATAAGTGCAAGCATAACATATAATCAACCTATTTTTGCTTCAGGTTTCAACTCAAAACCACCACATATATAGCAAATACTACTGTAGCAACCTCCCCAAAAGTTCCGTGATAAAAAAAACTCAAAAGAAAGCGATAAAGTGGCAAACACAAATATTGGCAGAAATCTATGAAAACTGAACAGCTGATAAAGGACGAATTTTTGAGGGGTTTTCTGTTGCTCAAATCAAAAAGTGTTCAACTAATGAAAGTTTGGATATAACCTGGGGAATATGCACAAGAAATCGCAGGTCCTAAAGATATACAGAGAATTTATACGAATTTTTACGGTGCAGCACCGAAAACAGTTTCAGGACAGCAACATCCCCAAATCTTTACCTCACTCGAATTAGAGGCTTCTCTTGGCACAAAAACAAAATAAACAAGATAAGGAGCGGTCATTACAGTAGTAATGACTTCCAAGACTCAAATAAAAGAAAAAGTACTGAAAATAAAAACATTGGGTTATCTCCCAAGAGTGCTTTTCTTGAGCTAGGCGCAGAAAATTGCGAATCAAGTAATACTAAAAAGGGGGATCAGGATCCACGATAGGAATAAAGAAATGAATACTGTCCAATTGAGGTTTTGAGTATCCCTTGTAGTCACGCTTTGGTACACTATTTTCATCAAAAAGATTTTCAGGACAAATCCAACTAGTATTTGCTACCAAGGCATTATGAATTCCTACAAGCTTACAAGGTATTGGCAATCTAGATTCTTCGTTGGGTGTACCAACAATTTCAACAGGTGAGCCAAGCTTATTAAACTTCTTAAAAACTTTCCTAGCCTCAATTGCAACATCTCTAAATTCTATGCGCAAAGTTTCCAAGATAAAAGCTTTCTTTTTAGGATCCTCAATTTCATGAAGCTTAAGGAACATGTATTGCATGAAAGGATTAAGACTAGCAAACCTAGCTTCTAACATGTGAACTAAATAAGCAGAAGCAACTTCATAACTAGGAGCTAGCTCAACCAAAGACTTTTCCTCAACTTCCTTATGCATACTAATGTGATTAAAGAACTCCTCAATGTTACTTTTTCCAATAATTGAACCACTACCTACTGAGAGGTCCTCCAGAACGTACTTAGGGATCAACATGATAAACTAAAAGTAAAGAAATAACAACTACCAAGGATTCTAATTTTTTTGGGTTTTTGATATAAAACGATGCAGGTAAAATAAATAAAGTAAAGCAAAATAATAAAACAAAGTAAAGGATGTGCGTGCGAAAACTCCCCTCGCAGAAGTCTTCTACTTCCTCCCCAGCAACAGCGCCAGAAAAGAGCTTGATGCTACCGAGTTGATGAAGTAAACAACCGGCCCGTTGGGAACCCCAAGAGGAAGGTGTGATGAATATAGCAGCAAGATGTTCCCTCAATTAAGAAACCAAGGTTTAATCGTTCTTGGAGAGGAGAGACAAACGACTGAAGGTGATGCTTGCTAGTTTGCGACAGCTTCGGACAATTTATATATGGCGCCTCGTCCAAGCTTTGCTTGCTAGCTGCAACGCGGAACCTGCACACACACAACCAAGTACTTTGTTCCCAACTTGCGATGAGGTTGTCAATCTCACCGGTTTGCTTGAAACAAAGGTTATGAGTGTATCGAGTGGAAAACAGTAGAGTATGCAAGTAAAGTAAACAGTGCGAGTAAAGTAAACAGGTGATAGCAATATGATGGAAATAGGACCGGGGTCCACAGTTCACTAGTGGTGTCTCTCTATAAGATAAATAACACATGCTGGGTAAACAAATTACAGTTGGGCAATTGATAGAATAAAGATAAACGTGATATGCCAAGAAGATCACTATGAGATTTACTCTGGGCATTACAACAAAATACATAGACCGCCATCCAACTGCATCTATGACTAATAATCCACTCCCGGGGATATCAATCCGAACACCCCATGAGTATTAAGTTGCGAACAACGGATAATTGCATTAAGCAAAGTGTGTAATGTAAACAAAGCATATGCCCTTGAGCATATGAATGTTATTTTCTCCCTAGTAGCAACAGCACATCTACAACCTTAGAGGTTTCTGTCACTCCCCCAGGTTAAATAGAGGCATGAACCCACTATCGAGCATAAATACCCCCTCTTGGAGTCACTAGCAACTACTCGGCCAAGATAGCTACTAACAACGGAGAGCATGCAAGATCATAAACAACATAGAGATAACAAAAGATAATATTCAGTACATCAACTCAATCATAAACACCAATATTCATCGGATCCCAACAAACCAAACATGTAGAATTACATAACGGTGATCTCAATCATGTAGGGCAGCTCATGAGATCTAAACATGAAGCACATGGTGGAGAAGACAACCATCTGGCTACTGCTATGGACCCATAGTCCAAGGTAGACTACTCACTCATCGCTCCGGAGGCAAGCATGGCGATGAAGAAGACCTCCGGTGGCGATTCCCCTCTCCGGCAGGGTGCCGGGAAGAGCTTCTGGACCCTCCCGATCTTTGGGTCAACGGCGGCGGCGGATCGCGATGTGTTCTGGAAAATTGATCGGTTACTTAGGTTTTTCCCGTCAGGGGGTCTTTATAGGCGAAGGGGCGATGTCAGAGGAGGGGCCAGGCGGCCTCACGCCTGGCTGGCACGGGTCAGGGGCTGGCCGCGCCGGCCTGGCGTGTGGGCCCCTGGTGGCCCCCTCCTACTCTCCTTCGGATCTCTGGAAGCTTCCGGGTAAAATAAGACTTTAGAAACATGTTTCGTCCAATTCCGAGAATATTTCCTGTGTATCACTTCTGAAACACAAAAAACAGCAGAAAACAGGGAACTGGCACTATGGCAACTAGTTAGTAGGTTAGTTCCGAAAAATGCATAAAAGTGCCACGAAGTGTAACAAAACAGTAGGCAAATGGTGTAAAAACAAGTATGGAGCATAAAAAATTATAGATACGTTGGAGACGTATCACCAGGCAGTCTCACCACAGGTGGGCACGGCCAGGGGCTGGGCCGCACCCCCTGGTGGTGAGGCTGGCCCGTGGCCCCCTCCATCTCATCTTTGGTCTTCACGAAGCTTCGGTAAAAATAGGAGGTTTGGCTTTTGTTTCATCCAATTCTAAGAATATTTCCTATGTAACTTTTCTGAAACACAAAAATAGCAGAAAACAGGGAACTGGCACTGTGGCATCTTGTTAATAGGTTAGTTCCGAAAAATGCATAAAAATGCCACGAAGTGTAACAAAACACAAAGCAAATGGTGTAAGAACAAGCATGGAGCATCAAAAATTATAGATATGTTTGAGACGTATCAAGCATCCCAAGCTTAACTCCTGCTCGTCCTCGAGTAGGTAAGTGATAACAAAAGAATAATTTTTGAGGTGACATGCACCATCACAATCTTGATCATCTATGTAAGCATTGAGTGATGGGATCAAAGAACTTAAAACATGGGCATAAAAGACATAATCTTGACAATAAGAACTTAGCATCCATGTTATAACATGAAAAAGAACACAAATGAAAGATCATGAAAATGAAACAATGAAAGTCAAACGTGTGTTCAAATCATATGGAAAACATAGCAAATGGTTTTCAGCTTGTCCTTCATGGAATAGCAAAACATAAATACATAGGACACCTTCAAGTTTAAGAGGGCGACTAGATACAAATAATTTAAGAACAAGTGAAACCAAAATAATGAATCAATCAATGATAACTTTGGGACAATGCACATTAAACTCAGAATGACAACTATGCTCTCTTAGATGGTGCATAAAGGTAGAAGGTGGAGACTCAACATAAAAGTAAAAGAAAGACCCTTCGCAGAGGGAAGCATTGATTGCAAGTTTTATAAACCTTCAAAAATTATGGTACTTACTAGCTTTGAGCTCCCATTGCCCCCATCATAGGCATCTTGAATGGTTAAAGTAAATGCAAGAACGTTTACGAAGCATATGCTTGACAAATCATAAGTTGAAAACCTCGTGTCCCATGAAGTAGGAATACCCAAACCTCATGCTACTCGACTTAGGGTCCCAAGCAAGCTCTTGTCATTGTAAGTATATGCGTATCATCGAGAACCGCCAATGGGGTAACTCCATGCCCGATGACATGGAACAAGCCCACATCAAAACGACAGGACAAACAGACAATGAACACCTCGGCATCTCTTTTATTTACCATTGGTATAGCTTTTTATTTAATGTCCACTATGGGCATAGCGGCCCAGGCGTTTCTCTAACACATATACAAACTCCATGATCCCACAAGATTCCCAACTTGTTTCACATCGCGAGTATCCATAAACAAAAGATCCCGATATCAACTCAAATAAGAGAAGTGCAATGTTGAAAGCTTACCCCATGACGGCATGGTTTGGCTAATTTCCAACTTACAACTTGCAAGCATAACATCAACATAAAAGAGCCACAATGTCAAAATTTTAAAAGCAAGAAAAGTAAAGTGTGCCATTGGGTTCGTGAGAGCTTTACTGACCAATTTTTGCATAACACTGATAAGAGTTTAATTCAAAGGATAGATAAAAGCAAGTCAAATGTACTTGGAATAGCAAATTGCTAATAGGTATGTATGGTGGACACATTGGCATAACTCGGTTTTTAGGAGTTGGATGCACGAGTAGAGCTCATACTCAGTACAAAACGAGGGCTAGCAAAAGACTGGGAGTGACCAACTAAGAGAGCAAAAATGGCCATAATCATGCAAAGTGACAAAGCAACATTAAGAGAAGCTTAAAATGGCATCAAAAGTCAAAAACTAAATGATCATAGAGGCTTATGGCGACTTGTTAAGAGTCAAATATGTTGTAAGCATGCACCAAGTCAACCCAAATAAAGCATCAAAGGAGAAAACCAAATAAATGCTTCCACATAATAAAACAACGCATGATTTTTTCAAAGGCTCATTAAGCTATCTCAGTCATTTGAGATAAGCCATGATACAACAAAAATCACTAAGCATACTATCAAAATGACATCAAGTATAGCATGCAAAAGTCTAAGCCGCAGTCTAAACAAGCTCCTTTTTGTACCACTCTTTTGCATGAAACTTTTTCTCTTTTCCAACACCATTCGAACCTTTTTGAAATAACTTTTTTCATGAATACCAACATAGAACAGAGGTCCAAATACACCTTGATGCAAAGATAAAACCAAATCTGAACAAAAATCAAGGCGAAAAACGAAAGCTAAACGCAGTTCTAGAAAAAGAGAACACTCGTTGAACGATAAGAATGAAAAATAGAGTGTTCTTGGCAAATGAAAAGCGAGTACATCTCCTCCAAAAGAAATTTGTTGGGGTACAACCATTTATTGCAGCAAACAAAATAAAACTTAAAACTAAAGTAAAGACGCTCCAAGAAAAACGTATAGTGCATGAAGCAATAAAAATATTGTGTTTTGAAAGGTGACCTGATTTTTGCCGATGAAGAAGAGGTGCCTCGGGGGCATCCCCAAGCTTTGACGCTTGTACCTCTTGGATATTTCTTGGGGTGACATGGGAATCCCCAAGCTTGAGCTTTTGTCCATTCTTCATCTCATCTCATCATTCTCCAATCCCTACACTTGAAAACTTCCTTCATACAAAACTTAACACAATTTTATTAGCAACGTTAGCATAAACATAATAGTAGATCAACCCTTTTGGTTCAGGTTTCAACTCAAAAACACCACATATAAAGCATAGACTACTGTAGCAACTTCTCCAAAAGTTCTGTGATCAAAAGAACTCAAAGAGAAAGCGATCGAGAGGCAAACACAAATAGTGGCAGAAATCTGTCAAAACTGAACAGCTGACAAAGGTCGATTTTTTCGAGGACCTTCTGTTGCTCAAATCGAAAAGTGTTAAACTAATGAAAGTTTGGATATAACCTGGGGCATATGCACAAGAAATCATAGGTCAAAAAGATATTATGAGAATTTTTACGAATTTTTATGGTGCAGCACCAAAATCTGTTTCAGGACAGCAACTTCCCCAAATCTTACCTCACTCAAATTAGAGGTTCTTCTTGGCACAACAATGAAATAAAAAGGATAAGGAGCGGTTATTATAGTAGTAATAACATCCAAGACTCAAATAAAAGAAAAAGTACTGAAAATAAAATAATGGGTTATCTCCCAAGAGTGTTTTTCTTTAACGCCTTTGAGCTAGGCGCAGAAAGGTGGAAATCAAGTATTATCAAATGAAGCATTAAGATCAACTGCAGAAGTCTTTTCAACAAGACATTGTATTGCATCCAAATAAGTTTTTGAAGACCCCTTGTGATCACACTTTGGTTCACTCATTTCATTAAAAAGATTTTCAGGACAAATCCAATCAAAATTATTTTCCAAAGCCTCATGCAGCCCTAAGAGTTTGCTAGGTATTGGTACCTTGATTTCTTCATTGTTTGTACCAGCAACATCTCTAAATTCTCTACGCAAAGTCTTCAGAATAAAATCATTTTTTTCGGAGTCTTCGATATCATGAAGCTTAAGAAACATTTGTTGCATAAAATGATTAAGGTTAACAAACCTAGCCTCTAACATGTGAACTAAATAAGCTGCAACAACTTCATAACTAGGAGCAAGCTCAGCCAAAGATCTATCCTCAATATCTTTATGCATACTGATATGATTAAAAAAACTCCTCAATGTTACCTTTCCCAATAATAGAACCACTACCCACTGAGAGGTTCTCCAAACATACTTAGTGAACAACATAATGAACTAAGAGTAATAAAGTAACAACTATAAAGGAAACTAATTTTTTTGTATTTTTGATAAAATGATGCAAGCAAAAATAAAATAAAGCAAAACAAAACAAAGTAAAAGATTGTGCGTGCGAGACTCCCCTTGCAGAAGTCTTCTTCCTCCTCGGCAACGGCGCCAGAAAACTGCTTGATGGCTTGTAAGTACAGCCCATTGGGAACCCCAAGAGGAAGATATGATGAGCACAGTAGCAAATCTTGCCTCAGTTGTGAAACCAAGGTTTAATCGAACCAGTAGGAGAAAGCCAAACTTCAGAAGGTGATGCTTGCTAGCTTCGCGACACTCCGGACAATGGCGCCAGAAAACTTGTTGGTGTGTCTTCACCCAGCAGCAATGTGAAACCTGCACACAACACAACCAAGAACTTTGCTCCCAACTTACGATAAGGTTGTCAATCTCACCGGTTTGCTGTAAACAAAGGATTGAGCATATCGAGTGGTAATAGGATAATAGTATGCAAGAAAGTAAACATAGCAAGTAAAAGTAAAACGGTAAAGCAATGTAAAGGAAATTGGACCGGGGTCCATAGTTCACTAGTGGTGTCTCTCCATAAGATAAATAACACATGCTGGGTAAACAAATTATAGTTGGGCAATTGATAGAGCAAAGATAATGTACATATGTCATGAGGATCACTATGAGATTTACTCTGGGCATTACGACAAAATACATAGACCATAATCCAACTGCATCTATGACTAAAAATCCACTCGCGGGGAATCATCTGAGGACCCCTTGAGTATTAAGTCACGAACAACAGATAATTGTATTAAGCAAAGTGCGTAATGTAAACAAAGCAAATGTCCTTGGACACAAGAATGTTGCTTTCTCCCTAGTGGCAACAGCACATCTACAACCTTAGAAGTTTCTGTCATTCCCCTAGATTAAATAGAGGCATGAACCCGACTATCGAGCATAAATACTCCCTCTTGGAGTTACTAGCGTCTACTCGGCCAAGATATTTACTAGCAACGGAAAGTATGCAAGATCATAAACATCATAGAGATAACATAAAGATATATATTCAGCACATCAACATCACATAGTACCAATACTCATCAGATTCCAACAAACACAACATGTATGATTACATAAAGATGATCCTGATCATGTAGGGCAGCTCACAAGATCTAAACATGAAGCACATGGTGGAGGAAACAACCATCTAGCTACTGCTATGGATGCATAGTCCAAGGTAGACTACTCACACATCACTCCAGAGGCGACCATGGTGGTGTAGAAGGCCTCCGGCAGGGATTCCCCTCTTCGGCAGGGTGCCGGGAAGAGCTCCTGGATCCTCCCGATCTCGCGACGGCGACGGAAGTGGCTTGCAGTATGTTTCATGGAAAAGAGATCTGTCCTTTAGGTTTTTCCCATCGAGGGGAACTTATAGGCGAAGGGGCAGTGTCAGGAGGTGGACCAGGCGGTCTCACCACAGGTGGGTGCGGCCAGGGGCTGGGCCGCGCCCCCTGGTGGTGAGGCTGGCCCCTGGCCCCCCTCTGTCTCATCTCCGGTCTTCGCGAAGCTTCCGTAAAAATAGGAGGTTCAGCTTTTGTTTCGTCCAATTCCGAGAATATTTCCGGTGTAACTTTTCTGAAACACAAAAATAGCAGAAAACAGGGAACTGGCACTGTGGCATCTTGTTAATAGGTTAGTTCTAGAAAATGCATAAAAATGCCACAAAGTGTAACAAAACACAAAGCAAATGGTGTAAGAACAAGCATGGAGCATCAAAAATTATAGATACGTTTGAGACGTATCAACTCCCAACTTACAACTTGCAAGCATATAATCGTCATAAGAGAGCCACAATGGTCAAGTTTATTAAGTGCAAGAAAGTAAATGTGCCATCAAGTTCGTGAGAGCTTTACTAACTAATTTTCTCATAACAAAAAATTTAATTTGGAAGATAGATAAAGGCATGATTAATATACTTGGAATAGCAAATTGCTAATAGGTAGATATGGTGGACATATTGGTAAACTTTGGTTTTTGGGAGTTGGGTGCATGAGTAGAGCTCATACTCAGTACAAATGAAGGCTAGCAAAAGACTGGGAGCGACCAACTAAGAGAGCAATAACGGCCATAATCATGCATAGCGACAAAACATTATTAATCAAAGCATAAAGTGATATCACAAGTCAAAAACCAAATGATAATAGAGGCTTGAGGCGACTGGTTTATAGTCATAACATGGTATAAGCATGCGCCAAGTCAACCCAAATAAAGCATCAAAGGAGAATACCACAATATTATGCTTCTATAAGATAAAAACAACACATGATTCTTTCAAAGGCACATTAAGCACTCTCAGTTATTTGAGACAAGTCATGCTACAACAATAACTACTAAGCATATAATCAAAATAATATCTAGCATGACATGATAAAGTCTAAGGAATGATGGTGCAGTGTTGATATAGATGACCGACCAGTTGGGAACCCCAAGAGAAGGTATGATGAGCACAGCAGCAAGTCTTCCCTCAGTTGTGAAACCAAGGTATATCGAACCAGTAGGAGAAAGAACCAAACTTCAGAAGGTGATGCTTGCTAGCTTCGTGACACTCTGGACAATGGCGCCAAGATATTGTTGGTGTGTCTTCACCCAGCAGCAACGTGAAACCTGCACACAACACAACCAAGAACTTTGCTCCCAACTTACGATGAGGTTGTCAATCTCACCGGTTTGCTGTAAACAAAGGATTGAGCGTATCGAGTGGTAATAGGATAATAATATGCAAGAAAGTAAACAATGCGAGTAAAAGTAAAACGGTATAGCAATGTAAAGGAAATTGAACCGGGGTCCACAGTTCACTAGTGGTGTCTCTCCAAAAGATAAATAACACATGCTGGGTAAACAAATTACAGTTGGGTAATTGATAGAGCAAAGATAACGTACATACGTCATGAGTAGTTTTCGTAGAACTATTGTCTCCCATACTCCAAAAAATTTCAGCACTTTTATTAGAAAAAGTTTTCATAGTTTTAGGCAATTTCACACAAGGAGTAGGGATTTTCTCTACACCAATCAAAGTAGGAGGTTTGCTAGCATTTGAAACAACATCACTAGTGGTGGTAATAGTACAAATTTTAGTCATATTTCTATCAATCTCATCTTCTCTTTCCCATCTAGCATGCAATTCTGCTAACATCCTAACATTATCATCAATTCTAACTTGAATGGCATTCAAAATCTTGCTTTCTTTCACATCATGAGGCATAACCTTTAATTTCAGAAGTTCAACATCAAGAGCAAGGCTATCAACTTTAGAAGCAAGAACATCAATTTTACCAAACTTTTCCTCAACAGACTTATTAAAAGCAGTTTGTTTACTAATGAAGTCCTTCAGCATGACTTCAAGATCAGAGGGCGCACTCCTATTGTTGTTGGAGGAATTACCATAACCATTACCATTAGTAGAAGGATATGGCCTATAATTATTGCTACCAAAATTATTCCTATAAGCATTGTTGTTGAAATTATTATTTCTAATGAAGTTCACATCAACATGCTCTTCTTGAGCAACCAAAGAGGCTAAAGGAACATTATTAGGATCAATATGCTCCCTACCATTAACAAGCATGGACATAATGGTATCAATATAATCAATCAAGGAAGAGGTTTCTTCAACAAAATTTACCTTCTTACCTTGTGGAGCTCTCTCGGTGTGCCATTCAGAATAATTTACCATCATATTGTCAAGGAGCTTTGTCGCGGCGCCCAAGGTGATGGACATAAATGTACCTCCAGCAGCTGAATCCAAAAGGTTCCTTGAAGAAAATTTTAGTCCTGCATAAAAGGTTTGGATAATCATCCAAGTAATCAGTCCATGAGTGGGACAATTCTTTATCAAAGATTTCATTCTTTCCCAAGCTTGAGCAACATGTTCATTATCAAACTATTTAAACTTCATAATGTCACTTCTCAAAGATATAATCTTAGCAGGAGGATAATATTTTCTAATAAAAGCATCTTTGCACTTAACCCAAGAATCAATACTATTTCTAGGCAAAGATAGCAACCAATCCTTAGCTCTTCCTCTCAAAGTGAAAGGAAACAACTTAAGCTTAATAATATCTCCATCTACATCCTTATAGTTCTGTATCTCACATAGCTCAACAAAATTGTTGAGGTGAGCAGCAGCATCATCAGTACTAACACCAGAAAATTACTCTTTCATAACAAGATTTAACAAAGCAGGTCTAATTTCATAGAAATTTGCATCAGGAGCAGGTGGCGCAATAGGAGTGTAGATGAAATCATTGTTGTTTGTGCTAGTAAAGTCACACAACTTGGTGTTCTCCGGATTGTTCATTCTAGCAAGATAAAAGCAGACAACCAAAATAACAACTATAAAAGGAACTAATTTTTTTGTATTTTTGATAAAAAGATGCAAACAAAAATAAAGTAAAGAAACTGAGCAAAATAATAACAAAGTAAAAAGATTGGAAGTGAGAGACTCCCCTTGCAAAAATCCTCTTTCTCCCCGGCAACGGCGCCAGAAAACTTGTTGATGGTGCGGTGTTGACGGGCCAGTTGGGAACCCCAAGAGGAAGGTGTGATGAGCACAGCAGTAAGTTTTCCCTCATTTTTGAAACCAAAGTTTAATCGACTAGTAGGAGAAAGAAACCACTTATGAAGGTTGTTGCTAACTGGCTTTTGGCAGGGCGCACTACCGGCGCCAGCAGCAACATAGAACCTGCACACAACACAACCAAAATACTTTGCCCCAACTTGTAGTGAGGTTGTCAATCTCACTGGTTTGCTGAAAACAAAGAATTAAACGTACCATGTGAAAAAAAATATTTGTTTGCAGAAAGTAAATAAATAATGCTTGCAGAAAGTAAACGGTGCTTGCAGTAGATGGTAATATATAAATGTAAAAGAATGGATCGGGGTCCACAGTTTACTAGAGGTGTCTCTCCACGAGATAGAAAGTCTTTAACCTCCTTGATGACATCAAGATTGGTCCCGAATATCAGTATATCGTCAACATACAGACATAAGATGACTCACTCGCCCCCACCATGGCGATAGTACACACACTTGTTAGCTTCATTAACAACAAAGCCTACATCAGTTAAGGTTCTTTCAAACTTCTCATGCCACTGCTTAGGTGCTTGCTTAAGACCGTACAAATACTTCAGCAACTTACACACTTTTCCTTCTTGACCATCTACCACAAATCCATCCGGCTGATCCATATAAATTTCCTCATCTAACTCTCCATTTAGGAAAGTCGTCTTAACATCCATTTGATGAACGAGAAAACCATGCGAGATAACCAAGGATAGTAGTACTCGAATGGTGGTCAATCTGGCCACAGGTAAATAAGTATCAAAGAAGTCTTCGCCTTCTTTCTAGGTATAACCCTTGGCAACAAGGCGTGCCTTGTATTTCTCAATAGTACCGTCAGGTCTAAGCTTATTCTTGAACACCCACTTACATCCTAGAGGTTTGTACCCATAAGGATGATCAGTAATTTTGCAAGTTCCATTTGCTAAGATGGAATCCATCTCGCTGCGAACGTCTTCTTTTGAGTAGTCAGCTTCTTGAGATGCATAGACTTCTGAAATAGAAGTGGGAGTGTCATCCACAAGGTATACAATGAAATCATCACCAAAGGACTTTGCAGTCCTCTCTCTCTTACTCCTAGTAGGAGCTTTATTGTTATCCTCCACAAGATTATCAGAGTGTTCTACTAAAATGGTGGGTTCAGGAATTGTAATTAATTCTTCACTAGATGAACTATGCATCTCCTGATTTGATGAGCTAGATGAACCTTTCATTGGAAAGATGTCCTCAAAGAAAGTCACATCATTCGACTCCAAAATAGTACCAACACGCATGTCAGGTACTTTAGATTTTACCATAAAAAATCTATAGCCGATGCTGTGAAACGCATATCCCAGAAGAACACAATCCACGGTTTTTGGTCCAAGCTTTCGTTTCTTGGGTATTGGCAAGTTTACCTTTGCGAAACAACCCCAAGTCCGTAAGTAAGAGAGTTTTAACCTTTTCTTTTCCCATTCCTCAAATGGTGTAATTTCTTTGTTCTTAGTGGGAACACATTTAGGACATGACACGCAGTCAAGATTGCCTCCCCCCACCATGCCTTGGAGAGACCTGAAGTGTCTAACATGGCGTTAACCAAATTAGTTAGAGTACGGTTCTTTCTTTTAGCCACCCCAGTAGATTGGGGCGAGTAGGGAGGCGTCCTCTCATGGATTATACCATTTTCCGCACAAAAAGAATCAAACTCGTTGGAAAAATACTCTCCACCACAATCGGACCTAAGCCGTTTAATCTTTCGATCAAGTTGATTTTCTACTTTAGCTTTATAGATTTTGAAGAAGTTCAAAGCTTCATCTTTAGATTTCAGAAGATACACATAGCAGTATCTGGTGGAGTCATTGATCAATGTCATGAAATATTTCTTTCCACCTTTTGTCAACTCACCATTTATCTCACAAAAATCTGAATGTATGAGCTCTAGTGGCGCCAAATCTCTTGCCTTTACAGTCTTATGAGACTTGCGAGGTTGCTTTGCTTGCACGCACACTTGGCACTTAGATTCCTTGACATTAGTAAATTTCGGAATTAAACTCATGTTGGCTAGCCACGTCATGCAACCAAATTTAATATATCAAAGTCATGAATGCCAAATGTTGGACTCATTACCATTGCAAACATGATTAATAACTTTAGACTAGTGCATAAGTCTGACAAAGAAATGCGGAATGAGTTTAAACGGAACAAAACCATACACAGAGGAACAAATTCTGCGGAACAACGGAACAAACGAACGAAGAAAATGTCGGGTTCTTCGTACAAAATAGTCCCACATCGGAAGCTGACCAAAATTTTGACCAGTTTATAAGCCCATCCCGCCCGAAATATTGTACGAAGATGTTAAATGAGCCCGCCGAATCTGAAAAAGGCCGCCACACACGAGCCCAACAACGGAACCGGTGTTCCCTTCAGCGGAACAAGAGAGAACAAAACTAATGAACCGGCAAGAGAAAGCCCATTATAAATTTCTTAAGCGAAATGAGAGATAAGTGGCGCGCGTGCGCCAGGGAGGAGGACCCCGCGGCCCAAATCGCTGCCCACAACGGAGGAAAAATAGGGTTTGCCAGAGACACATTATTAGCACGATATTCCAAGATATGGGGCGCAAGAAACGTTGAAACGGGCGTGGATCATCATCAACAAATAATGATAATCACAGGGATTCTATGCTTTGGTTACACATCGGAATCTTAGGAAGCAGTAATTTCCATTTTATACTCTCGGTTATTAAGCAGACAATCGTTCAAAATCTTCGAGAACGTGAAAAATTGGATACATCATACCCAGTAAGGAAAGGGGAAATAAGAATAAATAGGAGGAGGATAATTAGCGGATGCAAAACTCGATTCCGGCATGACACCAGGAGAACGCAGTAAATGGATTTCCAAATATAAAACCACCAAAAAGGTGAAGGAAATTATCGTATTTTTAGAAACATATTTTTGTTATAAATATGAGAAGAAACGGTTCCAATTCTATCTTCCCGTGATTTTACGCTGTCATTAAATCGAGAAGGAATCAGCGAACAATATTTGGTCCCTTGATTTTAGGAGAAAGCTTTGAGGACTCTAATCACAACTCACAAGACCGGAATGACAAAGATGGAATATTTTACCGCCAAAGAAAATTTTCCATTTCTTCGTGAGCTTTCCTTGCGGGCCACATGCAAATCGCCTATAAATTGGCCGCTAACCCAACAGGCAGATCCAAAGCAAAACCTCTCCAACAATCCACGACAACCATGGCTCCCAACCTCAGTAAGGCGACGACCGACGCACACGGCGACGTGGCAATCGACGGGCTCAGCCCGCCGTCGCGCTTCACGCTCGTGGGCAAGGACCTCGCCGTGGATGGACACCCCGCCTTCCTCGACGTCCCCGCCAACATCCGCCTCACCCCTGCCTCCACCCTCGTGCCCGACCTCGCCGCAGACGGCTGCTTCCTCGGCTTCGACGCGGCGGCGCCGGACAGCCGCCATGTGGTGCCGATCGGCAAGCTGGTCGACACCCGGTTCATGAGCATCTTCCGGTTCAAGGTGTGGTGGACGACCCACTGGGTGGGCACCGCCGGCCGGGACGTGGAGAACGAGACCCAGATGATGGTGCTGGACCGCACCGCCGACCGCCCGTACGTGCTCCTCCTTCCCATCGTCGACGGCGCCTTCCGCGCCTGCCTTCAGTCCGCTGGCCAGGACGACGACCACGTGGCGCTCTGCCTTGAGAGCGGCTCGTCCGCGGTGCAAGGCGACGTGTTCCGTAGCGCAGTGTACCTGCACGCCGGCGACGACCCGTTCGCGCTGGTGCGGGAGGCGGCGAGGGTGGTCCGCGCCCACCTCGGCACGTTCCGTCTGCTGGAAGAGAAGACGCCGCCGCCGATCGTGGACAAGTTCGGGTGGTGCACGTGGGACGCCTTCTACCTCAAGGTGCACCCCGAGGGCGTGTGGGAGGGCGTGCGGCTGCTGGCCGAGGGCGGGTGCCCTCCGGGCCTCGTGCTCATCGACGACGGCTGGCAGTCCATCTGCCACGACGACGACGATCCGGCCGACGGCGCCGAGGGCATGAACCGTACCGCCGCCGGCGAGCAGATGCCGTGCCGGCTCACCAAGTTCGAGGAGAACCACAAGTTCAGGGACTACAAGGGCGGCCTCGGCCTCGGCGGGTTCGTGCGTGAGATGAAGGCTGCGTTCCCGACTGTGGAGCAGGTGTACGTGTGGCACGCTCTGTGCGGATACTGGGGTGGGCTCCGCCCCGGAGCGCCGGGGCTGCCGCCGGCCAAGGTCGTCACGCCCAAGCTCTCGCCGGGACTCATGCGCACCATGGAGGACCTCGCCGTTGACAAGATCGTCAACAACGGCATCGGCCTCGTCGACCCGGAGCGTGCGGGCGAGCTCTACGAGGGCCTCCACGCACACCTTCAGGCCTCGGGCATTGACGGCGTCAAGGTCGACGTCATACATGTGAGTACTCCTTCGATTAATTTTCCTTTTGAATTTTGTCACTGTTAGGTTTGATGGTTTAACATGCGAATGTTTAGCTTCCATGCTTTTGAAATATACATGCAACTCGATATAGAAAACCCTTTTGCTGGATGGTCACTCATAGTTTTCCTTATGTCTAACGATAAATTATTTTTTAGAGGGGATCTGCTATTTTTTTTACGTGCAATCAAATATACTTTTAAATTAATTGACTTAACTTTGTATAGGTTTGTATGTATCTAGCGCTAAAAAGCATATAAATACATGTGAATCTTAAAAAAGTTAAGTCAACTAAACTGAAACATAGGAAGTAGATGTGTAATTAAACTAAGGCTATTTTTACATGCAATTGCATATAGATAAGCAATTGCACACAGATTGGCAATTGCATGAGCAATTAGGAACCGATGGTTTTTTTAACGTGAAATTGCAGATAGATGTGTAAGTACATATGTATATGTATAAAAGTGTGTAATTTGAATGTATTTTCATGTTTATATGCAAGTTGCATTTGTTCACTAGAAAATTCTACACATTTTTTTGTAGACGTACCATTGCATATGGATGTGTAATGCGCGCAATTTTTGATTTTTGTTGAGCTACATATGATTCATCGATCAATCGAGCGCTAGTCACATCCTAGAGAAAATATAATAAAATTGCAAGCATTACTGGTCACTGTCTTCGGTTAAGTGTAGTAACTAGCCCTATGGCAAATAGTCCACACTATATAGGTAGATGATTTTGGAGGCTTTCATTTTGCACTTTTGCTATTTCACAACATAATGTTTTTTCAATTCATCAACATTGGATGTCCTTGTCCATTGTATACATACTACTCCCTCTGATCGGAAAAGAGTGTTGAATAACGTTGTAGTACAATTTAGCACAAAGTTATACTAGCTCACTATCATTTTTTTTCCGATCGGAGGGAGTAGATAATTAGACCACTAGCTTTTTTGTGTAATTTTTAATGTGACGCAAAGTACGACCTATTTTACACTAGAATTTAATTTACATGTAAATTAGTAAAAATAAATACCAGTCCACTTAAATTGTAACTTATTTGTAATGCATTGTTACACTCATATACATATAATTACATGTATATGTACATATAATTACATGTATATGTTGTAAATGACATGTAATGTAAAAATTAGTTTTGATGAGACAGGAAATAATCGGGTGTCCACGAGCATCTTATGATTGGAAGAAAAAACAACTTTGAATTGAAAAACATCTGGATGTTAAATAGACTCTTCCATCATTTTCTGATTTAATCAAGACCATATAGCCAATTCTTTTCAACCGCCAGTGGCCTTGCCTGGACGGTAGGATAGACAAGTATTTGACATTCGATGCCACGTGTTGATGATTTTGCTAATTAGTAGTTAGAACCATGCATTGCTAATCACAGTTTTTGACTATGATATGATGATGGGGATTGTTACCGTACGTGCAGCTGCTGGAGATGCTAAGCGAGGAGTACGGCGGGCGGGTGGAGCTGGCCAAGGCCTACTTCCGAGGGCTGACGGAGTCGGTGCGCCGGCACTTTGGAGGCAACGGCGTGATCGCGAGCATGGAGCACTGCAACGACTTCATGCTGCTGGGCACGGAGGCTGTGGCGCTGGGCCGCGTCGGCGACGACTTCTGGTGCACGGACCCCTCCGGCGACCCTAACGGCACCTTCTGGCTGCAGGGCTGCCACATGGTCCACTGCGCCTACAATTCGCTCTGGATGGGCAGCTTCATCCACCCGGACTGGGACATGTTCCAGTCCACGCACCCCTGCGCCGCCTTCCACGCCGCCTCACGCGCCGTCTCCGGCGGGCCCATCTACGTCAGCGACACGGTCGGCAGCCACGACTTCGCGCTCCTCCGCCGCCTGGCGCTGCCCGACGGCACCGTGCTGCGGTGCGAGCACCACGCGCTACCCACCCGCGACTGCCTCTTCCTCGACCCGCTCCACGACGGTGCCACCATGCTCAAGATCTGGAACCTCAACCGCTTCTCCGGCGTTCTCGGTGTGTTCAACTGCCAGGGCGGCGGGTGGAGCCCCGAGGCGCGCCGGAACAAGTGCGCGTCACAGTGCTCCGTCCCCGTGACGGCGCGCACCAGGCCGGCGGACGTCGAGTGGAGCCAGGGCAAGACCCACCCCGTCGCTGACGTCGAGAGCGCCGCACAGTTCGCTGTGTACTTCGTCGAGGCCAGGAAGCTCGACCTGCTGCTACCGGAGGAGACAGTGGAGATCACCCTCGAGCCGTTCAAGTACGAGCTCCTCGTGGTGGCGCCCGTGAGGGTCGTCTGGCCGATGAAGGACGTCCAGTTCGCGCCAATCGGCCTCTCCAACATGCTCAACGCAGGCGGCGCGGTGCAGGCTTTCGAGTTCAGCTGCGACGGCGGCGAGGCGACGGTGGAGGTGGACGTCAAGGGCGCAGGGGAGATGGTGGCATACTCTTCGGCGAGGCCCAGGCTGTGCAAGGTGGACGGCGAGGACGTCGTGTTCGCGTACCAGGGCGGCATGGTCACCGTCGCCGTGCCGTGGACTGGATCATCATCAAAGCTGTCTTGCGTCGAGTACGTCTACTGAGTCTCGAGGATACGAGAGTCGTACCTTTTAGGTCTGGTCGGAATAATTTAATGAGAGCTATGGATTTGCATAGCTCTTCTGGTTTCGGATTTGTTTTACCTTTACCTTTTCGTTTGAGGACTTCAGTTGTTTAAACTGAATCAATTGAATTTAAGTTTTGTGAGTTTGCTATTTAGTTTTCTTATGGTCATATTTACTATTATCTTTGTCTTAAAACGTAAGCCTTTTTAGAGACCTAAATTAACTTTCTAAAAAGGCTTACATTTCGGAACGGAGGGAGATACTTAGTAATACAGTATATGACTGCCAACACAATAGTTATGCTTCAATAATGTTGGATTAGCTGGACATATTTGTTAGATGCGTTGATTTTTTTGGTTGCAACCGGTCACAAGATTTTCAAAAAAATTTGTGCGATCAATAAGGATTTGTTTCATATTTCCGATATATTATGTGTCCAAAATGAGTTTATAATATTACACATGTGTTTTACTGATTTTGGTAGAAACTTTTTTTGTGACAGGTCGCTAGTTTTACGGATTCACAGGGAAAATATTACACATGTGTTTATAATACTACATACATATAAAAAATGTTATTAGGATATTTTTGCAGCTGTGAAAAGTTTTTTTTGTTGCCGTGATCTAAGTACCACCCATGCATTGCAGCCGATACCTAGCGTGTGGTAAAAGCTTAGCTTGTACTAGCATCCTTTGCGAGAAGACTACAGCTACTTTTTTTAAAAAAAACAAGGCAAACAATTTGCCATTTTCATTAATTAAAAAGAAGAGAATGATCGGTTTATTAGCAGAAAACCGACCGAAAATCGGGTTTTTGAAACAGCTACTAATTTGATTCCTACGAGTTGCACATGAGTATGGTCAGCTTGGGCTAGGGGCGTAGTATAACGCTATCACTCTCCGCTACCAGCATTCATGTGGTTGCTTGTGCGTGTTTTTTTAGATGGTTGCTTGTGCGTGTTGTAACCCTGAAATCCTACCCCATTAAGTTTGAGGTCCGATCCATCAGATCACAACAGGAGGTGTTTTGGCTCATAGTACTAGATGCACCTATTATGGAAAATATATTTTAAATATATTTAAAAATATTTAAAAAATTAGACAAAAATTCTCAGTGTACATCTGAATAATTTATGTTAACCCACAAAGTTTTGCGACGAAAATACATCTTTTATGGCATGTGTAAAAAAGGCAAAAAAATGATCACGTAAATAACAATGTTGGAGCACCGAAATTTGTATTTTTACAGAGGCCACAAAAACTGTTCTTTTCTCACGAAACTTCATGAATAAATATAAAATATCTAGATGTATATCAAAATATTTTTTCAATATTTTTAAGCATTTTAAAATATGTTTTTTTTGATAGGTTAAAATATGTTTTTTGGTAATGGGTGCGTCTACACCCATGAGCCAAAGGGATTTCCCTTTGAGAGAATGATTTTTTTTCCATAATCTCTACTACTTAAAATCTCTATATCTCTATATACTTACTACTTAAAAAGAATAAAGGTGTTCCGTTTTCCACCTCCACAACATTCCGTCAAAACTTTCGTCAAGCTATCGATCTCACAGCGCCGCCACATGGGCCCTCCTAATGCCCAGCGCTAATCACGGATCCAGCAACGAAAACAGATTTATTTCTTTGAGTCTCGCGTGATTTTTTTCTCAAAACTCCATGTTGACTTCCTCAAAATCTCGTGGCCAGGCAAACCCCAACCTGATCTCGTCCTCCTCCAGGCGTGGGACTCTGAGGTCGCTGGCGTTCTCCTCGCTCGGCCATGCGAGCTCACCGTCATCATCCTCGCAAAGTCGCAAGGCCGGACGATCTCGCCGTTTTCCTCCACGCGTAGCCCGTCGAGGGAACACGGAACTCATTGCCAGGTTCTTCATCTGCCATGGCCTCCGCGACTCCCACACCATCGACCTCAGCCCCATGTCCCGCCAAGCCACGCTCAAGTACGCCCGATCTCCTTCACTGTCGTCGAGCGATCTATACTTTTCAGTTATGATTTTCGGTCAAAACATTACTTCTACGAAGGGGCGATTCGACGGTGCTTGGGAGGTACCATGAGGTACCAGTACCTCCTTGCCAAAGATAGGTATCTCACTCTATCCACCGTTGATTTGATGAGGGTAGGATAATCATTTTACGTCCTACTTCTTCCTCGGCAATGGTTGGCTGACGGGCGACGGCGCCACCTTGCTCATCTAGCCAAGGCGACCACCGTGTGTGGTTTAACGCATATGTGTACATGAGGTGGCGAGGTACACGCATTCAGAGGCCATGCCTAAAGGACGAGTTTTCGCTGATCTCCATCGCTTTGAAGTTTTATTCAGCCATGCGTTAGGCCTTGAGAACGAGTAACACGTTTGCACCTGCATGTCGCCATGGGTTCCTTGACAAGAGAGCAGGCTGTAGTTGAAATTATATTCCATTTATCCCCAGATTTGTTTGATGCTCGATCCTTACATGACTGATGGCTGGCCGCTGCATCTCTCGCGTGAGCATCAGTAGATAATATCTAATCTTTAATTACTTTGTGTGAAAAGTTACCAAGATTTGTTTTTACGAATGGAGACTGATCAAAGATGGATGGAAAACGAGCCAAAATTCATCAACCAAATACAGCAGGTATCTTGCTTGTAGAGTTTGCTAGTTCTGTTGTTCATTTCTTAACACTTAATAGCTCAGTCGGCACAACTATTTTAAGCAATGCAACACATATTGAGAGCAAGAGTGTCTTTCTTTCGTCTATTATTTACTTGAAATCACTTACTGTGACATCTAGGTAACTTGAGTATTCAGTGTATTTGATCTCTACTCCTATTTTTTCTAAAAAACACCTCTGAAATTTCATTACACATGGGATGAGTCAATATGATTACCATGAAACTTTAGTATATTTGTTGTGTGCTGTTTGTGACCATTTTTTTTCTAAAGTGTCCTGTCAAATATCGGTTTCTATTTGTATAGTTACTGCTATGGTCGAAACTAAGGACTAGCTTGATGTGTATTCTAGAAATTATACTTCATCTTTCTATAATTTTGTGATGGCTTTCTCAGTTTAACTGCAGCTTTAGTAACTCATGGGAATTTACTAAAGTTTTGCCTTGGACAAATCAGAGTTGCATGATTATTTGGGAGCTTAGGGCGAAAATAGCTCAGAGTTGCATGATTATTTGGGAGCTTAGGGCGAAAATAGCTCACGGTAAGATGGATGATGTGCTATTGAAAAAAAATATGGAGATTCAGATTCTCTTCACGTTTTTATAAGATCTTATGGAAAAATCTAGAGCAGTATATTGTTTGGGACTTGGAACTTCTTTGCATTAGCTTGCATTTTAGGGTCCTTGTCCTTTTGATAAAATAAAAGTATACCAAAAATGATTCTAAAAGTGGTAATCTAAATTACTTTTTTCATTTATCTCTTGCTTCCATGGATTTAAGAACCTCAGTGGATGCTATAAAATTCTTGTGTGGTGCCTGCTCCTGCATCACAAAATGCCTAGGCAAATCCAATAAGCGCATACCATGTTGGTGTTGGATGAAGCATCTTGTGTGTTAAGGGAAGATTCCTCGGGTCCATATCAAATATCTTAGACTATAATTTACCCATCTTATACATGTCATTTATTTTAAAATATAGAAGATAACTGTGATGAATTAAGAGTAAGTCTATGTCATACTCCCTCCATTCACCTATACCTCGCGTTTTGAGTTTGGTCAAACTCAAATTTTGTAAATATTGACTAAATATCTAGGAAGAAATATCAACATCTATAATATAAAATATATTGTACTAAGATCGTCATAAGTGTTATTTTCGTATTATATGCATTTGATATTATGAATGCTAATATTTCTATAATATTGGTCAAACTTTGAAAAGTTTGACTTTGAATAAACCCAAAACACGAGGTAAATAAAAATAGAGAGAGTAATTCGTTAGTATTTAATTCCATGAAACATGTGGGGGAAAATAGATCTCGCAACTGAGACCGTGGTGGAGCCGTGGGAGATAGATTAATGATGTGAATTTCCAAGGTTCAGCTGCAACTATTATACTGCGATCAGCAAGTGATTCTTCAGCTCAGGTAAACTGTCATTTTTATGTGTTAACAGTACGTTTTTCTTAAATTTGTGCAGAAAATACATGTTTATACATCACACAAGTTTTATTGCACTACAGCTTTTCAATTCATTTTTTCTTTTAGTTGTTATCCAGCAATAGTGCATGTCATTTCCTACTTTAAAGAGCATGCTAAAATTGGAGGATGACATAATTAAAGGTTTAGATGTATTTCAACTATTATTTGCAAACTTTGTGTGTCTAATGTGATCTTAGTATCAAGCACATATACATGATGCATCATAAGTACAGAAAAAGAGCATGGAAGAAATTTTGAAGAAATTTTTCTTTAGACAAATAGTAGGGCAATATAAAAAGTCAAGTACATTTTTTGGTTGTCTAATCCACCAATCAGGACGAACAAGGAATTGACATACCTAATGGCTGACTGCCCTATATTTTTTGACATGCTTCTTTCTTTATTATTAAGCTCATATGCACCCAACAAAATTCGATTTATTTCAATGCCTGATTGCCTTTGCAGGGAGGAGCGTGAATGTCCAAAAGTGTGGTCGCATATTTGTTTCCAGAAGCTTGCAGAACTGGCGAAGAGAGTACAACTAAGCGGCACATCCTAGATCGAATGTTTTCTTACTTTGTATGAACAAATAGTGGGATACTGAGCATGGATTGGCTTTGCTCGGCTTGTACGATATGTCGTGTCTAGAGAAGAGTCTAGGTAGGTTTGTTTGCATAACAAACATAGTAAAAAATGTACAAACCCCCCAAATTTACCTAGCCAAAATAGGATTACTCTTTAAATGTAGAAATAGCTACTTTCAAATTTTACCTAGCCTATAATGAGTAAATCCTAATAAAGTGTCCCTTGCCAAAATAGGATGTCTATAATTTTTTATCAAAGTCCAACATTTTAAAGTTTGATCAACTATATTGAAAAAAGTGTTGATATTTATAATAGACTCACCTCCACATTTTAAATTTTTGGTCAATGCCTATAATAGATTCACCTCCACACATGTGAGAGGAGCTAGAGCGCCGCCCCCATCTCTCCCTGTCACAATGGATCTCACATCTGAGGAGCTCGAGCACCATAGCCCCTTAATCCTACAGTCCTACTTCTTTCATGGTTCAAGACAAGCTGGGAGTGCTTGCTCAACTGTCACATCTAACTCACTCTCCCTCCTGAGCGTATTGTAGATCACCAAGACCGGGGGTCTCATAATGAGTGAGAACGGCCATGACCAGGTCGTCGCCAGACCCTTAGTGAAGACCTACGCAGTGAGGAGGAATGTGTGCGAGAAATGATGGCCGACCCCTATGGTGTCCTTGTACCGGAGGTCGTCTAGGATGTAGAGTTAAGCTCCAGTTTGAGAAGCGGGAGACATGCCACTATATTTGCAACCCAGGTCATCTTGGAATCGTCCCTTTCAGAGGAACATGAGTAAGGTGTTAACTCAACATACCCCCAATTCAATGAGCTCTACATCCAAAGGTAAAATTGGTTTTGCTACTTTATCTGATTCCATCCAGAAAAACAAATACCGTGTCAATGTCGTGTGAAATAGGCATTGGAACCAATGCAATGCTTATCCATTGGGTGTCTAACGGAGCTCAATAGATATTTAGTGGTGAAGGAGAATAATGAGATGCGCTACTGCATAATTAATGGTCGACATAGCGAGGATCCACATCGATAGAAACTATATATCATTGATAGGGTGAGGAGCCATGCGTAACGAAGAATAATGACATATGGTTTGGTTTTAAGTTCCATGAAGGTAAATCCTGATGCCTATGTTCGCAAAGTATAACAATCATTTCATCAATGCTTCTAAATATCGCCTACTATCCCGTTGCAACGCACGGGCATTTAACTAGTAGAGTGTAAAGGAATGAGTGGAGATTTGGTGTACATGAGCACTAGTGACCCCTTTTTTATAAAAAATTGGAAATTACATTTCTGAGTTTCAAAAATATTTGAAAAATATATTTGGATGTAGCTAACTATTTATTTCACAAAAATGCAAAGAAACATGTTCAAATACTTTGTATTCAGCGCTACACAAAAAAATACAAACATGTAGTTTGAGTATGTATATTTTTAAATTTGTAAATACCTATCAGGTTCTGTTATTTCTGTGTAGCCCAAAATATAAAGAATTTCATAATAAAAAAATTCATGCTTATAGGTTGCATCTGACTATGTATAGATTTATTTTCATATTTTTAAACTTAGAAATATCATATTTAATTTTTAAAATTAAAGGATCACTTGTGCAAGGAGCCAAAACACTTTTCCATAAAGGAATCCTTTGAAAAAACTTCTAAAGATGCAAACAGCAAACTACCACCGTAGAAAAAATCTTACTCGCTCATATACATAATAAGGGTTGTTGATTTATTACAACTTTGCTCTAAACACTTATTGCACTTCCTTCTTCTCAGTTTATATGTCCTACGCGTATTTTTAAATTGTCAATTTGACCAATTTAACATAAGATATATATTATAACAATGTATACCATAAAAGATTTCAACTTGTATACTTTCAAACAGTATAATTTTTAAGTTATATACTCCATAATTTATATTATATAGATTAAACTGACAACCTGGATGGACGTCCATATCTAATAAACTGAGAAGGATGAAGTACCATATCAGCAACATTTATTACGAATCGGGGGTGAGATCTAAATCCTTTAAAAAAACTACAAGTTCCTTTGAATCAGGTTTGGTCATTTTCCTTTCTTTTTCTTTTTTTTCTTTTTCTTTTTTTCTTCTCTTTTCCTTTTTTTTTCCTTTTAATTTGAAGCCAAAATTGTGAAGTGTGAAACAGTGGGTACCCGGACCTCGTTATCGTTTCCCCCTGAAATCGCCAGCTTCGCCGTCTTCCTGGTCTTGCTGCGGCGGCGCCGCTCCGCCGGATACATCCAAGCTCCAGCCGCACGGGGGAACGGATAAGACGCCCCCCAGCTTCTCCGTGATGGCGTGGGGCGTGCCCGCGCGGCCGCCGTCGTCGCGGGTGCAGGCTTTGTATGAGCTCTGCAGGCGCACCTTCCCCTCCCCTTCGTCCGCCGCCCCTTCCTCCCCTCCTCCGGCCAGCGCCGTCCGCGCCATATCCTCCCTCATGGGTACCCTCCCCTCCCATAGTCCCATATCCATCTGCATATCCATGGCTGTTATCCATGCTTTCACAATCTCTAGCTGATGTGGATGCAAACTGTGCGTGCAGATACGATCAGTGCAGAGGACGTCGGACTTAGGGACGATAACCTCGAGGATGGCGGCGGGCACGGGTTCTTCGAATCTAGCTTCATGAAGGGCTCGGCGAGGGCGGCGAGATGGGCACAGCCCATCACGTACCTCCACATCTACGAATGCGACGCCTTCTCTGTAAGTTTGTCTTGGATATTTTGCTATTGCAAGTTTGCAACCACCACTTCTGGACAATAAAATCATTGGTTTTAGTCATAAAAACATTGCTTTGAGATTGATGGCCTAATTTATTGCATAATTCCTCATGGTTCATATTCATATATGCTAACAACACATTACATTTCCAATTAGTACTGTGTTGATTATGAACTCATTGTTGCTGTTACGTGAACCATTTCATGAATAGCATGCTTATTCTAGTGGACTGCTGGTCAGATCACTAGATGCGCAACACCAAATATTTTCCTCTCTTTCTTTCTAACAGACAAAGCACATATCCACTTCTGTAGTTGAGTGTTCTTCAGTGGTTATAAGTCACATTTACTGTTGAAGTTTGTACCTACCATTTGTATATTAACCTTGTTTACCTCTGCAACTCCGTGCTTCAGCTTAGATAAGTTATCCTAATGAACCTATAATTTCATATTGTAGGATTTTCTTGATAACAACTCTCTTGCCAATACTACAGTGTTCGCACCAGATTTAGCTTGTAGATTTTTTTTAAAAAAAATTAACATATGTTTTGGTGTTCTCTATCTGTTTTCGCAGATTGGAATATTCTGTTTACCAACTTCAGCAGTCATTCCTCTACATGATCACCCAGGAATGACTGTATTGAGCAAAATATTGTATGGTTCCATGCATGTGAAATCATATGATTGGATAGAGCCTACTGTTCTAGCAAGTAACCAGCCAGGTTATTTTTCTGCGATATTTCAATTTTTTTTTTGCTTATTTAACTGCAATTTAGTTCTGTGTTCTGTCCTTGTTTCTAAACAATACTGTTTCTTCTGCTTGTTTTTCACTTTCTAAGTAGCAAACTCACTGGTGGTTGTGCCGTAGTACCAATAGTCCAATACTACTGCATTTAGTCACCCGACCTCTGTTAGTAGTTACTTAGCAACCACTTACCAGTCAACAACAACAAAGCCTTTTGTCCCAAGAAAGTTGGGGCAGGCTCCATATGAAACTCCACAAAAACATGTTGAAACTAAAAAAAAGGGAAGAGAGCTATTGGGTTTCATATCCATTGGAATGGCTGGTTTTTATGTTGGCTCGCCAAGCCTATCACAAATTCACAACCCTCCTCCTTTAACAGTATTCTGATAATTAGGGTGGTTTCAAGGTCTGATCTTCAAAAGGGGTTTTTGATTGCCTGAAATAATTTTATTTATTTATTGCTTGTATGCAGTAAGACTGGCCAAGTTACATACGGATGATGTTCTTACTGCTCCATGTCCAACTACCGTTTTGTATCCTCAAAGTGGCGGGAACCTACACTCATTCACTTCGGTTGCCTCTTGTGCTGTTCTTGATGTACTTGCCCCACCATACTCTGAACATGCTGGGCGAGTTTGTACCTATTTCCATGATTATCCATTTTCTAGCTTCTGTAAGTGAGACTCCTGCCTGCCATTATAGCGCATCTTTCTTCTATTGCAAGTTCATTGCTAATTGATTAACTAAATTCAACTTCTGGTAGTAGGCTAGTAGCTACACATCTTCTAGATATTTGTTAGAAAATGTATATTTTTTACAGTGCCTTTAGTTTGTTGGTACTTGGTCCTTAAATGATAATTGTCTCATAAAATCTCGTTTATGTAAAGGTGGGATACTTGATTCAGGGAAACGGTCCAGTTGTCTGATTTCATCGTATTCTTGCCCATGAAAGTACTGGTGTAGGACTTTTTTTATATGGAACTGAAGTTTACAGGATGATAGCAACCAATTGGTTGATTTCACTTCAAATCAGAGACTGGATGCAGCAAACAGCAGCATGGTGGTTCATCTGCACCAACTCACTGTTTGGAGCTTTGAACGACCCTGGGCACTGAAACATGGCCCTTGCACTGTTCTTTAGAATCCTTCTTAGCCAATCCAATAACCTACTACTCCCTCCGACGCATATTACTTATCGCAAATACGGATGTATCTAGCACTAAAATGTGTCTAGATACATCCATATTAGCGAAGAGTAATATGGGTTGGAGGGAGTACCATTTTCATTTGTGAGCTTCCGAAGTATGCACATGACATTTTGGAGGGCATATAGATCTGCATGACCGTCTGCTACCCTTTTGTGCAAGCAAGCATGCCACAGTTGGGGGCAAGTAGGTGTGTTCTGATGACATACCTGCCACACTGGGGAAGGCATGCTGATCCTGTTGCATCGGGATCGTGAGTATTGGTGACAACTCAAGATTTAGCCTGTTGCCTATTGTAGCGGGCTGAGATATATCAAGTATAGTTTCCGAAACATGCTATTTAATGTCAAAACTCATAAGTCTGAAAAATTTAGGTACTTCAACCAACAGTCTCTATGTTCTGTTTGTTCGTTCCCACTCCGTGAAAAGTTCGCTTGTAGTATTCGAGCATCCTCGAACTATTAATGGTTGTTCACCTTATCTGTCAGTTTTCGCCTGCTCTACACATGGTTGATGTTCTCATGATCATGTGCTGCTCCAACTGCAGCTACTGGACGCACAAAGACGGTGGATAGCCCAGATAATTATGCCTGGATTGAGGCCATAAACTCACCCGTGAACATTTACATGCGCCCTGGCATGTATACTGGGCCAACTGTACAGGTATCCCCTAACTTTTACATCCTACACTGCTGATATCTGCTCTAGCGGTTGGCAGACAAGATGGTTGAATACAAACCTGATGTGTTTGCGCTTTCCAGGATCGTCTATCTTAAGTTCACAACCAGTGAACTGCAGAGCATGAAACATGTCCAGGCACCTCAGTGTTGCAGTCCTTCCAGTGTAGTGTTGTATACATAATATTTTTATGTTCACCTTTTACTTTTTTTTAATCTAGTTTTGTTTTGGAAAACCTGGTTGGCTATGGTGAATATATGATAATAATTTCTCTGCAGTTAGGAATTCACATTGTGTGGCATTGGCTGCGTATCCTGTGTTTGCAGCAATGATAGAAGTTTGATAGTCAGAGTCAACTGAAAGTTGTGAAGTCCGATATCTTCATAGCGGCATATGATTCATCGAAGAAATGCAAATTGTTGTGAAAGATACTTTAAATGCATTTTGAGATGACGTATTGAAATACCATGCACAAATTCAGCTGAAAGCTACACGAGGAGGAAAATGATGCAGGCATTCATTTAGTGTTATCAAAAGTCCCCTAAGATTATACATGAGCAGAGACACTATTTTCTTGTTTACATTCCATCGTACGCCTGATGCTATTCATCATGTGTGACTACAAATACATGTTCATCCGAAGTTGACATAGAGCAGAGAGGCACAACAAAAACAACATAGAGCAGAAGGCTCAGGTCAGGGAGGGTGATGTGCCTCCAGCTTCCTGACAATGCTGTTGGTCACGGCCCAGTTGAACCCTCTGTACTGAAGCCATCTCACGATGCGTGCACGCCGTTTCTCCAGGGGCAAGCTCTTCCCTCGTTGCCACTGCTTGGACGCTTGAGCAAAGAGATGATCCATGGAAGCTTCGGAGAACCCATGCTTCATCTGTTCTTCGCCGTCACGGACGTCCTGGAAGACACTCCGTGTTGCCTGGTCCACCTCAGTCTCTGGTACCCCCTTTTGGCGAAGTGCCTGGTTAGAACACGAGCAAATGATGTTCTTCATGTTCATGATATGGATGGTACGAAAATAAGCATGAGACACTTAATGAATGGTCACAACATCTCCATGAAATTAATGTGAAACTTGAATCCTTGCATTGACAGTTACATTCCACAGACACATGCAAATACAAAAAGATTTGGAAGGCTTTCGCATTGATAATCTTTATTGTCTTTAACCCACCATTAGGCATGGAAGTTATTCTTACCATATGGTTTAAGATTCTATGTGACTCGAAGAGAAAAGGAAAAGACCGAGTCAAGGGAAGGAGAAAGTGCGGTTGTTGACATTTACCGGATAAAAGAGAACCCTTCCTAGAGAGGTTATACACATTTGACTCTTTACAGAGGACTTGGGTAAAAGTTCAGGGATTGGATGTCAAATATACTAGAAGAATACCCCGCGTGTTGCAGCGGGAATCTCTTTAAAAACATTATTATGTATCACAATATTCAAGGGCTAAATTTAATTAAAGTGAAATTTTTATGTATTTTCCAACAAAAAATGGTGAAGTGGTCAATTGTATGGCTTAAAAAAACAATGAGGTGGATATGTTGCATGCAAATATATACTATAATTAATTAATATTAGTGGAATGACATGGACAATTGATTGGCTAATATAGTGGGTGATGTGGATAGCTTGCATGTTGAGATAGACAACTTAAATGATCTCTTAGTGGGGTTTTTCTTTATAAGAAGTATAGATTGCTTGAGAGAAGAAATAAATAAGAAAAAAGCACTAACCTGCTTTATACGTCTTGGACCCCAAGTTGACGATTGCCAACGGGATCGTGAAAATGATTCCGCATAATAACCATCATTCAACAGGCCTCTTCAGGAACAAAGGGACAAGAAAGATGTTATAACAAAAGCAAAAGCAAGGGGACTATGCATATACACGTTTTTCTTAATAGAAAAGACATATTAAGATTAGCCCCAAATCAAGTGTTAGTTAAATCTACCAAGATTAGCCCCAAATTATTTTAAGAAATTGCACATGCAAAAGTAAGTGTATAATGCAGTCCAGTTAACCATTCCAGTTTTAGGACATCTCACACAAAAGTTTTAACAATAGATAATACCGCCATAGGTGAGCAAGTAGAGTCCCATGCATCTGCAGTTATATGCTAAATTGATTCGAATACGATGATGATTCAGTGCATTAGTATTTACATTTGTTCACATTTTCATGACAGTATATCAACAGGAGTCTCACCTTGATTTGAAATCAGCAATCACAGAATCGACTGTATCAACAGAATAATTCTTACCACATAGTTTCTTCCTAAGCTCAGAAACGGTGTATGCTCTGCTCAAGACAAACAAGAAGGCATATATCAGTGTCTTGAGCATACAATTTGTCACCATGATATGGCTTCCTTACCATTTTAAATGAATCATGATTGCCCAGAATAAAGCTTTTACAGTTGTAGACAGCAATTCCTACTTTTTACAGTTACAGAATAAAGCTTAGTAGGGGTTCTTTTGTTGTTGGTAATGGAGAGGATACGAGATTTTGGGAAGACACTTGGCTAGGGAACAAGTCACTAGCTCAACAGTATCCTTCTCTTTACAACATCGTGCATAGAAAAAATGTGTCGGTATCCAATGTGCTGAATCAAACACCTTTAAATATCACGTTCCGTCGCACACTTACTGATAATCGGTGGAGACTTTGGCTGCAATTAGTGCAGCGGCTAATGCACATTCAGTTAAATGATGAGAAAGACACTTTTGTTTGGGGTTTAACATCATCTGGTGCTTTTACTGTAAAATCTATGTACCTAGATATGCTAGATGATGACACAAAATACTTGAAGAAATATATTTGGAAAATGAAGGTACCACTTAAGATCAAGGTGTTTATGTGGTTCCTTCATAGGAAAGTAATTCTAACTAAAGATAATTTGATTAAGAGGAATTGGAATGGTCAAGAATCATGTTGTTTCTGTGATAACAAGGAATCCATACAACATTTATTTTTTTGATTGCCCCTTAGCAAAGATAATTTGGCGTGTTATCCACATGACTTTTGGTCTAGAACCACCAAAGAATGTTAATAACCTTTTTGGGAATTGGCTCAAGGGTATTCCTAAGAAGGATCTGATTCAGGTTCGAGTAGGTGTTTGTGCGATTATTTGGGCTATATGGAACACCAGAAATGATTTTATCTTTAACAAACCGAAAAAACATTCATTTATGCAGGTTATTCCTTTGGCTACCCACTGGATCCGTATGTGGTCTTATCTCCAACAAGAGGAGCAGCGGGAGGCGATGGATTCTGGGTGCAACCGTTTGGAGACGGTAGCTCGGGATATATTCAGCCGGTGCGGTTGGCGGTTGCACAATAGAATTGCTAATTGATGTATCAGCTTACTTGTATTATTTTTCGCTGACTCATCCACGTGGCCACCTTGTGCGACCCGTGATTTGTAAAACTTGTTAATACTTGTCTACGGACAACTTTTAATAAAATAAAAGCCATATGCATCACTCTGATGCAGAGGCTGGGGCTCCCCCATTTCGGAAAAAAAAATTCCTACTTTTTATTTTTCATTAATATTGATTATGTCAGGTTCCACACTATCTCGGTGCCTAAGATTAACAAGCAAAAGAAGATCCTCACAATGTTCACGCCGAGACCTAAGTCCGTGTGCATACCTCATCTACGGAATGTTCACTAGATAAACAGCCAAAATAACACATTGTTTCAAAGCAGGGTTTCAATGAGATTCCTCCAATACCGCTGGATATTGAGAAGAACACAGTCTAAATATCAGCTCTGACCTGACAGCAAGCAGCTCGATTGCACTCTTCTTCACATCTTGCACCAAGCTTTCACTGATACCGCCCACCATGCCATCCTCTTGCCCCTCTTCCAACGAGAGCTGCATAAACTGTTCATCCGGACTCGGCATAGCATTGTTCTTCGCTGTCAGAGAAAGAAACCAGAAGCAGTGTCACACATCTACAACACACACAGCCCGACGAGCAGGAGTCGAAACCTAATGCGGCACTCACCGGCATAAGCCTTCGCCTCGTCGGAGGGACCCTGACGGCAGCTCAAGAGCATCCGGCGCGGAGGCGCGTGCCGGACACCGCCCGCCCCCTTCGCCCTGGGGGAAACGACCATTTGGGGGTGGTGTGAGGTTGGGCGTTGAGAAATCGATACCGGAGGAGAGGGGAGAGGGGAAAGGTTACCGGCAGGAGAAGGGGGTGCGGTACCCAGAGCGCAGATATAGCTCCAGCTCCGGCCGGAGATGGAGGATGCGGCGGCTCGCGGCCAGCGCCGCCATTATTCGGCGGCTAGTGTTCTGACGGAGCCGCACTGTGGCCTGAGCGACAGTTCCACCTCGCGACCGTGTCTCGCTAGGACGTTTTTTTGCTAGCTGCAAACTTTCACCTGATTTCCCTTTTCATTTTTCGAACCACGTAGAAGAAACTTTTTTTTTTGCATTAACCTTAACCACGTTGGAGAACTTACACGAACACACCCTCTAATCACATCATAAACATCATCATGATCAAATAAATAGATTTGCCTATTTTCAAACACATATGTACATATAAATATAAACATCGTGGTTTAACTGTTAGTTTATAGAATTGTATTTTTTTCTGCAAAAAGAATCCACATCTATTGTAAAAATTCACAAAAAGTACAAAGCATCCCAAACATAATAAAATCGAGGTCTTTGGAGCACTAATGCCGCTAGTTAATAGAATTGTATAAAAAAATCTACAAAAAGGATCCAAATCTACTATACAAATTCACAAAAAGTACAAAAGGCACCCCCAAACACAATAGAGATTACATTGAGGACTTTGAACCAATTAACAAAAACTATTGCCGCTAGAGCGAGCTGCCGACCCTCCGTTGTCGTTGCTTCGCTACCATAGCTCGCCTAACGTAGTTGACGATAGCCAGGAATTCTTCGTGCACCTTTCTCTAAGGACCAGGGCCCTACAGCCGAAATTGACGTTAATTGAACTCTTAAATTAATCTGAATCTTCTGACACCAAACTTGTAACAGACGTAGACTGAACAAGATTCACCACTCCATGGGAGCAGTGACCAGACGATTCCCTATCCTCCTCAACGCCATCGGCGAGATCGCGGTCGAGGAGGTGGACGAGGAGGCAGTTATACCTTATTCTTGTCGCACAGCTGTCATAGTCACCATAACGTTGTTGCCTGATTACCAAACTCTACCTTTAAGGACCTTACAACAGTGCCGAACGCAGGTCCAAGGTCCCCAACCCCTTCTAGCACCGGAGTGGCACACAAAGGATGAGGGAACCACTTGATTACCAGACAAAGACGGTGAAAAAGCGACGGATGGCAGCGGCTAGGTGGAACCCTAGATCGCCCGCCTTTCTTCTTCTTCTTCTTCTTCTTAGCGGGCGGTAGAATTATATTACACTAACTCCACAAGAACTCCTAGGGCTCCGTGCAAATCTGTAATATTACTACTACATGTTTGTTTTGCATCTGCAACCCAAAATGATTGGTAAGAGCATCCCCAGCCGTTTGAGGCCCCCAGGCCGAAATCCGGCGCTATTTAGCGCCGGATGGATGAAAATTTCGGCCTAGGGAGGCCCATGTTTCCAGCCGCGAGCCCAGGACGATTTTTGAATTCAAAGTATAACTGGGCGAGTTTTGACGAATTCAGACGAAATTAGACGAAAACTAGAGATATTTATATTATATAAGGCGAAAATAGAGTTATTTTACATAAAAAGGCCAAATTCGACATATATATGAATTCGGCCTAAACTAACGCCGATTTACATGCCGAAACGGCTGTACATCTGCGTGGTGTAGTCGGCGCCATCGTCGGAGGAGGAGTCGCCGTCCTGCGGCGGCGGCGCCTGGCGGCTGGAGCCCTGCCCAGCGTCGCCGAAACGAGGCGGCGTTGGGCGGTAGAGCTCGTCGTCGCTGGACTCCTCCAGCTTGACGACGGGCGGCGCGCCGCGGCGAGGAAGGGTCGCAGCTTCGGCGCGACGCTGGGCGGCGGCAAGGTCCAGCAGCCGCCGCTGCTGCTCGCGCTCCTCCCGCTCCCACTCCCGCCGAGACCACTCCAATGCCGCGTCCAGCGACATGGTGTTCTCGGCGGGGACGACGTCGCGGAGGGAGCGCTGGATCGCCTCCTCCGTCGCCGCCTCCTCGGCGCGCCTCGCCTCCTCCTCGGTGAGCTCGGCGGCCCTCTGAGCGGCGTCCGTCTGCCTTCTGCGCCGGCGCGGCGGCGACGCGCGCGCCCCTCCGTCGCGGATGACGAGGGCGCCGCTGTTCCGCCTGGGCGCGCTCGTCGGCTCCCTCTTCACTGTCCTCGGCGTCGATGCCGAGGACAGCGAGCCGGATCTCGTCGCCGACCCGAACGACGCCGTCCCGGACGAGCCGGACGTCGCCATCCGGCGCGGCATCCAGCTGCTCCCGTGGCGGCGGGAGATCGTGGGCCGCGGCGCCGGCGGCATCTCGAGAACGGGGTCGTTCCCGTTCTCGATGTGCTCGAGGACGAACTCGAGCGTCCTGCCGGGCGCGCTCCACCAGCGGCGGCGTCCGGCGGCGTTGTTCCGCGCCGGAGGAGGGGGCGGCCCGTCATAGGCCGCCAGCTCCCGCTCGTATCGGCGGCGGAAGAATGCCATCCACGCCTCCCGGTTGTCCGGGAAGAAGCGCGGCTCGGCGCGCTGCTCGTCGCTCATCGTCTCGAGCACCTCGTCGATGGCGGCGTCGAGAGCCGCTCCGGTCGGCGGCGGCGGGATGGGAATGCCGCCGGCGCTCAGGCGCCAACCTCCGGGCGCCCGGAAGTCGGGCGGCGCCATGTAGCCGGCGGCATGGAGGAGGCGGCCCTCCCATTGGTGGAGGGAGCGGCGGCCGAAGCCGTTGTTCGCCGCCCCGTTGTCGCCGGAGTTGTTCGCCATGGTCTCGGGGATCGTCGGCGTGGGCGAGTGGGCGAGGTGTGCTCTGGTCGAATGGTGGCGAATGTGGCCGGCCAGACGCGGTCGGCCGCGTTTATATGGCCGCGCTGGCATTAACTCGCCTCGCCGCGTGGCTGGCTGGCCAACGGCGGCAGCCTTTACAGCGCGCGGAAGACGATGCGTGCGGGGAAGACGATGCGCGGAAGACGAGACGATGACGACGACGACCGCCCACTCTCGCCGACAGGTCGGGGCCACACGACCCGCGGGAACGCGCGCGAATATTCTCGGCGGTTTCGCGCCAGTTTGTTTCGTCCGGAGTCCCCGAGCGCGCCCCGGAAGGCCGGGGATGGCCTGGGCTCGCCGGATGGATGAAGGCCCAGATCCGGGAGAAATCGAGGATCCGGGGGCGCGACTGGGCCGTTTTTCGCCGTCCGGATGGAAAAAGAGGACGCCGGGGGCCTCGTCGGGCTCATGAGTGGAGATGCTCTAAGTGTTTAGTTACAACCACATTTGTGGCATACCACACTTTGTTATATTAGTGGTCCACTTGTTACGTCAAGATCGACATGGACAATCATTCATAAGCTCCTTGGCAACAACTAATGAAGTTGTCACTGAGATTTGATGCAAATTGAAGGACACTTATCCGAGAAAACACCATTGCCACCATTGGAACAATGTGTGACATAATAACCTAACTAATGACCTTTTCCAATCGGAGGGAGCACATGCCATAGTCCCTCCATCTCGCCCTCATGATAACAGAATACCGTCTGGAGACGAAGGAGAGTGACGATTGGGTTTGGCTAGAGTGTGACGTCGCTGGATGGAGGCATCGTAGCTTAGCATGCTAGCGGAAAATGGTTTTGCTCATACTTGTTTGATTTGGTAGTAACATTTTGCCAAATGTTGAGCGGACAAGTTTGATAACCATATATAGTTGTGATGTGACATGCTTTCTTGGCCTCTCGTCCCACTTGTAATATACCTATTTCTTAGCTATGTTTTCCTTAAGTATGACAACTAATTTGGCTACAACAAAAGTGTGCCTTCCCACACTACTGACATTAGACCGAGATAGACTGTTGAAAGCAACCAACCATCTCATTAGGACATTATTATGCAGGCATAGTCCAACTATAGCAATCTTGTAGTAATGGAGTTTTTCTTGTTAGAGTAAAGAACTCCTCGTTAGTACAGGTCAAGGCATAACTGTTCATTGAATTATACTGCTTGTCAAGGAAACACTTCATATTCATTTTTTTGTATTTTTTTGTCAGAATCCATAATAGCATTTATGGTGGTCAATAAGATGATCTTTCCTCCGTGTCATTGTAGATATGCTATAAAATAGATTATCTTTTATGATTACCTTCAACGAGTAATCTTTGCATCCTTTCGTACTATGGTTGAAACTAAACAATAAATCATATGATTAAGTTTAATATATCACTTCTAATACAATAAAGAGAATGTAAATGTCTTATCCTGAAGGGTAAGAAATAATCTGCTAATTGAGAGAAGGTAATTGTTTTTTCTCTCTTTTGATTTAACAATTCTTCATGGTTGGTATCACCAGGAGAAGGCTCACATCAACCCATTGTACATGTCCTATCCTGAATATTATGTGTGAGGTAATTTTTTTAGCGGGCCTAACCATCACAACTAGTCTTCCATTCTCCTATACTTTTGTTTCTTCTCAAAGGTGTTAGGGAAGCTAATATTGCGGCTGATACTTTACCTAAACACTTAGGGCGTGTTTGGCAGCCAGGTCCACCTCAGAAAATCCCATCCCGATCGAGAACTGAGTGCCCTCTGCTTGTTTGTTAGCCCAGTTCCATCCATCGGGCTATGCCCACCTGGCCCCGAAAATGCCCAGCCAGGCTGAGTAGAGAAGCTCAAATCGAAATTCTCAACTCAGCTCGGCAGGGTTCGCCCCGCAAGGCCGCGTCTGCGTGGGCCCGCCCCCGACCCCCGCCCGCGCTCTCTTTTCCTCTCATTTCTTCCTTCTCACTCTCCTTCCTCCCGACCGCCCGACCGTCGCCCACCACCGAGAACCGCCGCAGATGATGATGCCCACCGACGGGGACGCCATGGAATCGACCGCCGCAGACGCCGGCGCCCACCGCATCGACGGGATCGACCGCCGCAGACGACGGCGCCCACGTTATTGACGGGATCTGGCACTCTCCCTGCCGACCATGGTGGTCTGATTCCTGGCGGGATCTGGCGCTGCGCCGCGCTCCTGCCGACCATGGTGGTCCGCGTCGCGCTCCTGCCGCCGCCGACGTCGAAGGTCCGCGCCCCACCGTGCTCCTGCTGACAATGACGACCCGCGCCGCGCCGTGCTCCTGCTGACAATGACGACCCGCGCCGCGCCGTGCTCCTGCCGGACGAGGCCGCTCCGCGCTGCCAGACGCCACCGCGCCGCAGAGGCTGGCGGACGACTCTGCGCCGCGGTGCTGCTCGCCGGACGACGCACCACTGCACCTCTCGCCGGTGCCGGCCGGCCGGCCGTGGAGCCACCGCCAAGACCTGGACCTAGACCTGATTGCTTTTGTTTTTTCTTTTCAGGACCGGATTGCTTTTTATTTTCTGTCCAGGGATTTGATTGCTTTTATATTTTCTATCCAAGGTTCTTTGTGTAAATTCTTTGATTCTCAACTCACACAATACACCAAACAACATCTCATTCTAGCTAGTCTCAACATATCCGACCTACCAAACACACTAAAAATCTCAACCTAGCTTAGCTAGACCCAGCTTGGTTGAGGGCAAATAGCAATTCTCGAATGGCCCGGGCTACCAAACACATCCTTAGATGGTCCTATGTCAATTGTATGGCATGAGAAACCCCCTGAGTTTTTATACTCCCTCCGATCACTATTTAGATTCATTCATATAAAGACGGGTATTAGTGGCTGAAGGGAGTACTATGTATCGGCAAACGATGTAACCATTATATCTGATCAATAAAGTACGCCATGAAACCACGGTCTTCAAATACCCTAGAGCTGGTCAATGACATGAGCCCCGGCCCCACTCGTCATTGTCGCATACTCGCAGCCAGTGGCCGGAAAAGAGTTGTTTTTATTTCCCTCACCACCAGAAAAGCACCGAAAGGCGAATCTGTGCGCGTCCAGCGTAAGCATCACGCGAGTCGTGGACGGCCGCCGATTCCCGATCGGACGGCTCGCGTCTCCCCGCAGCCCTATATATCGCACCCCCGGCTCCCAACACCCAAATCCTCCGACTCCTTTTGCTTTTGTCCCGTGGCCCGTAACCCTCCCGTCGCCGCCGCAGAGGGGAGAGGCGGCCGCCGCCGCCGCACCACCGACCCGTCGTCCCCCACCCCCGAGAGCCCCGCCGATCGGTACGCCGCCCTTCCCTTGTCTCCCCCTCTCGATTCGATCTGTTTCGCATGTCTGATCTGTGCCGGATTTTGGGGATTAGGGTTTGATCCATGGCGTCCAAGAGGATCCTCAAGGAGTTGAAGGACCTGCAGAAGGACCCTCCCACCTCATGCAGCGCAGGTGATTTCCTCTCTGCCCCTGTTGATTACTTCTAGATCTTGCCGAATTGCGTTAGGGTGAGCACGCGGCATGCGTGGTTCGATTGTTAGGTTTTAGTCACGGGGGTTAGGTTGTTTAGTTGTGCTTGCTCATGGCTTAGGTATGCTCGATTGATTGGTGGGTAGTACCTATGAACTCTACTATTGCCTTTTTATAGGACTTCTCATGAGAAGTGTGTGATCTTCTGTGTGGATGGTTCAAAAGCCCTCGTCTCATTAGGGCCGTTTGTCCTTTTATTGAAGTATGTCAATCTCATTGCAGTTTACAGTTACGCACGAGCCCGTTTGCACCCTATGCTATCTTAACTGCCACTAACCGTAAGACCTTAATAATCACAAAGGACACCAGAGTTTTATATGACAGTTAGACATGGCCTAGGACAAATTAAGACAGCAAGCTGAACAGTACAAACCAAACACTAGGGATATTTGTCAGGAGTGAGCTATGTTTTAGCAGATGACATTTATCAGTCACCTGCTTTACCTTGTCTGCCAGTGCGTACTGGAACAAATAGAATTATGCAGGTAATTTGGCATTCTTTATTTGTGTTTTAATTGAGATAACCGGCACCAGTGTATGTCATCGGTGTTTTGATGTTATTTCTACAATTAGTTTCAGTTATCTTATTCTGTTTGTATATGATCGTTTTGTCTGAGTGAGCTGGGCTGTACTGAACCAGTTTGCTGTATGGGTTAGGTCTGATAACCCTGGGTAACATAATTTTCTGTTTAATTCTCAACGAGTTCCCCACATAATTAAACTGGCAAATGAGACTTGTTTATTCTCATCCTTCACTGCTTTGCTACAGGTGTGTTTGTCTGAATGGAATATAATACTGTATTGCCCGCTGTTTTTGTTTTGCCAGGTCCTGTGGGTGAGGACATGTTCCATTGGCAGGCCACTATCATGGGGCCGTCGGACAGCCCATTCACTGGTGGTTTATTTTTGGTCAACATTCATTTTCCACCAGATTATCCTTTCAAGCCACCGAAGGTAATTCCTATCTGAGTTTATTTTGTTGCTGAAATTGCAGTTACTCACAAGTTTTGGAGTCCTCAAAGCACTTCGTGTTTGCGACCTGTTATCTATGTATTTTATTCTAACATTTATACATGAACGTATATAAGGTCTCTTTCCGCACAAAGGTCTTCCACCCGAACATCAACAGCAACGGCAGCATTTGCCTTGACATTCTCAAGGAGCAGTGGAGCCCGGCTTTGACCATATCAAAGGTAACAATTGACATTTTCTGCTTGGTTGTTCCTTCTTTGCTTGGAGCTTGATGCTGAGATAATCTTGGTTCCTCCAGCAGTTCATATCACACAAATGTATTCAGTTTTTCTCATCATGTCTTCTAAACATTACATAACCTGTCTATATTTATAGGTTCTCCTGTCAATCTGTTCGTTGCTGACGGACCCGAACCCTGATGACCCGCTGGTGCCCGAGATTGCCCACATGTACAAGACTGATAGGGCCAAGTACGAGTCGACGGCTCGCTCCTGGACGCAGAAGTATGCCATGGGCTAGAGCCCTAGATGGCCAACTGGAGATCATGCGACGAGGCCGTCATCGCCAAGAAATGTTATCACCTAAATAACCCAGTCAAGTCTCCTCCCCCCGCAACGAAGTGAATGGACTTTTGAGGCCATTGTGCCCCATGTTGAACTCGTATGAATGTACTCTTGCCATGTGAAGTCCGTTGGGTCTGGTAGTCTGTTCTACCTGACGTTTCATTATCTATTAAGTTAATCTCTGAATCGTATCTATGGTTTGTGACTTCTGTTTGCAGTGCTTTGGTTGTTTTAGCTGACTGGGAAAGCTGGCATATGTTCGTATACTGTTGCTGCCACACAGACTGCTGTTATATTATTTAGTCTTCCTCCGCCACGGTAGAGTGTGAGAATATCTCTCATCCCAATCGGCAATAGCCTTTCCTCAGCGGCAAACATGCTTGCTGCGGCTTCCGCACGGAGGCGATGGGAAATCGCATTTCCTAAGCGGCAAACATGTTTGCTGCGGCTTCTGCACGTCCTGTGACTAACTTCTCGCCCACCGTCAGTGCAGTCTAGTTAAAGTTTTAGTATAATTTCGATCAAATTTTTACTAGATAACAAAATTTGAATATAATTTAAATTATGTGTAAGTTTAAATATCCTCTATCGGTGCCGTGACTGAAAGAATCCTCCCCTAAACTCAGAACTCTCTTGCCGTCGCCCCAAAGCGCTCAGGCGTTGTTGCCTCGTTTGGAGAAGAGCACTTCTGTTTGTGATAAGTTGGAGTTGTATGGCCATGCATCTGCAGGCACATTTCATGACGGGGTGGCAAGGGAGACGGATGATACTGGAAATGGCTTATTGTCTGATACAATGCCAGTTGGAGCTGACATGAGCCCAGCAGTACTGCAGTAGTGGCATCAAATGGTGAAGCCATCTGACAATATTAGAATGTCAAAAGTATTAAAGCATATACATAACCCATATAGTACAGAGATCTCACAAAGCACAGTCAATCAATCAATAATATAGACTAACATATTATCAATTCATCAGCAAAACGACATAAAAAATCTCATAATATATGGATGCAAAATAGCTTGCTACCACCGGTGGTAGCTATGCACCCACCATCCACCATTAGTTCCTCTATAGGAAGCATGTGATTTTCTACCGGGAGCACAAGAATTAACAGACGGAAGCAACGGCATTTGCATGCATATTCCCATCTCTCGCCACCTCAATACACCATCCCAACACACCACACCATGCAACCTATTGGATTATCCACCCCAACTAACCACACACACACCCCTACTACACCATCCACTCAACCTATCCATCCAAAGCCACCACACCAAGGAACCACCCCAACAAACCATCTCATCTCATCATCCACTCTGCAGGTTACTTGGTTAGGAGAGTGTACATGGCAACTAGGCATGGCATATCTTAAATCACCACCTGCTCTAGCCATCCACAGTTGCCATCCTAGGTAGATATTCAAGAGTGTGCATGGCAACTAGGCATGACATGTCTCAAATCACCACCTGCTGTAGCCATCCATAGTTGCCATCCTAGGTAGCCATTCAAGAGTACCATGTGCATGCAACAAACGGAAGCATTTCATCCGTTATCACTATCATCTCCTGCTCTCTACATCCCATGCGGTAGGAATATCATGCTCATGCAATCCAAGGACTATGCATGCATGCATAGCTACCACCGGTGGTAGCAAATCCGCGTTGATATATGGATACACAAATGACAAAATATAATCCCTTGATGCACGATGCGTTCACCTATGCAGCATCCAACAACAAATCTATTGTGTTCTATACTTCTATACCCATAATCTTTTATCATCCACATGTAAACCGTATCTGTTATGTACTGCAAGGCATACTGTACCACGTCTTAGATGTGATCATCTGAAAAATTGCCATGAACAACCTCATGATTCTTTCTTCGCCGAGCATAGATGTGAAGTGTCAGGATCTATTGCCATGCATTCACTAAAGATGGGCCGCTGCGCCGTGCCTTTTGCCGGAATTGCTTCTTGTTTACGCACCATGACTCAGGAAAAGTGCTCACCTGAAATTATGACAGTCATCAGTGAAAACACAAGGGCAACATATTTGGCACAATAATCAATGCTGTCCTTACAGTGCCGATCATCTTTGCGCCAAACCAGGCCGTGTCTGTGCCAAATGGAGGAGGAATTACTCTGATTCCCTCTGAAATGTATGTGGGAAGAAGTTTGTGCAGCTCTTTCTCCAGCCTCTCTGTTCACAATAATAAAGGCAGGTGTCACGCTGATACAACTGTGGACATAATCCAGGAATACAGCCACATCCATTAGTTTCCATATCAATTGTGAACACATTAATATCCAATCTGTGGTGAGTATTAGATTAGACAGACTCGCATTAGGTAGGCATACCTGGCAAACCAGGTAAGCATGAAGATCCACCCGCTAAAACGACGGTTTTGAACCAGCTGTGATCACCGAGCACATCCGCATTGTAGCAGTGATCCATACATAGAGATACTGCTTTATGCAAGCCCATAGCACGGCTACAAGGTAAAACATCAAGCTCGCATAAGTGAGCCATATTTAAAGCACAAACCAGACATGCTACGGAGAAGATATCATACACTCCTCCCATCTGGGGCTGGAAAAGGATCTCTGCCATCTTGAATCTTTCTTCCGCTAGAGTGAACCACCCTTCACCATCCACCTCACAGGAAGCTTGTGTGTCTTTACATAGTTCAGCTTCGTAATCAGCCGCGACGTAGCACATTTTCTTAACATATACAAGACAAAGAGGATGCGTCAGCAACTCAGCAATCAACTCTGTATGCTGTTCATAATTAGAATAGGCATCCTAACTAATGGCTCCAAGCATACTTGACGACATGCATGTCAATAATGTTAACCACATTAAATCATGATAGCTATCTTAGCATAATGAACAAAATTTACCTCCTTGATGGTCCGAACAGTGTATAGTGACTCAAAAGGTATATTTCTTCGTTGCATTAGCTCCTTCAGAAATCCAGTAAGTTTAAGGGCACCTTGCCCAACAGTCTCAATGCCTATCTCGTGCATCACCCTACCTTGGAAGACTGTTGCAAGCAAAAAATGTAAGATAAACACAAAATGGGTATTATGTTTAACAGTATGGTAGTCTTAGACTCGCTTCAGTATTTCACACACATTTAGGACAAAGCCTACCAAGAAAAGAGATCTCTTCGCAGTTCACATGTAGTCTTAACTCTTCCATGTTCCCACCCTATGTATCTCTTGTGATGTGCATTCCTACATGCCCATGTATTTCAGGGAAGGACACGCTTACCAATAGATTTATCCAAGTACAACATTTTTACAAAGTTGCTACACGATGTATAAAAAACCGTTTCCATTGTAAATTGTGAAGACTTTGCACATTTGTACTTTATATTAACTCCAGGTGTAATATCAAACATACAACCACCATTCTACTGTTGTCTCTCACACATCGTCATGCACGGTTCCTTCTTTGTGGGACATCATTTTGCACCCAACATAATTTTACATAGTTATATTAATAATGTTATGTTTGCATACTAATAATTGTGTTTATATTGACTCACAACAAAAAATATTAACATAAAAAAATACTGTATGAGTCATTACAGTGTAAAATAACACAAAAAATATTTATTTTATGTCGTATTTTGTATGACACGTAATTTTTTTTTCAGCAACTTCCGAAGTAAGTCAAAATTTATGTGATGTAAAAATCATGCACAGTTACAAAGATACAGGGCGGGTGTAGAATATTATTCTCATATAGCGCGACTCGACACTATTCAGCACCTAGGGTCCAGAATAGTTATTTTGTACCCAAAGTAATTTTTGCGTTGTTATATTAATAATTTTATGTTTCTATACTAATAGTTACGTTCATACTGTCTCACAAAAAAAATTGACATAAAAGAACATAGTATATGAATCATTACAATGTAAAATAACATAAAAATATGTATTTTATGTCATATTTTTGTACATCACGAAAACAATTTTTTACGTCATTTATATCTTGTTCTTACGTCCTTCTCGACTTCCGAAGTAACACAAAATTTACATGACGTAAAAATTATGTATGGTTGCAAAAATACTAAGTGGGTGTAGAATAACTATTCTGCACCCAAGTTATTTTGCACCCAAGGAGTCAAATAGCCTAACTCTTACATATACATAAATAAATAAAAATAAAGGTCTTTCTCCCTAATATTTTCGTCTTCATTTATGTTGCCTGTTTCTGATCAAAATTACAACACTTACCAACCACAAGTCAAAAAAAGGGTTTGGAGCGCTGCTTCGGCCTAGGCCACGTCCTCGCAATCGTGCCGACTGCCGAGTCCGGGAACGCTAGGGCTCGCCTTGTCCCGCCTCTATATACACCGGGATGCCGCCGTGGGTTCACGCAACCACCAAGAAATCCACAAATCCCCACCCACCAAACCTGGCATCCAAATCGCTGCGGATCAGAGATTGGGGCGATGGCAGGAAAGGAGGAGTCTTTCTCGCTAAAGTCTTGCAGCATCGGAAGTATTGAGGCGGAGGAGGGTGCACTTGTGTGCTGCGTCGGAAAGGAGGCATCCTCCCTGAAGCCGTTCAACCAGAAGATGAAGCCCTGCACCAACACAAGTACAGCGTCGGCAGGGGCTTTCACCAGCAAAGAGGACATCACTGGGAAGCAGGCTTCTTCGCTGAAGCTGTGCCCTGCCGAGTGCATAAGCATGGAGGGCATCAATGGTGAGCAGAAGCCTTCGCTGAAGCTCTGCCCTGCCGAGAGCCAGAGGATGGAAAACATCAATGGTAAGCAGGATTGCTCGCTGAAGATGTGCGCCACCAAAAGCAAAGTGCCGACGACCGGGTATCTGCCTCCCCTCAAGGGAGGCACCATTAAGAGTGAAGGTGAGGAGTACTGTTCCGATGGAGATATTTTGGTGACAGCCTCAATATTCTCTGAGGACGTGGACAAGTGTGCCGATGTGGCCATGGTCGAGATTGAGGAGCAGGCCATCAGCGACATCAAAGTTGCAGCTCAGTCTCAGAAGGGGGCGTCGGGTACATGCTTCTCTGAAGAGGAGGATACTGGAGATGAAGACTTTGACTGGAGGACTGAAGAGGAAGATGATGACGATGATGTGGTCCTCTCCAAAGCTGACTTTCAGTTGGTTTTGGACAGGGCAGACGCGAAGTACAATAGATTCATTGAGAGGCTCCTTGCTCGCAATAAAACAATGCCTATTAAGGATTATACCGCGGCTGATTTTGTCGATTCTGATGATGAAGAGGTCGTCCTTGAGGTTGCTCTGTAATCCAAGGATTTGAGATCAGGACGTACTTGCTCGGTCTACCAATGCGATATTGTGTTACCTATCTATCTGCCTATTTGTCTATCTATATAAACTGTATCCAGTTCTGTGTCTGTTATTGATACACCCATGTTTGCGTGATAGTGTGATCTTGTTGTTAAGTTATGATGTGACCTTATTGTACTGATGAACCAATGCTATGTCTATCATTTACTGCAATGTTCTCTATTCATGCAATCTTTTGCCTTTACAAGACGGGCCCTTTTTGCTTGGCTGATTGAGGAATCTTCTGTATGTGATGTTTGACTACCTAAGCATTGTTTCTTTTACAACACCATTTCCTGTGTTTTTTCTTTTCTGATGCAGCTACATTATTTGGAGTTCTTAGACAACAGTTACCTCGTCTCTGAATATTTCACTGCAGTTTCATCAACACACCAGGGCTAAGTAAGGGAAGACAAAAAGTTCCTACTTTTAGGAATAAAAGTATAAAACACTACCTTCTAGGTCAGAGTAATCTTGACAATGTAAGACCTTCACACCATGTTATTGGCGAAACATCTAGCGAGGATGAAGTGGAAGTATGTTGTTAACATTGTAATAACTGTTATTAGTAATTGTTCTGTTGTACTATTCGTCATGATACTTCTATCTGCAATAGGATACTGTTCAACACAACTTGACTACGGTGACCAAAGATGTGAAGGGTAAAACTATGTCTGAACTATTCCAAGAAGCTTTTAGTGCAACAACATTGGTTAATGCACTCCCCAAAAGATCAACTGGGTACAGTAAACCTGACAATTATTTACCAATTAACCATAGAAAATATCTATGGATTTCCGCTTATTTTATTTGCTTATTTCTCTGTAGAGAGGTCAGAGTTGGCAATTATGGAAGGATGCAACAGACTATGCAGATGGAGAAAGATAGGCACGTTGAGTTCTCAAGGCACCAGATTATTTAGGTGGTCCTTAGTTTGCCATTGTGATAATTATTCTAGCCTGACGATAGCTACTTTTGCAGTAAAGGAGCTCCTGGTTGAGCTCAGAAATGGTTATGAAGTGAGAACGCCATAGGAAAAAATGGTAATTTCATTTAAAAAGAGTGAAGAAGCTATACAGGTGCAGGAGCAGTGTTGAGGGGCAATAAGATTGGAACTCGAGGGAAGGGCTTGCACTGATCTCATAAACTTTGCATTGGAAAAAGATGTTACTTTGCTAATCTTCTAATTGCTGCAGTGATTCTGTTTTTTTTTTGTGATTAGAAAGTACAGATACTAATGGCCCCTGGCGGTACCTTAAGTGCTGTATATGTTGAACAGCTGTAGCTTCTAAATGTACCCTAGCACAAGTAGATTGCTACCTGAATTTCATGAAGTGTTATGCTACAAATCTACGTGAAGTTTCAAATGGAAGCAGTGACAATTTTTTTTCAATGACCATAGACATAAGTAAGAAAGGAACAATGAACAATCACCAACCCTCGTGTCTCTTTTTCCTGATATTATGCCTACTCTTCCAGGTTAAAGCTGCTTATAGGCGAGCCCTTCTGAAATACCACCGGGACAGGGTACCAAAAACCGATTTATATTGACAGGTTAAAGCAGATAAGACGTCCAAGTTTATTTCACGTTTTAAGAAGAAGCTCAAGCTATAGTTTTTATGTTACCACTTGTAAGGAGGATTATCTTTTTGAATAAATTTGAAAAATCTCAATGAAGGCATGTTCATGATGTTGCTAATTTTATAAAATCAAGCTTTGGAGAAGTGTGATTTGGCACAAAGTGTGACCAATAAAATTGCTGTTGTAAATGTGGCAAAAATTGGCACGGAATTGGGTCTATGACATGGTATTGAAGTGTGGCAAGCCACAACTGTAGGAAAATTACCTAAGAAATTGCTGCACTTCTATGGTAAGGAGTCATAAACTTAAGACTTGAAATCTTTCTATGTCTAATGCTGATCTTAAGAAAAAAAAAGGGTAGTGAAGAAAACAATATGTACAGTTGACTAAGTTGAACCTTACACCAGAACTAATGAAGCAAAGACACTGTAAATACTTACTGGGAACGACAGACGTGGAATTGAATCCAATGTTCACAACAATGCCAGAGGTTCGTCTAGCAGCATACAAAGCTAGAAGTGCCTGAAAAGTACATGTCAGCAAGCTCATAAAATATTGCCTTCAAGAAGGAAGGAATGAATTGACATGTCAGTAAGTAAACAAAAAACAGCCTTCTACAGCTACATCAAGGATCTTTTAAATTTTAATCCAAAATACTGGATATATTTACAGCAATTCTTGATTGAGAAGTTCCTGACTTCCAGCTTGAACCGTAACTCATGATTCTAATGCAATATAATTATGTGAATCTTCTATTTTTTCAGAGCCAGATATGAAGGAAAATATTGCTCAGATTTCATTATGCCAAGAAGATTAAGTACAGTGAGACAGAAGCAGATATTGCACTGCAAAGCACATCAAAAGGAGATAAATGTAACTATTTGGTCAGAAGAATGCATACTTGATCAACAGCACAAACAGCAGGAACATTCAAGTCAAATAAAACCGAATACAATGTCTCCTTGTATTGTTTTCTTGAGGCCCTAGCAGACTCAGTATCTGTGCCAAGTTGAGTTGAAACAGTCAGACAAACAAGCTGTAAATTGTTCATCAAGCATAGTAACCATTAAATGGGCAAGTAACATGGAATTATATTTTGGGGGTGCATATATAGGAATTATTATGAAGCTATGTAACTTGGATAAAATAGAAAACCATAATGTAAAAAGTGGTATCACCTAAAAATACTAACCATCTGGGTGGCAGAGGGGAAGGACAACAACAATTGGTCGAGCAGAAGGCTTTACATGCATCCTGTAAAAAGTCATGCATAACAAGGGTAAATAGATTGGGTATGCATTTCTGACTGCACAAGCTCGACCAAAGTTTTCAGGACTACAATGTGTTTTTTCAAGTGAATTCATCCAATGACAACTCAGATGATCAATGGAAAATGTTGTCTCTGAACTAATTTTTTCTAGGCATGTCTTTTGTTGAGCATATATGGCAAGGTTTTTTTTTTCTTTAAGAATGTACAGAAGAAGTTTATTTATTTTTAAAACCTGGTATAGATTGTAGAGAAGAAGTGACGTAGCCTTGGGTACATAGGGGACTCAATGTTTCCGAATTCCTGCACGATAAATGTCAGCAGAATTAGAAAACAATGGTATGCCTTTATCAATTTAATTATCTCGAAATTGTAAAATCAGTAGTGGTTCTCATATACTCATAATGTTCCAAAAGAAAAATAATGGTCATGATGAATCATTTATGTGCACCGATCATTCATTTCAGTTACCACAACAGCTTACCAAAAAAGTTGCACAACGCCCAGAAGGAGCAGCGTACTTGCTCCAGCCATACTTGCAATAGCCTGATCCACCTACAGTTTACGAAAACAAAGAACACCATTTTAAAGGACAGCGTAAAGTCAAAACAACTGGGGTAAAATAAATCCATTCCCCTGCAAACATGACCATCACGTCGCACAAATCGAAGAGCCAAAGCCTGATACAATCAGCCTACCGTAGTGTCCAAATAGTAGGAGTAGTTGTTTGCTGTATAATCACTTAACGAAGCAATCAATGCACACAACAATCACACTCAACCGTTCCACTTGATTAAGCAATCGCCTGCTACCTAGAACTAAAGATTTAAGCTCATTTCGTACAGCACGGATGCTGGCTCTTACCGTCGACTACGATGGAGCCTGGAACCAGCGCTCGCTGTCCGTAGATATGCTTGAATGAGAGCTGCGGCGGGACGCGAACCGCGCTGTAGTACACGCTGCAGCACGCACGGGAACAGCGTTTAGGTACTAGGCGAAACAGAGACGTGAAATGGAAAAGGCGGAGGCTCGAGGAGAGGAGCACCTGCGGGGCTCAGCGGGTCCGGCGGCGAGGTGGGTCTCGGCGAAGACGACGAGGTCCCAGGGCTCGGGGCCGAGGCTGAGGAAGAAGGCCCAGAGGGCGTTGTCGGAGGCGAGGAGGCGCCAGGCGCGGCACGCGGCGCTGGAGCGCGCGGCGTCGACGGGGCCCAGCAGGCGCAGGATCTGCGCCAGCACGTCGATCGGCACCGCGTCCAGCGCGCCCAGCGACCCGTACTCCGCCGCCGCTGCCGGGCCGCGGCGGCGCGGGGAGGAAGTGGAGGACGAGGAGGAGCCTGAGTCCGGGTCACGCGGCGCCCCCGCGCGGGCGAGTACGGAGCCCCACACCTTGCGCAGCAGGAGCGTCGCCATGGCTGCTCGGGCGGAGCGACCGGAAGGTTCCCCGTGGAGGGCGGCGATCGCTACATGGGAGCCAATAAAAGCGACAGCGGCGGACGGGAGGACAAGAGGAGCGCGGGGAGGAGTGGGATGGGATCGAGGCGAGGAAGAGAAGCCACCAGAAGAAATTTGTGGGGGCGAAAGGAGGTGTGGGTTGGTCCGTCGTGTGACTCTGAGTGGGCCGCGCGGCTCTCCCCACTCTCTTCTCAGAGTACTACACTGGACTAGTCAAAGGGCTGAAATTTTCTCTTAAAATTCATCAAAATATTGCAAATTTTGATACTAAATAATTTGATTTGTATTAATGAAATGACTATTTTGATCGAAACTTAATTATTTCGGTGTCTACCAAGATCACCAAAATCCAGTGAATTTTGATGAAATCTGAGTGAAAGTGGTTTCCATGCCAACTCAGGGAAGTGGTATTTCTAAACAAAAATCACGATGTGAAGTTTATGCTTATTTGGAAATTGGAATCAAGATGTAAACGGGAGACAAATAAGTAGTTTAAAAGAATACTAGTGAGCATGCAAGTGCACACACGTCCTTCTAGCATTTAAAATTATCAAAAACGCATATTTTGTTGCGAAATATTACAAATCAACCTCGTTTTAAAATAAAACTAACAACCATGTATTCAGAATAATATCCCTCTGTGGCGGTGACATGGATATGCCCTTCGGGTACCCACGGATTAGTATACCGGGTCCGGCCCATTAAGGAGGTGGACCGGCACAATGACTCGAAGATTGGCTTGAAGACAAAGAAAGGAAGTTCCAATACGTATTCGATTAGGACACTTGTAAAACCTAGCCTGATTGCATATATAAAGACAGGCAGGGGCACCCCTAGAGGGACAACTTACAACATAGAATATCATAGACATGCAATATTAGAGAGACAAGATAGATTAGAGAGAGATTAGATAGACAACTCCGCCTACGGCGGCACCATGTAAACACCATTGTGATCATATACTAGATTGCTAGCTGGATGTAGCGATCCTCCACCGCGGGACGTGAATCTGGGTACATCGTGTGCCAATCTCGATCCCGGAATCTCTAGTCGTTGCTCTTTCCCTGATCCTAAGTCCTTCATCTAGGATATTTATCGAGTTAACCCTCGTCAATTGGCGCCGACAGTGGGGATCGCGGCGACTGGATTTTGTCATCCGGGCGGGATCCTTATCATCATCGACAAGATCTTCATCGTCCAACTCGATTGCGCTGGCGCTCAAATTCGTCACGATTCTCGTTTTCCATCGTTAATCAGCAGCTCGCACAACCTGAATTTTTTTTAGTTCCAATCCAATCGGATGAGGCCGACCGAGCTAATCTGAAGGTGCGATATAGAGAAGTTCTGATTCGTATTTATTTCCCAGCAGAAGCTCTGTAGCAGATTGCGGCAAGTCGACGAAATCAATAGTGGACGGAATCAATATGTATCTGAACCGACCACGTTCACGTCAAAATCAGTCCAAGATCCAAGGAAAGTCAAGAGACGTGAAGGCATAGATTCCAAGTCCTACTACACGTGGTGTCTAAAGTTTGTTACAAGAAATAACAGATCGATCAAATCAAGGCGTAAAGCAGTTATTCTCAAATCAGAAGAAAAAAAGTGCATACTAGCTCAATTTGGTGACGCATCGGACAACTTGGAAAAAATATTTAAGCGCTACTACAATCTCACGTGAAGACCACGAGTTAGGCCAAACAACTCCATGGCTGCGCGGACGACTCAAGAGCAAAAAATTTCGACTACTCGTCAGGCAGTTTATTCGGATAATCTAGAAAAAAAATACTTCGACTACTTCATCTTCATCTGCGTCGACTGCGGCTTGCCACGCTTGGGGACTCGCCGCTGCACACTCGCACAAACTATCGGCAACGCTTGGGGGCTCGACATCAACTCGCCACGGAGTGCGGAAAATCACCCTCAAGACCTGCGATTTCGTCGACATCAACAACACGACGATCCCAATAGCGCTCGGGGGCTCGACAACAACTTTCCCTCCGATCGTGATTGTGATTCTACGACAACAACTCGACTACATCATCGTCGGCTACAGCCGCGCTGACCATGCCGCACTCAATAAAAGCTAAGTTTTCCTCTACCAAAAGTCGATTATTATTTTACCTTTCACCATACCCGACACTCGGGGGCTCCGCCATGAAAAATCATCTTGCATATCATTGACTTCGAAAAATTGTGAAGGCCCTAGTAGCTGACGCTCCTTGTTGAATCCTTGATAATTTAGTTTACAATCGCAGAAGCTCGACTAACGGTTGGCAAGGCACAAACTTTGGGCGTCAGGCTAACGAAAAGGTTTAGCAAGTAAACTGCATCTTGAAATTCAAATGCGATAAACGCATCACATTACGTCTTGACCTGAGTAGCTGATCGAGCCGCGAGTGCATCAGGCTAACGAAATGGTCTTACGTACGATCGATAAATTCTACAAAAAACTATGATTTACATTTTACATATTGAATCATCATTGTAATCTACAAGCACAATGTTTCTTAAAGTGACAAATGTATTTAGGGATTTCTATTTTCGTGCCCTCGGGTCCTTAGTTGTGCTCAGTTTTCCCCAGCCGCTTAGTTTTTCCCCAGTTTTGCCCAAGCCCTTATCTGAAACCCTCACAAGGAGCTCGGACGGGAGGAATCCCGTTTAGTTGACCGCTGGTTGGTGCTGGCAAGTGGGGCCGCTGTTGGTGCCCTGCAGTGGACATGTCTCCACTTATCCAGATCATCGTGGGACCCATAACTTGTCTACGTTAGCGCGCCAGACCCACAGCTTACCCAGGTAACCGTTGCAAAATGAGAGCCCGAGCCAGCCCCGCGCCCGTGCCCGTGCCATTGCTTCCCCTTTCTTTCACTGCGCCCTATTGTTCTTCTTCTCCGCCAGCGGCAGCCCTTCTCCGGCAAGCGAGTGATGTCTAGTTTCTCTTCGACCTCCCGTTCTTCATGGCCGCAGTATGGACTCGTGCCTTTGACAAGATGCCCTGACTGCCCCACGCCAGGAGCCTCTGAAGCGGTCGATCTGTAAGACGGACGACAACGGCAACCGTGAACGTGAGTTCCTTGCATGCGAGAGCTTGCCATATAGAGAGGGGGATAAGGTTAGATCTCGCTCCAATTGCTCTGTTTTCTCTCGATTTTCTTGTTATTCCCTCGAATTTGGGATTTAGGGTTCACGTTGTTGTTTTCAGATCCTGAAAAAATGCAGGTATTTCGAGTGGATTGATGTGTATGTTCAGAGGCTTAAATTGCAGAAATCAATTGGCACTATTGGCGAGCGCAATTTGGGAGGGGGAGACTTGCTGTAGAGAATGCGACAGAGAGAGGAGCCGTTCCGATTATGCCTAATGCTCCCAATGCAGAACTGGTGGAAGTGAAGGGAGAACTGAAGAAAATGAACAAGCAGTTAAAGCAGCTGATCGAGTTGAAGAAGCAAGCTAATCTGATGGCTGGTTGTTTTTTTTGTTGTATAATTGCGATCGGATTCTTATCATTGCTCATCAGGCGCTAGAAGTTGTTACAAGGGATCCCTTGTTACAAATCCATTATTCAGTTACATGTACTTGTAATTGTTTTCAAAGTTAGTGTGTGCATTCACCGAAATTACCAAAAAAAATAAGTGTTAGGGAATATAGGAATGCTAAAGATAGTTGATAATTGTTAGAGGGGTGACAAATAATGTATTCACCAAAATCCCACAAATATGTATGTCTCATATTTATACCAAAATTATACTACTTTTGGGACGTTTCAAATAACCAAAACTATATCTCAAACTATATTCCCTAAAAGAAAAGGAATGCTAAAGAAAGTTGATAATTGTTAGAGGGGTGATAAATAATCCATTCACCGAAATCCCCTAAATATGCCAAATATGTATGTCTCATGTTTCTACCAAAATTATACCACATTTGGGCCGTTTCAAATTATCAAAACTATATTCCCTAAAAGAAAAGGAATGCTAAAGATAGTTGATAATTGTTAGAGGGGTGATAAATAATCCATTCACCGAAATCCCCCAAATATGCCAAATATGTATGTCTCATGTTTCTACCAAAATTATACCACTTTTGGGCCGTTTCAAATTACCAAAACTATATTCCCTAAAAGAAAAGGAATGCTAAAGATAGTTGATAATTGTTAGAGGGGTGATAAATAATTCATTCACCGAAATCCCTCAAATATGCCAAATATGTATGCCTCGTGTTTATACCAAAATTATACCACAAACTATATTCCAAACTATATTCCCTAAAAGAAAAGGAATGCTAAAGAGAGTTGATAATTGTTAGAGGGGTGACAAATAATACATTCACCAAAATCCGCAAATATGTATGTCTCTTGTTTACACCAAAATTATACTCCCTCCGATTAGAAATAACTATTGACAATTTTATACTAGCTTAGTACAAAATTTGTACTAAGTGTTCGACAGTTATTTCCGATTGGAGGGAGTACCACTTTTTAGTTTAACATTTTTAGATCGTGGAAAATAATGCATAAATAGAGGGAATATAGTTACGTGGCAAACTCGTTATTGCACATAAATAGAGAGGTGGCACTGTCCACCGACACAGAGAGAGATGGGTGGCTACGAAGAGAGAGAGAGAGAGAGAGAGGGGTGGCTACGAAGAGACGGAGAGGGGTATACTGCCCGTTAGATCAGTGGATCAACGATTGGTGAAGTCGATCCGTGTGACAATGGCTCAACCAATCAGGATAAGTTTGGGCTTCTGTGAGCATTTGTGACAGTACTTGAGGGCAAAACTGAGTAGTATTAAGAAACCAAGGGCACGTAAATAGTAAATAGACTAAGGGATTCAAACAAAAGAATTATAAAATGAAAAATGCGTGTTTTGTATAATATAATTCATATTGGTCTACATCAAATTATTTGCAATTTAAATATATATATAAGTGTGACAATTATGGCCTCATTTAGACAAACTATGTTTTGGGGAAAATGTTTTGCTAAGGGGTTTGAGTGGAAAACCATGCATCTTTATAGCTACTAGTGATTCTGAGAAGTGGCAATTTGTGGTAAAAATTAATTTATCTATGTTTGTTAAGGTTTCCTAGGTGGCAGGTTGTGTAGGAAGACTCCATGAGTAGGTGCCACTGTTTTTATTTTTTTTGGATTTTTTTGCGCATGAAATGACTCAATTAGCTATGTTAATCTCATTTGTTGACTCTCTGTTGACCAACTACTTGAGGGTAGAACTGAGTATATTGCACTTGCCAGTCTAAGTACTCGTGGGGAAAACTGAGTACAGATAAAATTTATGTATAAGGCCCGAGGTTAGAACTGTGTACACCAAACGTCCCAGGGTTAGCCTCGTGTCGCGGTGCACGCTGCAGCCGTGCATAGCGGACGCGTGTTGCGGTACACGCCACCTTCGTCTTTATAGAGCCCCTCTTTCTCTCCCTCGACGCTCGCCCACTCTCTTATTCTCACTGCAACCGTCTCTCCTGTCTCATCATCTTCTCCACTTCACGTAGAAAAAACCCCAAAAAAAAACCCCAGCGATGGAGAAGAATGAGATGCCCATTGTCAGCGCTTCCGACGTAGCCGCCGGCGCATCGGCCGCCGGCGCATCGGTCGCCGTCCCCGTCCAGGCCCCCGTCGCTGCTTCGAACGTAGCCGCCGGCGCATCAGCCGCCGGCGCATCGGCCGCCGCCCCCGTCCAGGCCCCCGTCGCTGCTTCCGACGTAGCCGCCAGCGCATCAGCCGCCAGTGCATCGGCCGCCGCCCCCGTCCAGGCCCCCGTCGATTGGGACCAGTACAAAGACCCGTACAAACCAGTGTCGTACGTCGCGCCAGAGAACCCCTATGACACCAGTATCGTCGACGACGAGTCGGAGGTAACCCTTTGTTCCCTTGTTCTTATCCTATTTCAATCCTTTTGTGTTAGATCTAGCATTATTAGGGTTCGTCTGTTCCTAGTTCAATCCTTTTGTGTTAGATCTTGCATTATTAGGGTTCGTCTGTTCCTAGTTCAATCCTTTTGTGTTAGATCTTGCGTTATTAGGGTTCGTCTGTTCCTAGTTCAATCCTTTTGTGTTAGATCTTGTGTTATTAGGGTTCGTCTGTTCCTAGTTCTAGATTTTGCATTATTAGTGTTTGTGATTTGCTTTTGTTTAAGATTCGGTTAACTTATGTTAGTAATCAATCCCATCCGGTTAATTTGTGCCGATGATGATAAATATTTGGGCACAAATTGATTTAGAGTTTGGTCATTGGACAATTGGTGTGTACAAATTTGTTGTGCATGATCTTTGGTTCAGTGACTCAAATCCTGGATATAAGTGTGTCCAATGTAACTGAGGCCACCTCTTTTTTTCGTGCCCATATTATCATGCATGATCTTTTGTTCACTCTCTGTTCCATCATCGCTGTAATTGACTCCGTATTTTTCGATCTTTGGTGCTATGTGACAGGTGCAGAGCAGCGATGTCGACAGCGACGACGAGTCCTTCCACACCAAGACTCGTCACGTCCTCAGGAGGCTACAGTCCGGCCATTACGATGACCACTTTGATCGAGGCATTTACAGGTGCCCCTTCTGCAACAGGAGGCTCCGCGCCACCGACTTCAATTGCCTGGTGAACCATGCTGAATCCATTGGCAGAGCCATTGGCGGCGCTAGAGTTGGAACGACCGTGAACGTGCATGCGTTCATGGCCAAACAGAAAGCACTTGGGATTCACCTGCGCAGTCTCCAAGCTTAATCCCATATAAAATGTAGCTTATGTTGGATCTATCGGTAGTACTGTTGGATCTGTCGTGAATATATATATATATATGCTATGTTGGCTGCTGTATGCAGCTTATGCTATATTTTCTCGATTTATTATGCTGCTGTGAATTTATCCTATACTAGCTTCTAGATTTGCTACTAGATTTGTTATCATATTGGGCAAAAAACGAGGGCCAAAAGGCAACAATCATTGAAGAAAGACAAAAATAGAAGCTTCTCTAGATTTGATACTAATTTGGTGAAAAGAGAGAGAACTGTTACAGAGAGAGAGGGAAAAAAGGCGCTCAAAAAAATGCCAATTTGGGCCGAGAGAGACAGAACCGAGCTCTCACGTACAACCAAACACGGTCTCGTCCTGTCCCACGCGGTCCCTTTCTACCAGCCCCACGCGACGCGGCCCCACACGACGCGGCCCCACACGTCAGCACGGAACGGTTAACTAAACAGGAATCCTCCCGTCCGAGCTCCTTCTGAAGGTTTCAGACAAGGGTTTGGGGAAAACTGAGGAAAAACTAAGGAGCTGGGGAAAACTGAGTACAACTAAGGACCCGAGGGCACGAAAATAGAAATCCCATGTATTTAATAACTATTCATATTTTCTGCAGGAGTCGAACTTCCTCGAGTAGTACAACTTGAGTCTATGCCCGGCTACAAGCAGCCAAACATAGACTCGAGGGCTACTCCCATCGGGAGCGCTGGCCGCGCACCCGATAGAAAATAAATTTTGAGAAATAATTCGACAAAAGAGATGATGAAGAAGAAGATTTGAATAAAGAAGGAGATGATGAAGAAGAAGGAACTTGGAGCCTATGATCGACTACAAGTACCCGGCCATAGCCTCGGGGGCTACTTCGAGAAGATCATCAATGAAGATTAAGGCAAAAAAATTCAAGTCCATTATCGATGGCAAGCACCAGAAAATAAACTCGACATATTTTACTCCCATCGGGAGAGCGGATTCAAGAACCCGACGATTTTGGCCATTGCATTTAAAGTTGAAGTTATATGAAGTCGAAGATTGAAGAAGTCAAAGAATTGAAGAAGTTGAAGATTTGAAGTTTGGAGACTCAACCCTGCGACTCAAGTAGAGTCTCGGGGGCTACTGACAGGGATATGCCCTTCGGGTACCCAGGGATTAGTATACCGGGTCCGGCCCATTAAGGAGGTGGACCGGCACAAGGACTCGAAGATTGACTTGGAGACAAAGAAAGGAAGTTCCAATACGTATTCGACTAGGACACTTGTAAAACCTAGCCTGGTTGCATATATAAAGCCAGGCAGGGGCGCCCGTAGAGGGACAACTTACAACATCGAATATCATAGACACGCAATATTAGAGAGACAAGATAGATTAGAGAGAGATTAGATAGACAACTCCGCCTACGGCGGCACCATGTAAACACCATTGTGATCATATACTAGATTGCTAGCAGGATGTAGCGATCCTCCACCGTGGGGACGTGAACCTGGGTACATCGTGTGCCAATCTCGATCCCGGAATCTCTAGTCGTTGTTCTTCCCCCGATCCTAAGTCCTTCATCTAGGACATTTGTCGAGTTAACCCTCATCAGGCGGGTTGCTCTTTCGGTACCACAAGTGCTAGTGTCGCGCCCACACAAGGTCTAGCTACGTTCGCCTTCTCCCTAATCTAGCTCCCTCCGATCAGAAATAAGTGTTAGTGACTTAGTATAAACTTTGTGCTAAGTTAGTACAAAATCACCGATACTTATTTCCGATCGGAGGAAGTAGGTAGGATCAGGCTGTTGATTTGCAATTTTGCTTTCTCATATATAATATGTAAGAGATAGAAGAATTAAGCCACTTGTATTTGGAAATTCTCGTCCCTTTGAGAATTATGCTTCCCAAACTTTCAACAAACATGACTTGGGCATTAAATCAATGAAACAATGTGCCAACCTTTTGGTGAATAGACCATTTGACTGCCCCAAAGTGTGCTATGTTGACAAACATGCATAGCCAACTTCAATGTTGGGCATCGCGGAGCACCTTGGGAAACCTACTTGAAATTAGTTTTTTTTAGAAAGATAAAGGACCTTTTTTTAAACGGGGAACGGGTGCAAAGCACCCGACAAATATCTGCATTCATTCATCTCTGGAGTATTACAAAGAGGCCCTTAAGAAATAAGGTAATGCAACCAAGGCCTTGGAAATTTACATAAGGGACCCTAGACCAGAACAAAACGTGACTCGGTCCTTCTTCCACCTCTGCCCCTAGATCGATGAAGCCTCCGAGCTCGGCCTGCAGCAAGGTCACCGGGGACGAACCACTTGGGGAACAGATCGCAGAGCGGTGCTGACGAACGGAGGCGATGCAGGAGCAGAGCAGCTGCCCTACAGCCATAAAGCCCGGCGACGCGATGAAAACAACATCGGTCACTTCCCCTCGCCACCAAGGCCAGACGCCACCGACATACCTTCACTAACTCCAACACGCTCTCCACACCACCACGGCATGCAGAGCAGCAGAAGCAGAAGCACAGGCAACCCAAGCGGTGACAAGGATTGCCGCTACTGCAAGACGACGGCATAGCAGAGGCCACTTCCCCTTGCCACCAAGGCCGGCCAGAAGTGGCGCCAGTGTGCTGCGCACGAGGAGCAGCATATTCGAAACCATGCGCTTATTCCGAGGACTCCCACCCGCCACATTCGGAGCGGTGACCTCCAGCCTGAGGAGCTCGGCGCAGGAGCTGCGCAAGTGGCCATCCAGTGCTGCGCCCAACACTATTTGGGACGAGTTTGTCCACAAGGATCTCGAGAAAGACGATGCCCTCTTTTCCCCTCGCCGCCACGGTAGGCCGGAGAAGAGAGCAGCAGTCGATCTTATTGCGGAGAGAAGATGGCTGCCGCCCGCAAGACCGCCGGCAGCAAGGACCAGCTTCCGCCACTGGCTCAGATCTGGGAGAACCGGCAACTTCCAAGCGGCACAAGGCCATGACCCGGCATAAGGCCGGCGCCAACCTAAAGACCTAGACTACTATGCTGGCTCCTCCCCTCCGTCGCTCCCCACCGTCAAACGCTGGCGAGAGCGGCTTCGGTTCGGGCCAACAGCTTCGAGAGAGCTCCGAAGTACTATAGATAGGAGAGAGAATAGAAAGGGGGGGGGATGTGCACTCGTGATTTGGGATGAGGAATTGACTGCCCAACCAGTGTCTTCCATAGGTTCTTTTTTTTTGCCACTGAACCATGGGAAATGCAAAGCCAGAGCAGTGGTTCCGATCGCAGTCATTAACTGATTTGTAAGCAGACTGGACTCATGTGTTGCGAACATTTAGAAGTACTGCTCAACCAGCGTCTTCCATAGGTTCTACTCCCTCCGTTTATAAATATAAGATGTTTTAGGTTTGTGAAGCGAATGTATTTAGACAAGTTTTAGTGTGTATATTCGAGTGAACCTACACACTAAAACTTGTCTAGATACATTTGCTTCACTGATACGTCTCAAACGTATCTATAATTTTTGATGCTCCATGCTTGTTTTTACACTATTTGCTTAGTGTTTCGTTACACTTCGTGGCACTTTTATGCATTTTCCGGAACTAACCTATTAACAAGTCACCACAGTGCCAGTGCCAGTTCCCTGTTTTTTGCTGTTTTTATGTTTCAGAAAAGTTACATAGGAAATATTCTCGGAATTGGACGAAACAAAAGCCGAACGTCCAGAAATTCACCGAAGCTTCCAGAGAACCGAAGAGGAGACGGAGTGGGGCCACGAGGGCCCTGATACGTCAAAAACGTATCTACTTTCCCGAACACTTTTGCTATTGTTTCTCCTCTAATTTATGTGTTTTGAATACAACTAACACGGACTGACGCTGTTTTCAGCAGAATTGCTCTGGTGTCTCGTTTTTGTGCAGAAATTCAACTTCCAGTAAAAATTCGGGAAAAATCATGAAAAATCATATTTCACCAGAAGACCCACGGAGCCAGAAGACAGGAGGGAGAGGAGGCTCGAGGGGCCGCCACGCACAGGTGGCGCGGCCCAGCCCTGGCCGCGCCACCCATGCGTGAGGGGGCCCCAGGTCCCCTCTCGACCTCCCCTCTCGCGTACATATACCCCCTGACGACATAATATCGGGGAGACGGCGTTTTTCCCACATAGACTTCCGCTGCGCCGCCGCCATCAGAAACCGCGATTCGGAACCAGAAACTCCGTTCTGGCACCCTGCCGGGACGGGGATTCGGAGGAGATCTTCATCACCATCACCACCGACGCTCCTCCATCGACCATCCATGACTCCCCCATCCATGTGTGAGTAATTCCCCCGCTGTAGGTGAGGGGATGGTAGGGATTGGATGAGATTGTTCATGTAATTTGATATGAGATTGATAGGGCATAGTGCCTAGTATCTTTATTTAGTGCCTATGACATTGTTGCAACTTGTTGTGCTTAATGCTTGTCACTTTGGGCCCGAGTGCCATGATTTCAGATCTGAACATGTTATTATTTCTATGATGATACTTGTTGTTTATGGTCTTACCTACAAGTTGTATACACATATTGTTGTCCGGAACCTGAGGCCCCAAAGTGACAGAAATTGGGATAACCGGAGGGGATGGCTATGATGTGAGGATCACATGTGTTCACCGAGTGCTAATGCTTTGCTCCGGTACTCTATTAAAAGGAGTACCTTAATTACCAGTAGTTTCCCTTGAGGCCCTGCTGCAACAGGCTGGTAGGACAAAAGATGTCGTGCAAGTTTCTCCTTGCGAGCACGTACGACTATATACGGAACACATGCCTATGATTGTTTGCACTAGGATGCTTTATTATTATTTATCTACATTGCCCATATCTCATTGATTTCATGAATTATCTTATCCATGCAACGCCCGTAATCCATCCCTATGCCTACAGTATTTGTTCCTACTGTTTACAACCGTTACTATTACTGCTGCTATTTTACTACTGCTGCTACTGTTTCATTACTTTCACTGCTATAAAACTGTTGCTACTGATAAACCGCTGCGAGCAAGACTGTTTCCAGGTGCAGCTGAATTGACAACTCATCTGTTAAGGCTTGCATATATTCTTTGGCTCCCCTTGTGTCGAATCAATAAATTTGGGTAATACTTCCCTCGAAGACTGTTGCGATCCCCTATACTTGTGGGTCATTAAGACTATTTTCTGGCACCGTTGCCGGGGACCATAGCTTTATCTGTAAGTTCACTTGGTATTCATATTGTTCGCTGCAATCCTTTCATCATGGGTAAACCTCGTGATGGAAAAGTTCCTATATTGCCATCCACTACAAGAAGAGGTACGACTCTCAACACCTCTGTTGCTCTTGATTCGCCATCTGTTATGAGTAAGTTGCTTACACCACCACACCCACACGCTACTGCTACTACTTCTGCTGAGATTGAAAGTGCCACTGATAATTTAGATGATGCTTCTACTATGCTTGATGAGAGAGGTTCACTAGGTTCCTTTTTAGACGCTACTATTGCTAGAGCTAAGTTGGGAAACACCACTGTTACACCTGTTAGTTCACCTGAGTCTAGGGAATGTTCTAGTGATGATTATGATGATGATGCTTACATTGAGCTTAATGATGATTTTATTGCAGAAGCACGTGCTGCTCGTAATGCAGGTAATGTTAAAGAACTTCTTGCTAGACGTTCTATTAGATATAATTTGTCTCCTGATCCTAAGTTTGCTGCTTCTCCTATCAATATTAGAGACAAGGATTATGATTTCTCTTTGGATTTATCTTACATATCTATTGTTGAGAAAACTCCTTTTTATGGTACTAAAGATGAGAGTGCTATGGAGCACATGAATGAGCTTTCTACTTTGAGTAATTTGTTTTTTGATGATATTAAGCTCCGCACTTACTTTGTTGCTAAGATTTTTCCTTTCTCGTTGAAAGATGCTGCTAAAACTTGGTTTAATAGCTTGTCTCCTGGATCTCTTACTAGTCCTATTGCTTTGGTTAATGCTTTCTTTCAGAAATATTTTCCCGCTAGTGCTCAACATGCTGCTGTGCAGAAAATCTTTGATTTTGAACAGGGAAAAGGAGAGATACTGCCTGAATCTTGGACAAGGTTTTGTTCTTTAATTAGAGCTTTGCCTAAAGAGCCATTGCCTAAAAATGAACTCCTTGATATATTTTATAATGGACTAACGGATGAATCTAAGTCATATTTGGATAGTTGTGCTGGTTGTGTTTTCAGGGAAAGAACTCCGGCTGAAGCTGAAGAATTTATGGCTAAAATAAGCCGGAATCATGATGATTGGACTTTGGTTGAGCTAACACCAGCACCAACTCCTGCGCCATCTACAGAGCCTATGCCGAAGAAGAGAGGAATGATTGAATTAAATGATGAAGTTATGAAGGAAGCTAAGAAATCTCGTAAGGAGAAAGGTATTAAGGCCGAAGATGTGAAGAATTTACCTCCTATAGAAGAATTATGTAAGCCAATCCCTCGCTCATCTACTATTGAGGTACACTCTCTCCAACGCTTTGATGAAAGAGATATTCCTTAAACTAAACCTCCTGATCAATGCTTAGATGAGTTTGATAATTTTATTGTTAAGCAAGAAAATTTTAATAGAATGATGCATAATCATCTGTTGGAGAATTCTAGAGTTATTAACAAGTTGCAGGATATTGTGGAGAGAACCGCCAATGACGTGAAGATACTTGCTAAACATTTTCAAATGGTTCAAACACAAATTGATCAGCTTATCAAAGTGCAGCAAGACCTGCTAGTTAATGCTGCAAGAGAGAAGCAAGCATGTGAAATACGCACAAGAAGTGGTGCTGCTACTCAAGACCCATTATATCCTGAAGGACATCCTAAGAGGGTCGAGCAAGATTCTCAACGCACTTCAAGTGATGAGATTCCTCCCAAGAAGAAGAAGAAGAAGCATAAAACAACTACAGAATCCTCTGATGCAGGTAAAGATCCTAACAGTGTTTCTATTTCTGATGCTGAAACTGAACCAGGAGATGCTTCCGATAAAGAAGAAGATAAAGAAGAAGTTGAAGAAGAACCGGAAAAGAGTGATAAAAATGCAAAGTACACCAAAGAAGACTTCATTGCCAACAAACATGGTAAGGAGAGGGAACCTTGGGTACAGAAGCCAATGCCTTTTTCTAGTAAGAAACACAAGTCCAAGGAAGAAGAACACTATAACAGGTTTTGTGAATGGATGAGACCTTTATTTTTGCAAATTCCTTTGACTGATGCTATTAGAATGCCACCTTATGCAAAATATATGAAAGATATTGTCACTAATAAAAGGAAAATTCCTAGTGAGGAAATTTCCACCTTACTTGCTAACTATTCTTTTGATGGTAAAGTTCCAGAAAAGCTTGGAGATCCAGGTATACCTACTATTCCTTGCTCCATTAAAAATAACTATGTTAGAACCACTTTATGTGATTTGGGAGCTGGAGTTAGTGTCATGCCTTTTTCTCTTTATAAGAGACTTGATTTAGAAAAATTGGTATCAACTGATATATCCTTGCAGATGGCTGATAAGTCTACTACTATTCCCACTAGTTGAATGCCCGTGCGTTGCCACGGATCCCTAAGTATTATAAGCATTACCATGGTGTAAATTTGTAACAAAATCTACTCGATAGCCAACTGACATATTTGATTATCACTTCAGAAAAATGTGAGGTGCCACACTCGGTATGCTCAAGTATGGTTTTTCAACTGCTTCTTTGTAAACAGATACAAAGACTATAATTCTATGAAATCGTTAGATTAAATAAATCTGGCACAAAAAGAATTGATGTCATCTATGTACCAGCAGCAAAGCATAACTGCCACTGATCCCCTTAGTACCTGCAGTTAAGGATTGGGCACGTAATGAATATATTGTGGTAGGTATTACCACAAATATGAAGGAATCACCAGAGAGAAAAACTGGTATGTAAAATAATTACCCTGGATATAGGAAATGTTCCCATGAGCAGACCAATAACACGTTCTGTATCACCCGGAGCCCAAAATCCTTCAGCAATAAATTCAACTGCGTGATCATCCCAGAGAACCAGCCTAATTTGATAAAGCATAAGCTAATCCAAATTATTGATAAAATTTATAAACCAGTAGCTAAGAATTGAAATAAACATCACTCATATCAGTTGCACAAATTATCGTCTACAGATACAAACATGAGCTGAAATAAAATATTTTTCTACAACTACAGTAACACTCCCGCATATAGAGATGGTCCTGCATGGCATTGAGTTCGTAAAGGTTTAGGGAAATCATACCTGCATGCCCACCCGCATCCTGATCATCGCCGCCTTGCTCGCCAACTCCAAGACCATCACCTCCACGACCACCGCGCCCATTAATTGCTCCTGTTCCGCGACCACGGCGCGTTGCAGGTGCGCCTCTTCCTCGAACACCACGCCCAACACCTGTAGCCCCACGCCTAGTCGCAACTCCATTTCCAACACCATGGTCACGTCCAGATAGCCCGAGACGTCCGCGACAACAGGTGGACACAGACACAAATGCGCCGTTGAAAGGAACTCGTCGGAGTTCGGGCTCATGCTTGCTGCTGCTCCTGTCGTGGTGGCTCGAATCACCGACGAACAGAAGAACACGACCGCGTTCTCCGCTGCTCGACACGCCAAGGAACGGAGAGGCACGGCCGCGCCTTCCGCTGGTCGACTCGCCGACGATCATATGACCACGGCCGCGTCTGCCGGTCGAGTCGCAATGGCATAGTACCTCCATGTTCCACGGTGCCGCTGTTCCGAGACCGGTGTGAGGCCGAGATTGTCCCATCCTCGGCCGTACCTTTGGCCATCATCCCGCCACATCCCGTCATCTTTATCGATGTCATCCTCTGCACACATAACCAAAGACCACAAGAATAGAATCATCCATAAGACGAACTGCTGAAAAATCAAGACGGAGAAGGGCCGGATTACCTTCGTCGCTCTCGGCCTGAAAGAAAAATCTCTGGATAGTTCTCTAGCCTCCCCATCGAAGTCATCGAGATCATCCAGTCGATTGGCTCGTTTAGATCCACGTTGGCCATGGTTTTGAGGATAGCCCAGAGGAAGAACAAGGGGAAGAAGAGGATGAGCAGTGCATCCATGGCGCCAAGTTCTTATAAGAACTCAATTTTTTGGGTTTCAAAAGATCGTGGCCTCCTTCTACTCCTCCGATTTTCATCTACACCGTGCGAATGGATTAAAAATTGCTTGGTCTCCAATTGGGCAAAACTTCTCACCGCATATCATCTGTCCATTCATGGCGCGTGCTTCCGGGAGAGAGGAAGGCCATGATCAGGCATGGGAGAGAGAGGGCAACCGACCTAAGCGAGAAACGACGAGTTCTACCAACGCCCGGGAGAGAATTATGGAGGGGTTTGCGTGTACAAATTTCTAGGGAGTATTTCGGTAAGCATTTGATGTTGGGGGCGATATTGGGGGCGATATTTTAGGAAAGAAGTGATCGTAAATATTTCCGTATTAATTCTGGCTTTCAGTTTTCTAAAAGTGATGCCTTGAGGGATTTGTTAAGTTTTTGTTAGGGGTAAAATGGGAAATCAAATGATGTATTTGCAAAGTGGCTTCACCAACTCCAAACCAATAGTAAAGATTGGTATATGTGAGAATGTTCGTGTTCAAGTTGCTAACAGCTGTTTAATATTAACTGATTTTGTTGTGTTGGAAATGCCTGAGGATGATAATATGTCTATTATTCTTGGAAGACCTTTTCTAAACACTGCAGGTGCTGTTATCAATTGCAATCAAGGAAAGGTCACTTTTAATGTTAATGATAAAGAATATACGGTTTATTTTCCCAAGAAGATTGATAGGAGGAATGCTCTAAATTCAATCAAGCATGTTGAGACCATCAAAGTTGGCCAAATTATTTGTTCAGAGCAAAAGCCCAAGGAAGAATATCAAATTGTTATGGTTGGGGCTATACCTATCAAAGTTGAGGTAACATAAGCATTAAGTGAAGTGCAAAGTTTTGCCTCATATAAAGTTAGTTTGGTAACAAGACTTGATCAACCTTGTTAGCAAAGTGAATTTATATGAACGAAACTTCGTTTTCACCGCATCCACTCACCTCACTTGTATTTACTTTCATCAAATTTTATTCCTTCAGTTTAGTTGCATGATTAAGAGTATCTCAGAGCTGCTGCATGCTTAGTTTTGATTTGCTTGAAATCTTTTCATCCTCATTTTTCCTGAGTTTTATCGATATGCCAATTTCTGAAAAATCCTCGAAAATAAAGTTTCTCGAAAAATTCCAGAAAATTCTTTATAAATTTTTATGTCAAAAATGGGGCAGAGAGACACCTGGGAGGCACCGGGTGGGGCAGCCACGCCACCTCACACACAGGTGGCGCGGCCCAGCCCTGGCCGCGCCACCCAGGTGTGAGGGGGCCCCACCAGGCCACTCACTCATCTCTTCTTCCCCTGCTCTTTCTCTCTCCCGAAAAACACCGCCCTATTTGCTCAAGCTCGAGTTCTTGCTGTCTTTCACCTGGATTTTTCGATCTCCTTGTTCAGCCCAACATTTCTGCTGAAACTTGGATCATTTGTTCTCCGGTATGTGACTCCTCCACTTGTCCAAGTAGATTTTCTTTTGGTAAAGTATTTCTTGAGTATTTTAGCATTGTAGGTGACAGTATAAATGAGTATGCATGCTTGTTCTATTGTTTAGAAAGATTATTTTGATGCATGATAGCTCTCTAGTAATTCACTATAGTAGTTTCCTACACTTGCTTGTCTTTAAATCACTTTTTATGAGGTTTGTCAAAAATTTCAGAAATGGAGGAGAATGTGTATCAACTCTCTCAACATGAACTAGAAGTGCATGATGTTATGAAAGTTCACCGTGAAGAGAAGGTTTTTCCCTCACTCTATCCATGCTCAGCATTCTTGAGTGCTGCTGGAATCCTACAAGACTTTCAAACCTTGCTTTCTAATGCAGGATTAGAATATTTTGTTGGGGGTGAACCTCCCCAATATGTTAAGGTAACAATGTCTGTGGTGCAGGATTTCAGATTTAGTTGGTCCACTTGTAATCCTATGGTTCATTATAAAATCTATAACAAATCTGTGAACTTGCCTCTAGATGTTTTCTGCACAGCTATTAGAGTACCATAGTGGGGATCGCTCGAGAAGATAAGGGGACAACCAAGGCAATTGCTAGAACTTTACGAGGAGATTTGTCAAGGAAGGAGCTTCACAGGAGAGGGTGGTAAAATTCGAAACATTCATTTCCCATCCATTCGATATTTTGCCTTCTTCATTACCAAATGTGTTCTTGCTAGGAAATCTGCAAGTAAATTGTCTCTCCATGATCTAGCTTTTATTGCTGCTGCTTTAAGGCACGATAGAACTTGTAATTTGGGTGCCTTAATAGCTTTCCGTCTTGATATTAACCGTGAGAAAGGGGGAATTTGTGGGGGGCTTATAGCTTCACGCTTGTTAGCTTTTCATGGTGTTTTGCCTCATTTTCGAGATCTGCAGTTCCCCAAAGAGAAACTTGGTCTTGATGCTATGGTTCAACATAAGTTAATTTCTCCTCCTGCCAGTTTGATTAATTTAACATTTGAGCTAACCTTTTTCAAGAAGACTACCTGGAGGGTAGTAAAGACTGAACGATCAATCCGTTTGCCTGCACCTCTTTTGTTTAACCTTGATCGCAGGAATGGATGGTCGCTTACTGAAGATGAGCTTGACGCGTACATAGGGGAGCATCCGCCGCCTGTGCACGATGAGGAAGGTGCCGAGGAGTCGGGACAGCCCTCCAACACTATGAATTTCCCATATGAGCAGCCTTATTATGATTATGCGCCATCAGCTTCATCTTCACGAGAACCGGGGTACGATTACACCTATGATGACCCACCAGCTTGGAGCAGCTACCAGAGCCGGCATTGATCTCCACTTAGGCCAAAAGCCTAAGCTTGGGGGGAGGTACGCCGACGATTCACTCATCTACATATCATATTTTGTCGGACCTTTGTATATCCATGTTTTACTTTCTTTATTGTTCTAAGTTCTTACTTCTGCTTTCCAAAACACAAAAAGACCAAAAATATTTCCGTTGTTTCTCTCTATTTGGTTCTTTAGTTTTTCTACCTTTGGTTTGTTTTACTTGCTATTTTCGGTTTGCTATTTGAAAAATCCAAAAATATTTTGCTTTGTTTGCTATTTCCTTCTGCTTTTGTTTCAAAAATCAAAAACACAAAAATATTTGTTGTTCTTCTTCGGTTTTGTAAAGTTTGTTGCAGAGTTCAGTCTCCCGTTACTCCATTGGAGCTTGGTATTCACTTTATATTATTCAAGCCACTCAAGTGAAGAGCAATAATGACGACATATGACAATCTGAGATGTGGTAAGAGGCTGGTATGAACTCTATTTGTTTTCATTTTTGTACATATACTCATCTATGTGGACATGCTTAGTCGGTTCATGTAAGGTATATGTCATCTAATGGATGCTTTGTAGTTCTTGCTCTCATATGATTAGTTCCAATTTACTATTAGCCTGTAGCATGTCATGTAGATGCTTGCATGCATTGTTTTATTCATAGTATGGTATGATATTGTGGTATCCACCTCTGAAAGCTTCATTTGAATCGACTTGGCACATGCTCAAGCATGCATATGACTGAACAAAAAGTCAATTAAGCCTCGATGATCTAAATTGCCTCAGAGTTCTTGTATCATTTTTATGCCTATATTAATTTTGTTTTGTCGCAAGCATGATTATGACAGCTTTTGCTCTCTCGATTGTTGCTTCCCAGTCTTTTGCTAGCCTTCACTTGTACTGAGTATGAGCTCTACTCGTGCATCCAATTACCAAAAACCAAGTCTTCCAAAGAGTCCACTATAAATTCCTATGCATGGTATTTGTAAGCCATTCCAAGTAAATTTTCATGTGCTACCTTTCAAAACTTTCAACTACTTCTCATTTTGTGCCACTGTTTTTAGCTCATGGGGACGTAGTGGTCGGAATTGCTATCTTCCATATTAAATTAAGTACCCCTCGACTAGGCAGCTTCATCTGCTCGTCATTAATTTTGCAAGGGAGCTAGTCAGACCATTATAATCTTAATTTTAAAAGAAAGAAAAAAGCCACTCCTCCAAAGGAATGTGAAAGTTGGTGGGCACCCGATGGAATCGGTTAGCCATGGTTTGAGAAAGGAAAAAGGTGGGGAGGAGTGCCAAAGCTTTATAAAAGAGCACCAATGTGCCAAATTTCAAAGAACTCGGAACCGCTCTCACTTGTTTATTATGGAAGATAGTAAGTCCCCATTGCTAGTCGTTGACATAGAACAACCACCTCTCAAAAGAAACTTTTATCTCTGTTTTACAAATGAAAAGCTCTAGCACATGTGAAATCCCTGCTTCCCTCTGCGAAGGGCCATTCGTTTACTTTTATGTTGAGTCACCATCTTCCAACTTTAAGCACTTCTTGAGAGCATAGCTGTCATTCTTAGTGTAATGTGCTTGTCCCAGAACACGGTTAATTGTGGTATAACTTTGATGCTTGTATCTTTGATATTTCTACTTCTAGTCTTCCCTTGGACTTCAGAGGTGCCTCAGCATTTATGTTTTGCTCTACAAATAAAGGCAAGTGGGATACCATTCTTTCATATTATTTATGCATATTACAATCTTGTAGTTTCTCTTGTACATGTTACTTGTTATTAGTGCATTGGCACTCTTTCATAGCTTGTTTGACTATGAGGTGACATTAGCTGCATATTTCTTATTATGAATTGCCTGAGTACTTGATCACATAGTTAGTATATATACATCATATGAGCAAATGTGTTCGTGAAAGTTTCTTTTATCGCTCTCAGTTGTTAACTGAATTGCTTGAGGACAAGCAAATAGCTAAGCTTGGGGGGAGTTGATACGTCCAAAACGTATCTACTTTCCCGAACACTTTTGCTATTGTTTCTCCTCTAATTTATGTGTTTTGAATACAACTAACACGGACTGACGCTGTTTTCAGCAGAATTGCTCTGGTGTCTCGTTTTTGTGCAGAAATTCAACTTCCAGTAAAAATTCGGGAAAAATCATGAAAAATCATATTTCACCAGAAGACCCACGGAGCCAGAAGACGGGAGGGAGAGGAGGCTCGAGGGGCCGCCACGCACAGGTGGCGCGGCCTAGCCCTGGCCGCGCCACCCATGCGTGAGGGGGCCCCAGGTCCCCTCTCGACCTCCCCTCTCGCGTACATATACCCCCTGACGACATAATATCGGGGAGACGGCGTTTTTCCCACATAGACTTCCGCTGCGCCGCCGCCATCAGAAACCGCGATTCGGAACCAGAAACTCCGTTCTGGCACCCTGCCGGGACGGGGATTCGGAGGAGATCTTCATCACCATCACCACCGACGCTCCTCCATCGACCATCCATGACTCCCCCATCCATGTGTGAGTAATTCCCCCGCTGTAGGTGAGGGGATGGTAGGGATTGGATGAGATTGTTCATGTAATTTGATATGAGATTGATAGGGCATAGTGCCTAGTATCTTTATTTAGTGCCTATGACATTGTTGCAACTTGTTGTGCTTAATGCTTGTCACTTTGGGCCCGAGTGCCATGATTTCAGATCTGAACATGTTATTATTTCTATGATGATACTTGTTGTTTATGGTCTTACCTACAAGTTGTATACACATATTGTTGTCCGGAACCCGAGGCCCCAAAGTGACAGAAATTGGGATAACCGGAGGGGATGGCTATGATGTGAGGATCACATGTGTTCACCGAGTGCTAATGCTTTGCTCCGGTACTCTATTAAAAGGAGTACCTTAATTACCAGTAGTTTCCCTTGAGGCCCTGCTGCAACAGGCTGGTAGGACAAAAGATGTCGTGCAAGTTTCTCCTTGCGAGCACGTACGACTATATACGGAACACATGCCTATGATTGTTTGTACTAGGATGCTTTATCATTATTTATCTGCATTGCCCATATCTCATTGATTTCATGAATTATCTTATCCATGCAACGCCCGTAATCCATCCCTATGCCTACAGTATTTGTTCCTACTGTTTACAACCATTACTATTACTGCTGCTATTTTACTACTGCTGCTACTGTTTCATTACTTTCACTGCTATAAAACTGTTGCTACTGATAAACCGCTGCGAGCAAGACTGTTTCCAGGTGCAGCTGAATTGACAACTCATCTGTTAAGGCTTGCATATATTCTTTGGCTCCCCTTGTGTCGAATCAATAAATTTGGGTAATACTTCCCTCGAAGACTGTTGCGATCCCCTATACTTGTGGGTCATCAGGCCCCACACAACAGGGCGGCACGGCCAGGCCCCTGGCCATGCCCCCTATGTGTGAGGGCGCCTCGGCCCACTCCTGACGATGCTCCTTCGCCTATAAAGACCCCCCGACGGAAAAAACCTAAGTACCCCGATCACTTTTCCAGAATACATCGCGATCCGTCGCCGCCGTCGACCCAAATATCGGGAGGGTCTAGAAGCTCTTCCTGGCACCCTGCCGGAGAGGGGAATCGCCACCGGAGGTCTTCTTCATCACCATGCTTGTCTCCGGAGCGATGAGTGAGTAGTCTACCTTAGACTATGGGTCCATAGCAGTAGCTAGATGGTTGTCTTCTCCACCATGTGCTTCATGTTTAGATCTCATGAGCTGCCTTACATGATTGAGATCACCGTTATGTAATTCTACATGTTGTGTTTGTTGGGATCCGATGAATATTGGTGTTATGATTGAGTTGATGTACTGAATATTATCTCTATGTTGTTTATGATCTTGCATGCTCTCCGTTGTTAGTGACTCAATGAGGTTGCTAGTGACTCCAAGAGGGGGTATTTATGCTCGATAGTGGGTTCATGCCTCTATTTAATCTGGAGGAGTGACAGAAACCTCTAAGGTTGTAGATGTGCTGTTGCTACTAGGGGGAAAACAACATTCATATGCTCGAGGGCATATGCTTTGTTTACATTACACACTTTGCTTAATGCAATTATCTGTTGTTCGCAACTTAATACTTGTGGAGTTCTCGGATTGATTCGCCACAAGTGGATTATTAGTCATAGATGTAGTTGGATGGCGGTCTATGTATCTTGTTGTAATGCCCAGAGTAAATCTCATAGTGATCCTCTCGACATATGCACGTTGTCTTTATTCTATCAATTGCCCAACTGTAATTTGTTTACCCAGCATGTATTATTTTATCTTATGGAGAGACACCACTAGTGAACTGTGGACCCCGGTCCTATTTCCTTTATATTACTATCACCTGTTTACTTTACTCGCACTGTTTACTTTATTCGCATACTATTACTATTTTCCACTCGATACGCTCATTCCTTTGTTTACAACAAACCAGTGAGATTGACAACCTCATCGTAAGTTGGGAACAAAGTATTTGGTTGTGTTGTGTGCAGGTTCCACGTTGCCGCTCGCAAGGCAAAGCTCGGACGAGGCGCCCTATAAATTGTCCGGAGCTGTCGCAAGCTAGCGGGCATCACCTTCAGTCATATTGGCTCCTTCCTCTCCTGATCGACATACCTTGGTTTCTTAACTGAGGGAAAACCTTGCTGCTATATTCATCATACCTTCCTCTTGGGGTTCCCAACTGGACGGTGAAAAGCTATCAACACCGTACCGCATCAAGCTCTTTTCTGGCGCCGTTGCCGGGGAGGAAGAAGAAGACTTCTGCGAGGGGAGTTTTCGCACGCACATCCTTTACTTTGTTTTAAGTTTTACTTTACTTTATTTTTACTTGCATTGTTTTATCAAAAAACCCAAAAAAATTAGAATCCTTTATAGTTGTTATTTCTTTACTTCAAGTTCATTATGTTGTTCCCTAAGTATGTTTTGGAGGACCTCTCAGTAGGTAGTGGTTCAATTATTAGAAAAATTAACATCGAGGAGTTCTTTAATCATATTAGTACGCATAAAGAAGTTGAGGAAAAGTCTTTGGTTGAGCTTGCTCCTAGTATTGAAGTTGCTTCTGCTTATTTAATTCACATGTTGGAAGCTAGGTTTGCTAGCCTTAATCCTTTTATGCAACACATGTTCCCTAAGCTTCATGAAATTGAGGATCCTGAAAAGAAAGCTTTTATCTTGGAAACTTTGTGCTTAGAATTTAGAGATGTTGCCATTGAAGCTAGGAAAGTTCTTAAGCGCTTTAATAAGCTTGGTTCACCTATAAAGGTTGTTAGTACAAACAATGAGGGAACCGAGATACCTATAGCTAGCAAACTCTTGGGATTGTATGAAGCTTTTGAAAATAATTTTGATTGGATTTGTCCCAAAAATCTTTTTAGTGATTTGAGTGAACCAAAGCGTGATCACAAAGGGTCTTCAAAAACTTATGTGGATGAAATACAATGCCTTATTGAGAAGACCTCTTAAATGGATCTTAATGCCTCTCTTGATATTACTTGATTTGCACTTTCTGCGCCTAGCTCAAAGGCGTTAAAGAAAAGCACTCTTGGGAGATAACCCAATATTTTTACATTCAATTATTTTTCTTTTATTTGAGTCTTGGAAGTTATTACTACTGTAATGACCTCTCCTTATCCTTTTTATTTCGTTTTTGTGCCAAGAAAAGCCTCTAATTTGAGCGAGGTAAGATTTGGGGATGTTGCTGTCCTGAAACAGTTTTCGGTACTGCACCGTAAACATTCGTGAAAATTCTCTGTATATCTTTTAGACCTGCGATTTCTTGTGCATATGCCCCAGGTTATATCCAAACTTTAATTAGTTGAACACTTTCTGATTTGAGCAACAGAAAACTCCTTAAAAATTCGACCTTTGTCAGCTGTTCTGTTTTGACAGATTTCTGCCAATATTTGTGTTTGCCGCTTTATCGCTTTCTTTTTGAGTTCTTTTGATCATGGAACTTTTGGGGAAGGTGCTACAGTAGTATATACTTTATATGTGGTGGTTTTGAGTTGAAACCTGAAGCAAAAAGGGTTGATTCTATGTTATGCTTACACTAATGTTGCTAATAGATTTGTGTTTAGTTTTGTATGAAGGAAGTTTTCAAGTGTAGGGATTGGAGAATGATGAGATGAGTTGAAGAATGGAAAAAAGCTCAAGCTTGGGGATGCCCATGCATCACCCCAAGAAATATCCAAGAAGTACAAGCGTCAAAGCTTGGGGATGCCCCCGAGGCACCCCTTCTTCATCGGCAAAAATCAGGTCACCTTTCAATACGCTATATTTTTATTGCTTCATGCATTATGCGTTTTTCTTGGAGCGTCAGTTGTTTTTAGTTTAGTTTAGTTTAGTTTAGTTTGCTGCAATAAATGGTTGGACCCCAACAAATTTCTTTTGGAGAAATTGCCTTTCTTTTCATTTGCCAAGAACTCTCTAGTTTTCACTCTTATAAAAAACCGAGTGTTCTTCTTTTTCTAGAACTGCGTTTAGTTTTTGTTTTCGCCTTGATTTGCGTTCAGATCTTCCTATATCTTTTTATCAAGGTGTATTTTTGCCTCTGGTCTATATTGGTTTTCATCAAAAGAGGTGTTTATAAAAAGTTGGAATGGTGTTGGAAAAGAGAAAAAGCTTTATGCAAAAAAGTGATACAAGAAGGAGATTGTGTAGACTGCGGCCTAGGCTTTTGCATATCGTGCTTGATGTCTTTTTGATAGCATGCTTAGTGGTTTTGCTGTAGCATGACTTGTCTCAAATAACTGAGATTGCTTAATGAGCCTTTGAAAAAATCATGCGTTGTTTTTATGGTTTGGAAGCATTATTTTGGTTTTCTCCTTGATGCTTTATTTGGGTTGACTTGGCGCATGCTCACACATGTTAGACTCATACAAAGTTGCCAATAGCCTCTATGATCATTTAGTTTTTGACTTTTGATGCCTGATGTCTACGCACTTCTATTCTCGTAGACACTTGTTGGGCCTCCAAGTGCAGAGGTTTGTAGAACAGCAGCAAGTTTCCCTTAAGTGGATCACCCAAGGTTTATCGAACTCAGGGAGGAAGAGGTCAAAGCTATCCCTCTCAAGCAACCCTGCAATTACGATACAGAAAGTCTCTTGTGTCCCCAACACACCCAATACACTTGTCAGATGTATAGGTGCACTAGTTCGGCGAAGAGATAGTGAAATACAAGCGGTAGTGATGATTATAAGTAGTAACTGTGATATGGAATAAGTATCGCTGCAAGCAAACATGTAACAAAACAGCAAGTAAACGGTGTGCAATGCTTGGAAACAAGGCCTAGGGATCATACTTTCACTAGTGGACACACTCCCAACAAATATAACATAATTGAACAAATAAACAACTTCTCTTCACTATGGTACTCTGAATTACTCTCCTATTGAATAACACTAATCATTGTGTAGTGGCTACAGAAGCACCCCTTAAAGTTCATCAAGTACTTGACAAACACCACTCATAGAGATATCCAAATCAGATCACAATTCAAGATAGATATTATTGCAACTTAGACCAAGTACTAACATGGTGCACACACTGTCAACATTACACCATGAAAGGAGGAATAGATCACTTCAATACTATCATAGTAATAATTATTCTCATAATCCATAAGAGATCACAATCGTAGCCTAAACCAAGTACCACCATGATGCACGCACTGTCACCGTTACACCATGGCAGGAGGAATAGATTACTTTAATAATACCACTAGAGTACACATAATATCTGAATAATAACATCTACTTGTTCAACATGATACAAAGCTCACGATCACATAAAGATCACATCATGGGAGAGAGAGGTGAACCACATAGCTACCGGTAGAGCCCTCAGCCCCGGGGATGAACTACTCCCTCCTCATCATAGGAGACAGCAAGGTTGATGGAGATGGCGGTGAGGTCGATGGAGACGGCGAAGACGGCGATGGAGATCGATGGAGATGGCTCTGGGGGCACTTCCCCGTCCCGGCAGGGTGCCGGAACAGAGACTTCTGTCCCCCAAAATTCGTCGGTGGCGGCGGCGAAACTGCGGAACTGTTTCTGGAAAATTGCCGACTCCCCTAGGGTTTTCCGTCCCGAGGCTTCTTATAGGCGAAGGGGCGATGTCAGAAGTGGGGCCAGCCCCCCTCACACCATGGCAGCGCGGCCAGGCCCCTGGCCACGCGAGCCTGGCGTGTGGGGCCCTGGTGGCCCCCCTCCTACTCTCCTTCGGATCTCTGGAAGCTTCCGGGGAAAATAAGACTTCAGGAACTTGTTTCGTCCAATTCCGAGAATATTTCCTGTGTATCACTTCTGAAACACAAAAACAACAGAAAAAAGGGAACTGGCACTGTGGCAACTTGTTAATAGGTTAGTTCCGGAAAATGCATAAAAGTGCCACGAAGTGCAACGAAACATCGGGTAAATGGTGTAAAAACAAGCATGGAGCATCAAAAATTATAGATACGTTGGAGACGTATCAGCATCCCCAAGCTTAACTCCTGCTCGTCCTCAAGTAGGTAAGTGATAACAAAAGAAATGATTTTGAGGTGACATGCACCTACACAATCTTGATCATAAATGTAAGCATTTGTGAGCTGGGATCACAAGAACTTAAAACATGGGCATGAAGATATAATCTTGACAATAAGAAACTTAGCAACCATGTTGTAAACATGCAAATGAACACAAACAAAAGATCATGAAAATGAAACAATGAAAGTCAAACATGTGTTCAAATCATAAGGAAAAACATACAAATGGTTTTCAGCTTGTCCTTCAAAGAGAGCAAAACATAAATGCATAGGACACCTTCAAGTTTAAGAGGGCGACTAGATACAAATAATTTAAGAACAAGTGAAACCATAGTCATGAATCAATCAATGATAAACTTTGGGACAATGCACATTGTACTCAGAATGACAACTATGCTCTCTTATGGTGCATAAAGATAGAAGGTGGTGACTCAACATAAAAGTAAAAAAGAAAGGCCCTTCGCAGAGGGAAGCAGTGATTAAACATGTGCTAGAGCTTTTCATTTATAAAACAGAGAGATAAAAATTGGGTTTTGAGAGGTGGTTGTCTTTGTCAACGACTGGCAATGGGGTTCTTACTATCTTCCATACAAAAATGAAGCAAGTTTTTGAGAGAGAGATTGGCACTTTTATGCTCTTTTATAAAGCTTGGCACTCCTCCCCACCTTTTTTCCTTTCTCAAACCATGGCTAACCGATTCCATCGGGTGCCCACCAACATTCACATACCATGGAGGAGTGCCTTTTTTCTTTTTTTTTTCTCTTTTTTTGAATAAGACAATATGGAAGATAGCAAATCTGACCACTACGTCCCCATGAGCTGAAAACAGTGTCACAAAATGAGAAGTATTTTGAAGGTTTTTTGAAAGGTAGCACATGAAAATTTACTTGGAATGGCTTACAAATACCATGCATAGGCATTTATAGTGGACACAATGGCAAACTTGGTTTTTGGGAGTTGGATGCACGAGTAGAGCTCATACTCAGTACAAAATGAGGGCTAGCAAAAGACTGGGAGCGACCAACTAAGAGAGCAATAACGGCCATAATCATGCAAAGCGACAAAGCAACATTAAAAGAAGCATAAGATGGCATCAAAAGTTAAAAATTAAATGATCATAGAGGCTATAGGTGACTTATTTTTGTAGTCAACATGGTGTAAGCATGTGCCAAGTCAACCCAAATAAAGCATCAAAGGAGAAAACCAAATAAATGCTTCCATATAATAAAAACAACGCATGATTTTTTTCAAAGGCTCATTAAGCAATCTCAGTTATTTGAGACAAGTCATGCTACAGCAAAACCACTAAGCATACTATCAAAAAGACATCAAGCACGACATGAAAAAGCCTAAGCCGCAGTCTACACAAGCTCCTTCTTGTACCACTATTTTACACAAAGCTTTTTCTCTTTTCCAACACCATTTGAAATTTTAAAGACACCTCTTTTAATGAAAACCAATAAAGATCAGAGGCAAAAATACACCTTGATGAAAAGATATGACAAGGTCTGAACGCAAATCAAGGCGAAAACGAAAACCAAAAGCAGTAGCAGAAAAAGAAGAACACTCGGTGAAATTGTAAGAATGAAAAACAGAGTGTTCTTGGCAAATGAAAAACGGAGTTCATCTCCCTCCAAAACAACATGATGTGATCAAACCATTTATTGCAGCAAACTAAACTAAACTAATAATGAAAACTAAAACAACTGACGCTCCAAGAAAAACGCATAGTGCATGAAGCAATAAAAATATAGTATCTTGAAAGGTGACCTGATTTTTGCCGATGAAGAAGAGGTGCCTCGGGGGAATCCCCAAGCTTTGACGCTTGTACTTCTTGGATATTTCTTGGGGTGATGCATGGGCATCCCCAAGCTTGAGCTTTTGTCCATTCTTCATCTCATCTCATCATTCTCCAATCCCTACACTTGAAAACTTCATTCATACAAAACTAAACACAAATCTATTAGCAACATTAGTGTAAGCATAACATTGAATTAATCCTTTTTTGCTTCAGGTTTCAACCTAAAACCACCACATATATAGCAAATACTACTGTAGCAACATCCCCAAAAGTTCCATGATCAAAAGAACTCAAAACAAAGCGATAGAGTGGCAAACACAAATATTGGCAGAAATCTGTCAAAACTGAACAGCTGACAAAGGTCGAATTTTTTAGGGATTTTCTGTTGCTCAAATCAAAAAGTGTTCAACTAACAAAAGTTTGGATATAACCTGGGGCATATGCACAAGAAATCGCAGGTCCAAAAGATATACAGAGAATGTATACGAATTTTTACGGTGCAGCACCGAAAACAGTTTCAGGACAGCAACATCCCCAAATCTTACCTCACTCAAATTAGAGGCTTCTCTTGGCACAACAACGAAATAAAAAGGATAAGGAGCGGTCATTACAGTAGTAATAACTTCCAAGACTCAAATAAAAGAAAAAGTACTGAAAATAAAACATTGGGTTATCTCCCAAGAGTGCTTTTCTTTTACGCCTTTGAGCTAGGCGCAGTAATTTGCAAAGATGCTCATGTGGGCGCCATATAAGAGCTTCAAGCAAAGGCGCCATATAGGAACTTAAAGCAATAGAGAGCATCAAAAAGCAAATGTGAAAGACATTTATATCGGAACCACTTCCTATGCATAGGAATCTTGTAAGAAAATAAATCAATGAGGCACACAGTAGCAAGCATGGATAGATAAAACAAGTGCCACTTCAAGATTTGCAACATAAAGAGGGGAAACTTAATATTGTTGAGATCCATCAAACCATGTTTCCCTCTCTCATAAAAACTTTTAGTAGCATCATGAATAGAACTAACAATATAACTATCACATAAAGCATCCCTATCATGAGCCACATGCATAAAAGAATTAATACTCACCACAGGAACAATAGTAGTAGGAGCAGATTTAACAGAATAATTATTCTCATCACCATAATCATCATAAATAGGAGGCATATTGTAATCATAACTAATTTTCACCTCAAAAGTAGGTGAACTGAAAACATTATACTCATCATTGTAACCATCATAAACTAGAGGTTTAGTATCATCACAAGCTAAAGAACAACTATTTCGCAAAGCATATTCTTCAAACATATCATCATAAGAAGGAACATCACATATGGGAGATAAAATATTATGAGAACAAACTTTCTCCACTAAAGCTGGGGAACTAAAAATATCATGCTTAACAAAACCAACTTCCCCAAGCTTAGACTTTTCTATAGCATTAGCAACAACGGTGTTCAAAGCATTCATACTAACAACACTATTAGCATGCAAATTAAGCTCCAAAGGTTTTTCAATTTTCTCTTCAAACACTTCATATCTAAACTCAGGAAAAAGACTAAAGAACTCATTGTTTTCCATTAAGCCTAACTAGTGAAAATAAAAACAAGAAACAAAAAGATGTAATTGCAGAATCTAAAGGAAATAACTCCGAGCACTCACACAGGAGGATGCGAGTACCTTTTACCTTACCTCCCCGGCAACGGCGCCAGAAAAGAGCTTGATGTCTACGCACTTCTATTCTTGTAGACACTTGTTGGGCCTCCAAGTGCAGAGGTTTGTAGAACAGTAGCAAGTTTCCCTTAAGTGGATCACCCAAGGTTTATCGAACTCAGGGAGGAAGAGGTCAAAGCTATCCCTCTCAACCAACCCTGCAATTACGATACAGAAAGTCTCTTGTGTCCCCAACACACCCAATACACTTGTCAGATGTATAGGTGCACTAGTTCGGCGAAGAGATAGTGAAATACAAGCGGTAGTGATGATTATAAGTAGTAACTGTGATATGGAATAAGTATCGCTGCAAGCAAATATGTAACAAAACAGCAAGTAAATGGTGTGCAATGCTTGGAAACAGGGCCTAGGGATCATACTTTCACTAGTGGACACACTCCCAACAAATATAACATAATTGAACAAATAAACAACTTCTCTTCACTATGGTACTCTGAATTACTCTCCTATTGAATAACACTAATCATTGTGTAGTGGCTACAGAAGCACCCCTTAAAGTTCATTAAGTACTTGACAAACACCACTCATAGAGATATCCAAATCAGATCACAATTCAAGATAGATATTATTGCAACTTAGACCAAGTACTAACATGGTGCACACACTGTCAACATTACACCATGAAAGGAGGAATAGATCACTTCAATACTATCATAGTAATAATTATTCTCATAATCCATAAGAGATCACAATCGTAGCCTAAACCAAGTACCACCATGATGCACGCACTGTCACCGTTACACCATGGCAGGAGGTCAGTTAACTGCCGGAACAGATACTTGTCACCTACTTCAAATTCAATCCCCTTGGACTTGAATTCGGGATACCGGTCAAACCCACTCTTTTGCCGCATTTAGGACTTACAAAGAATGAATCCCAGTGGTTCTCAGGGTACCCAGTGCGTCCACCAGGATTTTCTTCGTGCCGTAGACACGGATACATACCAACAGAGCGCATCCATGTGCGTATACCAGGCCACACAGGACGGATCCCGGGGTCTTACCTTCGTGACAAGTCATGGCATTCGAGTTGTGTTGCGATAACGCAACTCGAGAATCTCATGTCGCAGTCAAATTTTGACTGAAAATATTCAGGTTTCTTCAACCATAAAACTCGCTCCCGATGGGAGTAACACTCCTGCACTTCTCCAATTATAATGCTTTGCCAAGAAATATCGTCGGGTGCGCGCTCAGCGCTCCCGATGGGAGTAGCCCCTGAGGCTATAGTCGAAAAAAGGCTTTTTTCGAGTATAGGCTCAAAAATGTAGTGTAGTCCATCATACTTCAACTCGAGATACTTTAACTGCGAGAGACGTCATCTTCGAGATACTTCAACTTCGAGATACTTTAAGGACATATTGTCATCGAATACTAATCCACCACTTCAGAGAGAAGTTTTATTTACCATTCTTGAAAATAGTAGCCCCCATGGCTATAATCGAAACTCCTTCGTATACAGTCTTGTGCACCTATTTTGCACTTGTCGGCGCCATCTTTTCCTCTTTCTTATATTATCTTCTTTTATGACATCAATGAGTACTTCACTCTGTACCCTTGCAAACCGTTGCATGGGCAGTACGGTAAATTTCTTAACTTTTGACCGTTAGTGGGCTTACCGTTTCCTATCTTTGCGCCACGTCTCAGCCCACGATCCTTCTCCCAGAAGATATATAAAGGGGATCGTGGGGAGTCTTACTGTTTACCAGCTCTTTCTCTCCGCCACCGCCGCCATTGTTGCTCGTGCTTCCTTCTTCTTCTGTGCATAGCCCCCAGGCATAGATCTGATAGATGCGCGTGAAGCACCTAGCAAGCAAGAACACCATGGCCAAGGGAAAATCGAATGCTGCGACCAGCTGGGTGACCTCTGCCATCTCGGAGAAGGAGGTGGAGAAGGCCCGGACGGACGGCCTCATCTCCGCCGAAGATTCGATCAAGTTTCCAAGCACAGAGCGGATCCCGAAGCCCCCGAGTGGTTATCGGGTAATGTTCCTCGCCTTCCTCCTCCGTGGTCTTTCTCTTCATGCCCATGAATTCCTTCGTGGGCTTCTCTTTGTTTACGGTGTGCAGCTTCACCAGCTCACACCTAACTCTCTTCTGCACATTGCGTGTTTCGTGACTCTTTGCGAGTCATTCTTGGGCATTGAGCCCCACTTTCTTCTCTGGAGATCAATCTTTCAGCTCCGCCCCAATGTTGCGTTGTCTAGAAAACCCGAACTGGGCGGAGCCGTTGTTTCTGTGCGCCCTGAAGCACAATACTTTGAATTTTCTATGGCCGCATCTGTCCAGGGGTGGAGGACCAAGTGGTTCTATATCAAGGACCGCAAATCCTCTCCTGAAGATGAATACGGCCTACCTCTTTTTGATGCTTCCCAGGAGGTAAAGAAATTGGCATCGTGGGATATGCTCCTCTCAGATGCGGAAGTCGAACAAATTCTTCCTCTTCTTTCTCGCATCAAAGCTTTAAAAGGAGGTCAAGGAGGCGCTTTATCGAGTATTCAACTCATGGCGTTTTTCATTCAACGTCGAGTTCAACCCCTACAACACTGCTTTACCAAACTTTGGAGTTACTCCGGCTTGGAAGATCCTACCCGTGTCTCTGAAGATCTGATATCGAAAGAAGATGTCGACAAGCGGGTCAGGAATCTCACCAAGCTCACCAAGGATCATGCAGTTGCTGATTTGACTGCTGATTTCTTTGACTCCGTACACCCTCTTCCTGAGGTATATATCTGCTTACTTCCTTTCTTCTTATTGTCGATTTTCGTGTTTCTCAAACTATACTTTCTTTTCCCTTACTTATTCTAACAACACATTCGCGTGCAGGAACACCAATTTCTCCTCTCACACCCCCCTCTTCCAGAGGCAGGGCCCCTTCCGGCTGATCTGGCCAGGTCTGTATCTGAAGCCCCCGAGGCTGATGACAATCAGGACGGAGATGACGCCGAAGAATCAGAAGAGGATACTAGTTCGTCGACATCGCTTCCTCCTGTGCAGCCTGAAGACACTGGCTTGGACAAGAAAAGGAAACGAGTCGACGAATTTGCTTCTTCGAGTTCCTCTTTGCAGCAAGCAGCTGCGGAGAAATCTCCTGTATTGACAGAAGATATGGATCTCTTCGACCTCCTGGCGTCGTAAGTGTTCTTACGCAAGTTCCTCAATTGCATCTTTTCTTGCCTTGCTTCCATCACGTGACTCATAATTTTTTTGCTTCGTGCAGAGATGACGAAGAGCCGTCAAAAGCTGCCACAGCTACTCCTTCAAGAGATCCTGCTATTGACGATGAGCCCCCGGCTCAAGTAGTTGCGCCTAGGGTTACCAGGGCTTCTGTAAAGAAGGTTCCTGTGCCCCGAAACCCCAAGCGCGTGAAGAAGGCGAAAGAACCCGAAGTTTCTCTAGAAGCCCATGAATCCTCGGCTTCCTCCCATGATGTGAGTAATTTCCCCTGACTTATCTCCCTTGCATATACTCGCACTTCTTTCCCACTCTTTTCCTTTTTCTTCTCAGGCTTTATTGAAGAGATTTGTCGCCTTGGGTACTGAATGCGCTGAGTACCTAAAGGTTGCGAAAGCTTCCGAAGGTATGTTCTACATCCATTCATGGTTTTTCCTCCTTGCATATCTTGTGCTATTTTTCTGACTTCCTTTCTTCTTCCATTGTAGCTGCTCTAGCAACAGCCAATGCCCGGATTGCGTCGCTGGAGGCGGAGCTCCGTGCTTCTCAGAAAGCTTATGATGCTGCGGCTACTGCCAAGGCAAACGCTGACAAGTCGCAGAAATCTGCGCTTGGTAAGGCGAAGAAAGCTGAAAAAGCTTTAGCTGATGCCAACAAGGATCATGCCCAGCGAGAGCAAGCCGTGGCGGAGCGTCTCCACACAATGTCCACTGCTGCTGAAAGTAAGTGTTTCGCCTTGTCTCCTATTTTCGACTTCTGTTGCACTGTTGTACGTGCTGACATCTTCCTCCTTCTTTTCTTTTCTACCTTCTTTGTGTCGTGCAGGATTTACTAGGGTATCTCCATCGGCCCTGCAACCGGACGATGACTCTCTGATGACTACGGTTAACCTACTCGAGGAAAACTGGATATCTATCCAGGAAACTTTCGAGTTAGTTAACCGCGTTCTTTCACGACTCTTTGTCGGGTTGTGGCCGAAGAAAAGGGCAGCAGTCCCAAAGGACGACCTGAGTAATCTTGCCAAGTCTTTTGATACAACTAAAGACCCCACCCTCCAGCTGAAAGGGCTTTCTATTAAGCGTGGCGCCGAGGGTGCTATCGCACTGTCCCTTGCGCATGGTACGGATTTCGACTGGGAGAGGGTGAGCACTCCCCATGGCCGCACCCGCGACGAGATGAAGACTTTCTTCGAGAAGGCGAAGAAGTTGGCGCCTGCATTGGTGACACTTATCTCCCCTTCGGCATCCTCTACGGCATCTGCTGCACCTCCTCCAGCGGTGGAAGATCTAGTGCCGCCATCGACTTCTGGCGAGGAATCTGCCGTGCCCTCTTCTGCCACGGAGCAAAATGCTGAGGTGGCGTAGACTCGGCTCTTTTGTATTTTCGAGTTTCTCCTTTTTGAATGTAAAGACTTTTAGTTGCGTGCAACCCGAGAACTTTTAGTCATAGGGTTGTGATCTCATGTAAATATATCTTTCTTATGAAGTCCTGTGCTGCCTTTCTGAAATGTTTCTTCTTCCTTTTCTTTCGCTTTCAGTTGACGCATGTCGATGACCTTCTGACTTGCAGGCCTGCTCCTTTTTCTGCCAATACGTTGAATTCGAAGAATCTGTCGCCTCCTAGTCGATGCGATCAGTGCGCAGAATATTCTTCGAGGATTTCTGACCTTGAGGTTCGCTTGACTTCAGCCAAATGCCAAGCTCAGATGGCGCTTGATAAAGCTAGCAAAGCTTCTGCCCTGACGAAGCAGGTATCGACTCTTGGTGATGAAGTGTCCAGCTTGACGGCAAAGATTTTGCATCACGAAGAATGCAATTCTTTTATTCTTGGTATCGTCGAATCCGCCTGTGAGATGTTGCGATGTAAGTTTCCTCTCGACTTACTTTCTTTGCTTTTTGCTCTCCTGTTACTTTTGTGATATCCTTTTCCCTTATAGGCACTTGCTTGGATTTCGCTGCTGAAGATCGTCGGGTTACCGAGCGAAGTGCGGCTCTGGAAAAGATGTCCGCAGGTGTTGAAAATTTATGGTCGGATCCTCGACGCCGAAGCGCTATTGTATTGCTTCAGGACCGTGCCCAGCATATTGGCAAGGCAGTGGATGGCTGTAGGAGAGCTCTCGTCACTATGCATTCGGTCATGCTTCCTCGCAATCCTCTGCCTGCTACTTTCCCACTTCTCCTTGACACTTTCAGATCCAGCCAGAGAATTCATTGGTTGATAGAACTAAACCTAGTGGCAGGTGCCAATTTTGCTCTTGGGTGGATACGCAAGTGGCAGCCAAGACTCAATTATAGTTCTATGTCGCTGAGCTATCCTCCTGGTGGGGCAAGCCTTCGAGTACACTTAGAGAGTACCTTACAGCCTGCCCGACGAATTATAGCCAGGTTGTTGCAAGAAGACTCCATGTTTTTCCGCGAGTTTCACTACCTAGACCCTTTAGGTGTAGATGATTCTGACAACCCGATGTTGTAAGGTGTATGTGGAACGCGAGAGTTTATTTATTTCGTGACTATGCGTCTGAAACTTATTCTCAGGGCGTTACTATATGATTCGTGCGTTTGCCGCACTTTCTCTTTGAAAGACTCGTAAACTCGAATATGAGGAATGTTTCGTCTTTATTATACTTGTAATGTAAGATACATGGGGTGACCCAAGAGATCCGGCCCGTGACCCGTGTTCTGGATCTAGAGGGCATTGCCCCTGGTATAACTCGTGGCTTTTACAGCCGTATTGTTCTACTCTACTCTATTGTCTTTTGATGCTTATGCCACCAAGGCTTTCCCTTTTTCCTCTGCGTCTGTGTCTTCTACTGATGCTCCTACTCGTGGTTTCTTCGTTTCGGGCTCCGCGACGCGTCCTTCGAGTAGCTTGATGCCCTCTGTAGTCGCGCTTTTTGCCTTCTCTGCATGGTTGGCTATTACGCCAAAATTTTGCGCCATCTTGTGGAACTCCCTGTCGCAGAGATCTGAAACTTCAAAACTTCCTTTCACTGTAATTATTCCTCTTGGTCCTGGCATTTTAAGTACCAAATATGTATAGTGAGGCGCTGCCATGAATCGCGAAAACGCGGGTCGTCCGAGGATCGCGTGATATTGAGATGGCCAGTCCATGACTTCGAAGTCTAGCTTTTCTCTTCTATAGTTTTGTCGGTTGCCGAAGCAAACATTGAGTGCTATTCGACCCAGCGGGTAATTGGCACTTCCTGGTACGATTCCATGGAAGGAACAATCTGTTGGCTTCAGGAACTCTAGTGATATATGCATTGCTCGGAGTGTTTTTGCGTATATCAGGTTAATTCCACTCCCTGCATCCATGAATATTCTGTCGACATCATACGCGCCGATTTGAGCTTTGAGTACCAAAGGCGCGTTTCCCGGCTGAGGTACTGTTATAGGGTGATCTTCTCTGTTGAAATCTATCGGTTGTTCTGACCAATGCAGATACTCTGTTGTGGCTGGAGGTGAGATGACTGCTAGGTTGACTTGTCGAGTTATGCTCTTCTCTTCTTTGTTCGACTTGGGTACAGGTTGTATCATTGCTGTGATGTGCCCTTTTGATGGAACATACCCTTCGTCATCGTCGTGTCCCTGGTTTTGCTGGTCTTGTCCTTGAGGAGCTCCATTGTTTCCTTGCTGCTTTGCCGGAGGGTTGTTGCTTCCTTCGAATCCTTGTCGCCTTGCTTCAATTTGCTTGTTTAGTGCCGCCTCTTGAAGTTTTAAGAATGTTGTGCAATCTTTCATTGCATGCCTTGATACTCGCTTCCCATCGACGAACGCTGAGTGTATATGACAAGGTCCGTTGAGCATGTCTTCTGGCGAGGGGTTGTATTCTCTGGATTCTCTTACAGGGAATTTTTTATAGTCCTCTTTTCCGTAACTTCGATATCCTGAACTTCTTCGATCACTTCCTTGGTAGCTGTTGTCTTTGTATCCTGCGGCGACTTGGCTATGAGGGCCATAGTTGTCGTAATTCTTGGACCGTCTCCTTTGACTTCCATATCTATTTCTTCTATCGTCTTCTGGAGATCGCGTCCTCTTGTTGTTGCACGCATCTTCTCCATCTGCGAATCTGTTTGCTATGTCCATGAGGTCTGACACTGTTTTCGGCTTGATTCTACCCATCTCCTCGACTAGGTCTCTTCGTCTTAATCCAATGATGAACGCATCTATTGCTCTTTCGTCTGAAACTTCGACTGCTGAATTTTTGATAAGGCTCCATCTTTGGATGTATGCCCGTAGTGTTTCCTCGCGTTGTTGTACACATGCTTTGACTTCTTCTATTGATGCTGGTCGTTTGTATGTCGACCTGAAGTTGCTTGTAAATTGCTTTGTGAGGTCTTCCCAGCTTCCAATAGATTCTTTCTCTAGTTTGCTCAACCATGACCTTGCTGCGCCGGTGAGGTGTAGTTGCAAACTTTGCATTGCTGTTTCCTTGGTTCCTCCTAATATTTGAACTGCTTGTAAGTAATCTGCGAGCCATGATTGTGGTTCCTGTGATCCGTCGTATTTTTGCTGATCATGAGGTACCTTGAATCCCTTGGGAACTGGAGTGGTGCGAACCCTGCGGGTAAAGCATGATGTCCCCATCTCTTTTTCATCGTCTTAATAGTCGCGTTTTTCATTTGGGGATCGCGATCTTCGAGTTCCACCGTGCTGTTTTGGTGATGGCGATCGAGATTGGTGCTTGCTGCTTCTGTGCCAAGGACTATTGTGACGGCGAGGTGACCATGCTTTGTGCACTTCCTTGTGGTGATATGCTTCTTCTCCTTTTGCTGATAGCTTGTGGCCCACCATGTTGAGTCCGTTCAGTGCTGCTCTATGCATATGTTCTCTAGGATCTCCTGGACTTGGTCGAGTTGTAAGTAGATATGCTTGTGCTGCCACTAGTGCTGCTTCAGGAGTTTTCGGTAGGATGTTTCCCTGCTCGTCGACCAATAGGAAGGACGAGTCGAGGTTTTTAGAAATACTTTGCCTGTCGGAGTACTCGAGATTATCGTACCTTGAACCGTGTCGACGATTTTTCCTTGCGTTGCTGTATGATGCGTCGCTTCGTGCTTTTCGAGCAGCTTCACTAGCTGCAATGGCTGAATCTTTTCTTCTTTGTATCTCTATTTTCTCCTTTGCTAATTGTTTGGCCTGTTGCCTTAGGGCGTAGTGATACCCCAAAAGCATGTCTTTGCTAGAATTTGATGGTATTGGCGTGCCGTGTTCTACGGCTTCTCTTATTATCCTCCATTCGTCGACTGATTGTCGAATTTTTTCCCTGGTTGCGAGGGATTCTGGTGTTTGCCCTTCTGCTAAGTGATTTGCTCCTCTGTCGATATTTGCTGGGTTTAGTACTGGATTGTCATTTTCGTCGAACTCTTCTGAGTTATCTCCTATAATGGCGAGCACCTGGCATTGTTTGCCAATGTTACCCTTGAAGCTTGAGAAGATCGAGTTACTATCCTCAGAAAGCTCTAATCCTATCTTCCACGTATCTGTTGACTTGTCCGCAATATCGTCGAGGCAGATCGTGAGATCTTCGAGTTGGACTCCTACGTCAAAATTTTCCTTTTCTTCGTTGTCCTCTGCGTTCTTTTCTTTTTGCACTTCCTCTGGGCTGACCGGCGAGTTTACCTCGCTGGAAGAGCCTTCAGAATATTCCATCATTGCTGTTGTTTCGGGCTTACTTGCCGACGGATCTTGTTTCGTCGGATCTGAAAGGCGAGATGAACCCGACGGTCCGATGAGGATGTTTAAGCTTCCGATTGTCAACTCCATCTCTTGATTTTCGTCGACTTCTATACTGCTGTTGGCTAAAAGCGAAAAAGCCGTTGAATTCATGATTCCAACGCCCAAGGTCCCCACGGTCGGCGCCAATTGACGAGGGTTAATTCGACAAATGTCCTAGATGAAGGACTTAGGATCGGAGAGATAGGGCGTCGGATGAACTCGAAGGTAAAGTTAGTCGAAATAGGTGTGTGTCGAAAGTAAACTTGGGTGTTCAACCTGGCTTGCTTTCAATCTGGCTTACACCGTCCCCTCCTGGCCCCTATATATAGGTGGCCAGGTCTCAAGGATCGGGTAGGGTCCGATACAGATTACAATATCGACATACGGTAGGAACTCGTATTCGACTATCATTACAATTGGGCCTAGCTTAATGGGCCTCAGGGGTACTCAACTAACGGGCTCTATTAACTATACCCTTGTCACTAATCATTGTGTAGTGGCTACAGAAGCACCCCTTAAAGTTCATCAAGTACTTGACAAACACCACTCATAGAGATATCCAAATCAGATCACAATTCAAGATAGATATTATTGCAACTTAGACCAAGTACTAACATAGTGCACACACTGTCAACATTACACCATGAAAGGAGGAATAGATCACTTCAATACTATCATAGTAATAATTATTCTCATAATCCATAAGAGATCACAATCATAGCCTAAACCAAGTACCACCATGATGCACGCACTGTCACCGTTACACCATGGCAGGAGGAATAGATTACTTTAATAATACCACTAGAGTACACATAATATCTGAATAATAACATCTACTTGTTCAACATGATACAAAGCTCACGATCACATAAAGATCACATCATGGGAGAGAGAGGTGAACCACATAGCTACCGGTAGAGCCCTCAGCCCCGGGGGTGAACTACTCCCTCCTCATCATAGGAGACAGCAAGGTTGATGGAGATGGCGGTGAGGTCGATGGAGACGGCGAAGACGGCGATGGAGATCGATGGAGATGGCTCCGGGGGCACTTCCCCGTCCCGGCAGGGTGCCGGAACAGAGACTTCTGTCCCCCGAAATTCGTCGGCGGCGGCGGCGGAACTGCGGAACTGTTTCTGGAAAATTGCTGACTCCCCTAGGGTTTTCCGTCCCGAGGCTTCTTATAGGCGAAGGGGCGATGTCAGAAGTGGGGCCAGGCCCCCTCACACCATGGCGGCGCGACCAGGCCCCTGGCCGCGCGAGCCTGGCGTGTGGGGCCCTGGTGGCCCCCCTCCTACTCTCCTTCGGATCTCTGGAAGCTTCCGGGAAAAATAAGACTTCAGGAACTTGTTTCGTCCAATTCCGAGAATATTTCCTGTGTATCACTTCTGAAACACAAAAACAGCAGAAAAAAGGGAACTGGCACTGTGGCAACTTGTTAATAGGTTAGTTCCGGAAAATGCATAAAAGTGTCACGAAGTGTAACGAAACATTGGGTAAATGGTGTAAAAACAAGCATGGAGCATCAAAAATTATAGATACGTTGGAGACGTATCAATGCCATCTTATGCTTCTTTTAATGTCGCTTTGTCGCTTTGCATGATTATGGCCGTTATTGCTCTCTTAGTTGGTCGCTCCCAGTCTTTTGCTAGCCCTCATTTTGTACTGAGTATGAGCTCTACTCGTGCATCCAACTCCTAAAAACCAAGTTGTTCAAAATTGTCCACCATACATACCTATTAGCAATTTGCTATTCCAAAGTACATTTAACTTGCTTTTATCTATCCTTCAAATTAAAATCTTTTTGGTGTTATGCGAAAGTTGGTTAGTAAAGCTCTCACGAACCGGATGGCACACTTTACTTTTCTCGCTTTAAAATTTTGACATTGTGGTCTCTTATGTTGAGTTGTTATGCTTGCAAGTTGTAAGTTGGGAATTAGCCCAGCCATGCCGTCATGGGGCAAGCTTTCAACATTGCACTTCATATTTGAGTTGATATCGTGATCTTTTGTTTATGGATACTCGTGGTGTGAAATGAATTGGGAATCTTGCGGGATCATGGAGTTTGTATATGTGTTAGAGAAACGCCTGGGCCGCCAATCTAAGCCATGCATAATTCATGGTGGAAATTTGCAGCATGCCCATAGTAGACATTCGACGATGCATCTCAAAATAAAAAGCTATACAAATGGTAAATAAAAGAGATGTCGAGGTGTTCATTATCTGCTTGTCCTGTCATTTTGATGTGGGCTTGTTCCATGTCATCGGGCACGGAGGTACCCCATTGGCGGTTCTCGATGATACGTGTATACTTACAATGACAAGAGCTTGCTTGGGACTCTAAGTAAAGTAGCATAAGGTTTGGGTACTCGTATTCACGGGACACGAGGTTTTCAACTTATGATTTGTCAAGCATATGCAGCATAAGTGTTCTCGCATTAACTTTAACCATTCAAGATGCTTATGATGGGGGCAATGAGAGCTCAAAGCCGGTAAGTACCATAATTTTTGAAGGTTTATAAAACTTGCAATCACTGCTTCCCTCCGCGAAGGGCCTTTCTTTTACTTTTATGTTGAGTCACCACCTTCTATCTTTATGCATCATTAAGAGAGCATAGTTGTCATTTTGAGTATAATGTGCATTGTCCCAAAGTTTTCATTGATTGATTCATGATCATGGTTTCACTTGTTCTTAAATTATTTGTATCTAGTCGCCCTCTTAAACTTGAAGGTGTCCTATGCATTTATGTTTTGCTCTCCATGAAGGACAAGCTGAAAACCATTTGTATGTTTTTCCTTATGATTTGAACACACGTTTGACTTTCATTGTTTCATTGTTCATGATCTTTTGTTTGTGTTCATTTTCATGATATAACATGGTTGCTAAGTTTCTTCTATCAAGATTATGTCTTTCATGCCCATGTTTTAAGTTCTTTTGATCCCAGCGCACAACGCTTACATACATGATCAAGATTGTATAGGTGCATGCCACCTCAAAAATTATTTCTTTTCTTATCACTTACCTACTCGAGGACGAGCAGGAGTTAAGCTTGGGGATGCTGATACGTCTCAAACGTATCTATAATTTTTGATGCTCCATGCTTGTTTTTACACTATTTGCTTAGTGTTTCGTTACACTTCGTGGCACTTTTATGCATTTTCCGGAACTAACCTATTAACAAGTCGCCACAGTGTCAGTTCCCTGTTTTCTGCTGTTTTTGTGTTTCAGAAAAGTTACACAGGAAATATTTTCAGAATTGGACGAAACAAAAGCCGAACGTCCAGAAATTCACCGAAGCTTCCAGAGAACCGAAGAGGAGACGGAGTGGGGCCACGAGGGCCCCACACAACATGGCAGCGTGGCCAGGCCCCTGGCCGCGCCCCCTATGTGTGAGAGCGCCTCGGCCCACTCCTGACGATGCCCCTTCGCCTATAAAGACCCCCCGACGGAAAAAACCTAAGTACCCCGATCACTTTTCCAAAATACATCGCGATCCGCCGCCGCCGTCGACCCGTAGATCGGGAGGGTCCAGAAGCTCTTTCCGGCACCCTGCCGGAGAGGGGAATCGCCACCGGAGGTCTTCTTCATCGCCATGCTTGCCTCCGGAGCAATGAGTGAGTAGTCTACCTTGGACTATGAGTCCATAGCAGTAGCTAGATGGTTGTCTTCTCCACCATGTGCTTCATGTTTAGATCTCATGAGCTGCCTTACATGATTGAGATCACCGTTATGTAATTCTACATGTTGTGTTTGTTGGGATCCGATGAATATTGGTGTTATGATTGAGTTGATGTACTGAATATTATCTTATGTTATCTCTATGTTGTTTATGATCTTGCATGCTCTCCGTTGTTAGTAGCTATCTTGGCCAAGTAGTTGCTAGTGACTCCAAGAGGGGGTATTTATGCTCGATAGTGGGTTCATGCCTCTATTTAATCTGGGGGAGTGACAGAAACCTCTAAGGTTGTAGATGTGCTGTTGCTACTAGGGGGAAAACAACATTCATATGCTCGAGGGCATATGCTTTGTTTACATTACACACTTTGCTTAATGCAATTATCTGTTGTTCGCAACTTAATACTTGTGGAGTTCTCGGATTGATTCGCCACAAGTGGATTATTAGTCATAGATGCAGTTGGATGGCGGTCTATGTATCTTGTTGTAATGCCCAGAGTAAATCTCATAGTGATCCTCTCGACATATGCACGTTGTCTTTATTCTATCAATTGCCCAACTGTAATTTGTTTACCCAATATGTATTATTTTATCTTATGGAGAGACACCACTAGTGAACTGTGGACCCCGGTCTTATTTTCTTTATATTGCTATCACATGTTTACTTTACTCGCACTGTTTACTTTACTCGCATACTATTACTATCTTCCACTCGATACGCTCATTCCTTTGTTTACAGCAAACCGGTGAGATTGACAACCTCATCGTAAGTTGGGAACAAAGTATTGAGTTGTGTTGTGTGCAGGTTCCACGTTGCCGCTCGCAAGGCAAAGCTCGGACGAGGCGCCCTATAAATTGTCCGGAGCTGTCGCAAGCTAGCGGGCATCACCTTCAGTCGTATTGACTCCTTCCTCTCCTGATCGACATACCTTGGTTTCTTAACTGAGGGAAAACCTTGCTGCTATATTCATCATACCTTCCTCTTGGGGTTCCCAATTGGACGGTGAAAAGCTATCAACACCGTACCGCATCATTCACAAAGATAAAACATCTTATATTTATAAACGGAGGGAATATTTTTTTGCCAGTGAACCATAGGAAATGCAAAGCGAGAGACTGGACTCATGTGTTGAGAACATTTATAAGCAGACTGGGGGTCCATGGAGGAACTAAAGATAGAGAATTGCGGTGAGTTTATACCCATGACCGGGAGTTCTGGTGGTGAAACTAGATTTACCGTCGGAGGATCCCCGAAGTGTCACTACGTCACGGTTGACATTTAAGGACACCTCAAAGTGCCCTAATAGCTTTAAAAAAAATGCTCTAAAAACTTTTTAGGGCATTTTAAAAAAGTGCCAAATTTACTCGTGTCTCTAAAATTTTTTAGGGCATTTGGATCAAAGTGCCCTGAAAAGTTTTGAGAGCATTTAGTCAAAGTGCCTCGAAATTTTTTGAGAGCATTTGGACAAAGTTCCCTAAAAAGTTTTTAGGACACTTTAAAATGTGCTCCTACAAAAGTACCCTAAAATAACTACCGTGGCCTAGTGTGTAGCGTCACGTTGTGTGGCTGGATCTCTCGTGGAACTCCGCTTCAAGAGAAGTCCGATTGGGGATCTCCTAGAGTTGCTGCAACGGCAAAGGTTGGAGCTTTAGTATCCAAGGACTTGTTGATTTTTCGATTTTCCTTTTGTTATATACCTCAACAAATCCAGTTTACGGTAACTTTTTGTTTGTGCATTCATTTGGTGGTCCAAACACCATGATGTCGTTTTTATTATGTTTGGGTTGTTTTATACTTGTAAAATTTTATAATGGATTCAAGATCCTTCATACTCCCTCCGTCCGTGTTTACCCTGCGTTCTAGTTTTTCTAGGATTTTCGGATTTACCCTGCATTCTAGAGTACTTCGTCACTTCGTTCCTGTTTTGCCCTCCCGCGTTCACGTTCGAGTCTCCGGCTGGCAATAATAGAAGGGGCCCGCAACCCCTTCGCTTTCTTTGTATTCCTTGCCTCGTGAGTCGTGAACCTGCATCGTCTTCCTCCCTCTCTCTCTGAGCTGGATGGCATGGCTGCCCGTACCATCTGCGACGAGAAACAACACGCGCTGGAGCGCCGGCCCGCCGAGACGCACGTGGTCGAGCTAACAACCACGGCCTTGCCCGTCGATGCCTATACGCGCGCCCGCGGCCACGCGCACGTCCTCGCCCCACCTGACCGTGGCTGGCGTCGCCTCCACCAGCTACTCCTTGATGTCTTCCCGGTTGATTACTCGTTGAGGTCTAGGTTGATCTGTTCATTAGCGTGGAGAAAGCAGAGCGGGAGAGGTGAGAGACACACGCATCAGACTAAGCACGAGGCGAATTCATTAGCGCTACAGAGACGAGGAGACGAGCAACACTGAGCCAATGCATGCACAGATTTACGCGGGTGCTAATTACTCCTGCATGGATTCCCTGGCCAGAGCGATGTTCCTGCAGGGGTATTTCAGGCCATCTAGTACATAAATTAGCCCCTCCAAGTCTCTCTTTGTTATGCGTGATACCCCAAAACGCAGGGTAAAAACGGACGGAGGGAGTATGAAAAGAAAATTTTAATGCCTAAGGCCTTCTAGACATGCCTGTTGGTTGATCTATCAGTTTAACTGAAATAAAAGAGTTAACTGAAGAAAGGACAAAGTCTAATTAGACACGGTCAAAGAACGTTAAAGAAATGGCCCATAAACCAACGTTCTGGACCCCTTCGTACGTAACTAATGTGCATGATCGGGACACCCAAAACCAACTGGTTTCTGGTCTCACATCACCACAGACACACGTAGGGACTAATCTCCTCAGACTCCTAAACCACCGATCCTAAAAGGGTGCTGCAGGGATCAGAAGACCGTCTCCACCGCCGGCCACCAGGAGGGTCGTGCCGGCAGCGCACCTCTACTCTATCCCCTGCGCCTCACCTTCTCATCGACATGGGATACATCATGCCTGCATCGAGCAGGCAAGGGAATGCTGCTTCATCTATCCGTAAGTTGAATCTTTTAATCTCTATGGTATATATGTTCTTTAGGTGCTCTAAGTATGATCAGCGCATGTTAATGTTTTCCTCCTAATGTTGAATTAAGTCTAACAATGCCGGCCCTCCTTTGAATTCCTGACTTCACCGCTAAGGATTAGAAACTACAAATGTGGCAGCGACCTAAACAACAAAAACAGAGAAGAAGCGGACAACAAAAACAGCAACGAACAAACGCAAGAGCTAGAGCTTAGCCCAAGTGGCCAAGACAGCGACTATGACGCAAAGGCTCGCTTCACCATCTGTCGAGACATTTTTTTACTTCTTCAATTTCAATGGTTTTTTTAGATAAAGAATATATATTAATATCAATCAATTTCAATGGTTGAAAAGCCACACACGCTGCCAAATTACCGACCGTAGGCAACGCACCTATAGTTAACAGAGATTGATGATAAACATAACGTAATAATGCGCGATCGAGTTCCCGTGAGATAAGCACGAATGATAATTCAGCTTGGGTTCAGTTAAAGAATAAGCTAGTTTCTTCTTCACATGGACAATTTGATCCTTTGTGGACGTGCTCGTGTCTATTTGGCCTTGACGACTGAGGAGGTACAGGAGTTGTCCACTGGGATCAGTTACTTAAAACAGCTCAGGTGCCCAGGTGGAGCAGTAGTTGGGGAGCTTCAGAGTCCAGAGTTACTTTCAGTGTCAGAGATGCATGAGAGGCCAATCTAACCGCTTTGAGTTATTCATCTCTTTGTGGCTGACCTTCCCCAATATCCTGGACCTTCAGATTCTAATTACAAAAAAATGCTCTATAGTTATTCTCCTCACTGCAATTTGATTCCATATCTGCACATCGCAAACTCAGCAGATGCGTGCACTGTATCGAAACAAAAACTAAGGCAAAACATCTACGAAAGTGGATCATACTATACTATAACGCTCTCCGTGGATCACTGTCGCAGGTAGGCTGATGAGTGCAGCAACCACCGCCGGAGCAGGCCGCTACACGCAGGCAGGCCAGCTAGAAATGTACAAGCAGGAAGCAGGGCGATCGAATCAGCAAATGACGCAGGAGTTGGGGTCCTCCTCGGCGCTCCGGATGACGAAGTGAGGGTACGGCTGCGGCGGCGGCCCGTAGCCGTACGGCGGCGGGTACCACGGCGGGTACACCAGCTGCTTGTTCTTGTCGCCATCTTTCTTGTCGCCGTCCTTCTTCTCCCCGTCCTTCTTGTCTCCGTCCTTCTTGTCGCCGTCCTTCTTATCGCCGTCCTTCTTGTCGCCCTCCTTCTTCTCCTCCTTGGCCGGGCCGACGGAGACGATGAGCACCGCGGGGAAGAGCTTGCGCAGCTTGTCGACGACGGCGACGGGGTCGACGCTGCCGACGATCGTCATCTTCCCCGCCTTCATGTCCACGGACATCTCGTCGATGCCTGATGACAGTGAGCTCTCGTCGTCAGATCAAATTCAGAGTTCAGACATGTCAAAATTCCGAGTATTCTTGCGAAGCAGAGCAAGAACACGGACAAGAGACTACGACGGAAGGGGCGAAGAAGAATCAGGGGAGTACCGTGGAGGGTGGAGACGGCCTTGAGCGCCTTCTGCTTCTGCCTGTCGTCGTGCAGGTCCAGCTTCAGCACGAGCTTCTGCATCCGTCAGACAGCATAGCAAAATCAGCAACCGAGACCAGCAATCACGAGCAGCAAATTCAGAAGAAGAAGAAAATTCCCAATTCGACCGACTGTAAGCAATCACCTTCATGGCGGCAACACAACCAACAGGGATCAACCGACTGCGGCGGCGGGTTCAAGCTCAGCTAAGCTACAGTACTGGACAAAATGGGTGGATGGGAGAGGAAGAACTGGTCTCTGTCTGTGGCGATGAATCCTATGCGCAATGAACAGGGCCTACTGTGTGATCTGGGGAGTGACGGGCGGGCAGGTTATATAGGCGGTGGCACGGTGGGGGCGGACCGGCGCGCCCGTCGACGTCGCGCGCGTCAACCTCGCGGCGTCCCACCGCCCCAAAGGCTTGGTGGGTTCATGTTTTTTCAAAGAGCAATGGCAGCGACGTCGGGCGCGACGGAAGCCGCGACGAAGCAACCCTGGCCGTATCGATCGTGCAGGGTCGCGTGACGCACCGGCGAGCAACCAGAAACCGGTGGATAACCGCACGGCCGGTAATGCGTAATCAGGAACAAATCTGATGTTTTCCTCTTGGCACGGCGTGGTCGCTTTCGCGAGTGCGCTGGCTGCCTGAGCTTGGATCGGCTCGCTCGGGTGAGTGGGCGGCGAGGCGAGGGGATGGCGCGCGGCGACGACCGGCCGAGTATTGGTCACACGCACGCCACGCAGAACATACGTACGTCAAGGGCTGCTGGCTGGCCATCGCGTTCAAGTGAGAGAGCTGTCACTAATTAAGCTTACAGTCGAAGTGATTCCGGTTCCGGCCAGATCACCATTACTACTGAACTGACTGGAAATGACTAGTCCAGCATCCCCAGCCGCCAACCATGGTCGAAAATCTCTTAAGTAATAAAACTCTCTATATTAAAAAATGGCTGAAAAGAAAAGCTAGTACAAGAGTTAACTGCATGACTACGACTGTTTCTTTTTAAGCTGAACAGTGGATTTTCCCATTATAGATATTTTTATAAATATTCCGAAAAGTTATTTAGAAATTTTCATTGCTAGAGGCTAGCAATGACAGCTCCTGGCATTAAGCCAAAGGAAACTACTAAGCTATAGCTAAGCCCTATAAAAAATTCTCTACCCCAAGCTGATATGCCACTATGAATTTTCCTTTCTAGCCTCACCCTTGAATTTTTTTCCTACACCTATAAAGACTAGCTTGGGGGAGCTCCCTTGAATATGAAGTTATTACGAGTGGTCCAAATCGACCAAGCAATAAGCATGATCAATTCCATAAACATGACTATGACTGCTATTGAATGCTGCAACACATTGGTAACTTTCACTGTAGAATTTGTATTTTTTTTGTTTCTTGAGCTATGTGTTGATTTTTTACTGCAAATGTGTGTTTTCGATTTTTCCCGGATGTTTTCAAGAAAGATTCTGGAAACTTGAACCCTTAGTTTATAGAATCTCATGACATAGCCACCAATATATTGATAATGTATGTTTACAACAAAATGTTATCAACAAATACACATATTAAAAAACAGTATTTATACATATACACTTAAAATCTATATCCTATTATTTCTAGCTTCCTCTTTTTTCCCCAAAGTTGGATTCATATTTTGTAGATGACATGTCGACATTTGAAATTTAAAGAACCAATTAGTAGTTTAAAAAGTGCACAAGTGAAGCTACCACATCAACTGACGAAGGAATGACAAATAGGCCCTCGACATTCGCCTACCTGGTTTTCGGCCCAGGGGAGATTGTTGTCGAAGGAGTTGCGAGGCCCATAAGGACAGTTGTTGGACGCGGCCCAGAAGCTACACTTGGCGTGCAAGCAAGGATTCGAAGAGTTCAAGTTGAGTTAGTCCTCGGTTAGGGCTTATTCGAAACCGATCCGATCTGTATTTTTCTTGAGGGACAATCCTGAGACCCAGCTTTCGCATATAAAAGGCTGGGAGGGAGGTCCCGAAACCCTAGACACTTTTCACCACCTCACGCCGGAGCGCTCGATACTTAGAGCTCTCTGCCTCGGCTAGATCCAATCTACGCCACCATTGTAACACCTCCATCAAAGCCACCCCATCAATAAAAAGTCAGACAAGCAGGACGTAGGTCATTACCCTACCAAGGGGGTCGAACCTGGGTAAAACCTCGTGTTCCTCTATTTTTGTCTGATCGCCGTCGAGTTCGCCGGATCCCACAATGCGCTCCATAGATCGAAAGCCCTCAAGCATGGGCATTGCCGGGGTAGAACCTCGTCAATTGGCGCCGACCGTGGGGACGACGGGATCTGGATCTACGGATTCGCCGGCTCCATCACCAACCAACGCCAAGATCGACATCGACAACACCATCGACACCGTCGTCGGTATCGCTGTGTGCCGACCGACATTGACACCAACGCCAAGATCGACATCGACACCATCATCGATACCGCCATCGACATCGTCGCCGGCATCGCTGTGCCGGCCATCATCGACGCCAACCCTCCTGAACCAGAGGTCGACATCGTGGAATCGATCGTCATCGACACCGCCTCGCCAAGCGCCACCGACCTCACTCCGGCCGCGACTATCGTCGGCCCTACTCCAAGCACGGCAGGAGCGGTCTCGGCGGCGACCGGAGGCTTCGACATGGCCTTCGGATTGTTCAACTTCCGCGTGGACAGTGACGGAGCAATGGAGCTGATCTCCATTAGCGACTCAGCCCCGCTCACGGCCGAAACAAGCGCACCACCAGCTGTCGGGGGCAACCCCTCGACAATTGCGCTACTGGCACCATCGGAGGAGGAATTAAAGCTGAGAACTTCGGCCCCATCAGTCGGGTCGAATGATTTTGAAGATCCACCTCCATCCCCAACCACCGCCTACTGCGTCGATTGCGATGCATACCACTACGTGGGCGCCGGAGATTTCTCGTCTCATGAGATCGCCGGCTGTGAAGATCCTCGGGGGGGCACCGCAGCTGTCTACCCGACGATATCCGAGTGCGAGCGGGCTCTCAACGCCCTCATGCTTCGTACTACACCCTATGACCCCGATTATGTCGAGGGGTTGTACTCAGACTACACATGCTCGGACGACGACGACGACGTCTACCCTGAAGCTAAGGGGAAGATTGGCAATTCGGCTAGCTCTTATTCAAGCAAATCTGCCGCATCAAGCAACGAGTACACGGTCGATTACGACCCTGACTTCATGATCGAGGTCGGATCTTACGTCGGAGACGACGACATCTACCCTCCAGCACTGGGCGAAATCAGTGATGATTCGACCCCGTCGTTCGGAGGGCACTGCATGATGGCGTCGCATGGAGACGGGAACGAGCACAGATCCAATGACGATCAAAACCGGTCAAACACCGGCTGACAGTTCATAATGCAAGAACAGATCCGGTACGCAAGGAGAGTGTACGCGGGCGAAGCAGATATGGGTCCTAACCCAAGCCCACAGGAGCTAGCTGCGCTCCGATTCGTCGTCCAGGAGCAGAAGGACCAGATCAGCGCCGACAGGCGCATCTTGGAGCGACGCAGAGACGAGGCCGACGCGTCCAGCAGAAGACGGGCCGCACTATCGTCTCATTATTCGTCAAGCGTCCAACATGGGACACAGTCGCATATCCCGCCGGGGGCCAATACGCACAATGTCGCCCAAAATTTGGAAGCGGAGTTTAATGAAGCAGATCTGCTACCCAAGACCAAGGAAGCTGCGATCATGGCAACATCATCATACATTGCTGCAAACGCAGCCAACGGCGACGAGCATATGAGGCACTTGCGAAATCTGGCGCTCGAAGGAGTTAGGGTGCTTCAAGGCACAGCTAACCAAGAATGCGAAACGGCGCCGAGAAGGGCCATCCCGCCAGTTGAGCAGTCCAGACACCCAGCAACAGCGCCGGCAGTCGCGCCTAGGACTCAGGTGGTCAAACCTATCAACGGAGAGCTTCAACATGGCTTGGCTCAGAATAGAGTCGACCACGGGCGTGTGCGACGTGAGGCCCGTCGCTTCGAGGAGGAACGCGATCTGGAGGCGTTCGCTGGCAATCACGATGGGCTATGCAGAGCGGAGTGCTTTAGTCTCCTGATCCGTTCTACACCATTACCGAAAGGGGTCAAGCTCAGCGACGGTGTAGTCAAGTTCAATGGGCAGCAGGACCCTCAAATTTGGCTCGATGACTTTATGACCGCCGTCACAATCGGCGGCGGATCCAGAGATAACGCTCTCCAGCTGCTGTCGCTGCACTTGAAGGACAACGCAAGGGCATGGCTGAACAACCTTGCTCCGGACAGCATTAGCTCTTGGGAGGAGTTTCGGCAAGCATTCATCGCTAACTTTCGAGGCACTTCACGACGGCCCATGTCGTTCAAAGAACCGCGCCTGTGCGTGCAGAGGACTGGAGAAAATCTGAGGTCGTACATTTCACGATGGATCAGCCTCCGCAATACGGCGGAAAATATTTCGCCCGAAAGAGCCATCGACGCCTTCCGGGATGGCCTCATCCGACGCGACTTCAAGGAGGAGCTGGGGCGTTGTAAGATGAAAACTGTCGACCATCTCATGAGTTTGGCGAACGAGTGGGCTGATGGAGAAGATTCCATATCAGCACCTAGAAGCCGTCGCCGATCAGCGGAGCGCGACGCCGATGCAAAAGATCAATTCCACACCAGCTCCCGGAAGAAAGGTCGTCGAAATCGCTACGACGACGTAGATACCTCGGATATGGTAGCAGCAGGCTACGTAAACGAGGACCGTGACGATAGTCGCGACGGACCGCGACGAGGAAACAACTACTACGGCAGTAGCTGCAGAAGCGCTGGCCGTGATTCGAGGCCAAAAATGGAGTGGCGCTGAAAGCGAGATCAGCCACAGCTGTCAGCTGAAGAGATGCTCGATGGGGGGTGCACAAGACATACATACCTCGATAAAGATGGGATACGAAGACCCGCTCATCTTCTCATCGAGTACAGAGAATTCTTTCGCCTTAGTCGAGCGCTTCAAGAGAGGATGCAAACCGAGCAGCCGGTGGCAGGCGCGATAGCTTTCAACGCTCCGCCACCACCGCCCAACCCGCCGGCAAATGTGGTACAACAGGGCCAACAGGGCCAGCAGAGCCAGCTGGCCGCCACGATTCAGCATGTCAAGCCACGGCAGCCAGCCGTCGAAGAAGAGGCGTTCCCGCCGCCACGAGGCTTCGTGCCAATGATTCAGAGAGGGCGTCCGACGAATAAAGTCCAGCGGAAGCGCGCAAGAGAAGTATTCCATGCCGAACACGCACCGCCGGCCACACCCGAATATCTGAACTGGTCAGAACACCCAATCGGCTTCGACCGGTCAGACCATCAACCAAAGATCCCACGCCCTGGACATCACGCACTAGTCCTCGAGGCGCAGATAGTGGGTTTCACCTCGAAGAAAGTGTTCATGGATGGAGGGAGCAGCTTGAACCTCATCTATGCAGACACATTGCGGAAGATAAAGATCCCGATGGACAACCTCCTGCCGACAGAGACGTCCTTCCACGGAATCGTCCCAGGGAAGCCCACGTACCCATTGGGGGCAATACACCTGGACGTCATCTTCGGTACTCCATCAAACTTCAGGAAGGAGAAGATCGAATTCGAAGTCGTCGACTGGCCCTCATAGTACCACGCCATCCTTGGGCGACCAGCGTTCGCCTGATTCATGGCGGTGCCACACTATGCGTACCTAAAGCTGCGGATGCCCGCGAATAGAGGTCCACTGACGATCAGCGGTAGCTTTGCCCGCTCCGAGAATTGCGCCAAGGACTTCAACAGCATGTCCCAAACATTCGGAGTGCACGAGGAGCTTCATCATATCAGGGAGGCCACCGTCATGGACATCGATCCACCGGCGCAGCAGAATGCCTCAGAGTTGTCATTCGATGCCAGCAAAGACACCCGAGAGCACCAGATCCACCCGACAGATCCAACCAAGACTGCACGGGTGTCGAATTCTCTCTCCCCCGCATAGGAAAGCCCGCTCGTCGAGTTCCTCCGTGAGCACTGGAGGATGTTCGCCTGGTGTCCAGCAGATATGCCAGGCATCCCCAGAGAACTCGCCGAGCATGAGCTAAAGATCTTTCCCAACGCGAAGCCGGTCAAGCAATCAATGCACCGGTACAACCCGGAAAAAGCCCGGTCAATGGGCGAAGAAATCAACCGTCTCCTTGAGGCAAAGTTCATCAGGGAGATCAAGGAAGCCACATGGCTTTCGCCACCGATCATGGTGGAAAAGAAGGACACCAAAATCTACAGGATGTGCATCGACTTCACGGCGCTGAACAAGCACTGCCCGAAAGACTACTTCCCTCTGCCTCGAATCGACCATATCATCGATTCTAATGCGGGATGCGAGCGCCTTTCATTCCTCGATGCGTACTCCGGGTACAACCAGATAAGGCTGGAGGTGGAGGACGAAGACAAGACGACGTTCATCGCCCCGCATGGGGTGTACTGCTACATGACAATGACTTTCGGGCTCAAGAACGCAGGAGCTACCTATCAACCGTGCATGCAGGCGTGCCTGAAGGAACAGATCGGTCGCAACATCGAGGTATACGTCGACGACATCGTCATCAAGACCGCAAAAGCAGACAGCCTGCTCGACGACCTGCGAGAAACCTTCGCCAATCTCGACCGCTACAGCATCAAGCTCAACCCAAAGAAATGCTCCTTCGGGGTGCCTACAGGCCAGCTGCTGGGCTACCTCATCTCCAAAAGAGGAATCGAGGGCAACCCAGAGAAGATCCAGGCCATTATCAACATGCAGCTGCCAAAAACGCTTCGATACGTCCAACAGTTGACGGGTCGACTAGCAGCACTTAGCCGCTTCATAAGCAAGCTAGGCGAAAAAGCTCTCCCCTTCTACCGGCTACTTCGGAAGACGGACAACTTCAAGTGGACAGAAGAAGCGCAGGCCACGTTCGACGATCTCAAGCGTCCTCTTTCGACATCACCAGTCCTAGTCACCCCCCGAGACAAAGAGCCAATGTTGCTATACATAGCAGCCACAAATCAAGTCGTCAGTTCGGTCCTTGTGGTTGAGCGTGCGGAGGATGGCAGAGAGTACGGAGTTCAAAGGCCGGTATACTATCTCAGCGAGGTCTTATCTCCGACCAAGCAGCGGTATCCCCACTACCAGAAGCTAGCATACGCCATCTACATGACGGGGAAGAAACTACCGCACTACTTCGAGTGCCATTCCATCATAGTGGTAGCTTCGAACCCAGTGTCCAGTATCCTCAACAACCCAGACGCCACAGGACGCGTGTTGCTATGGGGGATCACACTAGGACCCTGGGAAATCACGTACCAGCGCCAGTCAGCAATCAAGTCACAAGTCCTGCCAGATTTCATAGCCGAATGGACAGAAGCACAGATGCCTGAACTCCCGAACCTGTCGAATAGTTGGACCATATTCGTCGATGGGTCTAAGCGGGTCTCGAGAGCAGGAGCAGGAGTGGTCCTCGTATCGCCACAAGGGGACAAGATGCGCTACGTCCTCCGCATGCGCTTCACGAATCCATCGAACAACGAGGCAGAGTACGAAGCCGTTCTGCACGGCATGCGCATGGCGAAAGCCTGCGGGGCCACCCACATCAAGATTCATGGAGACTCGAACCTCATCGCCCAGCAAGTCATGAAGGAGTGCGATGCGACCTGTGCAAACATGGTCGCATATCGTGCCATGTACAACAAGCTCGAAGGCGACTTCGAGGGGTGCGAGGTAACACACATCGGCGGGGAAAGCAACGAAGAGGCAGACAACCTGGCCAACATCGGGTCGAGGTGCCTGCCGATACCGCCAGGAGTCTTCTTCGAGGAGATATTCGAGCGCTCTGTCAAGATCAAGCCAGCAATCGACCCGGCGTTAGCAACATGCTCGGGGGCTAAGCAGGCAAACCTCACCCCAGCAGCGGGAACAGAAGACCTCCCCAAGGACGCAGCTACAGTCATGCTCGTCGAAGCAGTCTGGACAAAGCCGTACCTAGCCTACCTGGCGCGAGGCGAACTCCCAGAGGATCCCATCCATCGTCGACAGGTCATGTGGTGCTCCAAGGCCTTCACAATAATCAACGGGGAACTCTATAAGCGTAGCACCACAGGGGTACTCCAACGGTGCATAGCGCAAGAGGACGAAATCACCCTCCTTCGAGAGATCCATGAAGGAACTTGCGGGCACCATGCCAGCAGTCGAGCTCTTGTCGCTAAGGCCTTTCGATCAGGGTTCTACTGGCTCTCGGCCCTCTACGACGCCAGGAACATCATCCAGCATTGTGAATCATGCCAGCTATTCGCCACCAAGCCTCACACAGCCGCGTCAGAGCTGCACACCATCCCTGTTGCCTGGCCCTTCGCACAATGGGGCCTCGATCAAGTAGGGCCCCTGCCCAAGTCATCTCGAGGAAGTCATACATACCTGCTGATACGTCTCAAACGTATCTATAATTTTTGATGCTCCATGCTTGTTTTTACACCATTTGTATATTGTTTCGTTACACTTAGTGGCATTTTTATACATTTTCCGGAACTAACCTATTAACGAAGTGCCACAGTGCCAGTTTCCTGTTTTCTGCTGTTTTTGTGTTTCAGAAGTGATACACAGGAAATATTCTCGGAATTGGACGAAACAAGTTCCTGAAGTCATATTTCACAGGGAAGCTTCCAGACATCCGAAGACCTAACGGAGTGGGGCCACGTGGGCCCCAGACACAGAAGCGGCGCGGCCACCCCCTGGCCGCGCCAGCCCCGTGTGAGGGGGCGTGGTCCCTCCTCTGACATCGCCCCTTCGCCTATATATACCCCCTGACGAGAAAAACCTAAGGACCCGATCAGTTTTCTAGAATACATCGCGATCCGCCGCCGCCGTCGACCCGAAGATCGGGAGGGTCCAGAAGCTCTTCCCGGCACCCTGCCGGAGAGGGGAATCGCCACCGGAGGTCTTCTTCATCGCCATGCTTGCCTCCGGAGCGATGAGTGAGTAGTCTACCTTGGACTATGGGTCCATAGCAGTAGTTAGATGGTTGTCTTCTCCACCATGTGCTTCATGTTTAGATCTCATGAGCTGCCCTACATGATTGAGATCACCGTTATGTAATTCTATGATGTTGGTTTGTTGGGATCCGATGAATATTGGTGTTTATGATTAAGTTGTTGTACTGAATTATATCTTTTGTTATCTCTATGTTGTTTATGATCTTGCATGCTCTCCGTTGTTAGTAGCTATCTTGGCCGAGTAGTTGCTAGTGACTCCAAGAGGGGGTATTTATGCTCGATAGTGGGTTCATGTCTCTATTTCACCTGGGGGAGTGACAGAAACCTCTAAGGTGGTAGATGTGCTGTTGCTACTAGGGAGAAAACAACATTCATATGCTCAAGGGCATATGCTTTGTTTACATTACACACTTTGCTTAATGCAATTATCTGTTGTTCGCAACTTAATACTTCTAGGCTGTTCGGATGATATCCCCGGGGGTGGATTATTAGTCATAGATGCAGTTGGATGGCGGTCTATGTATTTTGTTGTAATGCCCAGAGTAAATCTCATAGTGATCTTCTTGACATATCACGTTATCTTTATTCTATCAATTGCCCAACTGTAATTTGTTTACCCAGCATGTTATTTTATCTATGGAGAGACACCACTAGTGAACTGTGGACCCCGGTCCTATTTTAATCATATTGCAATCACCTGTTTACTTTTCCCGCACTGTTTACTTTACTCGTATTTTACTACTGTTTTCCACTCGATACACTCATAACCTTTGTTTCAAGCAAACCGGTGAGATTGACAACCTCATCGCAAGTTGGGAACAAAGTATTTGTTTGTGTGTGTGCAGGTTCCACAAACACCTTCAGTCGTCATCGTCTCTCTTCTCCTGATCGATAAACCTTGGTTTCTTAACTGAGGGAAAACTAGCCGCTACACTCATCATACCTTCCTCTTGGGGTTCCCAACGGGCTGGTCATCACCACGCACAAGGACTTACTGCTCCCACGTCAACTAAACGCCACAGTCTTTTCTGGCGCCATCACACGAGTAGCAGCTTCTTTTCTGGCGCCGTTGCCGGGGAAGAGAGAAGACTTCTGCGAGGGGAGTTCTTCGCACACACATTCTTTACTTTGTTATTTGTTTTGCTTTACTTTATTTTATTTTACCTGCATTGCTTTTTATATCAAAAACCCAAAAAAATTAGAATCCTTGGTAGTTGTTATTTCTTTACTTTAGTTTATCATGTTGTTCCCTGAGTTCGTTCTGGAGGACCTCTCTGTAGGGAGTGGTTCGATTATTGGCAAAAGTAACATTGAGGAGTTCTTTAATCACATTAGTATGCATGAGGAAGATGAGGAAAAGCCTTTGGTTGAGTTAGCTCCTAGCTATGAAGTTGCTTCTGCTCATTTAGTTCACATGTTAGAAGCTAGGTTTGCTAGTCTTAATTCTCCTATGCAATACATGTTCCTTAAGCTTCATGAAATTGAGGATCCCGAAAAGAAAGCTTTTATCTTAGAAACCTTGCGCACAGAGTTTAGAGATGTTGCAATTGAGGCTAGGAAAGTTTTTAAGAAGTTTAATAAGCTTGGCTCGCCTGTTAAGGTTGGTACACCCGATGATTTTAAAGTACCAATACTGTATGAACTTATAGGAATTCATGATGCTTGGGAAAAGAATTCCAGTTGGATTTGCCCTGAAAATCTTTTTGATGAGAGTAGCGTGCCAAAGCGTGATCGTAAAGGAGTTTCAAAAACTCAGTTGAACACATTTTCTTTCATTGTTGAAAAGATCTCTGCTGTTGATCTTAATGCTTCATCTGATATTACTTGATTCGCACTTTTCTGCGCCTAGCTCAAAGGCGTTAAAGAAAAGCACTCTTGGGAGATAACCCATTGTTTACTTTTCAGTACTTTTTCTTTTATTTGAGTCTTGGAAGTCATTACTACTGTAATGACCGCTCCTTATCTTGTTTATTTCGTTTTTGTGCCAAGAGAAGCCTCTAATTTGAGTGAGGTAAAGATTTGGGGTTATTGCTGTCCTGAAACTGTTTTCGGTGCTGCACCGTAAAAATTCGTGAAAATTCTCTGTATATCTTTTGGACCTGAGATTTCTTGTTCATATGCCCCAGGTTATATCCAAACTTTTCTTAGTTGAACACTTTTTGATTTGAGCAACATAAAATCCCTCAAAAATTCGTCCATTATCAGCTGTCCAGTTTTGACAGATTTCTGCCAATATTTGTTTTTGCCACTTTATCGCTTTCTTTTGAGTTCTTTTTTATCATGGAACTCTTGTGGAAGTTGCTACAGTAGTATATACTTTATATGTGGTGGTTTTGGGTTGAAACCTGAAGCTAAAAGAGGTTGAATATATTTTATGCTTACACTAATGTTGCTAATAGAATTGTGTTTAGTTTTGTATGAAGGAAGTTTTCAAGTGTAGGGATTGGAGAATGATGAGATGAGTTGAAGAATGGACAAAAGCTCAAGCTTGGGGATGCCCATGCATCACCCCAAGAAATATCCAAGAAGTACAGGCGTCAAAGCTTGGGGATGCCCCCGAGGCACCCCTTCTTCATCGGCAAAAATCAGGTCACCTTTCAAAACACTATATTTTTATTGCTTCATGCACTATGTGTTTTTCTTGGAGCGTCAGTTGTTTTAGTTTTCTTAGTTTGTTTAGTTTGTTTGCTGCAATAAATGGTTTGACCCCAACAAATTTCCCTTTGGAGGAGATGTACTCGTTTTCATTTGCAAAGAACGCTCTAGTTTTCACTCTTATTTAAAATCGAGTGTTCTACTTTTTCCGCTACTGCTTTTGGTTTTCGTTTTCGCCTTGATATGCGTTCAGATCTTGTCATATCTTTTCATCAAGGTGCATTTTTGCCTCTGATCTTTATTGGTTTTCATGAAAAGAGGTGTTTATAAAAATTTCAAATGGTGTTGGAAAAGAGAAAAAGCTTTGTGCAAAATAGTGGTACAAGAAGGAGCTTGTGTAGACTGCGGCTTAGGCTTTTTCATGTCATGCTTGATGTATTTTTGATAGTATGCTTAGTGGTTTTGCTGTAGCATGACTTGTCTCAAATAACTGAGATTGCTTAATGAGCCTTTGAAAAATCATGCGTTGTTTTTATTGTATGGAAGCATTATTTTGGTTTTCTCCTTGATACTTTATTTGGGTTGACTTGGCGCATGCTCACACATGTTAGACTCTTACAAAGTCGCCATTAGCCTTCATGATCATTTAGTTTTTGACTTTTGATGCCATCGTATGCTTCTTTTAATGTCGCTTTGTCGCTTTGCATGATTATGGCCATTACTGCTCTCTTAGTTGGTCGCTCCCAGTCTTTTGCTAGCCCTCACCTTGTACTGAGTATGAGCTCTACTCGTGCATCCAACTCCTAAAAGCCAAGTTTGCCATTGTGTCCACTATAAATTCCTATGCATGGTATTTGTAAGCCATTCCAAAGTAAAATTTTCGTGTGCTACCTTTCAAAAACCTTCAAAATACCTCTCGTTTTGTGACACTGTTTTCAGCTCATGGGGACGTAGTGGTCGGATTTGCTATCTTCCATATTGCTTATTCCAAAAAAGAAAAAAAAATGAAAAAAGAAAGAAAAAAGGCACTCCTCCAAAGAATGTGAATGTTGGAGGGCACCCGATGGAATCGGTTAGCCATGGTATGTGAAAGGAAAAGGTGGGGAGGAGTGCCAAGTTTTATAAAAAGAGCACAAGAGTGCCAATCTCTCTCTCAAAAACTTGCTTTATTTTTGTATGGAAGATAGTAAGAACCCCATTGCCAGTCGTTGACAAAGACAACCACCTCTCAAAATCAAGTTTTATCTCTGTTTTACAAATGAAAAGCTCTAGCACATGCTTAAATCACTGCTTCCCTCTGCGAAGGGCCTTTCTTTTACTTTTATGTTGAGTCACCACCTTCTTTCTTTATGCACCATTAAGAGAGCATAGTTGTCATTCTTAGTGTGATATGCATTGTCCCAAAGTTCATTGATTGACTCATATTGTTGGTTTCACTTGTTCTTAAATTATTTGTATCTAGTCGCCCTCTTAAACTTTGAGGTGTCCTATGCATTTATGTTTTGCTCTCTTTGTAGGACAAGCTGAAAACCATTTGTATGTTTTTCCTTATGATTTGAACACACGTTTGACTTTCATTGTTTCATTATCATGATCTTTTGTGTGTGTTCATTTGCATGTTTACAACATGGTTGCTAAGTTCTTATTGTCATGATTATATCTTTCATGCCCATGTTTTAAGTTCTATTGATCCCAGCTCACCAATGCTTACATATATGATCAAGATTGTGTAGGTGCATGTCACCTCAAAAATTATTCTTTGTTATCACTTACATACTCGAGGACGAGCAGGAGTTAAGCTTGGGGATGCTTGATACGTCTCAAACGTATCTATAATTTTTGATGCTCCATGCTTGTTTTTACACCATTTGTATATTGTTTCGTTACACTTAGTGGCATTTTTATACATTTTCCGGAACTAACCTATTAACGAAGTGCCACAGTGCCAGTTTCCTGTTTTCTGCTGTTTTTGTGTTTCAGAAGTGATACACAGGAAATATTCTCGGAATTGGACGAAACAAGTTCCTGAAGTCATATTTCACGGGGAAGCTTCCAGACATCCGAAGACCTAACGGAGTGGGGCCACGTGGGCCCCAGACACAGGGGCGGCGCGGCCACCCCCCTGGCCGCGCCAGCCCCGTGTGAGGGGGCGTGGTCCCTCCTCTGACATCGCCCCTTCGCCTATATATACCCCCTGACGAGAAAAACCTAAGGACCCGATCAGTTTTCCAGAATACATCGCGATCCGCCGCCGCCGTCGACCCGAAGATCGGGAGGGTCCAGAAGCTCTTCCCGGCACCCTGCCGGAGAGGGGAATCGCCACCGGAGGTCTTCTTCATCGCCATGCTTGCCTCCGGAGCGATGAGTGAGTAGTCTACCTTGGACTATGGGTCCATAGCAGTAGCTAGATGGTTGTCTTCTCCACCATGTGCTTCATGTTTAGATCTCATGAGCTGCCCTACATGATTGAGATCACCGTTATGTAATTCTATGATGTTGGTTTGTTGGGATCCGATGAATATTGGTGTTTATGATTAAGTTGCTGTACTGAATTATATCTTTTGTTATCTCTATGTTGTTTATGATCTTGCATGCTCTCCGTTGTTAGTAGCTATCTTGGCCGAGTAGTTGCTAGTGACTCCAAGAGGGGGTATTTATGCTCGATAGTGGGTTCATGTCTCTATTTCACCTGGGGGAGTGACAGAAACCTCTAAGGTGGTAGATGTGCTGTTGCTACTAGGGAGAAAACAACATTCATATGCTCAAGGGCATATGCTTTGTTTACATTACACACTTTGCTTAATGCAATTATCTGTTGTTCGCAACTTAATACTTCTAGGGTGTTCGGATGATATCCCCGGGGGTGGATTATCAGTCATAGATGCAGTTGGATGGCGGTCTATGTATTTTGTTGTAATGCCCAGAGTAAATCTCATAGTGATCTTCTTGACATATCACGTTATCTTTATTCTATCAATTGCCCAACTGTAATTTGTTTACCCAGCATGTTATTTTATCTATGGAGAGACACCACTAGTGAACTGTGGACCCCGGTCCTATTTTAATCATATTGCAATCACCTGTTTACTTTTCCCGCACTGTTTACTTTACTCGCATTTTACTACTGTTTTCCACTCGATACACTCATAACCTTTGTTTCAAGCAAACCGGTGAGATTGACAACCTCATCGCAAGTTGGGAACAAAGTATTTGTTTGTGTGTGTGCAGGTTCCACAAACACCTTCAGTCGTCATCGTCTCTCTTCTCCTGATCGATAAACCTTGGTTTCTTAACTGAGGGAAAACTAGCCGCTACACTCATCATACCTTCCTCTTGGGGTTCCCAACGGGCTGGTCATCACCACGCACAAGGACTTACTGCTCCCACGTCAACTAAACGCCACAGTCTTTTCTGGCGCCATCACACGAGTAGCACCTGCTGGTCGCGGTGGACAAATTCTCCAAACGGATCGAAGCTGTCCCGGTCACCAATCAAGAGGCGACCACGGCGGTCAAGTTCTTCGAGTCAATCGTCTACCGGTACGGCGTACCGAACAGCATCATCACCGACAATGGCACCAACTTCACCTCGGGCAAATTCCAAGAGTTCGCCAAAAACCTTGGTATCAAGATCAAGTACGCCTCGGTAGCGCATCCAAAGTCCAACGGCCAAGTCGAAAAGGCCAACGGGCTCGTCTGCGCAGGCCTGAAGAAGCGACTCCTTCGACCCCTCAAACGCGCGGCAGGCGCTTGGGTCGAGGAACTGCCTTCGGTCTTATGGAGCCTGCGGACTACGCCCAACTCTTCGACCGGCTACACGCTGTTCTTCCTGCTTTTCGGTGCAGAAGCAGTGCTACCTATGGACGTGCGCTACTGTGCGCCCCGCGTGGTGGCCTACGTCGAGGAGGACGCAAAAAAGGCATTGGCAGATGCCCAAGACCTGCTGGATGAAGCTCGGGACGTCGCCCTCGCCCGCTCGGCAGTTTACCAGCAAAGCCTCCACAATTACCACAGCAGACGGGTACGCGGACGGTCCTTCGAACCAGGCAACCTTGTACTTTGCCTCAAGCAAACAAGCACGTCGAAGCTGGAGCCACCATGGGTAGGCCCACACCTCATCCACGAAGCAATCCCAGGAGGCGCGTATCGGCTACGCGACCCCAAGACGGGGAAGGACATTGACAACCCGTGGAACGCACAACAGTTGCGTCGGTTCTATCCTTAGAATCAGCACACTTCCGCCCCCCCCCATCTCTATGTAATTAAGCGTCGCCAGCAGACCACGCTGCTACTCCAAGTTGATGTGGGAGCAAACTGTCCTTGTGCGTGGTGAATAACCAGCCCATTGGGAACCCCAAGAGGAAGGTATGATGAGTGCAGCAGCAAGTTTTCCCTCAGTTAAGAAACCAAGGTTTAATATCGTTCAGGAGAGGAGAGACAATGACGACTGAAGGTGATGCTTGCTAGTTTGCGACAGCAGCGGACAATTTATATATGGCGCCTCGTCCAAGCTTTGCTTGCTAGCTGCAACGTGGAACCTGCACACACACAAACAAATACTTTGCTCCCAACTTGCGATGAGGTTGTCAATCTCACCGGTTTGCTTGAAACAAAGGTTATGAGTGTATCGAGTGGAAAACAGTAATAATATGCGAGTAAAGTAAACAGTGCGAGAAAGTAAACAGGTGATAGCAATATGATGGAAATAGGACCGGGGTCCACAGTTCACTAGTGGTGTCTCTCCATAGATAAAATAACACATGCTGGGTAAACAAATTACAGTTGGGCAATTGATAGAATAGAGATAACGTGATATGTCAAGAAGATCACTACGAGATTTACTCTGGGCATTACAACAAAATACATAGACCGCCATCCAACTGCATCTATGACTAATAATCCACTCCCGGGGATATCAATCCGAACACCCTAGAAGTATTAAGTTGCGAACAACAGATAATTGCATTAAGCAAAGTGTGTAATGTAAACAAAGCATATGCCCTTGAGCATATGAATGTTGTTTTCTCCCTAGTAGCAACAGCACATCTACCACCTTAGAGGTTTCTGTCACTCCCCCAGGTGAAATAGAGGCATGAACCCACTATCGAGCATAAATACCCCCTCTTGGAGTCACTAGCAACTACTCGGCCAAGATAGCTACTAACAACGGAGAGCATGCAAGATCATAAACAACATAGAGATAACAAAAGATAAAATTCAGTACAGCAACTTAATCATAAACACCAATATTCATCGGATCCCAACAAACCAAACATGTAGAATTACATAACGGTGATCTCAATCATGTATGGCAGCTCATGAGATCTAAACATGAAGCACATAGTGGAGAAGACAACCATCTAGCTACTGCTATGGACCCATAGTCCAAGGTAGACTACTCACTCATCGCTCCGGAGGCAAGCATGGCGATGAAGAAGACCTCCGGTGGCGATTCCCCTCTCCGGCAGGGTGCCAGGAAGAGCTTCTGGACCCTCCCGATCTTTGGGTCGACGGCGGCGGCGGATCGCGATGTGTTTTGGAAAACTGATCGGGCCTTAGGTTTTTCTCGTCGGGGGGTCTTTATAGGCGAAGGGGCGATGTCAGAGGAGGGGCCAGGCGGCCACACACGGGGGTGGCGCGGGCCAGGGGCTGGCCGCGCCACCTGTGCGTGTGGGCCCCTGGTCCCTCGCCTCCTACTCTCCTTCGGATCTCTGGAAGCTTCCGGGTAAAATAAGACTTCAGGAACTTGTTTCGTCCAATTCCGAGAATATTTCCTGTGTATCACTTCTGAAACACAAAAATAGCAGAAAACAGGAAACTAGCACTGTGGCACTTGTTAATAGGTTAGTTCCGGAAAATGCATAAAAATGCCACTAAGTGTAACGAAACAATAGGCAAATGGTGTAAAAACAAGCATGGAGCATCAAAAATTATAGATACGTTTGAGACGTATCACACGCTCAACCATTGCGCCCTCGGCGCCAAGCAATAAAGTAGATTTCCTCACATCATTGTTTAACCCACACTTGGGGGCTTCGCCTTAAAAAATCGCCTTTTGACCTACGCTCGGGGGCTTCGCCGTTTGACCTACGCTCGGGGGCTACGCCCTTCGACCTGCGCTCGTGGGCTTCGCCCTTCGACCTACGCTCGGGGGCTTCGCCCTTCGACCCGCGCTTGGGGGCTTCACCCTTCGACCTACGCTCGGGGGCTTTGCCCTTCAACCTACGCCCTAGGGCTTTGCCTCTTGACCTACGCTCGGGGGCTTCACCCTTCAACCTACGCCCGAGGGCTTTGCCCCTTGACCTACATGACCCCTCAAAATTTGCACAAAGTACTCCGAAGAATCTCCAACGAGACATACACACACAAGAGACAAGCTAGATTCAGATATTTGGCCAAGTCATTGCGCCGCGACGCCCTGATTCGCCCTCTGATGATCACTCTCGGTGATAATCTGTCGGGCGATACAATCAGCTGTGTCCTTACAAGCAGCATAGTGAGAATCCATGTCAACACGGCCGCTGGGAGTTGGAGGGAGCGTCTTCAGCAGCTCCAAGTCAATCTCAGGGTAATGAACACGCACGAAGGATAGGGCGACCAGAGCCCCGCAGCGCAAATGTTCTCGAACAAAGGAGTAGACAGCATCGCCATTCTCGAATCGATCAAGCAGCGCAGGTAGACCTTCGGGTTGCTTGTTCAGAGGAAACATCGCCTCATGCACGAGCGCGAGGGCAATGCGGCTCGTTTCGGCCAGTACTCCAGCCTGGGCGATCCTATCTTGGAGGATTGTCAACTTCAACGCCTTCGATCGGTCAGCCCAGAAACTGTCAGCAATCGAATTAGCGTGCGTCTGGGCCGCTCGAAGATGCACATTCACGCGCCGGGCTTCGGCTTCTGTGTCAAGGCATACATCTGCCGAAGAGGAAAGAATGTCATACTCGACAGGCTTAGACCGCAAAGCAAATCAAGATCTTCGAAGACTCACATTTCATGGCTTTCCCAAGGTTCTCGACCTCCTCAAGAAGGAACCTTTCGGCATCCGCAGCCCGCGACGCCTTGGAAAGGGCAACATCGACCTTAGCAGTAACTGTTTTCAGTTGATGTTGCGTGTTCTTGAGCTGGTCGCGCAATGATCGAATTAAAGATAATTCGCTCATGGAAGGTGCTCTCCTCTCAACAACGCTGGAAGAACTAGCAACTGTTTCATACGAAACAGGCCAGGCATTTGAGATCGCGGACGAATCCTGCACAAGAGGGCCCCGGTCATACATAGTCATCGGGAACCAGACATCAAACATATGTAGAATACGTCAAAGGAAGATGACAAAATAGAAGCAGCAAGTTTACAGCAAGCAATGTTCACGAATTAAACAGCAGCCTTCGATATGGCATCACAAAGTCAATTACAGAGACACGACAGAGGCATCGGCTAAATTATGCAGAGCTGCCAGCGGCCTTGCTAGACGGTGCGCCGGAGGCACTGCGCTTTCGGGCTTTCGCTGCCGCCCTCCTTTCATTCCGTTCCACCAGAAAGCTCATCATCCGAGCAGACAAGTTGCGGGCGCGCTCAAGATATCCTTTCGGAGCAATGTCACATCCGTCCTTATCCTTCGGATACGTGCCCGTGACCTTGTCCTCGTCGAACTCAACCCCGTGCATCATCATCATAGAGAAGACAGACTCAGAGCCAATAGTTACCTATCAGTGAACCGCGGCAACTAAAGGATCCTCACCGTTCGCCTTCACCGCCAGGGCTTCGAGGATGCCGGCCATAGTATTGCTGGTCGAGTCAGGGATGGAGACGTCGTGAATGAGGTCAAGTGTCGACCACACCTTCGCCAGGAGATCACGCGCTTCCTGACAGAGGCGCTCGACGCTGCCAACGCTGGATTCGAGCCCAGCCGGCTCCTTCATCGCCCCGGCGTCCAATTCGGCAGCAGCTTCACACAGAAACAAGGTCCTCAGTCTATGATGGATTTCATCGGCGTGAGATAATCACTCAAAGGATAGCGAAAGCTTACCACGCAAAATATCGAGGGAGGTCTACAAGCGCTGATGCAGATCTTTCTCCCTCGATTCAGCTTCCAGATGGCGCGCTTCAGCAAGTTCCTGGGCCTTGGTCGATTCGGCTTTGAGCCGGGCAACTTCGTCAACCAGCCCATCAGCTTTGGCCTGCAGCTCGGATTTCTCTACCGCAAGATCATCTAGTTGTGCTTTTAACGACGTCTTGTCGGTGGCAGCCTGCGTCGCAATGCCTGTTCATTTAGGGAGTAGAGCATTAGAAAAGGAAGCAAAAGCCTCAGAACAACGTATCAGATGGGTCGAATCGGTACTTACATCGCACGTCTTCGAGCTGTGCGGATAACTGCCGGTTCTCTTCCTCCAGCGCAAGAAAGTCCTTGCACACCTTCGATAGCTCCCTGACAACGGGCTGAACAAGCAGAAGCATAAATGAGATCTCGAATAGCTGTTTGGAGGGCAAGCCCAAGTGTAAACACTTAGACTCACCCTCGGGGGCTACTGATATGCAAACATGAGAATCGTAAAGTCAGGGTTTTCGGGCTTACATGGCTCTTAGGGCCGAAAGGCTCACCGGAGGAAGAAACTAGAACCAGCTCGGGCTCAATCTTCCTTTTCTTCGGAGGGGACGGCGGCTTTGGGTGATCATCTCCTGGCGCGGCGTCCCCAGCTGCCTTCTCCTGTGAGTCCGCGGTCTGCTCAAGAGCGGAGTTGTGGGGTCGGACTTCAAATCGGTCGCGATCGCACTGGCTTTGCCGTGGTCTCCTCAGTTGAAGATCTGAAGCCGGAGTCGAAGGCAAAACGATGTAGTCAGTCAAAGACGAAATTGCATTGCATGGAAGTTTGACAGAGAAACTTACGAGGCATCAAGGCCGAATTTGGGAAGGATTTTCTTCCCGGATCGAGGAGGAGGGCGGCTGTCCAGAGGCATGGCTGGAATCGCGCTGCCGTCGTCATCGCCAGAAGAGAAGTGAGTGTCGTCGAGATCTTCCGAATCATTGACGACATCAACAACTTGTTTACTTTTCTTCGATGCTCGTGACGGCGGCAGAGCAGCGGAGTTCGATTCTTCCGGGACCTCGACGAAATCGCGCCCTGGATATTCACCGGCTTCAGGCTGGGGCGGATAGCACTGGGCCACATTGATAACCTGAGCAAGCATCTTTCATCACTTTTGATCCAGTTCAACAAACAAGAAATGTTTGGCTAAAGATAACGAGCGTACCTCGGTGCGGGGGAACGCCTTGCTAAAGGCCACTGCGCCGAAGATTTTTGGCACGAAAGCCTTCTTCTTGATGTTGGTAACAACGCGCACGCACTCGTTGATCTCTGCTTCGTGCAGCTCATCGGGAGAAATTCGTGTCGAGTCCCGGCGATCGCTGTAATCCCACATGCAGTGGGCTCGAGCAGCGAGCGGCTGGACCCGGCGCTCTATGAAGGTTCGAATGAGCTGGATACCCGAAAGCTCTTTCTTTGGTGTGGCTCGAAGCTGCTGGATTTTCTCCATCAGAGGCTCCATGATCTTCATTTCCTCGTCGGAAAGCTCATGCCTCCAAGACACCCGCGGTCAAAGGACGGTGGTGGCCCAAAATTCCTCGAGCCCGAAGTCTTCGCCAGCAGAGGACTTGTCCTTGGCGTAGAACCATTTCGTTCTCCAGCCGGGGTTGTTCTCGGGCGTCTAGAGATTGAAATATGGCACCTCCGGCCGCACCTGGCAACTGAAGCCGCCGGTTTGGTAGCGCAGTGGGTGTCAGATGGCGAAAATCCGGCGCCAAAGCGCCCAATGGGGTTCGATCCCCAAGAAGCATTCACAGAGCGTGATAAAACACGCAATGTGCAGAATTGTATTGGGATTCAAATCATAGAGCTGAATCCCATACGCGAAAAGAAGTCCGCGAAGAAAAGGGTGCGGGGGGAGAGATAGTCCCCGCAGCATAAAGGCCAAGAAGATTACCCGGAAGCCTGGAGGGGGCCAGGGGACGATTTCCGGACCGACGGCGAGCGATTTCGCCGGGTCGTTCTTGAGGAGGCCCATCTTCTCAGTGTGGGATAGTTCCTTGTCCCCAACCTTGGTCTGCACCCAGTTGCCGATGACGGAGGTGTAGGCATCCGCGGTTTAGGCCTTCTTGGCGGCGGCGCCGGCGGCGGGGCTGGTCGCGGTTGAACCTCTCTTGCCCATGGAGTCAGTGCGCGGCAAGGGCTCTGTGAATGGAGATGGGAGAGAGGAGTAGCAGGAGCAAAGTGCGAGGAAGAAGACGATGGCGGCGGAGTGGGGTGAACTATTACCCTTCTACGGCCATTTTTATCTTATTCCTGGAAAATCATGATTGATCCTAGCCGTTCACTACGAAGTGAAAATGGTAGAGCAGATCTGGTCGTCCACGTGTCAGCACCGTGGGAGCCGCGGCCTCCACTACGCGCGGTAATTAAGGAGACTGGGTGGATTTTTCTCACCCACGCGCGGGACGTGCGGTCAAACTCAGTCAACAGCCATGGACGCGCGAGCAGGGGGGCCCACAAGACGTTTGGTCTTGTCAATGTCAGTCTATACTGGCAGAGGATGGTGTGACAACTCGAAGAATCCAAGCGTCGTCATTGACGTCATGGCTCGCGGAGCGGATTCCTTGGGAATTAAAGGACAAGCTCGATCTTGGGTCCTAATATTTTCAAGGTATGTGCCTTTCGGGACTAGCTCTTTTGGAACTGTGTTTTTTCGCGAAGCTTTTTCTCGTCCTTTTTGAAGATATTGCCTTTCGAGCGGCTTTTTTCCATACTTTCGAGCCTTCAGAGTTTTTCGAGTGAGTTTCTCAGCATGACCACTCGAAGAGATTCTGATGCTTTAATCGGTACCATTTTGGCATTCGAGGGGGAGTTTTCACTCTCGAATTATTCGCCACGGGCCAGCAGAGCCTCCAAGCATCTTTGATCGGGGGTATCGATTCCCCTAAGCCCCCGTATTTGGGCAGGATGTGTCGCCTCGGCTTTCGATTGGAGATTTGCAATCTCTCGAATTACAATCTGGCTAGCAACGCCCTCTCATCGTCTAAGTCATGGTTGTTGATACTTGGGTCCGGCCGGCATAGCCGCAAATTCACTCGAGTAATGACTTCGTCACTTTATACGATTACTGTCGACACAGCATCTAATCATGGGCTGCAGTCCCCAGGTTACTTTTGGCTCGGGGCCAGCAGTGCCTCAACTACGATTCAGGGTGGCTTTAGCCCCACGAATCCAATTTCATACTCACACATGCACTCAAAATTCCCAGATTCTGGTGGCAATATACCAATTCAGATGCCGTATGTCAAATACGAAGGTAAGTCCACGGTTTGCAATACCAGATGGCCCGGTATTCATATCAAGCGCGCTCTGCTGAGAAATTTTCCATACCTTCGGTATGAAGTTTGCACCGATGGACGCATCGGGAGCCCCACACTGAACTGGGCTTCGACCCCGTAAGTCCAACGCGGCTCGGGTCGAGGTAGCGCCAGCCCACGCGGGTTCGAGTCGGGGGACTCGAATCTGAGTAAGCTAACCGAATGTTTTTGCGGCTATGCAATTAACTGAGACCCGGCGTGAGTCTCAGGCCGGTTATGCGTATCCCTCTGCAAACCAAGCTAAACATTTTTGAGGCCCAGAATGAGCTCAGAATGAGCGCTACTCGAATCAGCCACATTTGTTAGATGCATCCTTTGTATAATTGCTATGCTTCGGTGCTTTTTCAGGAAAGGCGAATATGGTCTCGTGCAGTCAAAGGGAGGCTCGAGTTAGAGTCCCTACCATAGTCTTCGACTATCCCAGGCACTCGGGAGCTACTGACAAAGGAATGACAAATAGGCCCTCGACATTCGCCTACCTGATTTTCGGCCCAGGAGAGATTGTTGTCGAAGGAGTTGCGAGGCCCATAAGGACAGTGGCTGGACGCGGCCCAGGAGCTACACTTGGCGTGCAAGCAAGGATTCGAAGAGTTCAAGTTGAGTTAGTCCTCGGTTAGGTCTTATTCGAAACCGATCCGATCTGTATTTTTCTTGAGGGACAATCCTGAGACCCAGCTTTCGCATATAAAAGGCTAGGAGGGAGGTCCCGAAACCCTAGACACTTTTCACCACCTCACGCCAGAGCGCTCGATACTTAGAGCTCTCTGCCTCGGCTAGATCCAATCTACGCCACCATTGTAACACCTCCATCAAAGCCACCCCATCAATAAAAAGTCAGACAAGCAGGACGTAGGTCATTACCCTACCAAGGGGGGCGAACCTGGGTAAAACCTCGTGTTCCTCTGTTTTCGTCTGATCGCCGTCGAGTTCGCCGGATCCCACAATACGCTCCATAGATCGAAAGCCCTCAAGCATGAGCATTGCCGGGGTAGAACCTCGTCATCAACGTAATAATTTTTTACTGATTACCACATCGAGCTCGCGAATCACAAATTCCAGTAATATATAGTCATGATGCAAAATTAGTTCATAGACAACCTCTCGCTTTTTTTTGCAAATAAATCACAGCGATATCCCACACATTTTTTAGGTGGAATGAAGAAGGGGACATGATCGAAGTGACTTGCGCATGGCCCTACATAGATTAAACGTAACTATCGCGTGAATTGGCTCCGCGCTTGAAGACCGTTCCACCCGAAGGGAAACTAGTAGGTACCACCCGATCAATTCATACCACCAATTCTCTCGGGGATACCTCTTGCGGGCTTGACGCACAAGCGTGTTGTATTTTTGCTTATGCCAAGACATCGCAACTCGCATGAGTTTCCTCGGTTGCTAAATTCAGGTGAGGTTCGCCCGTTCTTTTTATTTCCTTCTTGTCTCCTTTTCCTTCTTTCTTGATTTCTTTCCTCCTTTATGTTGTGTTATTTTGTGAAATAACTTGAATTCAAATCTTTCACTTGCTTCAGCTACTCATGCTACAAATGTGGGAGCAGCAATTCTGTTCCTTTGGGCTTTTGAGGAGCGGGAGAAATTGTTGGAATTCTATGAAAAGGTCCTCGTAGCTAGGATGCATGCCAGTTTCATACGACCTGATGGAGTAGCACAAGACATGCTACTTGGCTTATGTCAAGATATTCATTCCTCCACACAACAATTTGCTTCCTGTATCGAGAAATTAGAGGAGATGTTAACCGGCAGTGGTATGTGGAAACAACAATTAGTGGATGTTGGTACTATCACTGCATTATATTCTAACCTGACTTACTTCCACTAAAAGAAGAGTTAACATGGTAAAGCTCAAATCCTACTTTACTTAGTTTCATCATCCTGTAAGGATATATCTTATTAATTGACATCATCACCACTACCACTTGCTTGCGGCTATTTAATAGTTATTTATTTATTTTTTATATAACAATGTTAGATAATTTAGTACAAATGAAAGTAGAAAATTTGTACGAAGTCATCGATATTTTTTTTCGCTTTGGAGGGAGCAGGCAGGTTTATGCCAGGACGTCTGCGTCTGCGATTAAAGGCCAGGCCCAATCCAGCGACCTGATCTCTGCGTCCGCTTGGGCCCATAGAGTTCTGGGCTTTTTCCGGCCTTTTCTCCCTTGATAGAAAGGGCGTTGGAGTCCGGGCGGCGGAAGGCAAACGTTAATTCGAGGCGAGGCGGCGGGGATCCGAAGGAACCCAAGTCGGCGATGGCAGCGTCACGATACGCGGCGGCGGCGAGGAAGCTGATCCTTCTCGAGTGAACGCAACCGTCCATTATCTCACGTCGGCTCGCGCCAAGGTCCGTCCACACCAGCAGTCCACCCGCCTCTTCTCCCGCCGCCGGTTCGCAAAACAGCGGCACGTCCAAGGCGATCCCGCCGGCCTCTTCTCCACCCCGTGGTGCACCAACGGCCGACAAGGAGGCCAAGATCCTCAGGTTCCAGAAGGAGCTCCAGAGCAAGAAGCAGGAGCTCTACGATCTGCTCTCTGAGGTGGAAGATAACAGATACTACATGCCTTAGAGCATCTCCACTCATACGCCCGACGAGGCCCCCGGTACGCGTTTTTTTTTTCATCCGGACGGCGTAAATCGGCCCAGTCGTGCCCCCGGATCCTCGTTTTCGCCCGGATCTGGACCTTCATCCATCCGACGAGCCCAGGCCATCCCCGGCCTTCCGGGGCGCGCTCGGGGACTCCGGACGAAAGAAACGCGCGCGAAAAGGCGAGGAAAATTCCCGTGCGTCGTGTGGCCCCGACCTGTCGGTGAGAGTGGGCGGTCGTCGTCCTCATCGTCTCGTCTTCCGCGCATCGTCTTCCCCGCACGCATCGTCTTCCGCACGCTGTAAAGGCTGTCGCCGATGGCCGGCCAGCCACGCGGCGAGGCGAGTTAATGCCAGCGCGCCTAACGCGGCCTACCGCGTCTGGCCGGCCACATTCGCCCGCAACCATCTTCCCCAGTCGACCAGCCCACCTCGTCTACTCATCCTCGAGCTCGATCAATGGCGGGGTACCCTTCCGACGAGGATGGCGCGGCGAACAACGGCTTCGGCCGAAGATCGCTGCACCAGTGGGAGGGACGCCTCCTGCACGCCGCCGGACTTCCGGGCGCCTGGAGGATGGCGCCTGAGCGCCGGCGGCATCCCCATCCCGCCGCCGCCGACGGGAGCGGCCCTCGACGCCGCCATCGACGAGGTCCTAGAGACCATGTCGGACGAGCAGCGCGCCGACCCGCGCTTCTACCCGGACAACCGGGAGGCGTGGACGGCCTTCTTCCGCCGCCGCTACGAGCGGGAGCTGGCGGCCTATGACGGCCCGCCCCCTCCTCCGGCGCGCAACAACGCCGCCGGGCGCCGCCGCTGGTGGAGCGCGCCCGGCAGGACGCTCGAGTTCGTCCTTGAGCACATCGAGAACGGGAACGACCCCGTCCTCGAGATGCCGTCAGCGCCGCGTCCGACGCTCTCCCGCCGCCGCGGGAGCTCTTGGATGCCACGCCGGATGGCATCCGGCTCCTCCGGGTCGGCGACAAGGTCCGGATCACTGTCCTCGGCATCGACGCCGAGGACCGTGAAGAAGGAGCCGGCGACCGCGCCTCGCCGCAACAGCGGCGCCCTCGTCATCCGTGAGGGAGGGGGGCGCACCGCGTCGCCGCCGCGCCGTCGCAAGGCGAAGAAGGATGCCGCCGCCAAGGCCGCGTCCGACCTCGCCGAGGCGGAGGCGAGGCGCGCCGAGGAGGCGGCAACGGAGGAGGCCATCCAGCGCTCCCTCCGCGACGTCGTCCCCGCCGAGAACACCATGCCGCTCGACGCGGCACTGGAGTGGTCTCGGCGGGAGTGGGAGCAGCAGCGGCGACTGCTGGACCTGGCCGCCGCACAGCGTCGCGCCGCCGCCGCCACGCTTCCTCGACGCGGCGCGCTGCCCGTCGTCAAGCTGGAGGAGTCCAGCGACGACGAGCTCTATCGCCCAACGCCGCCACGTTTCGGCGACGCTGGGCAGGGCTCCAGCCGCCAGGCGTCGCCGCCGCAGGACAACGACTCCTCCGACGACGATGACGGTGACTACACGAAGATGTACCGCCGTTTCGGCATATAGATCGTCGTGGTTAGGTCCGGCCGAATTCGAATATATAACGAATTCGGCCTATTTATATAAAATAAGTCTATATTTCGCCTATATAATATAAATATCTCTAATTTTCGTCAAATTTCGTCAAAGTTCGCCGCTTTTCGTCAACTTTTAATTTGAATTCAAAAAGCACCCTGGGCTCGCCGCTAGAAACATGGGTCTCCCCAAGCCGAAATTTACATCCATCCGGCGCTAAATAGCGCCGGATTTCGGCCTGGGGGCCTTCAACAGCTGGAGATGCTCTTATACCTGGCGCGTGATCATAGATCGGATCCGGAACGTGAAGCTGCTCCAGAATCTCTTCATGGAGGTCGCCCATAATCCGCTCGACGACAAGTGGGAGTTCTACCGGAAGGTTGGAGTGTTCAACTTTTTGGGGCTCTTCGTGGCGAGTGCCGTGACTACTGTCTGTCTGGGCTGTAATACTTGGAGTTTAATTGCTGGATTTTTTGCTATTAATATAGGAGCCAACTATGAATCTGTAGCTAGGTTCTGGGTCTCAAACAAAAAGAATTCAGCTCTAAACTCTATTACATCTGCTACCTTATGGTGCATTTGGAAATTTAGAAATAGCATGGTGTTTAACAATGTTCATTGGCTAAACATCAAACAGGTTTGGTTTTTGCTGATGAGGACTGTGAAACATTGGAGTTCTCTGAGTCAAGGGGTCCATGCAGAGAAGATGCTGGCATTCTGCCACTTCTTGTCCCAGAAGCTCTACGCTCGGATCCAAATCTGTGGCTGACCAAGGCTCCAGCAGTAGCAAGCACGGACTTGCTCCTGCCTAGCCATATGCTGGACAATCTCAAGATCTCCGACCTCCAGTCCGGGTTCCTAGGCTTCCCTCTCAGAGACGCAAACCCCTGGGGCAAGAAGACGGCAACGCTGAGTCCCTCGACGCCTCTGGATGCAAGCTGCTGGTCCCCTGCTCCTGATGTGACTCGCCACTGAAGAAGCTGAAGCATGACGGTGGCTCGCTCACCTGGAACGCCATGATCCAGCCCGAGACCCGCTCTCCAGCCGCTACTCAGTAGTTATTTTACTCTGCTTTTCGTCTGTAATAAAATAAAAGCCTGGAGCTTGCAAACCTTGTAGCAGAAGAACTCCTTTTATTGTTGTTTCGTTTTGGTGAACTCTGTAACGCAACTTGGTTTCATTTTTAATGGAGCCGGGGATATCTCCCTGTTGATCTAAAAAAAACTGTCTGGGCTGTCAAGGTGTTTGATAAAAAGCGGGACAAAGATCCAGAATAAGAGAATGTGAATGCAGCCTGTGCAGACATGTGAGGTCGTTAATTATGCCATGCTTGTAATAGCCATTTTCGTGGTCTTGCTTAAGTTTCATGTTATCTTGATGTTATTATTTGGTTTGTGGTTGTGTTTGTATGCCTATTCAAGAAGTTGAAACACCATCAATCGGCCCAGCTGCATGGTTCTGCAAGCAGAAAAACTGAAAATGAACTGACCTGATGTTTTCTTCTTGGCACGATGTGATCGCTTTCGTTTGTGCGCTGGCTGTTTGAGATTGATTTCGCTCGGGTGGGTGGGCGGGTGATGGCGACGACGACCTGTCGAGTCTTGGTTACACACACGCCACAGGTACGTACGTCCGAGCTGCTGGCCTTCTTGTCTGATTTGGCCGACCCGGGTAACAGTGGAAGTGGTTCCGGGTCCGGCCTGATCACCGTTACACTGTCGTGGCCGTCAATGTCTAGACGAGCTCGAGCACCCAAGCGGCCAACCATGGCCAGGAAAACAAATTGAGCTAAGTTCAATGCATGACTACGACAGTTGCTGAATGCTCCTACTACTGCACATCTTGTGATCTTTTGTTGCACGGAAATGTCAAGGCCGGCCGGCAGTGGCGAAGGACGAAAATAATTTGAGATAGGGCAAATTCTAAAAGGATGATGTGAAGATAAATATAGTCTCGAGATATTAATGACATACATCATTGTAATACAACCTCTTATTACAATAAAAATGAAAATATGTTTTACTATGAGTAAAATCTTTAACATATCAATAATTCTATCGATTAAGACTTCTGAATATCCCTAGTTCAATGTAACTCATCATCATCAGGTCATCAAGAACCCATCGCGGAGCGGAACTCAGTCTTGATGATCTTTATCATCAAAAAAGCACTATCAAAATTTTCATTGCCACTAGTAAAAGCAATGCTAGCTTAATGAAGTGATAAACCGCAGGAAATTTGACAAGCCCTTCATATGTCAAGACAATCTCTTAAGTGTTTAATTCTTCAAAAAAAAGTATAATGAATAGCTAAGATTAATCTATATATTCTCATATTCATAATTATTCATTATAAACCTCCGTAAGGCGAGCAATCTTATTCATGTTAAACCTAGAAAATGAACCTTTTGAGTCAAGATAACTAAAATTCTTAAGCAACTATCAAGATGACTCATTAAATCGATGGTTAAAATCTGTGATAAGAGAGTCTATAGGAAGTATCCAAAAATACCCTCAAATCCTACTTAAATATCCCACATAAGAATTGTTGAGAGTCAAATTTTATTAAATTCAGATATATACATTATAATGAAAAAAGTTGGTTTAGTGACTAGACTAGACATAGCACGTTTTTTTGTTTGAAATTGATTTTGTGCAGTGTTCACTAAAATAAGGATAACTTTCTCATACAGAGTCCGTTTTTTATGTATAACCACTCAAAATGTTCAGAAAAAATACGTGCATCTAAAGGTTTACGTCAAAAGTTAAGGTAGGGCGGCTGCCCTATCGCCCTAAGGAGAGCTTCGCCCCTGCGGGCCGGTCCACTAGTAAGATTATGAAATCCGATACATCCGAGCAATCTGGCTGTCATGATCTTGTACCAAACCAGGCAGTATGTATTTTTTTTCCTTCATCAGTATTTCATCAGAAGTTACACATCAGCAATGAATTCAGAGTTAAAAATTTCAACGAAGATTTCTGAACTTATGTATAACAGCCTTGAAACTTCGGACTACATTCCAGCCAATCATCCAAAGCAAAATAGAATTCGGTAGAAGACCGTACAAATTCAATAAAATCGTGTTGGAAACTTGGAACCTTTCCGAAACTGTTTCTAAAATTCGGTGAGCTCCAAGCCATTTTAGTTCATCAGAGATACCGGCTTGGGGTTTTAATACAGTTAACGGGGATGGCTTGGATGGAGCACTAGTCTACACAGCGACTTTTTTCCATCGCAAGACAGGTACTTCTGAGACCACTTGGACATCATCTTCTGAAACTTATAATCTCAAAAACTCTATTTATAGTTGCTTCGTTTCTGTACATGCACAATATAAACTGATGGGCAAATGCACACATGTACTGCATCTCCACCAAAAACATCAGCTACCGGAGGATCACCGTTGTATACTTTACACGGCCGTTTTTATATACCGCACGCCGTCGATCACCGCAGCAGGTAGGCCGATGAGATGAGTGCAGCAACCACCAACCACCAGGTGCGTCAGGCAGGCAGACAGGCTAGCTACAACAACAAAAAATGGACAAAGCCACAAAGGGAATCTCCTGGGCGCGCTCCGCGAGCGCCGATCAGCAGATTACGCAGGAGTTGGGGTCTTCCTCGGCGCTGTGGACGGCGTAGCGCGGCGGGGGCGGCGGCGGGTACCAGTGCTGCGGGTACGGGTACACCGGCACGACCTGCTTCTTGTCGGCGCCATCCTTCTTGTCGCCGCCGCTGTCTTTCTTGTCCCCTCCGGCGGCGCCTTTCTTGTCGCCAGCGCCGTCCTTCTTGTCGTCCTTCTTCTCCTCCTTGGCGGGGCCAACGGAGAGGATCTGCGCGGTGGGGAAGAGCTTGTTGCGCAGCTTGGCGACGACGTCGACGGGGTCGACGGTGCCGATGACCGTCATCTTCCCGTTCCACGGCGATCTGGTCGATGCCTGAATCGGTTGGGTAGTTGCCGTCAGATTGAGAATTCAGAGCAGCGGAAGCAGAGCAAGAGCATAACAAACCAAGGGAGCAAGGGAAAGAAGAGGAAGAAGAAAGGGAGCATACCATGTAGACCGGAGACGACCTTGAGCGCCTTCTGTTTCTGCTTGTCGTCGTGCAGGTCCAGCTTGAGCACGACCTTCTGCAGCATAAGACAAGAAACCATATGAGCAATCAACAGACGCAAAATCAGAGAAGAACAAGTCCCAGTTGGATGGACTGTAAGCAGCTACACTGACCTTCATCACGAAGACGCGGAACGATGCTTCAAGCCTTCAACGGGGGCGACTCTTTCGCGGCGGGGCGAGGCGGCGGACAGGTGCGAGCTCAGCGGCCACGGGAAGAAAGGAAAGGGTTGGAATTGCGTGTGTTGTGTATCTAGCGGTCAGTGTTGTGGGTAGCAAGGGAGCGAAGGTTCCAGTGGATTTATAGGCCATGGCGCGCGGCTGGGCTTACGTCGGGGCCAAGGAAGCCGCCACGAAGCTCGATCGCGCGGATCAGGCATATAAGATTTTGCTCGGTGGGCGTCCGTGGGTTGGCGGGGCATAGTGTTGAAATCAACACTGTAATCCTGTTCAAATTCATGGCTACTGACAGCATATAGATAGTTTGATGCTGGTGTGACCCTGCACTCATTACTCCACTCAAAATATTTATCCAACTTCTTTTTTATCTTTGGACAGATTCTTCCAGTCCACTTCTGAGATTCCCTCTGCTTTGTTTCTATCCTTTGTAAAATTTTATAGAAGATAGTTTCCAGCATGGACAAGAAAGCCATCTCTCTGGTTTCTAGAATATAGCTGCATTGTAAGAGTAACATGATCATGAGTCAAAATAATGCAAACTAAATCAGCACAATTGTAAGAGTAACATGCTCATATGGGAAAATAATGCAAATTGAATATGTGTTTGTAGTTTACCTATTAAACACCTCTGAGTGATTATTTAAGAGCATATCACACTTTGGAAATTCATTGAAGAATGCTTTGATCCAGGTGTTAGGCACTAGTTGTTCTATCCACTGAAAAGCTTCATGACTGTCAACCTCCAATTTGTCCATGCTTTTCTGCCATTTTGGAATATTGGTCGACCTAGCAATAGCCCAGACATCATTTTTTAGTGTTTCTCCTCTGTGACCTGCTCTCTGAAAATTCTGAATCATATGCCTCACACAGAATCTATGTTCTGCATCAGGAAAAATCTTCTCTACTGCATTGATGAGTCCCTGCAATACAATTGTGAGTGAGCATGGCATTGTGTGTTGTGTAGTACTTCATGTTCTGTAGTAAATATGACAAAGCTCTGGTAAATATGCAAAATTCCATACCTTTTGCTTGTCACTTATAATTGTCCATGGTGAGGTGTTTGTAATATTGAGATCATCCTTCAAATTGGTGAGGAACCACTCCCAACTGCTTGTGCACTCAACTTCAACCAATCCAAATGCAATAGGAAATATATTGTCATTAGGATCTATACCTACTGCTGTCAGAAGTTGTCCTTTGTATCTAGTCTTGATGTGGCAACCATCAAGACATATAAAGGGTCTGCAGCCTGCTAGAAAACCTCTTTTACATGCATCATAACTCCAGTAACATGTGGCTAAATGCTCTCTGTGATCTGGACTGCTTGGATCATTTACTGAATTTGTTGTCACAAAAAATTTGGACCCAGGATTGCTTCTCCTAAGCTCAAGACCATACTCCCTCAACAAGCTGAACTGCATCTCCTCATCACCATGTATCTGCAGCAGAGCTGCTTTTCTTGCCCTACTCAGTTTGTATCTATTTGGGCACATTTTGAATTCCCTGATCACCTTTGCAGCAAAACTCTGCAGTCCTAATTTTTGGTTGTCTCTGAATTCATGCAAGAATTTCTCTGTCAATAGTTTTGATGTAATTGCTTTCAGAGGCCAACTTCTCTCACAGGTGTGAGTGCCTTCATATGACTTGATCACAAAACCACCTGTTCTTCTAGCATCATTTGAGGCTTTGATCATCCAACTACATCCAGGGGCACAATGAGCTTCCAATCTTCTCTTGTCATTCAGCTTCTTCTTCACATGCACTCTGTTTCTTACACTGTAAGCTCCTAGTGCCTTCCTCAATTCCTCAACTCCACTGAACACCATACCAATTTTGAATGATGGGTTGTCCATGTCCACCTCTGGGTTAAAAGCTTTCAACTTGCTCTGCAATGATTTAGCAATATCTACACCTATATTTAGCTCTTCATCCTCAAGGGCATCCTCACATTCTTTGTCAACAGCAATTTCCTTCTCATTGTGATCATTAACAGATTTATCCACATTATCAGAGAACAAGTCATCATCTCCATCTTCTGCATCAAAATCAGAGTCAAAGAACTCAAATGTACTGTCAGTATCATATTCATCATCAACATCTTCTGCTGCAATTTCCACAATTGATGAACTAGAAGAAGCTTCAGGTTGGGCTGTTTCAAGGTCTGCTGCTTCAGGTTGATCTGCTTCAGGTGGAGCTGCACCAGGTTGAGCTGCACCAGGTTGACCTACTTCTGGTTGTCCTGCACCAGGATGAGCAGCTTCAGGTTGACCTGCACCAGGTTGAGCAGCTTCTGGTTGTGCTGCTCCAGGTTGTCCTGCACCAGGCAATGGCTCAGGATTCCTGAGTACATCATCTCTCAACCGCCTCAAAAAGTTTGTGTGATCTATGAAAAGAACAAGAGTTTTCACTCTCCTACTAGCATGACTCATTGCTCTGATGTGTGAAGCATTTTCAACTGGAACTAAGCCATTTCTTATGTCCTTGTTGGGCAAACACCAATACACATGTAGCCTCCCATCTCTCTGATAGCCAAGTATTTCCAGGATTTCATCAAGTTGTAACATGGACCAAGTGGCAGCACTACACAAATCAAAATTATCAACTGTTGAATCCACATACTCCAAATTATCTCTTAAACCACAGAAAAAACCATTGTGGATCACTCTCACAGTGAACAGATCACCATCTTCAATAGGATTGAACACTACATCAGAGAAAAAATTCAGTTAACTGTCCAGCATCTTCAACAGTACAGTGAAATTCAGTTAACTGTACAAAAAATTCAGACTTTTCGCCAAACACAAAATTGAACGCTAGCATTGCCCAGGCTGCAACCAAGAACATACATCATCCCTAAAGTAAGCATCTTGCAATGAAAATCGTCGGATATCATTGAAAAAAGACACCTCTTTTTGCCACGGCGGAATCGGCCACAAGAACCCCAACAATCTCTTTGCTACTAGATTTCTTCCTCTATACTAAACGATGCAACAGTACTAGAATCACTACTCTCCAGCGAATTTGACCTCTGAAATTCGCTAAATCTCTACCGATCGTGCGCCCACCTGAACCCTAACAAACAGGAAAGAAACAGCAGGAGAGCAAGGTCAGGGGGCGGATAAATTGACCTACCATACTCCGGCGGGTCGTCGTCGAACTGGCGGAGTTGCATCTCCACCGAATTCCGCTCGAACTCGACGGTGGTGCCAACTGCTCGCAGAGGGTTTCTCTCTGTGCGTCCTCTTCCAAAGCAGGCAGGTAGATTATATCACGCGCCTACAACGTGGAAGGACCCATCTGTGAAATTTGTAAGTTCTAGAAGGGGGTAAACTGCAAACGTTTTGCCAACACAGTGTCCCACGTGGCCCAATCCGGACTCAAATACGTATGATTGCACCCTCAAAGCAAGATTTGGTACCCCGGTTGCACGTTTTTCAAGATGTGGTACTAAAACGCAGATCGGACACAAGATGTGGTACTAAGGATGCAATTAGCTCACATAAAGAAGCCGCCGCTCACGTCCGGAGCCGGCTCGTCAGGGTGTGTTTGGTTTAGGGGATGAGGATATCCCCAACCAGCTGGTTAGGGATAGCCGATTTTTCTGTTTGGTTGGATAGGATGAGATGTGGTTAGAGGTAGCCATTTTTTGTTTGGTTCAAAGGATGAAGAGTGGATGGATTGTTATAATTACCTCCTCAATTGAATGGTGAGATTACCTCTATAGCGAATAGACATGAAATAAACATAGGAGTAATTGAAATTAGGCAGACTCTATCACTGCCTTGTAAATTCAAAACACCAAATGACACACGTTGTTCAGTATCAGCTCCATGTGTAAAATAAAGCCTCGTTGTCTTCTCCCTGTAGTCGTTCAATCTGACCTCAGGTCAGCCCAATCGCCAGGGGCACTGAGGGAGACACGAGAAGAGCTAGCAGGGTTAGCTCGACAGATCCACTGCTCCGGACGCCGCAGTCGCCTTCCCTGCATGCTTCGGCCGCCTCCGTCCTGCCTGCTCTGGTCGCTGCAGCCGACTTCCCTGCATGCTCCGGTCGCCGTAGCTGCCGCCCTGCATGCTCCGGAAGCCTCTGCCCTGCGTGCTCCGGCCGCCTCGGCCGCCTCCGCCCTGCGTGCTCTAGCCGCCACCGTCCTGCGTGCTTCGGCCGATTGGGTTTGTCTCGGGGAGGTGAACCACAGGAAAACGTTTCGGTGAGGCGAACGCTAGAGCCAAAGTGGTTGCCGTCGTCCGCCATATCTGGCTATCCTAGCCACCTCATCCTCTAAACCAAACAGAGGGCAACCATCAGAAAAAGTGGATATCCCCTGTCAACCAGTGGATATCCACTGAACCAAACACCTCCTAACTTTGCTCTTACAAAGTCAGGACCCTGACCGGGCCTATATCCACCGCACAAAAGAGATCCAATGGCTCTCCTTTCGTGTGCTATTTCTTCCTGCTGGTCAACAGAAGGAAACCATCGCTCCTGGTCAACAGACCGAAATCGGCCTCCCGATCTCAGCGCCGCCCTCGCTCTCGCGAACCTTCCCCGCCGCCGGCCAGTCGCAACGCCCCGCCGCGCGACCCCTGCCCCGCCCCGCCATGCAACCCTTGCCCCGCCTCGCACCGGCCCGCCCCGTCGCGCGCCTCCATCCCCTTTCCATACTCCCCCGGCGATTTCCTCCGTCCAGCGAGCTCCCATCATCGACGACCGACCTCGACCCTGTTCTTCCCTTCCCCGTCTCCCTTCACAGTACCCATGGCCGTCCTTGTCCAGCAATCAGGTAAAATTTATGTACTTTCTACTACAGAGTATAGAAAAGTTTAACTCTGATTGCTTGCAAAATAACTCTGATTTCTTGCAAAATCTACTACAGAGTATAGAAAAGTTTAACAAAATAGCTTGCAAAATAACTCTGATTGCTTGCAAAGTCTACTACAGAGTATAGAAAAGTTTAACTAAATAGCTTCAGAATGTCTTCTCCAGTGTAGGGTTCAGAGCTAGGCATATTTAGCAGTTCAGTGAAGTTGGTAATGTGATCATATCCGTGCAAGTCTTCCTCTAAAGCAGGCTCCGCTGGTGGATGATTTTGTTTTGCCTTCTTCTGTTTTCCCTGCTACATGTACAAATTTAGATAGCAATATGGGAGTAAATTACATTTGGATGATCTGATGTGTGTTTGATATACCTTAGATAATGGTGCAGTAGCTGTAGATGGTCCTACCATTTTCCCTTTGTACTGCCTTTCAGTCCAACTTTTCTTTCTTTTAGAACCTTTGTTTTCTTTATTAACCTCTTTTTTCTTTAGGCGTGCAGCAGCCAATGAGTCATTTGCTAATGGAGTAGTCAATTGAGCATGCAATAAAACAGTTGATGTTACAGGAGTCACCTGAGCATTCAACAATCGCTCTTTGATATCCTTGGTAAGGTTATCTAGTGTTTTCTCAATCAAAGTACAACATTCTTCAGAATTGGATGCTTCGGTCACCAGGTTGTAGAATTTGTGAGATAGGAAATTTGTGCGGTGAACTGCATCTGCCTTTGGATCCGCAACTACGATCCTACCATGACTATCTTGAACTGATCCTACCCGTGCTTCTCTAGTCCATCGCTTCAAAATATAGTGTTCTGGAAGTAACTTAATATTCATCAAATCAAGGACTTTCAATGCATGTGCACACAATACTCCTAATCTCTTGAATTGACCACAACCACATGATGATTTTTGTTCCAGCCGGTTACCTTGAACTTTCCATTCTTCTTGAAATATCGGTTGCTCAAAAGGATAACCAATTTTAACCATGTATTCATACTGTTTGAAAGATTCTGGTTATGTATTGATAAGAAGGAAGCAAACAACCATTTGAAAGATTCACCTGTCTCATCATAGAGTAGAGAAGCACCGAAGATAACTGTTTCTCTAAAATAGTTAAATCCAACAAACACACCAAATGGCCTATGTTCCTTGTTCGTTGCAAAAGTGGTGTCAAAGGTCATAACATCACCAAAATGAGCATAGCCAATGATCATCTTTGCATCAGCCCAGAAAATGTTTGTTATCTTTTCATCACAATCTAACTGAAAATCATATCTGAATGATGGATTCTCTGCAGCCTTGTCTTGAAAATATTTTAACATACTTCCCGCTTCACCATACTTAAGGTCTCTTTGGCGCTTAGTTCTCAGATGATTTTTGTGATCTCGACGAGTGTAGCTGAGATTAGATGATCCACCAACTCGTCGACTAGCAAACTCATGAGCAGCTTTTGGTGCAATACCGGAGTCATCAGCAATTTCAATTTCATACGCTTGCACTTCAGAGATCATTCGTTGTGATGGCAATAGGTGGGATGCTTCTGGCAATTGAAGTATGTGGTTATGATCAAGAAATAGATTAGTTATTGCCCAAGTTCCAACTTCACGATTTAGTGACAGAGTCATACGAACTGGGCATTCAGTTCTAATCTCAGCTCATGGATTCTTAACCGTATAATCTCTTTTATCTACTGCCTTTCGACCCTCTTTAGAACAAACATACTTGCAGGAGGTAAATTTACCATCAAATTTGCTTTTGTTTTTGTACCTCTGTCTAATGCTGAACCCACTTCTTCCTCCATAATACCCCCAAAATTTCCAACCATCCTCTAGTGTGCTAAATGTCATGCCAAGCTTAGGTATCCAATCCGGTGATATGTTTTCTCTGTCAAATGCACAAGTGGACAAAAAGTGGTCATTTATTTGCAAAAACAACATGCAGCAAGCACACAAGTGCAAACAAAATTAACACAAAACAAAATATCTTATTCTCACTTACTTGTTTGAATCTGCATTGGCTTGGCTCTCCATTATTGACTGCAATAGATCTGAATAATTAACTCATATTGGCAGGAACAAGGAGCCGGGAGAAGCAAAGAGAGAGAGGAAAGGGGAAAGGGGAAAGTGCGGGAGCAGCAAAGGCAAAGGGCAACGTGTGGTGCTATTTTGGCGCCAGCTGAGTAAAAGGAAGGCAGTAGTCCTGGGATTTGGTGGTCCTGTTTTGGCGCCAAACCCAGCTGGCCTCTTCCCTCCAGAATAAAGTAGCACCAAAGTAGTACTACCAGAAGTAGAGCCATTGGATCTCTTTTGTGCGGTGGATATAGGCCCAGTCAGGGTCCTGACTCTGTAAGAGCAAAGTTAGACGAGCCGGCTCCCCGCCGCCGGCGAGGCCCCGTATCGCAGGAGACCTACACCTCCCCCCTGCACCCGCTCCTTCTCAATCCAATCTAACCTTCCTTCCTCGGCCCAGCGAGCCGTATCGGCCCCCGCCGACCCTCGGAACCCTAGATCCCCTGGATTCCCGGCGCCCCCCTCCCGGCGCCGTCCCGATCGCCGCGGGGGAAATGCTCCGGCGCGTCCCGTGAGATCCGGCCGCCAAAGATTGGATTTTTCCCGAGGGTGACTGACACGCACGCGCGACGCCGATGGCGATCCGCATGACCGTCTCCTACTCCGGCTACGTGGCGCAGAACCTGGCCTCGTCCTTCGGCCTGCGCTGCACCGCCGCCGGGACCGGGGCGGCACCCGGCGCCGGGTGCCGCGTCCTCCAGGACGCGCTCTCCCGCCCCTTCTGCCTCTTCGCCTCCTCCCGCCGCGTCGAGCAGAGCAACGACGCCGAAGACCACACCCACAGCCACCCCAGGCCCAAGCCTGTCCCGCCCCCCGGGCCGGCCAAGCCGGCGCTCCCCGCCACCGGAGGCAGACGCCTCACCAAACCACTCGTCGCCTCCGATGGCGGCAGCTACTCGCTGTTTGTCTCGCCACCGGGGTCGAAGGCGCCGGTGGATGACCCTCCATCGCTGGCGGTGGGATTGCTGTCGGTGCTCGCATCCGGGATGGGTTCGGGCGCCGGCGGCATCAGCGGCGTATCCTCGCTGTCGGCATCGCCGTCGATATCATCCGGGTTGAACCCCGCGGCGCTCCTCCCGTTCTTACAGGCGAGCAAGTGGCTTCCATGCAGCGACATCATCACCGGCGCGTCATCACGCAGGTCGGCGCGCCCTGCGTCTCCGACCGCAGCGCCTGCACCGGTGCCGTCTCGCCGTCAGTCGCCTGTGCCGTCCCCTGCGGTGGCCGCACCTTCCAAGGTGGGCGTAATGGCGTTGCTTGGTAGCAGCGGCGCGGTGGCTGGCTCCTCCAAGGTGGGCGTGAAGGCATTGCTTGGTAGCGGCGGTGCGGTGGCTGGCCCTTCGGTTGCGGGCGTCATGCCGTCGGTTGTTAGCGGTGCGGTAGCCTCTGGTGCTGCTGCTGGGATGGTTAGAAAGAGCACTGCTGCTCTTGGTACTGGTGCAGTGGTGAGCAGGAGGAACAGCTGGCTGTCGAGGTGGGTCAACTCCTGCTCGGATGATGCGAAGGCTGTCTTTGCTGCTGTGACTGTGCCGCTGCTCCATAGATCCTCGCTGGCTGAACCGAGGTCCATCCCTTCGAAGTCAATGTATCCAACATTTGATGTTGGTGACCGCATTCTCGCTGAGAAGGTATAGTTAACTCAGTCTTTGACGCCTAGCAGTTTCTGTGATTTATGTGTGCTGATGGTGCATACTTGTAGGTTTCGTACATTTTCCGGGAGCCTGAAATTTGTGACATTGTGATCTTCCGTGCACCTCTAGTCCTTCAGGTATGATATTCAGCCTGTCTTCTTTCTTCACTCTGGTTCATGATGGAATGTGGTCTGATTATAACTTCTTTTTTTGCAGCAACTGGGCTACAGCTCGAGTGATGTGTTTATCAAGAGAGTTGTGGCCAAGGGCGGGGACATCGTTGAAGTAAGCTTTTATCCGAAGGGTAGTGGCTTCTATTTGTCTCCCTTTGTTTCTGTTTTCCTATTTGCATGAGTTCTAACCATATGTACTCATCTTTTTTTTAAATAGGTGACTGATGGTAAATTATTGGTTAACGGGATAATCCAGGATGAGGAATTTGTGCTTGAGCCAGCCAACTATGAAATGGATGCAGTGGTATGGCATCTTCTCATCTTACCTGATACTACTAAGCACCGACTGTTGTAATTTGTACTTCTTTGCCTTATATGTTGGATATGTTGGATGACATCACAAGTTTGATGAACACCTACTTTTTATGATTATAGTGTTGAACCTGTTAGAGCTGATATTAAGATATTAATTAATGTTCTGACCTATTTGTTGCTTAAAATGGTAAATTCGCTGTGTGGCTTTTGTTGGTAATGTGACAATAAATTGAATGGTTGCATTAGAGCCAACATACTCTATTTACTGAAATTACATTGCAGTGTAGTGTACACATAGGTTGTTCATCAGACCCAACATGACTTGATCATAGAGCTAGTACCCCCATTTACTGAAATTACATTGCAGTGTAGTGTACACATATTGATTATTAGTTGTTTCTGTTTTCCAGACTGTACCTGAAGGCTATGTGTTTGTGCTGGGGGACAACAGAAACAACAGCTTCGATTCCCATAACTGGTATGCTGAACCGCTATCGGGGATACCTGCTTCAGTTCTCAATGATAACTTCCACAGCTTGTAGCTCATGTGCTATTCTTGTCATTACAGGGGACCTCTCCCGGTGAAGAACATTCTTGGGAGATCTGTGCTTAGGTACTGGCCGCCATCGAAAATCACAGATACTATCTATGACCATGATGTGTTTCTTGGCACAGCTGGCATCTCCTGAGATGTAGTTTGTGCGGCAATGCCAGACCAACCCATTTTTTTGGCAGAGCATCACTGATGATCCAGCCACAGATTTCTCCTCTAGCTATTTATTTGATTGATGTCGCCTTGCACGTAATGCTTGGCTGACTCTCAGTTTTTCCCTGCCCTACCAGCAGATGCTTGGTTAGAGGCAACTATTTTTGTACTGTAACCAAAGATTTAGCTCACCTGTGTCATAAAGAAAGAATGGGCATCCATCGCATCGGAAATTTTGTTATGTCACTAGGAGAGCTGGTCGATCAGTTTCAGATCTTTATACTGTAGAAGTAACAGAAAGCATGAAATGCTATGCCTTTTGGAGAATTATGGTTATATTTTCAATCCTGTTTCTTCAATGAAGGAAACAATGGCCAATTTTAAACGTCATCTCAGATATGCAGCGGTGGACGTTTTTGTCATGTGTGCTTCCATGTTGTGAATTTTGATCTGTATTCATTGGAATCTTGTAACTGTGTTTTTTCTTTTGAAATATGAAATTTGTTACCTTTCTGGTATGTACAAGGTCTCATCCTTGCTAACTGATCTACGAGACTCAACACTGCAAACAATCTTCTGTCACTTTCTAATTTTCTTGTAAGATGTGTACGTAATGGAGTGATGGATGTTCGTTGCCATATTAGAGATGGAATTAATTGCCATATATACAGGTCTCCGCTGCTTGCTTAGATCGTGCTAAGAACCTCAGATCAGCCTCCCCCACCGTGGAAAAGCTCAAACTCAGTCAGGACTCGAGAGCAATACAAAATTTGAACATTTGCATTACAGTCAAACCCTGTTTCAAGGTATACACTTCTGTCCCAGTAAATTATACACGAAACTGATGAAGGAAACAATGGCCAATTTTAAACGTCATCTCAGATATGCAGCGGTGGACGTTTTTGTCATGTGTGCTTCCATGTTGTGAATTTTGATCTGTATTCATTGGAATCTTGTAACTGTGTTTTTTCTTTTGAAATATGAAATTTGTTACCTTTCTGGTATGTACAAGGTCTCATCCTTGCTAACTGATCTACGAGACTCAACACTGCAAACAATCTTCTGTCACTTTCTAATTTTCTTGTAAGATGTGTACGTAATGGAGTGATGGATGTTCGTTGCCATATTAGAGATGGAATTAATTGCCATATATACAGGTCTCCGCTGCTTGCTTAGATCGTGCTAAGAACCTCAGATCAGCCTCCCCCACCGTGGAAAAGCTCAAACTCAGTCAGGACTCGAGAGCAATACAAAATTTGAACATTTGCATTACAGTCAAACCCTGTTTCAAGGTATACACTTCTGTCCCAGTAAATTATACACGAAACTGATGCATATGTGCAATTTCCTATCAGCCCTACAACTATCAGAAGTAAATAACAAGAAAAATGTTACCACTTAACATCCAAAGACAAGGGATCAGGGGGGAGAACGAAAGACATGAAGTCTGTGAAGGAAACGTTTGAAGTCAAGCTGCTCCAGGAACTAGCGTCCATTATTTGAAAAGATCCCCTTACCTTCTTCACTAGGCATAGACTTCAGCCTTCCCTCTTCTTCAACCCTGGCGATGACGTCAAGTGTGACTCGCTGGACCATAGGTAAAGTTTTCCACTCTGGAACATCATCCCAGAGGTCATCCTCTTCGGTAATGTCTCTCTCAAGCTCCAAACGAAATTTTACCAAAGTCATGGATGTCACTTTAGCTTCGATAAAGTTCATCGATCTATTAAACTCATTCCTCTTGCTGAACCAAGTCTTCAGTTGATTTTCAAGCCTTGGCAGTCTGGGACTGATTGAGCAGAACACACATGCTGAGATCAACCAATCTGACATGTTCACTTCAGACTTGTCTGATAGTAACTCCATAGTATCATCAGAACTCAACGAAGGCTTCATGTGGCCTCCAGACACATCGGCTTCATGCGCAACCATTAGAACAGATCCTACAACACTCACATGAAGTAACGGAGCACATGTTGGGTGGCTGAGAGGCAGTATTCGGTTTAGATCCTTGTTAGTAGCCAACAAGCTTCCGTTTGATAGAAGACCTATGCTGCGAGGATGGGTAAAGTACACTTTTTGTGCACCAGTAATCTTTAATGCAATACCAGCACCAACAAGCACCCTCTTCAACCCTGTATACGTGGCATTCAACTGCAAATGAGGCGCAACATAAGATTGTGCAGCAAACGAGGGGGAGAATGCAGTAGCCAAGAGTTGATGAAACAAATAGTGCACGAAACAAACATGTATACATGGTTTTGAAGGCGTCGCCTTAGCGTCCAGGTGCTGGACCTCCGCCTTGAAAAAATGGCCGCCTTGGGCGCCTAGGCGTCAGAGCGCCCTCCCTGGACGCCTGGACGCCTTTAAAACCATGCATGTATACAATAAAATGTTTGAACATTATGAAGTTTTTATATCAACTAATCCATGAAAGGTTGTAACATATTTAGTCATGACTAGCTTACAAGAACTGAGACATAAAGGTTGAATGTACTTTTTATTTGGCGACTGATATTGACAGAACTAATGCATGAACAGCAAACCAAGATATCCAAAAGTAATTTATCTCAATTTTTCATCACACGCCAATCAAAGATGTACAGATTTCAGTACTATCAATGAAAATCAGCATATGTCTGATTATCCGATTGTCGTCCCTTCCTTTTCCACCCAGAACAGCCCCCTTGCCCGCATTATATGGCAGGCCAGAACGAAATGCTCTTGATATTTTGGAGCTAAGCATAGTTCAAAATCAAACATTCAGGAAGTTACATTTAAGTGAACTACATAGAAGCCATTGAAAAGAAGAGTCCAATGTTTTAGTTTCTTTCATATTGGACAATGGACATTGATTTGTCACCCCTAGTAAAGGCATTTCAATATGTGTATCGTGTACTTGAATGCATAAACATGGGAATTTTCAATGCACGTACACAACATCTTCTTCCATTATAACTACTCCACACAACGGTTCAGTAAATGCTTAGTAGTAGGCACAATTCAATCAGGTTCAGACAGAATGTGGAAGCAAACTGAAAGTTTTGGTTGTTCGATTTTTGTACTAGCATATCTTAGCCAAAGATATTCAAGTTGACATAATGTACATTCACCGACAAAACTAGTAAACCAGATGTCCCTACTAATTGGTAGCATTCAGACACTGCAGCGCACCAATCACTTCACCAACTAAAGTCAGTTTCGGTTCTCTGGAGTAGAACACTAATTGCTTTCATATTGGACACAGCTTTAATTCCATACCAGTATCATCCAAACACTTGGATGCAAGCAACCGGAAGCAAAATCTGACGTAACGGCAAGCGTAACAAAAGTCTACCGCAACTCACCGACGGCAACTGGAGCTCTCCGAGGTCCCCGTCAGCAACCGCCACCTGGAACGGCCCCACGAGGTCCAGGTCCCTGACGCCGGAGCCGAACTCCAGGGCGCCGTCGCCGGCGACGACGTCAATCCCGTCGGGCCCAGCAACCTCCTCCACCGCGGGCTCGGCGGGGCGGCTCCACTCCACGGTCTCGTCGGAGACCCGCGCCAGCGCAACCGAGTCGCCCGCCCGGGCGCGGAGCTCGTATCGCTGGACGGCGCCGACCAGCGCGGCGCCGGCGTCGAGCGGCCAGACCCTGACCTCGGCGTCGGGGTCCCAGCCGTACTTGTCCGCGAGGGTGTCGATGACATCCTGCAGGAAGGTTGGATCCGGGAGGGGCGCCGGCTCGGTCTCCATGAAGGTGGAGGTGGAGGTGTGGAGGGAGGCGTTGGTGGAGGAGGGAGAGCGAGGCGGAGCGGGTGGGCGCGGGGAGCACCAGCGCGAGCAGGAGGAGGAGGGCCGTGGCCCACGGGACCATGGCGGGGGAAGGATCCAGAAGCTTCGAGGTAGGTCTCGAGTCTGAGTCGAGGCTTTCCTTCCACGAAAGGATCTCTTCGCGGCGAAGGGGGGATGATGGGAGTTGGGGACGAGACTGCAATGTGGCGCTCGTGCAGGTGGTTAAAGGCGTAATTAGACGCTGACTGTGGGTCCAGAGAACCGGATTATTGGTGGCTTTATGGCGCTTTACCGTTTGTTTTGTTGTGTTATAAACTCGACGATTAACCACACTCATCACCAGGTTTGGAATATTCTTTTCCTGATAGTTGTCGTGTGGGACAGCACAATTGCTGAAGCTGATTCAGGTAAGAGACTATCAGTTTTGAGTACAAATTCCAACTTCTGCCGGCGGGTTATCACACAGGTAATGATCAGACTCCGAGACATATTGAACAAAACACAAAGATAGTACTGGTACTATCTGCGAGAACAATGCAGTTACAGGCCTACACTGAAGTAGTCCAGAACACTGATCTGATCCACCCCCAAGAGAAGAGGGTATTAGTACTAAGTTAAAAGAATCTCTGGAGAAAGCACATCACGTTAACTGTTCACTTCCACGTTTGACATGTTGTCAAACAAGCACTTCGCCAAATATCCGGTCCGGCTCCCAGCGACAGCAAACACACTGCAACAAAATAAACTGTGTTAGGACAAACAAACCAGTGGATCAATGGATAGAACCTAAATATTACTCCAGGAAACAGTTTCACATTCGGACACCGCATCTGGAGGTTAAAACCGCACACATGATCTTGGAAAGATAACTAGCATGACATATTCTCGGCAACCCAAATAGAAATGCTTCATTCATGAGTGGACATACGATTTGGTTCGTAGAGGATCGAGAGGAGACAACTCTTCTGTAATCAACTACTCCCTCCATGCCGGATTATAGGGCAATTGCGTATTTCGAGACAAACTTTGACCTTTAATTTTAGTCAAGAAAATATAAAATATATTATATAAAAATTATACCATTGGATTCATATTCAAAAGAACTTTCCAATGATATAATTTTTATGTCAAATATCTCATATTTTCTTAAGTAAAATTAATGGTTAAAGTTTGTCTTAAAATACATATTTGCCCAATAATCCGGCATGGAGGGAGTAGGAAAAAGTACGAAGAGAGGAATTGTTTTGCTGACAACTATGGTGGCCAATTCTGAACTGTTATACAAAAACAATTCAAACACAAGGCTACAATGTTACAGATTATCTTAACACCTAATCCAAAGACCCATTCAACAAAATTTTGGCAAATAAAAGACTACAAGTGTCACAGGCTCACAGCATTGATGACCGGACTACCTAAGCAAATTTCCAGCATATCTATAACTAAGAAAATTTCTTGCCAGTTATTATAAGCCTCATCTCTCCAAATGACTGTTAGTGAAACAAACAATAGTGCAGCTACCATTTCAAAAACTTCTGGGGAATTTACAGCAGGCTTGACCATGCCTCACAAAATGCTTTCAAGAAAAGGTTGTGGGAGTTGGTTACATGTCCAACTAGGGCTAAATTTCAGCTTTCTCACTTTCTTACATATTTTATAGAATTTTTAAAGTCAAACAACACATAATAGGAGGGTGCAAAACGGCAGAAAAGAGCACAAAATGGCAACAACCTAGCCAGGAGCAATGTAGCTCCAGGACATTATCAGAAAATTCAGTAGCAGGGACGTAATAACATGAGACTGAAGCATGTATTGCAAATTGATGAAAGCATGTTTGAACTATTTTCCGGACATGGTAGCCTAGCTGCTATGAAACTGTATTACAATATACAAATGGATACATGCTGAACACTCTTGAGTTTGCGTTTCTTAGTGAATTGTCATGTATCGGAAAGCATATGTCAGGATACCAAGACAATAGCCAAATTAACCGTCAAGAAATTGATCTCAACTTATCTCGAGGCACAACAGATTTCTATATTCAGTATAGAATTATAGGTTTACCATTGTTACAATTGTAAACTACCATGCATATTCAGTTACAGTAGCATTTTTGTGGAACACACATATGTGGACTTTCTGAGGGCTTACTCACGACTTTCTCAGGGTCTTTCTGAGGGGCTTATACTCCCTGAAGGATCTGCATTCTTTATAATCCATGGATGCTTCAATATATCGTCAAGAGAAATTCTCTTGCTTGAATCCTTCACTAGCAGCTACAAAATTCACAATTCACATTTCATCACCTTTAAGAGTACAGCCAATTTCTTCAGTAGTAAGAGTATAACCAATATTTTCAGATGTTACCTTGCAAATGAGATCCTTGGCATCTGCGGATATGGAAGGAGTCGAAGGAAACAGCAAGTCCACTTTAATAATCCTGCCCAAATTCATGTTTCAGGGAATGTATCAAAGGAAGATTGGGCAAATAACAAACATTTTAGCTTTTACCTCATTAGGGTATCATTCTGTTCTGCAGCTTCAAAAGGTGGTGAGCCATATAAGAACTCGTAGCACAGGATTCCTAATGTCCAGTTGTCAACGGCATAATCATGAGCCTTTTTCTCTACCATCTCTGGTGCCAGATAATCGATTGTACCACATAGTGTGTGGCGTTTAGCATTTGATCGAACTGCCCATCCAAAATCTGCAATTTTAAGACGGCCCTGTAAAATGGAAGTTAATTAACTTACATGAAAAAGCTCAGAACCTTATGCACAGAGAAAGAGTTAAAGCTTCCACAGCAATCAGCTTGCATATTGATGTGGACAGCACAACCAATGATATTTTTTACTAGCTTCTTACACATATGGATGTGGAGAGCACAACTAACACGGTGCCTGACAGCATTTGACAGAAGTAGCCTTTCAGTAATCTCGACAAAGTTACACAGGACATGCATATACAAAGTAACCAGGTGTTTACAATCATATAGTATAATACAAAAGTGACAGTCAGAATAATCATGTATGAGCACAAAGATGCATTTGTCGCCTTTTTGCGACACTTGACATTGCATTCTTTCCCTATATGTGCATCACTTAACATTGCATTCTTTCTTTTGAGATGTCAAATTTTGCACTGCACTATAGCAGATAAGCGATATCTTGTTCTATTTTCATAATAAAGATTTGACTCACTCTTGAGCATGAACCATATAGTTATTTAACAAAATAACTATTAAATAACTATATGGTTCATGCTCAAGAGTGAGTCAAATCTTTATGCCGAAAATAGAGCAAGATATCGCCTACCTGCTGTCATGTTTCTCTTATATAGCCAAATAACAAAGTATGTGATGTGTGCCATTTCTCAAATTTCTCCACCGTTGAATTGATCACTATGGTCATAAGTTTCCAACATATGGGATAAATAGCTTAATTCAGAATGTATAGCTCCTGGAATCTTCCATAAGTATCTTGATATTTTGATAGTTTATGCTTGCTGAAAGATCAAGGCAAATAGTATATCCTTTACTTTATCTCACAAATAGTTTTCAGACATCAGTTTGTATACACATACATATAAAAATAACTGATCACAGCACAATGAGTATAACTCTAAAAAAACATATATATTTGCTCCACCAGAGCACTAAATGGCACTAAAATTACCGCAGCAATGGGGAGATCCAATTATAAATTTATCCATCCATGGGCAGGCTTAACTTACAGCAATGATGTTGTTGGATTTCATGTTAATAAATGAAAGGCAGAAGAAACACAAAGAGTAGTACATTAAATTCACTCGCATATCCAAATATTGAGCCACATAAATGCTCAATTTAAGAATTTTGTGCAGTAACAGAGGCGCAGGAACTGCATGCAGAAGAACTAACCTCGATATCAAGGAGCAAATTTTCCGGCTTGATGTCCCTGTGAATTACCTGCTTTTTGTGACAGTATGCCAGAGCACCAGCAAGGCTTGCAGCATACTAGAACAAAATAAAGTGAACTGGATCAACAGAAAATCCAGAACAACAAGTAAGGCAGAAGATAAACAATATAGGTCTGTCACGTATGATGTGGCCTGGACTGTACATCACAAAACCGAGTACATGTCATGCTAAATCAGACTGTTGTTTGGTTCCTTCCTGTTCAGGAAACGGAAAGATCTATTGTGTTTGGATCTTTGGGTTGGATGGATTATATCTCAGCCTTGGCTGCAAGTGTCACTCATGAGGTGTCTTTTGCCTTCTTTTTCTATAGAGGTTCTAGAGTCCTTAAGAAGTTCTTCATCTGGCAGTGAGATCCCTCAAACCCAAGTGAAATGAATAGCCTATACCAAAATTGCATGACAAACCAATATGACTAAATCCATTGAAATGAATAGCCAATACGAAATCCATTGCATGACAAACCAATATGACTAAATCCATTGAAATGAATAGCCTATACCAAAATTGCAGTCGATCAGGTAGTTTACTGATTTCAACAGTGCAAGACAAACCAACATGACTACTTCTAGAACACCTACTACTACATACACTGAGGTTCTAAGAAGTAGGTGCTAGTACTTTTTCTACTGATATTTCTACATTTCGCGAATTCAGTCGAAGTAATACTTCACCAGTGAAGTGTTCGAAAAGACCACCATGGAATCGTGGGGTTTTCTATGTGGGTGTCAGAACTCAACACGTTCAAGCTTCATTGCAGGTTTAGTCCACAATCGACGCCAGAAAGCTGGGGGTTACGAAATTAAAGGGAATATAGGATATGGGGAGGCAGGCTTACGGTGGCGGCGGTCCGCTCGGAGAAGTGGCCGACGCTGCGGAGGAGCTTGTAGAGCTCCCCACGGGAGGCGTACTCGAGGACGAGGACGACTCGGTCGTCGTCGTGGAACCAGGCGAAGAGGCGGAGCACGTTGGGGTGGTCGAGGCCGCGCTGGATCTCGATCTCCCGCTTCAGGTGCGCGTGGAACCGGTACTTCTCCAGCTTCTTCTTGAAGATCACCTTGAGCGCCACCACGTACCCGCTCTGGACCGCCGCGATTCTCCGGCGCGTTAGCTTGATTGGAGATTTTGGGGTGGGGGAAATCGAAGGATTTGGGGGCGGCTAGGGTTTGCGAGGTCGGACCTTCTTCTCCCGGCCGAGGTAGACCTTGCCGAACTTCCCCTCGCCGATGAACTTGCCGATCTCGAAGTCGGAGAGGCTCCACTGCGGCCGCTCCATCGGAGAAGAGAGGAGGAGGAGCGTGGAGGCGGTGCTGGTGGGGAGAGTAGTTCGGAGTTCGAAATGGAAGTGTGCGGAACCGAACTGGTTTCTGGTGGGTGTTCGAAGGCGAATCCTATTTGACGCTTCTTGCGTCCGTTACGAAGGGACGCGTACCCTTTTTAGTGCTGTTGATGAAACGGGCCGGCCCAGTAAGACATTGGTCTATTCTGGTTTTGGGAATATTCTAGAAACATCTGGTCGGTTTTTCTCTGGTTTTCCTGGTTTCGTGGGACAGTTTTTCTCTGTCTTTTCAAGTCAGGTTTTTCTGAAACTTTTTAAATTTGAACAATTTTGAATGTGAACTTTTTTCAAAATAATTTAAAAACAGAACAGTTTTTCGAAATTTGAATGATTTTGAAATTGAACAATATTTAAATGGAACAATTTTAAATGGAACAATTTTTAAATGGAACAATTTTTAAATTGAACAATTTTTAAATGGAACAATTTTTTAAATGGAACAATTTCCAAATTGAACAAATTTGAATCTGAACAAATTTAAAATTGAACAATTTTGAAATTAAACAATTTTAAATATGAACAATTCTGAAATTGAACAATTTTTCGGAATCTAAACAAAATTTTAAAATCTGAAAAAAATTCGAATCCCGAAACAGTGATTTGTAACGAAATCGAAGCAGAAAAACGTGAAATCCCAAACTAGGAAAGTGGGCGACGAAATTAGTGGGCCGGCCCATGCGGGCGATTCTTCAGGCGTCGATGCGCTCGCGACGCTAAACGCGTCAAATAGGAGGTCCCGTGTTCGAAAATAGACCAAGGAAAGCGCCTCAGTTATATCGGGCCAGATTCTGTCAACGGAACTAATTACCCGGCCCATCTGTTGACTTGTCCGTCGACGGTTCTCTCTCGGGCTTTCAGTTCTGTAGTCCAACACAAATATGTGCATGGCTAGTTCACACAAAAAAGTGTGCTTGGGTCAAGTGTGTAATTTTTTCTTAAATGAGGAAATACTCACTCCGTCAGGAATTACCCTGCATTCTGTGTTTGGTCAAAGTCAACCTTTTCAAATTTTGACCAAATATATTGGTCAAACTATCAATAACTACTCCCTCCGTCAGGAATTACCCTGCATTCTGTGTTTGGTCAAAGTCAACCTTTTCAAATTTTGACCAAATATATTGGTCAAACTATCAATAACTATGAAACCAAATACATGCAATATGAAAATATATTTTATGACAATTCTAATGATGATTATTTTACATTATAAATATTAATATTTTTTCTTATACGCTTAGTCAAAGTTTATAAAGTTTGACTTTGACTAAACCCAGAATGCAGGGTAATTCTTGACAGAGGGAGTATGAAACCAAATACATGCAATATGAAAATATATTTTATGACAATTCTAATGATGATTATTTTATATTATAAATATTAATATTTTTTCTTATACGCTTAGTCAAAGTTTATAAAGTTTGATTTTGACTAAACCCAGAATGCAGGGTAATTCTTGACAGAGGGAGTATAAATAAGGAGCTAATTCCACCGAGGTAAAATAGTTGCCATTAGATACATTTTTATACGAGTAGTTGCATGTTGTAACAAAACATGTAGATGCGGGTTCAAAATGGTACAACAACGCTTTGGAGACGACACTTGGCTTGCCATAATGTAAAGTGGCACGCGCCAACATATGCTTTTTTTTTGCTGAAAACTCCCTATATTATTTTGAAGCATTATTTTCTCCTTGAGTTTGTGTACCTGCACATCTCAAATTCTTTCGCAAATTTGCAACCCTAGATGGAAAGCCAAAGGTGGTTGTCGGCAAATGGTGGGGCTGCTGGGCGACGAGTATTTCTGGGCATGGGCAGCCCGGCCCGAACAACCCGGCCCGGCCCGGCCCGAAATTTCCGGGCTTGGGCAGGCATTTCATAACCACTGGACGGGCCTGGGCAAGAGAAAACGGCCCGAACAGCCAATCGGGCCGGGCCTGGGTTCCAAATTTGGCCCGAAAGTGGCCCGACCCGGCCCGACCAAAACATGTCCGCGGCAGGCGCCAGGCCGCCAGCCCAAGAGAGGCCTGCCCGGCCTGACCTAAATGTCCCCTCGCAGTCTCGCACTCGCAGACTCCCTCGCAGCTATTTCTGGGCATGGGCAGCCCGGCCCGAACAACCCGGCCCGGCCCGGCCCGAAATTTCCGGGCTTGGGCAGGCATTTTATAACCACTGGATGGGCCTGGGCAAGAGAAAACGGCCCGAACAGCCAATCGGGCCGGGCCTGGGTTCCAAATTTGGCCCGAAAGTGGCCCGACCCGGCCCGACCAAAACATGTCCGCGGCAGGCGCCAGGCCGCCAGCCCAAGAGAGGCCTGCCCGGCCTGACCTAAATGTCCCCTCGCAGTCTCGCACTCGCAGACTCCCTCGCAGCCAGAGGCGAATCGCGTTCACTGGCGATGGCGGCGGCGCTGCATCCCTGACCCAGCGCCCGAGCGCTGCCGCAGCTCCCTCCCCCAGCGCCCGAGCGCCACCGCAGCTCCCTCCCGAGCGCCGCCGCAGCTCCCTTCCGAGCGCCACCGCAACCCCCTCCTGAGCGCCGCCGCAGCTCCCTCCCGAGCGCCGCCGCACGGCTGCAGCAACGCGTTGCCTTCCCGGGTTCTTCCTCGACGTCGGCCGCAGCAACGACAGGCTTCCTCGCCGGCCGACCTCCCCAAGGTACGTCGTCCGCAGCCCGCAGCAACCAATCCACACCCCAACTGTAACACTCTGTAACTGTAAGTCTGCATGATGTATTTGAGTAGAAGTGCTGATATTTGAGTAGAGTGTATATTGTTGTAGAATCAGTAGATATACTGCTATAGAAGTGCAGATCTGTTGATGATTACCATGGATACTCATCTATTTCTTGTTATCATATTTAGTCTGAGCATGGTGAACATGGATCTGGAAGGACCGGAGGGTGATGAACCAGATTATCATCCAGAAGAATTAGAAGGGCAGGAGGGTGAGATGGAGCTGTTCATTGTACCTCCGGATCCTCCTCGCGCTCAGCCAAAACCTACAAGAGGAAGGGGAAAGCGGCCAGCAACCGAAAGTCCTCGAGAAAGCGGCCAACAACAGCCACCACGGCCACCAGCTGCTGCTACCTCCTCTTCTACCAATTCAAGATTGAAGTCAAAGGTTTGGCTGGACTTCACAAAGATCTCTAAAGATGGTGATGAAATGATTATAGCTAAATGCAACCATTGCAATGATGAACTCTCTGGTAAATCTTCAAATGGTACATCTCATCTCCTTAGGCACACTAAGGCAAAGCATATGACTGATCAAGCTACAATGAATAACTTCTTCTTAAAATCAGAAACTAATGAAGATGGAACAACCGCACTAAGAAATGGTAAATTTGATGTTCAAGCAGCAAGAATGGCAATCTCTATTTATCTTGTATCTGGTTCTCATCCATTTACAACAGTAGAAGAAGATGGGTTTAGAACAATGATGTCTGCTTGCTGCCCACAATACAAGCCAATTGGTCGGTTCACAATAAAAAGAGAGATCATGGCTATGTTTCTTAGCCAGAAACAAGAATTGATGGATACTATTCGTGCTGCCCCTGGTAGAGTTAGTTTCACATCTGATAATTGGAAATCTGAAGTCTCTAAGCATAGCTACATTTGCATTACTTGTCACTACATAGATGCTGATTGGAAATTAAATAAGAGAATTGTATGGTTCAAAAAAATTGATCCACCATATGATGGAGCATCTATTGCGGATGAGGTTCACCTTGCTTTCCGTGAATGGAGGGTTGATAAGAAAGTGATGTGCATCACTCTTGATAATGCATCTTACAATGATAGGATGATTGTTTGCTTGCGGACCCATTTATCAAAAGGTGCTTTACCTTTGTCCGGTAAATTCTTTCAAATCCGCTGTTGTGCACACATTCTCAATTTGGTTGTTCAGTCTGGTTTGACATTGATTGATGATGCTGTTGGGAAGCTTAGAGAAGGTATAATGTACCTGAAAGCATCTGGCACTAGGCTACATAAGTTTTATACCACTGCCAGTAATATTTTCAACCTAGGAGAGTCAAGAAGACTTAAACCTGATATGCCTATTCGCTGGAACTCAACATATACTATGCTTGGTTGCTGTTTGTACTATAAAGAAGTGTTCCATTGGTATTCTGAAAGGGACAACACATTCAAGGAGAACTTCTGGTTATCTGAAGAAGAATGGGCAAAGGTATCTCATATGTATCAGTTCTTGGAGGTTTTCTTCAAGGTGACTACAGTTTTCTCAGGTACAAAGTATCCAACTGCCAACTTGTACTTTATGAATGTCTATCTTGTTCATTCTGCTCTTATTGAGGCCAGTGCTGGAATAAAGAGTTACATGGCTCCGATGCTGGCTGTTATGAGGGATAAATTCAATAAATATTGGTCTGAATATAGTGTATTTCTCTCTTGTGCTGCTGTTCTTGATCCACGCATTAAGTTCAAGTTTTTAGGATATTCATACTCAAAGTTGTATGATGAGCATGATGCAAACCGGCGCATTACTGCTGTTAGAAGTACATTGACTTCTTTATTTAATGAGTATGGTAGTGGAGCATCTCTGAATGAAAATACTTCAACACCTAGTTGCTCAAACACTAGTGGACTTGGTGCCTTTGCTGATTACGACCAGTACGTGGAAAGTACCAGCTCCCAAGAAGAGAAAACTGAATTGGACTTGTACTTGGGTGAACCTGTGAAGAAATTAAATGATAACGTTGATATCTTGGATTATTGGAATAAGTCTGCAGCTAGGTATCCGCAACTAGCACGAATGGCCCGTGATATTCTTGCAGTTCCGGTTTCAAGTGTTGCCTCAGAATCAGCTTTCAGCTTGAGTAAGAAGGTTATAACCCCGAGCCGAAGCTCACTTAAACCCAAGACGGTTGAGGCCTTAATGTGCTTGCAAGACTGGTATCGTTGCAAACTGCAAAAAAAAGAAGGTATGAAGTTCAACCTTGTTAGTCTCACACTTTTCCTGTTTTACTTGTTAATTCATTTACTTGCTGGCTGCTGTAATTTATTTACTTCATCAACTTGCAAAATTTTGTAGAAAACAAGCGGAAAGAGGATGTGGTCAATCTTGATGAAGAAGTTGAATCTTCTTCGGATGAAGAATGTACAAATCTCTCCCTTTTTTCTATAAACTTGATGTTTATACTACATTGCAGATTTGAATCTTATTCATTGTATCTTTCATACATGGCAGAGCCAGAGTTGCTGTTGAAGCAAATAGATGAGGTTTGGACTTGTGTTTGATGTCCAAACCTGGGAACACTACTTGGTTGATGCAAACCTGGGAACACTATATTTGGTTGATGGCTTGATGCAAACCTGGGAACACTCATGGACGTTGTATCTTTTACTTATGGACTTGTAATATTTGCTCCTGGAACTTGTCTTTCCTGTCATTACTGTGTAATATTTGCTCCTGGAACTTGTCTTTCCTGTCATTACTATGTAATATTTGCTACTGTTTACTGTGACATGTGAAACAGTCTAGATACTGTCAAAATTATTTAGTTTGCTATAATTTCCGTGAAAACAGTCCAAATTCTGTTCAATTATTATTGTTATTGCATATTTTCTGCTCTGTATTGTTCACGGGCGGTCGGGCCGTCGGGCCGGGCGTCGGGCTGTCGGGCCAGGCGTCGGGCCGGGCCTGGGCAAAGAAAATTGTCATTTCGGTCGGGCCGGGCCGGGCTTGGGCTAGCACTTTGAAGGTCGGGCTTTTTTTGGCCCGGCCCGAGCCCGGCCCGGCCCGAGAAATGCCCAGGAATAGCGACGAGTGGAGCACCTGCCTGGGCGGTTGGAGTGAATTGCATTGAGGGCCGATGATAGTTGTAGCATGCGGGAGCGTCATGTGGTGCTCAACTCCGTTGGCGCGCCGGTAGCAATGACAACGATCAGGCTAAGGTGACCAACTTCGTACTAGGAACCACAGGGGGATTGAAGGTCAAATTTAATGCATTTAGTACAAACGAATCTCAGAATTTTGCAAACATCTCACTGAACTCTCTAAACATTCACTTGCACCGAACATTCCACTGACACCACTTCTTTGATTAAGCCATAGATTGACACCACTAGATTGTGCAACATGAGAAAACATAACAAACAATTGACAACACATTATCGCTGAATTTTAAAACCAACACGTTGTGTTTGACTAGTAAATTCCAAATTGATAACATTTCTCCGCTCAATCATTCTTTATCCCCTTCTCCTTCTCATCGTGTTGACGCAATACTACTCTTCTTAAGGATGTGCAAAATGGTAACTTCCAGTAGTGGGGGATAGGAGTGGATGGGGCATGGGGATGATGACGGTCCCTAATTAAGAAGGACTAGGGAGGTAGATGGACTATGGACCCGCATCGGTTCCTCTCCCTCGGTCGCTAATGTGCGGGCCTCACGAAGACCAGGTAAGGACACACATGGACGTATGTGGTGCTCGAGGCCACGCAAAGGCAGCCCAAATATGGGGCTGGAAATGGAGGACACACGGACAGATGCGAGGGCACGATTCATTTGTGTCTGTTGGCCCTTGCCTATCCGGTCACACAGAATCGGACAAACATATTCCTTTTGCGAGTTGCGTTGTTTCTTTGACCCATGACCGTGAACAAATAGGTGAGGTAGCGAGGATCGGAGCGGAAACAAACAAACCACCCCTTCCGGCCAGACTAATGGGTTTCTCCTAATTTTGTGAACATTTCAACGAATTCTCTAAACAATCACTTGAACTGAATAATTCACTGACACCACTTGATTGGTTAAAACATAGATTGACAACACGTCTTTGCTCACTTATTCTTTCATCACCTTCCTGCTTGCTGATGCTTCATCCCCTTCTCCTTCCCGTTTCTCACCACGTTGGCCCAATACTCGATGCTCTTCTTATGTAAAAAATGGTAGCTTCCAGTAGCGGGGACTCGGAGTGGATGGGGCCTAGGATGACCACGGTCCCCATTTACGAAGGACCAGGGAGGTAGATGGACCGTGGACCCGCATAACCCGTGGGCCAGTGTCCACGACCACACAAAGAACGCCCAAATTCGGTCCATTTGAGCGGTAGTGCTGGAGCTGCCGTAGCTTCGCCTTGCTCCACCCATGAAGAGGTATTAGCACTTTTCGTCCCACATCTTGCACACCCGGAACAATTTAGTCCCACTTCTTGCAAATGGAACAAAAACGTACCAGAACTTGCACATCCGGGACGATTTAGTCCACCGAGTCCGAATTAGAGCCACGTATGCTAAACAGCTGTGACCTAAAGAAAAACAGGAATCAAACATAGGTCCCTGGATGCGTGAGAGAGGGAGAATTTTATGAAAAGGATCTTGCAGGACAGTAATATCAGGTGTTTATCGTCCTTACCTTTTCGAGACAAACAAACAGAGCCAATTTCGGCGACAACTACGGAGTAGTTGGCTCGGGGCGACGATGGCGGAGCAGTTCCCGCGAGTTCTGCGTCATATTCCCCGTCGGCCATGTGTCCCCGCGAGTTTGACGAAGACCCGCCGCCGTATGGTACGTCTAATTTCTCCGCAATAGTTGGAGTTCCTTGATACGTCTCAAACGTATCTATAATTTTTGATGCTCCATGCTTGTTTTACACCATTTGCCTATTGTTTCGTTACACTTAGTGGCATTTTTATGCATTTTCCGGAACTAACCTATTAACGAAGTGCCACAGTGCCAGTTTCCTGTTTTCTGCTGTTTTTGTGTTTCAGAAGTGATACACAGGAAATATTCTCGGAATTGGACAAAACAAGTTCCTGAAGTCTTATTTTACTCGGAAGCTTCCAGAGATCCGAAGGAGAGTATGAGGTGAGGGACCAGGGGCCCACACACAGGGGTGGCGCGGCCAGCCCCTGGCCTGCGCCACCGCCTTGTGAGGCCGCCTGGCCCCTCTTCTGACGATGCCCCTTCACCTATAAAGACCCCCCGACGAGAAAAACCTAAGTACCCGATCAGTTTTCCAGAATACATCACGATCCGCCGCCGCCGTCGACCCGAAGATTGGGAGGGTCCAGAAGCTCTTCCCGGCACCCTGCCGGAGAGGGGAATCGCCACCGGAGGTCTTCTTCATCGCCATGCTTGCCTCCGGAGCGATGAGTGAGTAGTCTACGTTGGACTATGGGTCCATAGCAGTAGCTAGATGGTTGTCTTCTCCACTATGTGCTTCATGTTTAGATCTCATGAGCTGCCATACATGATTGAGATCACCGTTATGTAATTCTACATGTTTGGTTTGTTGGGATCCGATGAATATTGGTGTTTATGATTGAGTTGCTGTACTGAATTATATCTTTTGTTATCTCTATGTTGTTTATGATCTTGCATGCTCTCCGTTGTTAGTAGCTATCTTGGCCGAGTAGTTGCTAGTGACTCCAAGAGGGGGTATTTATGCTCGATAGTGGGTTCATGCCTCTATTTCACCTGGGGGAGTGACAGAAACCTCTAAGGTGGTAGATGTGCTGTTGCTACTAGGGAGAAAACAACATTCATATGCTCAAGGGCATATGCTTTGTTTACATTACACACTTTGCTTAATGCAATTATCTGTTGTTCACAACTTAATACTTTTGGGGTGTTCGAATTGATATCCCCGGGGGTGGATTATTAGTCATAGATGCAGTTGGATGGCGGTCTATGTATTTTGTTGTAATGCCCAGAGTAAATCTCATAGTGATCTTCTTGACATATCACGTTATCTTTATTCTATCAATTGCCCAACTGTAATTTGTTTACCCAGCATGTTTTATCTATGGAGAGACACCACTAGTGAACTGTGGACCCCGGTCCTATTTCCATCATATTGCTATCACCTGTTTACTTCACTCGTACTGTTTACTTTACTCGCATTTTATTATTGTTTTCCACTCGATACACTCATAACCTTTGTTTCAAGTAAACCGGTGAGATTGATAACCTCATCGCAAGTTGGGAACAAAGTATTTGTTTATGTGTGTGCAGGTTCCACAACACCTTCAGTCGTCATTGTCTCTCTTCTCCTGTTCGATAAACCTTGGTTTCTTAAATTGAGGGAAAACTTGCTGCTGCACTCATCATACCTTCCTCTTGGGGTTCCCAACGGGCTAGTTATTCACCACACACAAGGACAGTCTGGTCGCCATCAGAGGCATCAGCTATTTTTCTGGCGCCGTTGTCGGGGAAGAGAGAAGACTTCTGCGAGGGGAGTTCTTCGCACACACATTCTCTACTTTGTTATTTGTTTTGCTTTACTTTATTTTATTTTACCTGCATTGCTTTTTATATCAAAAACCCAAAAAAATTAGAATCCTTGGTAGTTGCTATTACTTTACTTTTAGTTTATTATGTCTAGCTCAGTTGCTACTACTATGTCGCCCGAGGACATGATTTTCATTTTTAAGCAGAAAGATGAGGAAAGCTTTAAAGAAGCTTGGTCTAGAATTTATGATTGGCATGAAAAAACTGAACCTAAAATGACTTTGAGTTTGCTTCTTAGTAGCTTCTACTTTGGACTTTCTCTTCGTTATAGATATGCCTTGGATGCTACTGCAGAAGGAGATTTCCTTCATTGTGATGGAGATCAAGCCTTCAATATTAAAAAAAAGTTGATTACAATTTATAGCATGCCAACCTATTTTGATTCCTCTCTTGTGTGCATCTTTAATAGACTTAATACTCTTGAGGCTCACACTGCTAGTTTGAATTCTTGCTACAATACTTTGCGCCAGCATTTTGATTATGTGCCAATAAATTCTGAACCTTTGAGTTGGAATCCTACAATAAAAATCACCATTAATGGTGAAACTTTTCATGCTCGTTGTGATATTATGTCTGAATTTTGTCTCATGCCAAAGGGTGTTTATGAATCTTTGAGCCTTTGGAAGCTTTCTGAGGGAGGAGAAGAAATTTCTCTTACTAACAATGCCACTATATTTCCCCTTGGAATAGCTGAAGGAGTCTTTACAAAAGTCCTAGGAAGAATGATATCTACTGATTATCTTGTTATTGAATGTGTAGGAAAAGGACAAAACACACTTGGAAGATCCATTCTGAAGCTCCTGGGCGCCGTCATCGATGTGGGAAAAGGCAATATAACATTTACCTCTCCACCTTGAAATAACCATGTCTTTCCTAGAGTCGAGAGCAAAGGTAAGAAAGGGAGACGTAAGGCACGTGCTGATCCTAGTGCTTCATCACTTGATAATACTTGATTCACAATTTTCTGCGCCTAGCTCAAAGGCGTTAAAGAAAAGCACTCTTGGGAGATAACCCAATGTTTTCTTTTCAGTACTTTTTCTTTTATTTGAGTCTTGGAAGTCATTACTACTGTAATGACCGCTCCTTATCTTGTTTATTTCGTTTTTGTGCCAAGAGAAGCCTCTAATTTGAGTGAGGTAAAGATTTGGGGATGTTGCTGTCCTGAAACTGTTTTCGGTGCTGCACCGTAAAAATTCGTGAAAATTCTCTGTTTATATTTTGGACCTGCGATTTCTTGTGCATATGCCCCAGGTTATATCCAAACTTTTGTTAGTTGAACACTTTTTGATTTGAGCAACAGAAAATCCCTCAAAAATTTGACCTTTGTCAGCTGTTCAGTTTTGACAGATTTCTGCCAATATTTGTATTTGCCACTTTATCGCTTTCTTTTGAGTTCTTTTGATCACGGAACCTTTTGGGAAGTTGCTACAGTAGTATTTACTTTATATGTGGTGGTTTTGAGTTGAAACCTGGATCAAATAGAGGATTGATTATATGTTATGCTTGCACTAATGTTGCTAATAGATTTGTGTTTAGTTTTGTATGAAGGAAGTTTTCAAGTGTAGGGATTGGAGAATGATGAGATGAGTTGAAGAATGGACAAAAGCTCAAGCTTGGGGATGCCCATGCATCACCCCAAGAAATATCCAAGAAGTACAAGCGTCAAAGCTTGGGGATGCCCCCGAGGCACCCCTTCTTCATCGGCAAAAATCAGGTCACCTTTCAAAACACTATATTTTTATTGCTTCATGCACTATGTGTTTTTCTTGGAGCGTCAGTTGTTTTAGTTTTCTTAGTTTGTTTAGTTTGTTTGTTTGCTGCAATAAATGGTTGGACCCCCAACAAATTTCCTTTGGAGGAGATGTACTCGTTTTCATTTGCAAAGAACGCTCTAGTTTTTACTCTTATTAAAAATTGAGCGTTCTACTTTTTCTGCTACTGCTTTTGGTTTTCGTTTTCGCCTTGATTTGCGTTCAGATCTTGTCATATCTTTTCATCAAGGTGTATTTTTGCCTCTGATCTTTATTGGTTTTCATCAAAAGAGGTGTTTATAAAAATTTTAAATGGTGTTGGAAAAGAGAAAAAGCTTTGTGCAAAATAGTGGTACAAAAAGGAGCTTGTGTAGACTGCGGCTTAGGCTTTTTCATGTCATGCTTGATGTATTTTTGATAGTATGCTTAGTGGTTTTGCTGTAGCATGACTTGTCTCAAATAACTGAGATTGCTTAATGAGCCTTTGAAAAAATCATGCGTTGTTTTTATTGTATGGAAGCATTATTTTGGTTTTCTCCTTGATGCTTTATTTGGGTTGACTTGGCGCATGCTCACACATGTTAGACTCTTACAAAGTCGCCAATAGCCTTCATGATCATTTAGTTTTTGACTTTTGATGCCATCTTATGCTTCTTTTAATGTCGCTTTGTCGCTTTGCATGATTATGGCCATTATTGCTCTCTTAGTTGGTCGCTCCCAGTCTTTTGCTAGCCCTCACCTTGTACTGAGTATGAGCTCTACTCGTGCATCCAACTCCTAAAAGCCAAAGTTTTCCAAAGTGTCCACCATACGTACCTACTAGCAATTTGCTATTCCAAGTAAATTTGACTTGCTTTTATTTTCTCTTCAAATTAAACTCTTACCAGTGTTATGCGAAATTCGGTTAGTAAAGCTCTCACGAACCGGAAGGCACACTTTACTTTTTCCTGTTCTTAAAAATTTGACATTGTGGTCTCTTATGTTGAGTTGTTATGCTTGCAAGTTGTAAGTTGGATTCTAGCCCAGCCATGCTGTCATGGGCAAGCTTTCAACATTGCACTTCTTATTTGAGATGATATCGTGATCTTTTGTTTATGGATGCCCGCGGTGTGAAATGAATTGGGAATCTTGTAGGGATCATGGAGTTTGTATATGTGTTAGGGAAACGCCGGGCCGCCAATCTAAGCCATGCATAATTCATGGTGGAAATTTGCAGCATACCCATGGTGAACATTCGACGACGCATCTCACAATAAAAAGCTAAACAATATAGCAAATAAAAGAGATGTCGAGGTGTTCATTGTCTGCTTGTCCTATCATTTTGGTGTGGGCTTGTTCCATGTCATCGGGCACGGAGGTACCCCATTGGCGGTTCTCAATGATATGCATATACTTACAATGACAAGAGCCTTGCTTGGGACTCTAAGTAAAGTAGCATGAGGTTTGGGTACTCGTATTCACGGGGCACGAGGTTTTCAACTTATGATTTGTCAAGCATATGCATCATAATTGTTCTCGCATTAACTTTAACCATTCAAGATGCTTATGATGGGGGCAATGAGAGCTCAAAGCCTGTAAGTACCATAATTTTTGAAGGTTATAAAACTTGCAATCACTGCTTCCCTCTGCGAAGGGCCTTTCTTTTACTTTTATGTTGAGTCACCACCTTCTTTCTTTATGCACCATTAAGAGAGCATAGTTGTCATTCTTAGTGTGATATGCATTGTCCCAAAGTTCATTGATTGACTCATGATGATTGGTTTCACTTGTTCTTAAATTATTTGTATCTAGTCGCCCTCTTAAACTTGAAGGTGTCCTATGCATATATGTTTTGCTCTCTTTGAAGGACAAGCTGAAAGACTTTTGTATGTTTTTCCTTATGATTTGAACACACGTTTGACTTTCATTGTTTCATTTTCATGATCTTTTGTTTGTGTTCATTTGCATGTTTACAACATGGTTGCTAAGTTCTTATTGTCATGATTATATCTTCATGCCCATGTTTTAAGTTCTATTGATCCCAGCTCACCAATGCTTACTTATATGATCAAGATTGTGTAGCTGCATGTCACCTCAAAAATTATTCTTTTGTTATCACTTACCTACTCGAGGACGAGCAGGAGTTAAGCTTGGGGATGCTTGATACGTCTCAAACGTATCTATAATTTTTGATGCTCCATGCTTGTTTTACACCATTTGCCTATTGTTTCGTTACACTTAGTGGCATTTTTATGCATTTTCCGGAACTAACCTATTAACGAAGTGCCACAGTGCCAGTTTCCTGTTTTCTGCTGTTTTTGTGTTTCAGAAGTGATACACAGGAAATATTCTCGGAATTGGACAAAACAAGTTCTGAAGTCTTATTTTACCCGGAAGCTTCCAGAGATCCGAAGGAGAGTAGGAGGTGAGGGACCAGGGGCCCACACACCGAGGTGGCGCGGCCAGCCCCTGGCCCGCGCCACCGCCTTGTGAGGCCGCCTGGCCCCTCTTCTGACGACGCCCCTTCGCCTATAAAGACCCCCCGACGAGAAAAACCTAAGTACCCGATCAGTTTTCCAGAATACATCGCGATCCGCCGCCGCCGTCGACCCGAAGATCGGGAGGGTCCAGAAGCTCTTCCCGGCACCGTGCCGGAGAGGGGAATCACCACCGGAGGTCTTCTTCATCGCCATGCTTGCCTCCGGAGCGATGAGTGAGTAGTCTACCTTGGACTATGGGTCCATAGCAGTAGCTAGATGGTTGTCTTCTCCACTATGTGCTTCATGTTTAGATCTCATGAGCTGCCATACATGATTGAGATCACCGTTATGTAATTCTACATGTTTGGTTTGTTGGGATCCGATGAATATTGGTGTTTATGATTAAGTTGCTGTACTGAATTATATCTTTTGTTATCTCTATGTTGTTTATGATCTTGCATGCTCTCCGTTGTTAGTAGCTATCTTGGCCGAGTAGTTGCTAGTGACTCCAAGAGGGGGTATTTATGCTCGATAGTGGGTCCATGCCTCTATTTCACCTGGGGGAGTGACAGAAACCTCTAAGGTGGTAGATGTGTTGTTGCTACTAGGGAGAAAACAACATTCATATGCTCAAGGGCATATGCTTTGTTTACATTACACACTTTGCTTAATGCAATTATCTGTTGTTCGCAACTTAATACTTTTGGGGTGTTCGGATTGATATCCCCGGGGGTGGATTATTAGTCATAGATGCAGTTGGATGGCGGTCTATGTATTTTGTTGTAATGCCCAGAGTAAATCTCATAGTGATCTTCTTGACATATCATGTTATCTTTATTCTATCAATTGCCCAACTGTAATTTGTTTACCCAGCATGTTTTATCTATGGAGAGACACCACTAGTGAACTGTGGACCCCGGTCCTATTTCCATCATATTGCTATCACTTGTTTACTTTACTCGTACTGTTTACTTTACTCGCATTTTATTATTGCTTTCCACTCGATACACTCATAACCTTTGTTTCAAGCAAACCGGTGAGATTGACAACCTCATCGCAAGTTGGGAACAAAGTATTTGTTTGTGTGTGTGCAGGTTCCACAACACCTTCAGTCGTCATTGTCTCTCTTCTCCTGTTCGATAAACCTTGGTTTCTTAAACTGAGGGAAAACTTGCTGCTGCACTCATCATACCTTCCTCTTGGGGTTCCCAACGGGCTGGTTATTCACCACGCACAAGGACAGTCTGGTCGCCATCAGAGGCATCATTCCTCTTCTCTATCTCGTTCCTGTGGCATAGAGCTCGGTGAGCGCATGATTGGCAGCGATGAATGATGGCTAGTTGATGACGGAGATTATTCTTCTTCGTCCCCCAGCAGTAATCCTTGTGCGTGGTGAATGACCAGCCCGTTGGGAACCCCAAGAGGAAGGTGTGATAAGTATAGCAGCTGGTTTTCCCTCAGTTAAGAAACCAAGGTTTAATGTCGATCAGGAGAGGAGAGACAATGACGACTGAAGGTGATGCTTGCTAGTTTGCGACAGCAGCGGACAATTTATATATGGCGCCTCGTCCAAGCTTTGCTTGCTAGCTGCAACGTGGAACCTGCACACACACAACCAAGTACTTTGCTCCCAACTTGCGATGAGGTTGTCAATCTCACCGGTTTGCTTGAAACAAAGGTTATGAGCGTATCGAGTGGAAAATAATATAGTATGCGAGTAAAGTAAACAGGTGATAGCAATATGATGTAAATAGGACCGGGGTCCACAGTTCACTAGTGGTGTCTCTCCATAGATAAAATAACACATGCTGGGTAAACAAATTACAGTTGGGCAATTGATAGAATAAAGATAACGTGATATGTCAAGAAGATCACTATGAGATTTACTCTGGGCATTACAACAAAATACATAGACCGCCATCCAACTACATCTATGACTAATAATCCACCCCCGGGGATATCAATCCGAACACCCCAAAAGTATTAAGTTGCGAACAACAGATAATTGCATTAAGCAAAGTGTGTAATGTAAACAAAGCATATGCCCTTGAGCATATGAATGTTGTTTTCTCCCTAGTAGCAACAGCACATCCACCACCTTAGAGGTTTCTGTCACTCTCCCAGGTGAAATAGAGGCATGAACCCACTATCGAGCATAAATACCCCCTCTTGGAGTCACTAGCAACTACTCGGCCAAGATAGCCACTAACAACGGAGAGCATGCAAGATCATAAACAACATAGAGATAACAAAAGATATAATTCAGTACAGCAACTTAATCATAAACACCAATATTCATCGGATCCCAACAAACCTAACATGTAGAATTACATAATGGTGATCTCAATCATGTAGGGCAGCTCATGAGATCTAAACATGAAGCACATGGTGGAGAAGACAACCATCTAGCTACTGCTATGGACCCATAGTCCAAGGTAGACTACTCACTCATCGCTCCGGAGGCAAGCATGGCGATGAAGAAGACCTCCGGTGGCGATTCCCCTCTCCGGCAGGGTGCCGGGAAGAGCTTCTGGACCCTCCCGATCTTCGGGTCGACGGCGGCGGCGGATCGCGATGTGTTCTGGAAATCTGATCGGGGACTTAGATTTTTTCCGTCGGGGGGTCTTTATAGGCGAAGGGGCGTCGTCAGAGGAGGGGCCAGGCGCCCTCACACGGGGGTGGCGCGGGCCAGGGGCTGGCCGCGCCGCCCCTATGTGTGGGGACCTGGTGGCCCCCCTCCTACTCCTCTTCAGGTCTCTGGAAGCTTCCGGGTAAAATAAGACTTCAGGAACTTGTTTCGTCCAATTCCGAGAATATTTCCTGTGTATCACTCTGAAACACAAAAACAGCAGAAAACAGGGAACTGGCACTGTGGCAACTCGTTAATAGGTTAGTTCCGGAAAATGCATAAAAGTGCCACTAAGTGTAACGAAACAATAGACAAATGGTGTAAAAACAAGCATGGAGCATCAAAAATTATAGATACGTTTGAGACGTATCAAGCATCCCCAAGCTTAACTCCTGCTCGTCCTCGAGTAGGTAAGTGATAACAAAAAAATAATTTTTGAGGTGACATGCACCTACACAATCTTGATCATATATGTAAGCATTTGTGAGCTGGGATCATAAGAACTTAAAACATGGGCATGAAGATGTAATCATGACAATAAGAACTTAGCAACCATCTTGTAGACATGCAAATGAACACAAACAAAAGATCATGAAAATGAAACAATAAAAGTCAAACGTGTGTTCAAATCATAAGGAAAAACATACAAATGGTTTTCAGCTTGTCCTTCAAAGAGAGCAAGACATAAATGCATAGGACACCTTCAAGTTTAAGAGGGCGACTAGATACAAATAATTTAAGAACAAGTGAAACCAATCAATATGAGTCAATCAATGAACTTTGGGACAATGCATATCACACTAAGAATGACAACTATGCTCTCTTAATGGTGCATAAAGATAGAAGGTGGTGACTCAACATAAAAGTAAAAGAAAGGCCCTTCGCAGAGGGAAGCAGTGATTGCAAGTTTTATAACCTTCAAAAATTATGGTACTTACCGGCTTTGAGCTCGCATTGCCCCCATCATAAGCATCTTGAATGGTTAAAATTAATGCGAGAACAATTATGATGCATATGCTTGACAAATCATAAGTTGAAGACCTCGTGCCCCGTGAATACGAGTACCCAAACCTCATGCTACTTTACTTAGAGTCCCAAGCAAGGCTCTTGTCATTGTAAGTATATGCATATCATTGAGAACCGCCAATGGGGTACCTCCGTGCCCGATGACATGGAACAAGCCCACACCAAAATGACAGGACAAGCAGACAATGAACACCTCGACATCTCTTTTATTTGCCTTTTGTTTAGTTTTTTTATTGTGAGATGCGTCGTCGAATGTTCACCATGGGTATGCTGCAAATTTCCACCATGAATTATGCATGGCTTAGATTGGCGGCCCGGCGTTTCCCTAACACATATACAAACTCCATGATCCCCACAAGATTCCCAATTCATTTCACACCGCGGGCATCCATAAACAAAAGATCATGATATCAACTCAAATAAGAAGTGCAATGTTGAAAGCTTGCCCGATGACAGCATGGATGGGCTAGAATCCAACTTACAACTTGCAAGCATAACAAATCAACATAAGAGACCACAATGTCAAATTTTTAAGAACAGGAAAAAGTAAAGTGTGCCTTCCGGTTCGTGAGAGCTTTACTGACCGAATTTCGCATAACACTGGTAAGAGTTTAATTTGAAGAGAAAATAAAAGCAAGTCAAATTTACTTGGAATAGCAAATTGCTAGTAGGTATGTATGGTGGACACTTTGGAAAACTTTGGCTTTTAGGAGTTGGATGCACGAGTAGAGCTCATACTCAGTACAAGGCGAGGGCTAGCAAAAGACTGGGAGCGACCAACTAAGAGAGCAATAATGGCCATAATCATGCAAAGCGACAAAGCGACATTAAAAGAAGCATAAGATGGCATCAAAAGTCAAAAACTAAATGATCATGAAGGCTATTGGCAACTTTGTAAGAGTCTAACATGTGTGAGCATGCGCCAAGTCAACCCAAATAAAGCATCAAGGAGAAAACCAAAATAATGCTTCCATACAATAAAAACAACGCATGATTTTTTCAAAGGCTCATTAAGCAATCTCAGTTATTTGAGACAAGTCATGCTACAGCAAAACCACTAAGCATACTATCAAAAATACATCAAGCATGACATGAAAAAGCCTAAGCCGCAGTCTACACAAGCTCCTTCTTGTACCACTATTTTGCACAAAGCTTTTTCTCTTTTCCAACACCATTTGAAATTTTAAAAGACACCTCTTTTGATGAAAACCAATAAAGATCAGAGGCAAAAATACACCTTGATGAAAATATATGACAAGGTCTGAATGCAAATCTAGGCGAAAACGAAAACCAAAAGCAGTAGCAGAAAAAGAAGAACGCTCGATTTTTAATAAGAGTGAAAACTAGAGCGTTCTTTGCACATGAAAACGAGTACATCTCCTGCAAAGGAAATTTGTTGGGGTCCAACCATTTATTGCAGCAAACAAACAAATTAAACCAACTAAGAAAACTAAAACAACTGACGCTCCAAGAAAAACACATAGTGCATGAAGCAATAAATATATAGTGTTTTGAAAGGTGACCTGATTTTTGCCGATGAAGAAGGGGTGCCTCAGGGGCATCCCCAAGCTTTGATGCTTGTACTTCTTGGATATTTCTTGGGGTGATGCATGGGCATCCCCAAGCTTGAGCTTTTGTCCATTCTTCAATTCATCTCATCATTCTCCAATCCCTACACTTGAAAACTTCCTTCATACAAAACTAAACACAATTCTATTAGCAACATTAGTGCAAGCATAACATATAATCAATCCTCTATTTGCTTCAGGTTTCAACTCAAAACCACCACATATATAGCAAATACTACTGTAGCAACCTCCCAAAAAGTTCCGTGATCAAAAGAACTCAAAAGAAAGCGATAAAGTGGCAAACACAAATATTGGCAGAAATCTGTCAAAACTGAACAGCTGACAAAGGTCGAATTTTTGAGGGATTTTCTGTTGCTCAAATAAAAAAGTGGTCAACTAAGAAAAGTTTGGATATAACCTGGGGCATATGCACAAGAAATCGCAGGTCCAAAAGATAAACAGAGAATTTTCACGAATTTTTACGGTGCAGCACCGAAAACAGTTTCAGGACAGCAACATCCCCAAATCTTTACCTCACTCAAATTAGAGGCTTCTCTTGGCACAAAAACGAAATAAACAAGATAAGGAGCGGTAATTACAGTAGTAATAACTTCCAAGACTCAAATAAAAGAAAAATTACTGAAAAGAAATATTGGGTTATCTCCCAAGAGTGCTTTTCTTTAACGCCTTTGAGCTAGGCGCAGAAAATTGCGAATCAAGTAATATCAAGTGATGAAGCATCAAGATCATAATTTGCTCTAAGAATAGAGTCAAAAAGTAATTTCTTTATTTTCCTAGGGAAGTGTTCCATACCTTTCTTTATTGGGAATTGATACTTAATAGTGCCTTCCCTCATATCAATGATAGCACCTACAGTTCGAAGAAAGGGTCTTCCCAAAATAATAGGACATGAAGCATGGCATTCAGCGTCCATAACAAGAAAATCAACAGGAACAAGGTTATTGTTAACCACAATAAGAACATCATTAATCCTTCCCAAAGGTTTCTTCTTAGCAACATCAGCAATAGGAACATCAAAATAACATTTTTCAAGCGGTGGTAAATCAAGCATGTCATAAATCTTTCTAGGCATGATAGAAATACTAGCACCTAGATCACATAAAGCATGGCAATCATAACCATTAACATGCATATCAATGATGGGTTCCCAACCATCTTCTAACTTCTTGGGAACAGAGGCTTTTTGCTTCAACTTTTCATCCCTAATCTTTATGAGAGCATTGGTAATATGCTTAGTAAAAGCAATATTTAAGGAACTAGCATTGGGAGTCAAAGCAAGCTTTTGCAAGAACAAAATTACTTCAGATATATTGCAGCCATCAACATCAAAACATTAAAAGAAATAGAGCTATCATCTCCCACACTCCGAAAAATTTCAGCACTCTTTTGGGAAAAAGTTTTGGCATTTTTAGGCCTTTTAACACAAGGAGCGGGAGTTTTCTCTACACCAATCAAAGTAAGAGGATTGCTAGCATTAGGAGCAACATCATTAGAGGTAGTAATGGTACATACCTTCATCTCTCTAGCCATCTCATCTTCTCTTTCCCACCTGGCATGCAATTCCGCTAACAGTCTAATATTTTCATCAATTCCAACTTGGATAGCATTAGCGGTAGCAAGAACATTGCTTACTTTCACATCATTAAGAAACACTTTTAATTTCAGAATTTCAACATCATGAGCAAGGCTATCAACTTTAGAAGCAAGAATATCAATTTTGCCTAACTTTTCCTCAACAGACTTGTTAAAAGCAGTTTGCTTACCGATGAAGTCCTTGAGCATTACCTCAAGCTCGGAGGGCGCGACCCTAGTGTTGTTGTAGGAATTACCATAAGAGTTACCATAACCATTACCATTGGTAGAAGGATACGGCCTATAATTGTTACTAGCAAAATTGTTCCTATAAGCATTGTTGTTAAAATTATTATTTCTAATGAAATTCACATCAACATGCTCTTCTTGAGCAACCAAAGAGGCCAAAGGAACATTATTAGGATCAAAATGAGTCCTATCATTAGCAAGCATAGCCATAATGGTATCAATCTTATCATTCAAGGAAGAGGTTTCCTCAACAGAATTTACCTTCTTACCTTGTGGAGCTCTCTCGGTGTGCCATTCAGAATAATTTACCATCATGTTGTCGAGTAGCTTTGATGCGGCGCCCAAGGTAAGGGTCATAAAAGTGCCTCCAGCAGCTAAATCAAGTAGATTCCTTGAAGAAAAATTCAGTCCTGCATAAAACGTTTGGATAATCATCCAAGTAGTCAGTCTATGAGTGGGGCAATTCTTTATCATAGATTTCATTCTTTCCCAAGCTTGAGCAACATGTTCATTATCAACTGAGTAAACTTCATAATATTGATGCGCAAAGCTATAATCTTAGCAGGAGGATAGTATCTACCAATAAAAGCATCCTTACACTTAGCCCATGAATCAATACTATTCTTAGTCAAAGACAGCAACCAATCTTTAGCTTTTCCTCTCAAAGAAAAAGGAAACAGCTTGAGCTTAATAATATCACTATCAACATCCTTATATTTCTGCATCTCACATAGCTCAACAAAATTGTTGAGATGAGCTGCAGCATCTTCAGTACTAGCACCAGAAAATTGCTCTTTCATAACAAGGTTCAATAAAGCAGGCTTAATCTCATAAAATTTTGCAGCAGTAGCAGGTGGTGCAATAGGAGTGTAGATAAAATAACCATTGTTTGTGCTAGTAAAGTCACACAATTTGGTGTTTTCAGGATTGGCCATTTCAGCAAAACGAAAGTAAACAAGTAAAAACAACTACCAAGGATTCTAATTTTTTTGGGTTTTTGATATAAAAGCAATGCAGGTAAAATAAATAAAGTAAAGCAAAACAATAACAAAGTAAAGGATGTGTGTGCGAAAAACTCCCCTCGCAGAAGTCTTCTCTTCCTCCCCGGCAACGGCGCCAGAAAAACAGCTGATGGCTAGTTGATGACGGAGATTATTCTTCTTCGTCCCCCAGCAGCAATCCTTGTGCGTGGTGAATGACCAACCCGTTGGGAACCCCAAGAGGAAGGTGTGATGAGTATAGCAGCTGGTTTTCCCTCCGTTAAGAAACCAAGGTTTAATGTCGATCAGGAGAGGAGAGACAATGACGACTGAAGGTGATGCTTGCTAGTTTGTGACAGCAGCGGACAATTTATATATGGCGCCTCGTCCAAGCTTTGCTTGCTAGCTGCAACGTGGAACCTGCACACACACAACCAAGTACTTTGCTCCCAACTTGCGATGAGGTTGACAATCTCACCGGTTTGCTTGAAACAAAGGTTATGAGCGTATCGAGTGGAAAACAATATAGTATGCGAGTAAAGTAAACAGTACGAGAAAAGTAAACAGGTGATAGCAATATGATGTAAATAGGACCGGGGTCCACAGTTCACTAGTGGTGTCTCTCCATAGATAAAATAACACATGCAGGGTAAACAAATTATAGTTGGGCAATTGATAGAATAAAGATAACGTGATATGTCAAGAAGATCACTATGAGATTTAATCTGGGCATTACAACAAAATACATAGACCGCCATCCAACTGCATCTATGACTAATAATCCACCCCCGGGGATATCAATCCGAACACCCCAAAAGTATTAAGTTGCGAACAACAGATAATTGCATTAAGCAAAGTGTGTAATGTAAACAAAGCATATGCCCTTGAGCATATGAATGTTGTTTTCTCCCTAGTAGCAACAGCACATCCACCACCTTAGAGGTTTCTGTCACTCCCCCAAGTGAAATAGAGGCATGAACCCACTATCGAGCATAAATACCCCCTCTTGGAGTCACTAGCAACTACTCGGCCAAGATAGCCACTAACAACGGAGAGCATGCAAGATCATAAACAACATAGAGATAACAAAAGATATAATTCAGTACAGCAACTTAATCATAAACACCAATATTCATCAGATCCCAACAAACCAAACATGTAGAATTACATAACGGTGATCTCAATCATGTAGGGCAGCTCATGAGATCTAAACATGAAGCACATGGTGGAGAAGACAACCATCTAGCTACTGCTATGGACCCATAGTCCAAGGTAGACTACTCACTCATCGCTCCGGAGGCAAGCATGGCGATGAAGAAGACCTCCGGTGGCGATTCCCCTCTCCGGCAGGGTGCCGGGAAGAGCTTCTGGACCCTCCCGATCTTCGGGTCGACGGCGGCGGCGGATCGCGATGTGTTCTGGAAATCTGATCGGGTACTTAGGTTTTTCTCGTCGAGGGGTCTTTATAGGCGAAGGGGCGTCGTCAGAGGAGGGGCCAGGCGCCCTCACACGGGGGTGGCGCGGGCCAGGGGCTGGCCGCACCGCCCCTGTGTGTGGGGCCCTGGTGGCCCCCCTCCTACTCCTCTTCGGATCTCTGGAAGCTTCCGGGTAAAATAAGACTTCAGGAAATTGTTTCGTCCAATTCCGAGAATATTTCCTGTGTATCACTCTGAAACACAAAAACAGCAGAAAATATGGAACTGGCACTGTGGCAACTCGTTAATAGGTTAGTTCCGGAAAATGCATAAAAGTGCCACTAAGTGTAACGAAACAATAGACAAATGGTGTAAAAACAAGCATGGAGCATCAAAAATTATAGATATGTTTGAGACGTATCAATGAACTGGTAGGCTAGGCATGAAATTGCAAGGAAACGATGCGCCGAACATTGATGCATGGTATAGTAGGGTTTACCATGCGTAGGTAGGGAGAATCATCAACATGGAAGCTGATTTCTGCCGGTTTGCCATCGCAGAACTATCTAGTATGAACAGGTTGAACATGGTGATCTACAAAAAGGTGTCAATTTGAAACAAGTTATGCAATTTTGAATCATTCATAGTACATGATTTAGAACTGATGCAATGTTGCTTGTTAGTTCATGTACTGAATCATGTAAAATTTTAGAAACCTGTTAACTAAATTTCAGAGGTACAGTTAACTGAATTTAGATAGACAGTGAACTGAATATCAAGTGTTTTTCTTTGCAGTTCTAATTCCTGGACTGGAAATTAATTTGTTCACAGTACAAGTCAAGCTCGCTTGCCTATTTGGGGTCCAAGCCGGCGCTGATGAGGGCATGGCTGAAAGATCATATCAAGCCCCATGTGTGGTTTTGGTAATTAATGACAATCCCTATGGACTAATGGTTGCATTGAGTTATATGTGTAGGACTTGTCCATAGACAATGCTTGAACCATTTGTTGGAGTCAAGGTTGTAAGAAGAAGATTATGTGTTAACCAAGGTGCTATTCAAGGAGTGATCCAAAGATTGGTCTTAAGGGAGTTGAGCTTATGTCAAGTGTGGCTTGAAGAATAAGATTGAGTGAGCTCTCATGTGTATCCTCAAGACACCATCATTATGGAGAAAGAAGAATTGATTAGAGGATTGATTAAGTCAAAGCGCAAGTTCAAGATGAGCAACTAGAAGAGAACATATGCTTGAAGCTTGCCATCTATATTGTGTTTATGGATATGTGAAGATATGCTTAAAGAGAGTCTCTTCCATAGTGGAGTATGGGGGAGCAATCCGCAAGACTTCACCAAGCAAGCTCAATCAAGAAAGGTGGTCCAACTTGAGAAGATCAAGATCGTCATTATCCACCTCAAGTGGAATGCTCAAGGCAAAGGTATGATAGTGTTAGGGTTTCTTTCTTACCGGTCTCATGGTGTTAGTTGTGAGACCGGGTTATAGGATCGGTAGCCGTACTATCAAGAGGGGCTCTCGAGTGAGTAACTTAATTGTATCGTTCGGAGAGAGCTCAAACCTTTGCATACTTGGCATCTTCTTTCTTGGTTCTTCTTTGAGTTTTATCCATGTGAGGTTCTAGAGCTTGTGGTTATTTCCATGACAAGCTCTAGCTCATCAAAAACGGATTTCGCATGAAGCTCTTATTGCGTTTTTGATGTTTGGAGGTTTTTCCGATTTGCCTTCAAAGAGAGGTCAAACATTTCATCATTTGGTTTTATACTCCCTTGTTGGACTATGATGTTTCTATGGATGATGTTTTAGAGCTCATTGTGGTGATTCCAACGAGCCCAAGATCATCGAAAACGGAGTCCGGATGAAAAAGTTATCACCGTTTTCGTATTGCAATTTCTGCTCGGCGTCACCCAGTAAGGGGGGCGGATATTCCGGCCAGGGGGGGCGGATTATCCGGCCTGGGGACGAAAATTTCGTTTCGGAATTTCTGCTAAGGACCAGGGTCGGCGTCACCCAGTATAGGGGGCGGATAATCCGGCCAGCCGAATATTCCGGCCATATTTTGGCCGGATAATCCGCCCCTCCAAGTCTGCAACGGCCATATTTCGTGGGGGGGGGGGTATAAATACCCCTTCTTCCACCTTGGGCTGCACACGAATTGGGCCTCTCTCTCCTCCATTGTTGACTTTGCAAGCTTGCCCTTCCTCCTCCATTCCTCCCATGATTCTTGGATATTTTTGAGGGAAAAGGGAGAGGAGATCTAGATCTATATTTCTACCAATCCATCTCTCCTCTAAGTGAGGGGAACATAGTCAATCTAGATCTTGGAGTTCTTTGTGGATTTCCTTTGTTCTTCCTCTCATATCTCTCCATAGCATTAGTTGCTTTGGTAGGATTTGAGTGAGAAGGATTTGAGCACCTTGTGTGCTCTTGCCATTGCATAAGTTGCATCGGTTTGAGTTCTCCCCGGAGATTCGAGTAAGTGAAAGTTTGTGAGCTTATTACTCTTGGGTTCTTGGAACCCTAGATGGCTTTGTGGCTTTGTGGTGCCTTTGTGGCTATTCTTGGGAGCCTCCAATTAAGTTGTGGATGCGTGCCCCAAGCTTTGTGTAAAGGCCTGGTTCCGCCTTGAGGAACCCCTTAGTGGAAGAGTGAGCTAGGCCTTTGTGGCGCAAGCTCACACCGGAGAATAGGGTGAGGCCTTTGTGGCGATACCACACCCCTCCAACGAGACGTACTCCCTTTCAAGGGAGGAACTCGGGAATACATCATCATCTCCGCGTGCCTCGGTTATTCCTATACCCGAGCTCTTTACTTATGCACTTTACATTGTGATAGCCTTCGTGCTTGAAGTTATATATCTTGCTATCACCTTGTTACTTGTATTGCTTAGCATAAGTTGTTGGTGCACATAGGTGAGCCTAGTTTATTTAGGTTTTGTGTGCTTGACAAAATAAACGCTAGTTTAATTCCGCTTTTGTTCAAGCCATTCATAAAATTTGATATCGCCTATTCACCCTCCCTCTAGGCGACATTTGTGTCCTTTCAATGGCGCTCCGGGAAAAGCTCATCCAGAGCTACTTTCTTGACATCCTTGGCCACTTGAAAAGAAGTGCTGCCATTTGGGTTCGTCATGCCTGGCAAAGGTTTGCCGGCCACGACCGTTTCAACTATCTCCACTGCTCGTTTGAGCCTCTTCTTTTCCTCTGCTATGATCAGAGTCTCGGTCAGATTAGATCCGGCCGTGGCACACGCCATCGAGCGCTTGTAATCACCAATGATGGTAATTGATACGTCTCCAACGTATCCATAATTTTTGATGCTCGATGCTTGTTTTTTTACACCATTTGCCTAATGTTTTGTTACACTTCGTGGCACTTTTATGCATTTTTCGGAACTAACCTATTAACAAGTCGCCACAGTGCCAGTTCCCTGTTTTCTGCTGTTTTTGTGTTTCAGAAAAGTTACACAGGAAATATTCTCGGAATTGGACGAAACCAAAGCCAGCCGTCCAGATATTTCACGGAGCTTCCAGAGAACCGAAGAGGAGACAGAGTGGGGCCACGAGGTGGCCTCACACCATAGCGGCGCGGCCTAGCCCCTGGCCGCGCCCCCTATGTGTGAGACCGCCTCGGTCCACTTCTGACGCTGCCCCTTCGCCTATAAAGACCCCCCGACGGGAAAAACCTAAGTACCCGGTCAATTTTCCAGAAACACATCACAATCCACCGCCGTCGTCGACCCGAGATCGGGAGGGTCTAGAAGCTCTTCCCGGCACCCTGCCGGAGAGGGGAATCACCACCGGAGGTCTTATTCATCGCCATGCTTGCCTCCGGAGTGATGAGTGAGTAGTCTACCTTAGACTATGGGTCCATAGCAGTAGCTAGATGGTTGTCCTCTCCACCATGTGCTTCATGTTTAGATCTCATGAGCTGCCCTACATGATTGAGATCACCGTTATGTAATTCTACATGTTTGGTTTGTTGGGATCCGATGAATATTGGTGTTATGATTGAGTTGCTATACTGAAATATATCTTATGTTATCTCTATGTTGTTTATGATCTTGCATGCTCTCCATTGTTAGTAGCTATCTTGGCCGAGTAGTTGCTAGTGACTCCAAGAGGGGGTATTTATGCTCGATAGTGGGTTCATGCCTCTATTTAATCTGGGGGAGTGACAGAAACCTCTAAGGTTGTAGATGTGCTGTTGCTACTAGGGAGAAAACAACATTCATATACTCGAGGGCATATGCTTTGTTTACATTACACACTTTGCTTAATGCAATTATCTGTTGTTCGCAACTTAATACTCATGGGGTGTTCAGATGATATCCCCGAGAGTGGATTATTAGTCATAGATGCAGTTGGATGGCGGTCTATGTATTTTGTTGTAATGCCCAGAGTAAATCGCATAGTGATCTTCTTGACATATCATGTTTATCTTTATTCTATCAATTGCCCAACTGTAATTTGTTTACCCAGCATGTGTTATTTATCTTATGGAGAGACACCACTAGTGAACTATGGACCCCGGTCCTATTTCCATCATATTGCTATCACCTGTTTACTTTACTCGCACTATTTACTTTACTCGCATACTTTCACTGTTTTCCACTCGATACGCTCATACCCTTTGTTTCAAGCAAACCGGTGAGATTAACAACCTCATCGCAAGTTGGGAACAAAGTACTTGGTTGTGTGTGTGTGTGTAGGTTCCACGTTGCTACTAGCTGAAGACGCGCTAACTCATTTTATCGTGAAACGGCGCCCTTGTTGGAGTGTCACTAGGCTATCAAGCATCACCTTCGGTCGTTTGTCTGTTCTTCTCCTGATCGATTAAACCTTGGTTTCTTACTGAGGGAAAAGACTTGCTGCTGTGCTCATCATACTTTCTGCTTGGAGTTTCCCAACTGCCTGGCCATAATCATCATCAAGTACACGCTGGACATCAAGCCCTTTTCTGGCGTCGTTGCCGGGGAAGAAGTGGAAGACCTCTGCAAGGGGAGTTTTTCGCACGCACATCCTCTACTTTGTTATTTGTTTTGCTTTACTTTATTTATTTTTACTTGCATCATTTTATATCAAAAACACAAAAAAATTAGTTTACTTTATAGTTGCTTTTATCTACTTGCTTTTAGTTCATCATGTTGTCTTTTAAGTATGTTTTGGAGGACCTCTCAGTAGGTAGTGGTTCAATTATTGGGAAAGATAACATTGAGGAGTTCTTTAATCACATTAGTATGCATAAAGAAGTTGAGGAAAAGTCTTTGGTTGAGCTAGCTCCTAGTTATGAAGTTGCTTCCGCCTATTTAGTTCACATGTTGGAAGCTAGGTTTGCTAACCTTAATCCCTTTTTGCAATACATGTTCCTTAAACTTCATGAAATTGAAGATCCTGAAAAGAAAGCTTTCATTTTGGAAACTTTGCGCTTAGAATTTAAAGATGTTGCCAATGAAGCTAGAAAAGTTTTTAAGAAATTTAATAAGCTTGGCTCACCTGTAGCGGTTGTTGGTACACCCAATGAAGATTTTAGAGTGCCAATACCTTATAAACTTGCAGGACTTCATGATGTTTGGGAAAATAATTCTAGTTGGATTTGTCCTGAGAATCCTTTCGATGAAAGTAGTGTACCAAAGTGTGATCATAAAGGATCTTCAAAAACTCATTTGGACATAATTCCCTTCATTGTTGAAAAGACTCCTATTGTGGATCCTAATGCTTCTTTCATAATTACTTGATTCGCAATTTTCTGCGCCTAGCTCAAAGGCGTTAAAGAAAAGCACTCTTGGGAGATAACCCAATGTTTTCTTTTCAGTACTTTTTCTTTTATTTGAGTCTTGGAAGTCATTACTACTGTAATGACATCTCCTTATCCTTTTTATTTCATTGTTGTGCCAAGAGAAGCCTCTAATTTGAGTGAGGTAAGATTTGGGGATGTTGCTGTCCTGAAACTGTTTTCGGTGCTGCACCATAAAAATTCGTGAAAATTCTCTGTATTTCTTTTGGACCTGAAATTTCTGGTGCATATGCCCCAGGTTATATCTAAACTTTCATTAGTTTAACACTTTTTGATTTGAGCAACAGAAAACACCTCAAAAATTCGACCTTTGTCAGCTGTTCTGTTTTGACAGATTTCTGCCAATTTTTGTGTTTACCGCTTTATCGCTTTCTTTTTAAGTTCTTTTGATCACGAAACTTTTGGGGAAGTTGATATAGTAGTATATGCTATATATGTGGTGGTTTTGGGTTGAAACCTGAAGCAAAAAGAGGTTGATTATATGTTATGCCTACACAAATGTTGCTAATAGATTTGTGTTTAGTTTTGTATGAAGGAAGTTTTCAAGTGTAGGGATTGGAGAATGATGAGATGAGTTGAAGAATGGATAAAAGCTCAAGCTTGGGGATGCCCATGCATCACCCCAAGAAATATCCAAGAAGTACAAGCGTCAAAGCTTGGGGATGTCCCCGAGGCACCCCTTCTTCATCGGCAAAAATCAGGTCACCTTTCAAGACACTATATTTTTATTGCTTCATGAACTATGTGTTTTTCTTGGAGCGTCAGTTTTTTTAGTTTTCAGTATTAGTTTAGTTTAGTTTGCTGCAATAAATGGTTGAACACTAACAAATTTCTTTTGGAGAAGTTGCCTTGCTTTTCATTTACCAAGAACGCTCTAGTTTTCACTCTTATCAAAAACCGAGTGTTCTTCTTTTTCTGCTACTTCTTTTGGTTTTCGTTTTCGCCTTGATTTGCATTCAGATCTTCTTATATTTATTTATCAAGGTGTATTTTTGCCTCTGGACCATGTTGGTTTTCCTCAAAAGAGTTGGATTTTAAAAAAGTTCGAATGGTGTTGGGAAAGAGAAAAAGCTTTATGCAAAAAGTGGTACAAGAAGGAGCTTGTGTAGACTGCAGCTTAGGCTTTTTCATGTCATGCTTGATGTCTTTTTGATAGTATGCTTAGTGGTTTTGCTGTAGCATGACTTGTCTCAAATAACTGAGATAGCTTAAATGAGCCTTTGAAAAAATCATGCGTTGTTTTTATTATTTGGAAGCATTATTTTGGTTTTCTCCTTGATGCTTTATTTGGGTTGACTTGGCGCATGCTCACACATGTTAGACTCTTACAAAGTCACCAACAGCCTCTATGATCATTTAGTTTTTGACTTTTGATGCCATCTTATGCTTTTTTTAATGTCGCTTTGCATGATTATGGCCATTATTGCTCTCTTAGTTGGTCGCTCCCAGTCTTTTGCTAGCCCTCGCCTTGTACTGAGTATGAGCTCTACTCATGCATCCAACTCCTAAAAACCAAGTTTTCCAAAGTGTCCACCATACATACCTATTAGTAATTTGCTATTCCATGTAAATTTGACTTGCTTTTATTTTCTCTTCAAATTAAACTCTTACCAGTGTTATGCGAAAATTGGTCAGTAAAGCTCTCACGAATCGGATCCATCACCAGAGCATATCCGCCGGGGTTTGGCATGATCTTGGGATGATCTGCCCTGTCCCAGCCAATGGCCTGGTCAGACCAGTACATCAGCTTCGGGACTGCCGACATAATGACATTCACCTCCAAGCTCCGCCCGTACAAACTCTGCTTGTCTGTCCTTTCGGTCTCAAAGACCATGTAGCTCTGATCGTGCTCCTTGTACTCATTCCGGCCCGCTGCTGGGCCGCCGGCATAATACTCCAGATTATAGCTCTGATCAACTTGATTTACGCCGGCATTTCCGGCATTGCTCTGATTTCCGGGATTACCCGGCCTGGGCGGGACTGCAATCGCATTTGCACCTGTCAGCGGTGATGGAGCTGCCGGGACAGGTGGCCTAGCTGGTCCAAAGGGACCTGCACGACCTGCCAATATGTCATCCAGCCATGAACAGTTTCTGGTCAAATGATTCGCCGGCTTACCCGGCTGAAATGTGTGAAACACGCAAGGTTTGTCCATGGCCAAACCCACTGTATACTTCGGCCATTGATTTTTCTGGCCGGTGCCGCCGTCGGCATTCTTGTTCACCCACACATTCTTCTTTTGGAAGGGTTGCGCTTGTTGCTGCGGTTGTTGCTGCTGCTGAGGCTGCTGATAGTTCTCATATCTCAGACGCTGGCTACTGCCAGCGCCCCCTTGCTCTTCTTCTACGGCCGCCACTTGGGACGAACCGTATCTGTAGTCTTGCCTGTCATCTCTCCTCTTGTTCCGGTTATCGGGGCGATAGAACTGCCCGGATCCACCGGCATTGTTGTTGTTCCTCTGAGTCTGCCCCTGTCCTTGTGAATCAAGGGTGGGCTGCATGGGGTCTCCCAAGGCATAACTGTCGGCAATCTTGATGGTTTCAGCCAAACTGGCCGGCATATCTCTCTGCAGCTTCTGCCATAACATGGTGCCATGCCGGCACCCCTGAGCAAACCACATGATGGCCTGCTGCTCCACAACTCCTTTGCAGAAATTGCGCAACGTGCACCACCTAGTGAGGTAGTCACGGTCTGTCTCATATTCTCCTTGCCAACAGTTAGCTAGCTGCTGCGGGCGGTTGGGTCTCGTGTAGGTGCTGGTGAAGTTTGACACAAATTGCTCTTCAAAATCAACCCAGCCGTTGATACTTCCGGCCGACAGATTGTTCAGCCATATCCTGGCTGGCCCTTCAAGCATCTGCGGCACATAGCGTACCGCCCATCTGAGGTTTCCTCTGGCAATGTTCACTGCTGTGGAGTAGTCCTCCAACCAATCTTCCGGCTTTGTACTGCCGTTATATGTCCTCGCGCCACGCGTGAGCTGGAAACGGTAAGGTGCCGGCTCACCCATAATCCGGGGTCCAAAGCACATAGGACCCGGAGCTCCTTGTCTCTCCACCAACTATGTCTGGTAAATTCTGTCCAGCTTGAAGCGCGCATCATCTGCGGCCAAGGACCGGGGTCCTAACCGAGAGGCAATTGGGCCCGGAATCATTTTTTGCTGCTGCTGCTCCGGCTGGTACTGCTCATACTGCTGGCCTTGCTGGTACTGCTGCTGTTGTTGATATCCCATCCTCGCAAGGGCAGAATTTCCATCATCTTCTCGATGTCTCGGCTGACCTGCGCCTTGCTGCGGCACCACATATCCGGCGCCCTGCTGCTGATGTCGGGCAGCACTGTTACTCCGGCCACCACCGGCCAAGCGTGCTCCTTGCCCGGCCGGCACATTCTGGCCGGCATTCTTGTTGCCAACATTCTTGTCAACTTCGCCGGCATTCTTCTGAACTATTGCTTGCTTTCCGGCGATCGCCGGATCATACACCTGGATCTGCTTATCCCGGCGGCCAGAGGTCACACTTCCAGCACGCCGGGCGCTTGGATGCGGGGACGAGGCTTGGCCCTTCGACCTCGCACCGGCACCTCCCACTGACGCAATGTACTGGGATGCACCGGCACCTGGGTTTGCCTTCTTAAAGGCCTCCTGCTGCTTGGTAACTTCAGACAAAAGTTGGTTAAGCCGGGCTTGCTGATCACGCAGTGCTTCGCCGGATAAACAGGATAAATCCTTAGCTACTTCTGCTGCTGCTCTAAGGTTCTTTACTGGTGAGCTATAGATCACCTTAGGTAGAGTACTAGTTGCACTATGACTCTTAGTTCTAGCACCTTTATCTAGCTCAGTGTTAAGATCTCTACCTCTAGTTCTAACATCCTCTATCCGGCTAGGCCGGGTTACCACTGGAGTAAAACCATGGGCAGCCTCATACTCACGGAGTTGCCGGTTGAACCACTCGCGCTCCTGATGCATGGCCAGGGCCTCGTCGACGAGGGCCTGCCGAGATCCCTCTAGGACCTCCTTCGTCTGCTCCGGATCATCACCGGATCGCACCAGCTCGAGAAGCCGATCGATGATGGGAAGGAGGGGCTGGCCCCTAGCCGGCACACCGGAAGTGCCGGCCAAGTTCTCTGCACGCTCCAACGGAGGACGCGCCGACCTCTTGGCCTTCACCTGCTCCGGGGGAGTATCTGCTGCTGCTGCTACTTTGCCGGCACCATCCGCCGACGGCACAGACGTGCCGGCCATCATCACCTCTGTCGACTCTACTGGGCGAGCGCTACGCCCAGCGTGAGCCAGCAGATGCGACGGAGGATCCGCCGCCACCAGCACCTTCTCCCTGCAAACACTCTCAGTCCCCACGTACACCTCGTGGGAACCGAAAGACATGATCCGGCCATCCCTGGGGAACGGCCGGCCGCCAAGACATCCGGCGTTGTCGCTGATGAAGTTGAGCGAGCCTAGCCTCTGGACGAGGCCAGAGACCACGCGCACCCCTGACACTGCTATCACGGACCCCGTCCGAATGAACACTCCGCCCAGCATATCGATCTGCCCCACGGTGGGCGCCAAATGTCGTCGTGGTGAAACAACATATGCCATGGGATGGCTTAAATGGGGGCCGAACTAGATGCTGGAGGATTCGGGGGAGGGGAGCGAGCTAAGAAGCACGACAGAGATGAACACGCAATCTACCCAGGTTCGGGGCTCTCGTAAGGAGATAACACCCCTACTCATGCTCTACTGGTTGTATAAATGGATCGATGGAGTACACAACAATGGTGCTTCCAAGCTCTCTGTGAGAGGAGGAAGACGAACTATGAACTGAGAGAGTGAGAAGAGATCAACCCTTTGCTAGGGTTCCCTGTGCCACCTTATATAGGGGTGGCCAGGGTTACAACGGTCACTTGGACCAAGAGACAGCAGCTAACTTCCAAACAGGACATGCTGACGATGGCTGCCACCCTTAACTTTGCCCCTGATTGCTCTCGATGGGACTCAGCATCCCTGCACCTTGTACTTCTTCGACTGTGACCTTACCACTGTGACGTCAAGGACTGTACTTGGCACAGTGATGGTTGGTAAACCACCACTGTGCACCCTGTCATCATAATCTGCCTCCATGCTTGGATGTTTCCTCCCTTGATTGTAGGGATGTGACTCCTCGGTTGACTTTTGTATCTCGGATATAGCCGTTGGCTATATCCCGGACCTATATGCCGGACCAACGACTCAAGGTCGGGTAGTCCTGCCTCCCCTGTTCCTGCATAATATAACAGCTAGGTTAAGCCGGCATATCTGTATATACGCCGGCACTCCTCAACATGTATCCCGGCTATGCTGACATATCTGAATACTGGCCGGGATACGGCTTATATGCCGGCCTGGCCGACACTCTTATATTCCGGCCAGGCCCAACCTTGGTCAACCAACACAAAGTCAACCACTTTCCTTATGTCTTCCTGGTCTCTTGACCCTACCGGGGTCCATCCCCCCAACACTATAGGAAAAATAAGAAAAACTTGGCATCCTCTCTCTCTTGAACGGATTACCTCGTAAATTAGCGTAACAAATCCCACAATCCCGCAATACATTTTATATTCTGAATTTTTTCACAAGAAGCTATGCACCTCATATCAAGGAATGGACGGAGTATATTATGACAAGTATTTTGCCTCCGTTTGGGAAAAAGGCCCGGAAACAATGGATGTGACGACATCTCTCTGGATTGCACTCTCAGTCCTAGTTACCGTTTTCACATGTATATATGTCCTTGATCACCACCGCAAGTGCCTTTGGTTGGCGGTGTCATGATCAGGAAAGAGAATCGTTCCCATGGCCGTGAGCTTCATTGTAGCGTTTGATGCAAGGTTAGGTGAAGCGACCATGCTCCGTTGTAACATCATGTCAAAAAGCTTCGTCCGGCCAGCGGTTCTGCTTGTAGGTAAAAGCTTGGAGCAGCCTGATCACTTCTTCCTGCATAGGTTTTTTTTAGATAAAGAATATATATTAATATCAAGTCGATACCAATTATATTCAGCCTCTGCAACAACGCAGTGCCCTAGTGGCAATACGGATGCACACAGCCAAAAAAAAGAAGAAGAATTACAGAAAAAGAAAAAGCCCCACTACAGTGATAAATTCCTTGTAGCAGCAACACTAACACCACTAAGACAACACCAAAAGTCCAACATCTCCAAAAAGCAACGCCTCCAAGAAGGGAACGGTGCACTAACACCATCATCGCCCGATCATACATCTTAGGTTTTCACCCTAGAGAAAGTCCGCGCTTACAAAACAATGCCTTCAATAAGGCAATTGCCAGGCACAACCAATTAAGGCCAGACCTTGGGTTTTCACCCTGCAAGGTCGGACCTTGAACTTCTCCTGTACTGTCGCCCCCACTAGCCATGTCACTGCTACGAGTCACGAATCACGAAGCAAGTTCCTCTTTGCCACAAAGACTCAAACCACCAATGCAATTCTCCAGGACTCGGCAGCCATGACATTCCCCGCTAGATGACTTCACCATGGAACGACAAATTACGTCGCATGATGGTAACAACCAGCAGAGCTTCGCAACGCTCCCTCTGAAACCAAACGGTCAGATAAAAACATGGGTGCGCCCGACTGAATCCCATCCGATCCAGCAATCTCCAGGCATGATCGCCCAATGGAGTTCGCCGGTGGAGCTTTGCTACTTGTTGATGGCGCCAGAAAAGAGGCTGCTGGCGTGGAGCAGTAAGTCCTTGTGCGTGGTGAATAACCAGCCCGTTGGGAACCCCAAGAGGAAGGCATGATGAGTGTAGCGGCTAGTTTTCCCTCAGTTTAAGAAACCAAGGTTTAATGTCGGTTAGGAGAGGAGAGACAATGACGACTGAAGGTGATGCGGACTGGCTTAGTAACACTCCAACAAGGGCGCCGTTTAACGATACTTGTTGACTCGTCTTCGGCCAGTAGCAACGCGGAACCTGCACACAACACAACCAAGTACTTTGTTCCCAACTTGCGATGAGGTTGTCAATCTCACTGGTTTGCTTGAAACAAAGGTTATGAGCGTATCGAGTGGAAAACAATATAGTATGCGAGTAAAGTAAACAGTGCGAGTAAAGTAAACAGTGCGAGTAAAGTAAACAGGTGATAGCAATATGATGTAAATAGGACCGGGGTCCACAGTTCACTAGTGGTGTCTCTCCATAGATAAAATAACACATGCTGGGTAAACAAATTACAGTTGGGCAATTGATAGAATAAAGATAACGTGATATGTCAAGAAGATCACTATGAGATTTACTCTGGGCATTACAACAAAATACATAGACCGCCATCCAACTGCATCTATGACTAATAATCCACCCCCGGGGATATCAATCCGAACACCCTAGAAGTATTAAGTTGCGAACAACAGATAATTGCATTAAGCAAAGTGTGTAATGTAAACAAAGCATATGCCCTTGAGCATATGAATGTTGTTTTCTCCCTAGTAGCAACAGCACATCTACCACCTTAGAGGTTTCTGTCACTCCCCCAGGTGAAATAGAGGCATGAACCCACTATCGAGCATAAATACCCCCTCTTGGAGTCACTAGCAACTACTCGGCCAAGATAGCTACTAACAACGGAGAGCATGCAAGATCATAAACAACATAGAGATAACAAAAGATATAATTCAGTATAGCAACTTAATCATAAACACCAATATTCATCGGATCCCAACAAACCAAACATGTAGAATTACATAACGGTGATCTCAATCATGTATGGCAGCTCATGAGATCTAAACATGAAGCACATGGTGGAGAAGACAACCATCTAGCTACTGCTATGGACCCATAGTCCAAGGTAGACTACTCACTCATCGCTCCGGAGGCAAGCATGGCGATGAAGAAGACCTCCGGTGGCGATTCCCCTCTCCGGCAGGGTGCCGGGAAGAGCTTCTGGACCCTCCCGATCTTCGGGTCGACGGCGGCGGCGGATCGCGATGTGTTCTGGAAAACTGATCGGGCCCTTAGGTTTTTCTCGTCGGGGGGTATTTATAGGCGAAGGGGCGTCGTCAGAGGAGGGGCCAGGCGCCCTCACACGGGGGTGGCGCGGGCCAGGGGCTGGCCGCGCCGCCCCTGTGTGTGGGCCCCTGGTGCCTCTCCTTCTACTCATCTTCGGATCTCTGGAAGCTTCCGGGTAAAATAAGACTTCAGGAACTTGTTTCGTCCAATTCCGAGAATATTTCCTGTGTATCACTCTGAAACACAAAAACAGCAGAAAACAGGAAACTGGCACTGTGGCACTTCGTTAATAGGTTAGTTCCGGAAAATGCATAAAAATGCCACTAAGTGTAACGAAACAATAGGCAAATGGTGTAAAAACAAGCATGGAGCATCAAAAATTATAGATACGTTTTAGACGTATCAAGCTTTCCGGAACACGTCACTCCTACCAGATCCATGAAGAAGGGCCTCCGGTAGATCCTCATCTTGAGGCGAGGAGGAACCATAGGACCACCTCCTTTATTCATGCCGAACCAGTAGTCCCCACACAGCCGGCCGTCTCCCCACAAACGGATCGAGCGGAGCGACCTCCGGCTCAGACGAGCCTAAGGTAGCCCCAAATCAGGCCCGTGAGTCGAGCCTATGCAATGAGGCTGCCACGAAGGGCAGGCCGCGCCGCCGCCTCCGGCCTTCTCCACGACCTTCTCTGCCTCCTCCACGCCTCCCAACCGCCACGCCGTCCGCCACGCAGCCACCGCTCCAAATCGCCGCGGCTCGCCGCCGCACGCCGAAGAGCTGCCGCGCCATGGTGCCCGGCGGCCGCACCATGCCCATGCCATGAAGGAGACAGCCCGCGCCGTCCCTAGCACGCGAGGGGACCAGCAGTCCCCACCGCCGCCAGCAACGACCAGGCTTTGACCGGCCGCGCCCTTGGGCGGCGGCGGGAGGAGGAGAGAGAGGTGGGGAGGGGGGCGGCGGCGGCGGAATTAGGGTTCCCCCTTGCCGCCACGCGGGGGCGAGACTCTCAAGCTTCGTAAGAAATAGGTACCCTACATCTTTGGCGGTTTGGCCTACAGAGATTACTCATGCCATCCGATGGCTCAAATCAATCGCCGTTTACCACGCTCCAGAATGCATAGCGATGTTCTTGCAATACACGAGTTTGCCGTTTCTGCTGCTCCTGTCTGAAATCGTGGGAAAACGCAAGCATGCATGGCGCTGTAGTTTCCGGATCGGCACAGTGTCACGCGTGCAGCAACACTACTGTACTGTACTGCCGCTTCCTCTCACCGGCCGGCAGCCGCTGCCGGTGCCGGGCATGCATGCTGTACTGTACGCCGGCCGGCCGGCCGGCCGGGGAATGGAACTCGGCGAAGGTACGTCCTTCTCCCTGCAAAAAGCGCAGGCAGCATCCCAGAACGGCCGGTCGTCCGGTTCTCGGCGCCACCGCCACCACGAACGACGACGTGCATGCATGTCCGGTCGAGTCGAGTCGAGTCGACATGGACATGCCGTGGCCCGTCCCCCGACGGCGTGCCCCCTCACCGCAGCACAACCCACCCACGCCACCAGTACGTACGTAGACGTAGCAGGTCCAAGCTCATAACGCTCATGGTCGTCACGGCAATAATGCAACACTGCATGCCCACGTACGGTACACACGTGCTAGCTATCTCCCTTCTTCGAATGAACGTGGCATTGTGGGACGTGTCCGGAACATCGACGCATGTGTTGCTTTTGAAGCGTGGCTTTGTTTAGCCACGTCCTCCAAACGGCGCTCCAAGTAGAATTGAAAGACACAAACACTCTCACATACACGGGCCAAAATATTACTCCCTTCGACCCATATTACTCTTCTCTAACACAGATGTATCTACCACTAAAATATGTCTAGATACATCTATATTAGCGAAGAGTATTATGGGTTGGAGACCGTACATTCAATTAAAAATGCTAGAAATCAAATCGTAGACGATGGTTGTGTGACATTGACGCCCAGATCCTCCGGCGCTGTCGTCTGTTGATCGGTCGTGGTCACAAATCCGGGCGTCGTCTGCCTAGCTGTAGTCAGCGTAGTTCCATTTCTTGCAAGATGGAGTCACGGAAGAGCATGTGTGCGATCTCATCTCGTCATCCATGTTCGTTGTGTTGACGGTCAAGATTATGAAATCTCTTTCCTCTTCTTCACTGCCACTCTCGTTATCTTGAGCTTGATCTTCTTCTCCGTCTTCTCCATCATAGTCGACGTCGAGTGCTGGGCGGGAAGGTGAAGCGGTCTAGCGGAAGAATGGCAGTGGAAAGAGGAAAAGAGAAAGTGAAATAGATCACCGATTGTGCCAATAATAGGGGTCGCCCACCTTTTATTACCCCACTTGTCGCCGTGTCTGGCGATATTTTATTTTTTTGAGATCGATATTTTGTTTTTTTATAGAAAAAACGGTTAAATGCATTTTTTTGTCTACACAATAAACCTTTGCAGCACTGTTTGGAAACACGGATGAGATGCCAGCGCATTGGCCCGCTCGTCGGCCTGGTCCTATCCATAGTTTTAAAAACCAAACCGGTTCGATGGTTCAACCAAAAAAAACCTGAACCAATGCCCTCTCTCATTTTTTAAGAGTCACTGATCCAACTAACAAGAAGCCAGAAAAACTGCATGAAAATAATATATTTTCGAGAGGATGTGATCCTAAAACCATGAACCTTACTCTAAATAGCCCGCTTAAGGCCTACTATCACCTCTACTATGCTCAATTTATGATATACTATGAAAGTAAACATAAAATATATGATTTCATGCTAATTTGTTTTGAAATTAATTTAATTATTTATTAAATTTAATGGTCTTTTATCGCTATCAAACCTGTCGAACCATTGGTTGTACTAGTAAACTAGTAAGCCAATCAATTCCTTTCGAAAACATATTATTTTCACCGTTTCACTCACGGGTCCGATTTTTTAAGAGCTAATTGCATCCTTAGTACCACATCTTGTGTCCAATGTGCGTTTTAGTACCACATCTTGAAAAACGTGTAACCGGGGTACCAAATCTTGCTTTGCGGGTGCAATCAGGTACATATTAGCTCCGGTGCGGACACGTGTGACGCCACGGTGGAAATAGAGAGCTGTTAGCGCGGTGTAAACTTGCAGATACCCCCTGATGTCATGGCTTATATGTGTAAGGTCCCATCTCTTTCCAATTAGAAGAAAACAGAGGAAAATCCCATCGAGGCCAGACTCCACCGGCGGCGCGCGGGCACGGCAGGATCCCCGACGACAGGAGTGAGTCAGCGAAGAAGGAACACTCCGTGGGCGACGGGGATGTCAATGGGCTCCGTCGGCGGGGCAGGAGGAGTGGTGAAGACGGACCTGGCAGCAGGCTCCATCGGCGACGGAGGAAGCAGTGCCGACGACGAGGTATGGACACTAACTGGGGAGGTCTACTACCAGAATTCAAAGGCGAGGGGTATGTCAAGGTCAATATCTGATGCTGCAGTAGAGGTATTTGTTGATTGTTGATTTCGTGTTTGCTCTCTGTGTTGTCTGAAAGTGCTCTGTTTTCTTCAGTTTCTTCAGTTAGCGATGAACAGTGTCTGAATTTGAACTTCTTTGTTGAATTTCAGAAGCAGAACTTGGTGAAGAGAATGTGCACAGAAAATGAAGCTACCAATTTGAACCTGGTGAGGAAGATAAATACAATGGAACTAGAGCTGCAGAAACTTCAGGCAGATAACAAGAGAATGCAGAAGAAGCATAGGGAGGAGATGAGAATTAGAGACAAAAAAGAAATTGCTACTATGCTTGTAGTTGCAAGTTGTGTTCTGATGTATGTATGTGTAGCTTTGCTCACCAGGGGCTTTGTGTGATCTGCTATTTGATACTGTAAGAGTACGTTGTCTGGTAATAAAAATGTGAGCATTTGCAGTGACAGTTGCTGGTATTATGTACTCAACATGAAAAATATCATCATAATTAACCAAAAAAGACAGAATTCATGAAAACAAAATATTGTTACAATAGTGCTTGTTCACTGTATTGCATAATAGTTGCTAAATAGCAATTCTGGAAGCAAACATAGTGCTTGTTCAATTTATTTTACTGGAAACGATCTAAATGTCATCTGGTGGTGCATTCTGGGTGAGAGGAACTTCAGATGCATTTAGATCTGGAATGATGGCATCATTAAGATCAGGAATGACACTTGATCTCTTTTGTGACTTGCTTGCTCTAGCAGTAGCAGAAGAATCAGTAGGCCTTTTCTTGCTCTTTCCTCTTGCAGCTTGTTCCTTTCCTGATGAATGTCCTCTTGCTGATGCATTTGTCCTCCCTCTCCCTCTTCCTCTCATATTTCCCCTTGTAGAAGCAGTTGTCACTCTAACTCTAGCAGCTGGAATGCTTTCCCTTGCTGATGCAATGAAAGCATTTTCAGGCAAAGGTCCAACCACCCTGCTCATTGGCACAGTCTCTCTTTCCTGCAATATAATTGAGAGTAAAATTACAAAATGTGAAATTTAGGGTACAAGCTGAAGCAGTACTGTATGTACAAAAATGCATACCTCTACTTGCATCCTGTAAACCATGCTGTCAACTACATTTGTGGGATCTAGATTTGGGTTTGTGTATTGTTGTTGGACATGCTGCAGATAATATGTAGGATTTAATGAATAAATCACACTTGCATGTAGAAAATGAATAAATCACACTTGCATGAATAAAATGAATAAATCTGCACAATTGTATAATACCTGCATAATCTCGGGGATATCTATTTCCTGATCTTCCCCAACAATTCCCATGTTCATTTCCTCTTGTTGTTTTTGCATAAATTTGTGGTGACCTTTTTTATTGTGATCTGCCTTCCCACATATGGAACAATGGATTATCACTCCTGCTTTGGTGATTGTTTTCACTCCCTTTTTCACTTTCTCTTCTGGAGCTTTTCTCCTATTTTTCTTGGGCCTACCCATTACTTTTGTGTACAGAGGTGGGTGTATTTTTGGTCCATTCACCTTTTCCCAGAACACTCTACCTCTCAGAGGTGCTAGGTTAAATGAGTAGGCTTTGTTGTAGCTATCAACAGTGTAGCAACTGTGAACTAAATTTTCTGGATTTATTCTATCCTTTCTGCAGCAAGCTATTGCATGGTGGCATGGAATGCCAGATAGCTGCCACCTCTTGCAAGAACAGGTCCTAGTGTTGAAATCAACACTGTAATCCTGTTCAAATTCATGGCTACTGACAGCATATAGATAGTTTGATGCTGGTGTGACCCTGCACTCATTACTCCACTCAAAATATTTATCCAACTTCTTTTTTATCTTTGGACAGATTCTTCTAGTCCACTTCTGAGATTCCCTCTGCTTTGTTTCTATCCTTTGTAAAATTTTGTAGAAGATAGTTTCTAGCATGGACAAGAAAGCCATCTCTCTGGCTTCTAGAATATAGCTGCATTGTAAGAGTAACATGATCATGAGTCAAAATAATGCAAACTAAATCAGCACAATTGTAAGAGTAACATGCTCATATGGGAAAATAATGCAAATTGAATATGTGTTTGTAGTTTACCTATTAAACACCTCTGAGTGATTATTTAAGAGCATATCACACTTTGGAAATTCATTGAAGAATGCTTTGATCCAGGTGTTAGGCACTAGTTGTTCTATCCACTGAAAAGCTTCATGACTGTCAACCTCCAATTTGTCCATGCTTTTCTGCCATTTTGGAATATTGGTCGACCTAGCAATAGCCCAGACATCATTTTTTAGTGTTTCTCCTCTGTGACCTGCTCTCTGAAAATTCTGAATCATATGCCTCACACAGAATCTATGTTCTGCATCAGGAAAAATCTTCTCTACTGCATTGATGAGTCCCTGCAATACAATTGTGAGTGAGCATGGCATTGTGTGTTGTGTAGTACTCCATGTTCTGTAGTAAATATGACAAAGCTCTGGTAAATATGCAAAATTCCATACCTTTTGCTTGTCACTCATAATTGTCCATGGTGAGGTGTTTGTAATATTGAGATCATCCTTCAAATTGGTGAGGAACCACTCCCAACTGCTTGTGCACTCAACTTCAACCAATCCAAATGCAATAGGAAATATATTGTCATTAGGATCTATACCTACTGCTGTCAGAAGTTGTCCTTTGTATCTAGTCTTGATGTGGCAACCATCAAGACATATAAAGGGTCTGCAGCCTGCTAGAAAACCTCTTTTACATGCATCATAACTCCAGTAACATGTGGCTAAATGCTCTCTGTGATCTGGACTGCTTGGATCATTTACTGAATTTGTTGTCACGAAAAATTTGGACCCAGGATTGCTTCTCCTAAGCTCAAGACCATACTCCCTCAACAAGCTGAACTGCATCTCCTCATCACCATGTATCTGCAGCAGAGCTGCTTTTCTTGCCCTACTCAGTTTGTATCTGTTTGGGCACATTTTGAATTCCCTGATCACCTTTGCAGCAAAACTCTGCAGTCCTAATTTTTGGTTGTCTCTGAATTCATGCAAGAATTTCTCTGTCAATAGTTTTGATGTAATTGCTTTCAGAGGCCAACTTCTCTCACAGGTGTGAGTGCCTTCATATGACTTGATCACAAAACCACCTGTTCTTCTAGCATCATTTGAGGCTTTGATCATCCAACTACATCCAGGGGCACAATGAGCTTCCAATCTTCTCTTGTCATTCAGCTTCTTCTTCACATGCACTCTGTTTCTTACACTATAAGCTCCTAGTGCCTTCCTCAATTCCTCAACTCCACTGAACACCATACCAATTTTGAATGATGGGTTGTCCATGTCCACCTCTGGGTTAAAAGCTTTCAACTTGCTCTGCAATGATTTAGCAATATCTACACCTAGGTTTAGCTCTTCATCCTCAAGGGCATCCTCACATTCTTTGTCAACAGCAATTTCCTTCTCATTGTGATCATTAACAGATTTATCCACATTGTCAGAGAACAAGTCATCATCTCCATCTTCTGCATCAAAATCAGAGTCAAAGAACTCAAATGTACTGTCAGTATCATATTCATCATCAACATCTTCTGCTGCAATTTCCACAATTGATGAACTAGAAGAAGCTTCAGGTTGGGCTGTTTTAGGGTCTGCTGCTTCAGGTTGATCTGCTTCAGGTGGAGCTGCACCAGGTTGAGCTACACCAGGTTGAGCTGCACCAGGTTGACCTACTTCTGGTTGTCCTGCACCAGGATGAGCAGCTTCAGGTTGACCTGCACCAGGTTGAGCAGCTTCTGGTTGTGCTGCTCCAGGTTGTCCTGCACCAGGCAATGGCCCAGGATTCCTGAGTACATCATCTCTCAACCACCTCAGAAAGTTTGTGTGATCTATGAAAAGAACAAGAGTTTTCACTCTCCTACTAGCATGACTCATTGCTCTGATGTGTGAAGCATTTTCAACTGGAACTAAGCCATTTCTTATGTCCCTGTTGGGCAAACACCAATACACATGTAGCCTCCCATCTCTCTGATAGCCAAGTATTTCCAGGATTTCATCAAGTTGTAACATGGACCAAGTGGCAGCACTACACAAATCAAAATTATCAACTGTTGAATCCACATACTCCAAATTATCTCTTAAACCACAGAAAAAACCATTGTGGATCACTCTCACAGTGAACAGATCACCATCTTCAATAGGATTGAACACTACATCAGAGAAAAAAATTCAGTTAACTGTCCAGCATCTTCAACAGTACAGTGAAATTCAGTTAACTGTACAAAAAATTCAGACTTTTCGCCAAACACAAAATTCAACGCTAGCATTGCCCAGGCTGCAACCAAGAACATACATCATCCCTAAAGTAAGCATCTTGCAATGAAAATCGTCGGATATCATTGAAAAAAGACACATCTTTTTGCCACGGCGGAATCGGCCACAAGAACCCCAACAATCTCTTTGCTACTAGATTTCTTCCTCTATACTAAACGATGCAACAGTACTAGAATCACTACTCTCCAGCGAATTTGACCGCTGAAATTTGCTAAATCTCTACCGATCGTGCGCCCACCTGAACCCTAACAAACAGGAAAGAAACAGCAGGAGAGCAAGGTCAGGGGGCGGATAAATTGACCTACCATACTTCGGCGGGTCGTCGTTGATGTCTACGCACTTCTATTCTTGTAGACACTTGTTGGGCCTCCAAGTGCAGAGGTTTGTAGAGCAGCAGCAAGTTTCCCTTAAGTGGATCACCCAAGGTTTATCGAACTCAGGGAGGTTAGAGGTCAAAGCTATCCCTCTCAAGCAACCCTGCAATTACGATGCAGAAAGTCTCTTGTGTCCCCAACACACCCAATACACTTGTCAGATGTATAGGTGCACTAGTTCGGCGAAGAGATAGTGAAATACAAGTGGTATAGATGATTATAAGTAGCAAACGTGATGTGAAATAAATATCGCTGCGAGTAAACAAGTAACAAAATAGCAAGTAAACGGTGTGCAATGCTTGGAAACAAGGCCTAGGGATCATACTTTCACTAGTGGACACACTCCCAACAATATAACATGACTGAACAAATAACTTCTCTTTGCTAAGGTACTCTAAATTACTCTCCTATTGAATAACACTAATCATTGTGTAGTGGCTACAGAAGCACCCCTTAAAGTTCATCAAGTACTTGACAAACACCACTCATAGAGATATCCAAATCAGATCACAATTCAAGATAGAAATCATTGCAACTTAAACCAAGTACTAACACGGTGCACACACTGTCAACATTACACCATGAAAGGAGGAATAGATCACTCAAACTATCATAGCAATAATTATTCTTATAATCCACAAGAGATCACAATCATAGCCTAAACCAAGTACCACCATGATGCACGCACTGTCACCGTTACACCATAGCAGGAGGAATAGATTACTTTAATAACATTGCTAGAGTACACAAAATATCTGAATAATAACATGTACTTGTTCAACATGATACAAAGCTCACGATCACATAAAGATCACATCATGGGAGAGAGAGGTGAACCACATAGCTACCGGTAGAGCCCTCAGCCCCGGGGATGAACTACTCCCTCCTCATCATAGGAGACAGCAAGGTTGATGGAGATGGCGGTGAGGTCGATGGAGACGGCGGAGACGGCGATGGAGGTCGATGGAGATGGCTCCGGGGGCACTTCCCCGTCCCGGCAGGGTGCCGGAACAGAGACTTCTGTCCCCCGAAATTCGTCGACGGCAGCGGCAGAACTACGGAACTCTTTCTGGAAATTTGCCGACTCCTCTAGGGTTTTCCGTCCCGAGGCTTCTTATAGGCGAAGGGGCGATGTCAGAGGAGGGCCAGGGCCTCCTCACACATGGCTGGCGCGGCCAGGGGCCTGGCCGCGCCACCTGTGTGTGTGGGGCCCCTGTGGCCCACCTCCTACTCCTCTTCGGATCTCTGGAAGATTCCGGGTAAAATAAGACTTCAGGATGTGGTTTCGTCCAATTCCGAGAATATTTCCTGTGTATCACTCTGAAACACAAAAACAGCAGAAAACAGGGAACTGGCACTGTGGCAACTCGTTAATAGGTTAGTTCTGGAAAATGCATAAAAGTGCCACTAAGTGTAACGAAACAATAGGCAAATGGTGTAAAAACAAGCATGGAGCATCAAAAATTATAGATACGTTTGAGACGTATCAAGCATCCCCAAGCTTAACTCCTGCTCGTCCTCGAGTAGGTAAGTGATAACAAAATAATAATTTTTGAGGTGACATGCACCTACACAATCTTGATCATATAAGTAAGCATTGGTGAGCTGGGATCAATAGAACTTAAAACATGGGCATGAAGATATAATCATGACAATAAGAACTTAGCAACCATGTTGTAAACATGCAAATGAACACAAACAAAAGATCATGGTAATAAAACAATGAAAGTCAAACGTGTGTTCAAATCATAAGGAAAACATACAAAAGGTTTTCAGCTTGTCCTTCAAAGAGAGCAAAACATAAATGCATAGGACACCTTCAAGTTTAAGAGGGCGACTAGATACAAATAATTTAAGAACAACTGAAACCAATCATCATGAGTCAATCAATGAACTTTGGGACAATGCATATCACACTAAGAATGACAACTATGCTCTCTTAATGGTGCATAAAGAAAGAAGGTGGTGACTCAACATAAAAGTAAAAGAAAGGCCCTTCGCAGAGGGAAGCAGTGATTGCAAGTTTTATAACCTTCAAAAATTATGGTACTTACCGGCTTTGAGCTCTCATTGCCCCCCCATCATAAGCATCTTGAATGGTTAAAGTTAATGCGAGAACAATTATGATGCATATGCTTGACAAATCATAAGTTGAAAACCTCGTGTCCCGTGAATACGAGTACCCAAACCTCATGCTACTTTACTTAGAGTCCCAAGCGAGGCTCTTGTCATTGTAAGTATATGCATATCATTGAGAACCGCCAATGGGGTACCTCCGTGCCCGATGACATGGAACAAGCCCACACCAAAATGACAGGACAAGCAGACAATGAACACCTCGACATCTCTTTTATTTGCTATATTGTTTAGCTTTTTATTATGAGATGCGTCGTCGAATGTTCACCATGGGTATGCTGCAAATTTCCACCATGAATTATGCATGGCTTAGATTGGCGGCCCGGCGTTTCCCTAACACATATAAAAACTCCATGATCCTCACAAGATTCCCAATTCATTTCACACCGTGGGCATCCATAAACAAAAGATCACGATATCAACTAAAATAGAAGTGCAATGTTGAAAGCTTGCCCCATGACAGCATGGCTGGGCTAGAATCCAACTTACAACTTGCAAGCATAACAACTCAACATAAAGGACCACAATGTCAAATTTTTAAGAACAGGAAAAAGTAAAGTGTGCCTTCCGGTTCGTGAGAGCTTTACTGACCGAATTTCGCATAACACTGGTAAGAGTTTAATTTGAAGAGAAAATAAAAGCAAGTCAAATTTACTTGGAATAGCAAATTGCTAGTAGGTATGTATGGTGGACACAATGGCAAACTTTGGCTTTTAGGAGTTGGATGCACGAGTAGAGCTCATACTCAGTACAAGGCGAGGGCTAGCAAAAGACTGGGAGCGACCAACTAAGAGAGCAGTAATGGCCATAATCATGCAAAGCGACAAAGCGACATTAAAAGAAGCATAAGATGGCATCAAAAGTCAAAAACTAAATGATCATATAGGCTATTGGCGTATTTGTAAGAGTCAAAACATGTGTGAGCATGCGCCAAGTCAACCCAAATAAAGCATCAAGGAGAAAACCAAAATAATGCTTCCAAATAATTAAAACAACGCATGATTTTTTTCAAAGGCTCATTAAGCAATCTCAGTTATTCGAGACAAGTCATGCTACAGCAAAACCACTAAGCATACTATCAAAAAGACATCAAGCATGACATGAAAAAGCCTAAGCCGCAGTCTACACAAGCTCCTTCTTGTACCACTATTTTGCACAAAGCTTTTTCTCTTTTCCAACACCATTTGAAATTTTTATAAACACCTCTTTTGATGAAAACCAATAACGATCAGAGGCAAAAATACACCTTGATGAAAAGATATGACAAGGTCTGAACGCATATCAAGGCCAAAACGAAAACCAAAAGCAGTAGCAGAAAAAGAAGAACACTCGGTTTTTGATAAGAATGAAAACTAGAGTGTTCTTGGCAAATGAAAAGCGAGTTCATCTCCTCCAAAAGAAACATGATGTGATCTAACCATTTATTGCAGCAAACAAAACTAAACTAACTAAGAAAACTAAAACAACTGACGCTCCAAGAAAAACACATAGTGCATGAAGCAATAAAAATATAGTGTTTTGAAAGGTGACCTGATTTTTGCCGATGAAGAAGGGGTGCCTCGGGGGCATCCCCAAGCTTTGACGCTTGTACTTCTTGGATATTTCTTGGGGTAATGCATGGGCATCCCCAATCTTGAGCTTTTGTCCATTCTTCAACTCATCTCATCATTCTCCAATCCCTACACTTGAAAACTTCCTTCATACAAAACTAAACACAATTCTATTAGCAACATTAGTGCAAGCATAACATATAATCAACCTCTTTTTGCTTCAGGTTTCAACCCAAAACCACCACATATAAAGCATATACTACTGTAGCAACTTCCCCAAAAAGTTCCATGATCAAAAGAACTCAAAAGAAAGCGATAAAGTGGCAAACACAAATATTGGCAGAAATCTGTCAAAACTGAACAGCTGACAAAGGTCGAATTTTTGAGGGGTTTTCTGTTGCTCAAATCAAAAAGTGTTCAACTAACGAAAGTTTGGATATAACCTGGGGCATATGCACAAGAAATCGCAGGTCCAAAAGATAAACAGAGAATTTATATGAATTTTTACGGTGCAGCACCGAAAACAGTTTCAGGACAACAACATCCCCAAATCTTTACCTCACTCGAATTAGAGGCTTCTATTGGCACAAAAACGAAATAAAAAGGATAAGGAGTGGTTATTACAGTAGTAATAACTTCCAAGACTCAAATAAAAGAAAAATTTCTGAAAATAAACAATGGGTTATCTCCCAAGAGTGCTTTTCTTTAACGCCTTTGAGCTAGGCGCAGTAATTTGCAAAGATGCTCATGTGGGCGCCATATAAGAGCTTGAAGCAAAGGCGCCATATAGGAACTTAAAGCAATAGAGAGCATCAAAAAGCAGATATGAAACACATTTATATCTGAACCACTTCCTATGCATAGGAATCTTGTAAGAAAATAAATCAATGAGGCACATAGTAGCAAGCATGGATAGATAAAACAAGTGCCACTTCAAGATTTGCAACATAAAGAGGGGAAACTTAATATTGTTGAGATCCATCAAACCATATTTCCCTCTCTCATAATAACTTTCAGTAGCATCATGAATAGAATTAACAATATAACTATCACGTAAAACATCCCTATCATGAGCCACATGCATAAAAGAATTAATACTCACCACAGGAACAATAGTAGTAGGAGCAAATTCAATAGAATAATTATTCTCATCACCATAATCATCAAAAATAGGAGGCATATTGTAATCATAACTAATTTTATCCTCAATAGTAGGTGAATTGAAAATATTATACTCATCATCATAGCCATCATAAACTAGAGGTTCAGTATCATCACAAGCTAGAGAACAGCTATTTCGCAAAGCATATTCTTCAAATATATCATCATAAGAAGGAACATCACATATGGGAGATAAAATATTATCAGAACAAACTTTCTCCACTAAAGCTGGGGAACTAAAAATGTCATGCTTAACAAAACCAGCTTCCCCAAGCTTAGACTTTTCTATAGCATTAGCAGTAACGGTATTCAAAGCATTCGTACTAATAACACTATTAGCATGCAAATTAAGCTCCAAAGGTTTTTCAATTTTCTCTTCAAACACTTCATATCTAAACTCAGGAAAAAGACTACAGAACTCTTTGTTTTCCATTAAGCCTAACTAGTGAAAATAAAAACAAGAAACAAAAAGATGTAATTGCAGAATCTAAAGGAAATAACTCCGAGCACTCACACAGGAGGATGCGAGTACCTTTTACCTTACCTCCCCGGCAACGGCGCCAGAAAAGAGCTTGATGTCTACGCACTTCTATTCTTGTAGACACTTGTTGGGCCTCCAAGTGCAGAGGTTTGTAGAGCAGCAGCAATTTTCCCTTAAGTGGATCACCCAAGGTTTATCGAACTCAGGGAGGTTAGAGGTCAAAGCTATCCCTCTCAAGCAACCCTGCAATTACGATGCAGAAAGTCTCTTGTGTCCCCAACACACCCAATACACTTGTCAGATGTATAGGTGCACTAGTTCGGCGAAGAGATAGTGAAATACAAGTGGTATAGATGATTATAAGTAGCAAACGTGATGTGAAATAAATATCGCTGCGAGTAAACAAGTAACAAAATAGCAAGTAAACGGTGTGCAATGCTTGGAAACAAGGCCTAGGGATCATACTTTCACTAGTGGACACACTCCCAACAATATAACATGACTGAACAAATAACTTCTCTTTGCTAAGGCACTCTAAATTACTCTCCTATTGAATAACACTAATCATTGTGTAGTGGCTACAGAAGCACCCCTTAAAGTTCATCAAGTACTTGACAAACACCACTCATAGAGATATCCAAATCAGATCACAATTCAAGATAGAAATCATTGCAACTTAAACCAAGTACTAACACGGTGCACACACTGTCAACATTACACCATGAAAGGAGGAATAGATCACTCAAACTATCATAGCAATAATTATTCTCATAATCCACAAGAGATCACAATCATAGCCTAAACCAAGTACCACCATGATGCACGCACTGTCACCGTTACACCATAGCAGGAGGAATAGATTACTTTAATAACATTGCTAGAGTACACAAAATATCTGAATAATAACATATACTTGTTCAACATGATACAAAGCTCACGATCACATAAAGATCACATCATGGGAGAGAGAGGTGAACCACATAGCTACCGGTAGAGCCCTCAGCCCCGGGGATGAACTACTCCCTCCTCATCATAGGAGACAGCAAGGTTGATGGAGATGGCGGTGAGGTCGATGGAGACGGCGGAGACGGCGATGGAGGTCGATGGAGATGGCTCCGGGGGCACTTCCCCGTCCCGGCAGGGTGCCGGAACAGAGACTTCTGTTCCCCGAAATTCGTCGACGGCGGCGGCGGAACTACGGAACTCTTTCTGGAAATTTGCCGACTCCTCTAGGGTTTTCCGTCCCGAGGCTTCTTATAGGCGAAGGGGCGATGTCAGAGGAGGGCCAGGGCCTCCTCACACATGGCTGGCGCGGCCAGGGGCCTGGCCGCGCCACCTGTGTGGGTGGGGCCCCTGTGGCCCACCTCCTACTCCTCTTCGGATCTCTGGAAGCTTCCGGGTAAAATAAGACTTCAGGATGTGGTTTCGTCCAATTCCGAGAATATTTCCTGTGTATCACTCTGAAACACAAAAACAGCAGAAAACAGGAAACTGGCACTGTGGCAACTTGTTAATAGGTTAGTTCTGGAAAATGCATAAAAGTGCCACTAAGTGTAATGAAACAATAGGCAAATGGTGTAAAAACAAGCATGGAGCATCAAAAATTATAGATACGTTGGAGACGTATCAAGCATCCCCAAGCTTAACTCCTGCTCGTCCTCGAGTAGGTAAGTGATAACAAAAGAATAATTTTTGAGGTGACATGCACCTACACAATCTTGATCATATATGTAAGCATTGGTGAGCTGGGATCAAAAGAACTTAAAACATGGGCATGAAAGATATATTCATGACAATAAGAACTTAGCAACCATGTTGTAAACATGTAAATGAACACAAACAAAAGATCATGATAATGAAACAATGAAAGTCAAACGTGTGTTCAAATCATAAGGAAAAACATACAAGTGGTTTTCAGCTTGTCCTTCAAAGAGAGCAAAACATAAATGCATAGGACACCTTCAAGTTTAAGAGGGCGACTAGATACAAATAATTTAAGAACAAGTGAAACCAACAATATGAGTCAATCAATGAACTTTGGGACAATGCATATCACACTAAGAATGACAACTATGCTCTCTTAATGGTGCATAAGGATAGAAGGTGGTGACTCAACATAAAAGTAAAAGAAAGGCCCTTCGCAGAGGGAAGCAGTGATTGCAAGTTTATAACCTTCAAAAATTATGGTACTTATCGGCTTTGAGCTCTCATTGCCCCCATCATAAGCATCTTGAATGGTTAAAGTTAATGCGAGAACAATTATGATGCATATGCTTGACAAATCATAAGTTGAAAACCTCGTGCCCCGTGAATACGAGTACCCAAACCTCATGCTACTTTACTTAGAGTCCCAAGCAAGGCTCTTGCCATTGTAAGTATATGCATATCATTGAGAACCGCCAATGGGGTACCTCCGTGCCCGATGACATGGAACAAGTCCGCACCAAAATGACAGGACAAGCAGACAATGAACACCTCGACATCTCTTTTATTTGCCTTTTGTTTAGCTTTTTATTGTGAGATGCGTCGTCGAATGTTCACCATGGGTATGCTGCAAATTTCCACCATGAATTATGCATGGCATAGATTGGTGGCCCGGCGTTTCCCTAACACATATAGAAACTCCATGATCCTCACAAGATTCCCAATTCATTTCACACCGCGGGCATCCATAGACAAAAGATCACGATATCAACTCAAATAAGAAGTGCAATATTGAAAGCTTGCCCCATGACAGCATGGATGGGCTAGAATCCAACTTACAACTTGCAAGCATAACAACTCAACATAAGAGACCACAATGTCAAATTTTTAAGAACAGGAAAAAGTAAAGTGTGCCTTCCGGTTCGTGAGAGCTTTACTAACCGAATTTCGCATAACACTGGTAAGAGTTTAATTTGATGAGAAAATAAAAGCAAGTCAAATTTACTTGGAATAGCAAATTGCTAGTAGGTATGTATGGCGGACACTTTGGAAAACTTTGGCTTTTAGGAGTTGGATGCACGAGTAGAGCTCATACTCAGTACAAGGCGAGGGCTAGCAAAAGACTGGGAGCGACCAACTAAGAGAGCAATAATGGCCATAATCATGCAAAGCGACATTAAAAGAAGCATAAGATGGCATCAAAAGTCAAAAAATAAATGATCATGAAGGCTATTGGCGACTTTGTAAGAGTCTAACATGTGTGAGCATGCGCCAAGTCAACCCAAATAAAGCATCAAGGAGAAAACCAAAATAATGCTTCCATACAATAAAAACAACGCATGATTTTTTCAAAGGCTCATTAAGCAATCTCAGTTATTTGAGACAAGTCATGCTACAGCAAAACCACTAAGCATACTATCAAAAAGACATCAAGCATGACATGAAAAAGCCTAAGCCGCAGTCTACACAAACTCCTTCTTGTACCACTATTTTGCACAAAGCTTTTTCTCTTTTCCAACACCATTTGAAATTTTTATAAACACCTCTTTTGATGAAAACCAATAAAGATCAGAAGCAAAAATACACCTTGATGAAAATATATGAAAAGATCTGAACGCAAATCAATGCGAAAACGAAAACCAAAAGCAGTAGCAGAAAAAGAAGAACACTCGATTTTTAATAAGAGTGAAAACTAGAGCGTTCTTGGCAAATGAAAACGAGGCAACTTCTCCAAAAGAAATTTGTTGGGGTCCAACCATTTATTGCAGCAAACAAACAAACTAAACCAACTAAGAAAACTAAAACAACTGACGCTCCAAGAAAAACACATAGTGCATGAAGCAATAAAAATATAGTGTTTTGAAAGGTGACCTGATTTTTGCCGATGAAGAAGGGGTGCCTCGGGGGCATCCCCAAGCTTTGACGCTTGTACTTCTTGGATATTTCTTGGGGTGATGCATGGGCATCCCCAAGCTTGAGCTTTTGTCCATTTTTCAACTCATCTCATCATTCTCCAATCCCTACACTTGAAAACTTCCTTCATACAAAACTAAACACAATTCTATTAGCAACATTAGTGCAAGCATAACATATAATCAATCCTCTTTTTGCTTCAGGTTTCAACTCAAAACCACCACATATATAGCAAATACTACTGTATCAACTTCTCTAAAAGTTCCGTGATCAAAAGAACTCAAAAGAAAGCGATAAAGTGGCAAACACAAATATTGGCAGAAATCCGTCAAAACTGAACAGCTGACAAAGGTCGAATTTTTGAGGGATTTTCTGTTGCTCAAATCAAAAAGTGTTCAACTAACAAAAGTTTGGATATAACCTGGGTCATATGCACAAGAAATCGCAGGTCCAAAAGATAAACAGAGAATTTTCACGAATTTTTACGGTGCAGCACCGAAAACAGTTTCAGGACAGCAACATCCCCAAATCTTTACCTCACTCAAATTAGAGGCTTCTCTTGGCACAAAAACAAAATAAACAAGATAAGGAGCGGTCATTACAGTAGTAATGACTTCCAAGACTCAAATAAAAAAAGTACTGAAAAGAAAACATTGGGTTATCTCCCAAGAGTGCTTTTCTTTAACGCCTTTGAGCTAGGCGCAGAAAATTGCGAATCAAGCAATATCAAGTGATGAAGCATCAAGCTCATAATTTGCTCTAAGAATAGAGTCAAAAAGTAATTTCTTTCTTTTCTTAGGGAAGTGTTCCATACCTTTCTTTAGTGGGAATTGATACTTGATAGTGCCTTCCCTCATATCAATGATAGCACCTACAGTTCGAAGAAAGGGTCTTCCCAAAATAATAGGACATGAAGCATGGCATTCAACGTCCATAACAAGAAAATCAACGGGAGCAAGATTATTGTTAACCACAATAAGAACATCATTAATCCTTCCCAAAGGTTTCTTCTTAGCAACATCAGCAATAGGAACATCAAAATAACACTTTTCAAGCGGTGGTAAATCAAGCATGTCATAAATCTTTCTAGGCATGATAGAAATACTAGCACCTAGATCACATAAAGCATGGCAAGCATAACCATTAACATGCATATCAATGATGGGTTCCCAACCATCTTCTAACTTCTTGGGAACAGAGGCTTTTTGCTTTAACTTTTCATCCCTAATCTTTATGAGAGCATTGGTAATATGCTTAGTAAAAGCAATATTTAAAGAACTAGCATTGGGAGTCAAAGCAAGCTTTTGCAAGAACAAAATTACTTCAGATATATCGCAGCCATCAACATCAAAATCATTAAAAGAAATAGAGCTATCATCTCCTACACTCCGAAAAATTTCAGCACCCTTTTGAGAAAAAGTTTTGGCAGTTTTAGGCTTTTTAACACAAGGAGTGGGAGTTTTCTCTACACCAATCAAAGTAATAGGATTGCTACCAGTAGGAGCAACATCATTAGAGGTAGTAATGGTACATACCTTCATCTCTCTAGCCATCTCATCTTCTCTTTCCCACCTGGCATGCAATTCCGCTAACAATCTAATATTTTCATCAATTCCAACTTGAATAGCATTAGCGGTAGCAAAAGGATCAGGCTTAGCGGACATTCTATTAACCAAAGAAGATTGCACATTAGACAATAAAGAAATATCGGTTTCAGCTTTGGAAACCTTAGCTTGCAATTCAGGAATAGCCTTGTTTAAATTTTCAAGTTGATGACTAATAGTCCTCAACAGAGCTGATTGCTCCTCCATAGTCTTGGTGAAAGCCCTGTTCTGCTCATATTGCATCTGCATAAAATTCTTGGTAGCCTTTTCGAGTTCAAAAATTCTTTCTTCACTAGGCATTTTAGGTCTACCAAGATAGCTATTATCACCATTAGAAGGAAACGGCCTATAATTGTTACTAGCAAAATTGTTCCTATAAGCATTGTTGTTAAAATTATTGTTTCTAATGAAATTCACATCAACTTGCTCTTCTTGAGCAACCAGAGAGGCCAAAGGAACATTATTAGGATCAACATGAGTCCTATCATTAGCAAGCATAGCCATAATGGTATCAATCTTATCATTCAAGGAAGAGGTTTCCTCAACAGAATTTACCTTCTTACCTTGTGGAGCTCTCTCGGTGTGCCATTCAGAATAATTTACCATCATGTTGTCGAGTAACTTTGACGCGGCGCCCAAGGTAAGGGACATAAAAGTGCCTCCAGCAGCTGAATCAAGTAGGTTCCTTGAAGAAAAATTCAGTCCTGCATAAAAAGTTTGGATAATCATCCAAGTAGTCAGTCCATGAGTGGGGCAATTCTTTATCATAGATTTCATTCTTTCCCAAGCTTGAGCAACATGTTCATTATCAAACTAAGTAAACTTCATAATATTGCTACGCAGAGATATAATCTTAGCATGAGGATAGTATCTACCAATAAAAGCATCCTTACACTTAGCCCATGAATCAATACTATTCTTAGTCAAAGACAGCAACCAATCTTTAGCTTTTCCTCTCAAAGAAAAAGGAAACAACTTGATCTTAATAATATCACTATCAACATCCTTATATTTTTGCATCTCACATAGCTCAACAAAATTGTTGAGATGAGCTGCAGCATCTTCAGTACTAGCCCCAGAAAATTGCTCTTTCATAACAAGGTTCAATAAAGCAGGCTTAATCTCATAAAAGTTTGCAGCAGGAGCAGGTGGCTTAATAGGGGTGCAGATAAAATCACTATTGTTCGTGCTAGTAAAGTCACACAACTTAGTGTTTTCAGGATTGGCCATTTCAGCAAAACGAAAGTAAACAAGTAAAAACAACTACCAAGGATTCTAATTTTTTTGGGTTTTTGATATAAAGCAATGCAAGTAAAATAAATAAAGTAAAGCAAAACAATAACAAAGTAAAGGATGTGTGTGCGAAAAACTCCCCTCGCAGAAGTCTTCTCTTCCTCCCCGGCAACGGCGCCAGAAAAGAAGCTGCTACTTGTTGATGGCGCCAGAAAAGAGGCTGCTGGCGTGTAGTTGACGTGGGAGCAGACGGTCCTTGTGCGTGGTGGATAACCAGCCCGTTGGGAACCCCAAGAGGAAGGTATGATGAGTATAGCAGCTAGTTTTCCCTCAGTTAAGATACCAAGGTTTATCGATCAGGAGAGGAGAGACGGCGACGACTGAAGGTGATACAGAACCTGCACACACACAACCAAGTACTTTGTTCCCAACTTGCGATGAGGTTGTCAATCTCACCGGTTTGCTTGAAACAAAGATTATGAGCGTATCGAGTGGAAAACAATATAGTATGCGAGTAAAATAAACAGTACGAGTAAAGTAAACAGGTGATAGCAATATGATGTAAATAGGACCGGGGTCCACAGTTCACTAGTGGTGTATCTCCATAGATAAAATAACACATGCTGGGTAAGCAAATTACAGTTGGGCAATTGATAGAATAAAGATAACCGTGATATGTTAAGAAGATCACTATGAGATTTACTCTGGGCATTACAACAAAATACATAGACCGCCATCCAACTGCATCTATGACTAATAATCCACTCCCGGGGATATCAATCCGAACACCCCAGTAGTATTAAGTTGTGAACAACAGATAATTGCATTAAGCAAAGTGTGTAATGTAAACAAAGCATATGCCCTTGAGCATATGAATGTTGTTTTCTCCCTAGTAGCAACAGCACATCTACCACCTTAGAGGTTTCTGTCACTCCCCCAGGTGAAATAGAGGCATGAACCCACTATCGAGCATAAATACCCCCTCTTGGAGTCACTAGCAACTACTCGGCCAAGATAGCTACTAACAACGGAGAGCATGCAAGATCATAAACAACATAGAGATAACAAAAGATATAATTCAGTACAGCAACTTAATCATAAACACCAATATTCATCGGATCCCAACAAACCAAACATATAGAATTACATAACGGTGATATCAATCATGTAGGGCAGCTCATGAGATCTAAACATGAAGCACATGGTGGAGAAGACAACCATCTAGCTACTGCTATGGACCCATAGTCCAAGGTAGACTACTCACTCATCGCTCCGGAGGCAAGCATGGCGATGAAGAAGACCTCCGATGGCGATTCCCCTCTCCGGCAGGGTGCCAGGAAGAGCTTCTGGACCCTCCCGATCTTCGGGTCGACGGCGACGGCGGATCGCGATGTGTTCTGGAAATCTGATCGGGTACTTAGGTTTTTTCCGTCGGGGGGTCTTTATAGGCGAAGGGGCGATGTCAGAGGAGGGGCCAGGTGCCCTCACGCGGGCCCCGCGCGACCAGGCCCCTGGCCGCGCCGCCCATGCGTGTGGGGCCCTGGTGGCCCCCCTCCGACTCCTCTTCGGATCTCTGGAAGCTTCCGGGTAAAATAAGACTTCAGGAACTTGTTTCATCCAATTTCGAGAATATTTCCTGTGTATCACTCTGAAACACAAAAACAGCAGAAAACAGGAAACTGGCACTGTGGCAACTTGTTAATAGGTTAGTTCCGAAAAATGCATAAAAGTGCCACTAAGTGTAACAAAACAATAGGTAAATGGTGTAAAAACAAGCATAGAGCATCAAAAATTATAGATACGTTGGAGACGTATCACATCTCCACCGAATTCCGCTCGAACTCGACGGCGGCAACATCGACCTCGACAGCGGCGCCAACTGCTCGCAGAGGGTTTCTCTCTGTGCGTCCTCTTCCAAAGCAGGCAGGTAGATTATATCACGCGCCCACAACGTGGAAGGACCCATCTGTGAAATTTGTAAGTTCTAGAAAGGGGTAAACTGCAAACGTTTTGCCAACACAGCGTCCCACGTGGCCCAATCCGGATTCAAATACGTATGATTGCACCCTCAAAGCAAGATTTGGTACCCCGGTTGCACGTTTTTCAAGATGTGGTACTAAAACGCACATCGGACACGAGATGTGGTACTAAGGATGCAATTAGCTCTCAGGCATATGCATATGAGATTTTGACGGTCAAATATAAGAAGATTTCCAGATTTTCTTTCTGGCTCGGTGGGCGTCCGTGGGTTGGCGGGGCGTGGCCCTTTGGCTGGGGGTAGAGCCGTGTGCGCGTGGATGCTCTGGGACGACGGATGACGCGCGCCGTCGTCGTCGCGTCAACGGGCGCTACGGGACCGACGGGGCCGGTGGGCGCCGGGAATGGCCGCGGTGGCCTGCTGCGGTGCCAGCAAGCGAGCGAGGTGATGCCGATCCCGATCCGGATCCAGAACCCAGAGTGCATTCAGACTGTCAGTCATGTGATCCAAGGTCCGGGCTAATCAAAAATCATCGCTTCACCATTATTTTACTCGTCACCTACAGTGACGGCCGGGGAAACGGACACCCACCTACAGTGAGTCAGCATCAGCCAGGAATTAGTAAGCACGAAGAATGGCAACCACACTTTTAGTTCCGTGTTGCCTTCCTAATTCGCTCGAGCTAGCAGGGTGTCTTGGAGATTCCATTTCCCTGTTTGAAACGACGTATTTTGGAAATTTCGCCACAGAAGAAAATCAGTCAAAAAGCTCGTTAGCCTTTCTGTCTTTTTTTAGAAGCCGGACGTATGCTGCGGATGAGAAGCACCCTTCGCCCGACCGTGAACGTAGTACGTGCGCGGGAAAAAGCCGTTAGTGCGCGCGTGCGTAATCAGGGACGATCGGTTCGTCCTCGACCTACAGATCGGTCGATCAGTACCTTGCGAGACAAGGATGGCCGCCAAAAAGGTTCAGTATGACGCAGTCTCAGCCCATCCCGCACTATACAAGTCTAGAACGGTTCAACTTCAATAATGGTCCGTGCCGTTTGGGGAGCAAAGCACGAGTTCATTGACCCACACACACTCATACCTAATTAAGCTAGCTTAGCTACTGTAACTGGCAAGGCGCATGAGGATCTAAACTTGGATTAGAAAGCGTCCATTGACCAACTATCTCTAATTCTCATGTGCAGGGCAAGCACACTTGCGGTTAAGAACGGAGGGTCGACCAATCGCATCGCCGGTTTCGTGCGTACAAACTGATTAACAAATTAAAAGTTGCTGCTTGGTGACGTGCCTTTGCGGTGCGGATGGAATGTTATCACCCGCAATCAGCAATATTTTTGGTCACCGTCAGATGTTGGGACTCGTTTATTAACGAAGTGTACGCCAAGTGGGGTTTTCAATTAAGCAGATGTTTGTGGCATGTGGGAGCTGTGTCAAAGCTAAACCAATTGTTTACGGTTGGTTCTAGGCTAGTCTCGTATTTGATTTTACTATCCTTCTATAATAATATGCCACGGCATTAGCATGCTCTTCAAGAAAAAAAAGCAAATTACATTTAGTTGTGCGATGTTGGATACGATCACCGGTTCGTGTGCAGGTCCAGCCTCAACATGCAGCCGTCTCACCACACAAAAATTAGCGAACCGGACAAAAGACAGGCCTGAGCAGCTGCTGAAATCAGAAAAGTAAAATCCCGAATCAACCCAGCCCAACCAGGTCGACGAACTTTTTCTTTCCGATAATGGACTTTTATTATTTAAAAAGGTTTTAAGTATCATTACACCAGCCTCTGCATAACAGAGATGCACACAGTCGAACAACGGACTTCGAATGATGAAACAAAATGTTTAACGATGATCTGCATGTGACTTGGCCAGGAGATCCGGCGCCCAAGTCCTAGCCGCCACAACAACGCCTCGCCTCTGTCCGGATATCGTGACGCTGCCATAGCACTCGCCTTCGTCACAGATGTCATGCTCATGCAAGTCCAAGGCACCTGTGGCCGTAATCGGCGGCATCGTCGACCCAAAGCCGTCGCGGAAGAACTAGGGTTAGGAATGAATCGCCATCGCTGGAGGTTTCCCTATTCGGCGTTGACCGTAATCATACCGATCACGTTTTTGACACCTGTATGAAATTTTCAGCCATTTGATGGACAAAAATAAAGGACTAATATTTATTTGAGGGTACCACAAACAACTCTTTTTTCATCACAGGACAGGTACTACTTCTACGACCACTTGGACAGCATATTCTGAAACTTATAATCTCAAAAACTCTTTATAGTTGTTCTTCTGCGTTTCGGTATATGCAGAATATATGCTGATGGGCAGATGCACACATTTACTGCATCTCCACAAAAAAAAAACACAAACAACAGCTACCGGACGATCACCGCTATAATCCTTTACACGGCCGCTTTTATATAGCGCACGCCGTCGATCACCGCAGCAGGTAGGCCGATGAGTACAGTAACCACCAGCTGCGTCAGCAGGTATGCTGATGCCTAATGGAGAAACCACCAACCACCGTCATCGGCAGCAGCGGAGCAGGTCCCGATCAACCGGCAGGCCAGCTACAAAATTGTACAAAGGTAATCTCCTGGGCGCGCGCATCGATCAGCAGATGACGCAGGAGTTGGGGTCGTCCTCGGCGCTGTGGACGACGTAGCGCGGCGGGGGCGGCGGCGGGTACCAATGCTGCGGGTACGGGTACACCGATACGACCTGCTTCTTGTCGCCGCCGTCCTTCTTGTCCCCTCCTCCTCCGGCGCCGGCCTTTTTATCGCCGCCAGCGCCGTCCTTCTTGTCGTCCTTGGCGGGGCCGACGGAGAGGATCTGCGCGGTTGGGAAGAGCTTGCTGCGCAGCTTGGCGACGACGTGGACTGGGTCGACGGTGCCGATGACCGTCATCTTGCCGTCCTTCATGTCCACGGCGATCTGGTCGATGCCTGAGGCGGTTGCGTAAGAGGTTGCCGTCAGATTACGAATGCAGAGCAACCCGAAACAGAGCAAGCGCACATAATTACGTTGAAGAGAAAGCAAGGGGAAGAAGAGGAAGGTGAGCAGGGGGGAGCATGCGTACCATGGAGACCGGAGACGATCTTGAGCGCCTTCTGCTTGTGCTTGTCGTCGTGCAGGTCCAGCTTCAGCACGACCTTCTGCATCTGGCAGACGGAGAAGGATCCTTCGACTGCGGTGACTCGATCTTTCGTGCAAGCTCAGCGGCGACGGGACGGAACGAAAGGGAGTGGTGCGTGCTCTGTATCTTGCGGAGAGTTGTATGCTTACTTAACGAGGAAAAGTGCTATTGCAGTCGGCGTGGTGTGGTGTGGGTAGCAAGGGAGTGAAGGGGGCAGTGGATTTATAGGCAGAGAAAGCTCGGGGGCTATGGCATGACTGGGCCGCAATTGGACGACTGGCCGGGGTTTACGTCGGGGCCAAGGAAGCCGCCGCGAAGCTTGGATCGCGAGGATCGTACGTCGCAACAAATACTCCATGTCCAGGTGGAGAGTTGTAGAGGCGTGTGAGCGTGGATCGAGGTCGGGACGGATGACGCCCGCGGTCGTCGCGTGATCGCGTCAACGGGAGGCCAGTGGGCGCCGGGAATGGCCGCGGTGGCCGCGGGACGACCTGCTGCGGTGCCAGCGAACAGTGGCTGGTTTTGGGAGCTAGCCGATGCCGATCGATTGGAACCGATCCGCAACCCAGAGCGTTTTCAGACTGTGAGTGATGTGATACCAGGTTCGCGCTAATTAATCAATCATCATCACTTCACCATTATTACAACAGTGACACTAACAGTACCGCAGTACGTAGAGTGAGTCAAGACTCAGCCGCCAACCACGGCCAGGAATTGGCAAAGGACGAAGAACGGTTCCGCGTCTCGGACGCGGCGTGCGCTGTAGAGTAATCAGGGATCGGATGAGATTTGGTTGTCTTGATTACTGTCATTAAGATATTATGTTATTGCAAATGCTTGTAATTGATATCATCGGATCGCCCCGACCGTGAACGCAAGTGCGCGCGCGTGCGTAATCAGGGACGAGCCATTCGTATGTCCATGTCCTTGGCACACACATCGATCACTACCTTGCGAGGCAAAGATCGCCGCCAAAAAGGTGTTTATGACGCAGTCTTGCCATTCTGCACTAGAAATTCTTGAACGGTTCAGCTCGGAATTTTTCATGTCGTGGTGATGCGTGCGTCAACGGTCCATGCGGCTCGGGGAGAAAAGCACAAGTCCATTAACATGATGCATAGGCATGAGGATCTAAAATTGGATTAGAAATCGTCCATTCACCTGCTAGCTTAGTCCTAAATTAATTCTCATGTGCTGGGCAAGCACACTTGCACAAAATTAAACAAACAAGGGGTCGATCGACCAATCGCACCGCAGATTTCGTACGTACCGACTGATTAACAAATTAAAAGGTGGCTAGGTGACGTGTGCCTTTGCAGCGGGGATGGAATGTTATTTTGACCCGCAATCAAAAATTTGTTCGGTCACGCTCAGATGTTAGGACTCGTGAACGACTTAGGGGGACTTCTTTTGGGCTCCTGCAGCGGCTTCCAGGCGGGGGACAGCTGAAGCCCAAAAGAACTCTCCGGCTGTGATCGGGCTTATTTCCACCGAGAAGTTCATCTCGTGTGTATTTGCAGAAACTGCTCAGGGGGTGATTCTGGAGCGTTTCCCGGGCTTCTCCCGCCGGGACCGAAGCGGTACTGTTTCGTGGCCTTCGGGTTGCATCAAATTACTGCGAATTGCCACTGGAGGAGGATGCGCTCAGAAAAAAAGAAAATGAAACGTTATCTTCTCGACAGCCTCGCTCGAGGCTCGACCCGACCGCCCACGAGATCCTGGCTAGGGTTCCCCGCCGCCGGCCGCTGTTCCCAGCCACCGGTCGCCGTTCCCCGCCGCCGGCCCTTCTTCCCCACCCCTTCCCTGCAGCGCCGTTTCTCCACCACGCGTTCCTTCCCCAACGACGGGGTTTCAAGAGCCCCGCCGCCGCCGCCATCCGCCAGTGCCCCGCCGCCCCCGCAGCTTGTCCCCATCTGCCTTGCAGCGCTGTCGTTTCTCTTCGGCTGGGCAGGGTACTATCTGCCTCCCACCGGACCTGCATCCCGAGCTATGGCACCACGGTTCTATGTTTCATTTTTTCAAATGTTATCTGAATGTGAATGGATGATAAGCATGATTTAATTTTTTGTGATTCTAATTGTTCCATGGATATGTGATTGCCGATAAAAATCAATCTTAGCATATGTCTCTGTCCAAAAATTGTACATATGTGTTCTTTGGATATTTCTCTGTCCATATATCAATCAAACTTTTTGTAATTATCTAAATTTATTTTTAGCTTATTTTACACTACATACTACCAAATATGTGGTATCATCACTTATGTATGACACATATCTAATTTAAGGGCGTTATAGACAATTCACAACTCAACACACCAAATAAGCTAAACTTTAGAAGCCCAAAAGAAGTATCCGGTGGAGTTTCTAGGAGCTTCTCCCCACCACAGTTTCTCCCCACCATTTTCTAGAAGCTGGCTTATGCATAAGCTTAAGCCCAAAAGAAGTCGGCCTTATACGCCCACTTGGTGTTTTCAGTTAAGCTGATGTGTGTGGGACCTGGTGTCATAGCTAAATGAATTGTTTGCAGTTGGTTACTAGGCTAATATTATAACGAAAAAAAGTCTACCTTTCGACCTCGATATTTCACACATGTCTAGTTTCCGTTCAAAAAAAAATTAGGTACAAAACGAACTATCAAAAGAATGAAAAACCGCAATGGTACCGAATCCTGTTACAAAAAAGGCATCTATATAGGAACAAGCCTTTTTTATGTTTTCTCTTTCAAATTTTGAGGCCCACCATATCTTGGAGCAACCAAAATTTGCTCTCCTAGTTAGCTCGAGCACCTGTCTTCGAGATTTCCTTTGTCTTTTTGAGACGACATGTATTGAAATTTCGCCACAGAAGATTATCAGTCCAAAAGCTAGCTAGCCTTTTCCATGTTGAGGAGATAAATTAAGCTCGAAAACCTTTTCTGCCTTTTGGGGAAGGCAGACGTACGACGTATGCTTTGAACGCGCCAGCGTATGTGCACGGGAAAAGCTTACCCAGTCCAAAGCTAGCTAGTGCGTGCGTGCGTAAGCAGCAACGATCGCTTCGTCCTCCACCCACACATCCATCGATCGCCGCCAAAAAGTGATGTATGACGCGGTCTCCCTCTGCGTTCTCAATTCCGTCGTGCACTAGCTAGAATGGTTCAGCTCCTCCGGTTCCTCTTTTTTTTTAAAAAAAAAAAAGCTCCTCCAGTTTGTCGTACGCTCTCCGTTTCTGGATCTGGACGGGAGAACGTTCTCCCGTCCGTCGATCAAGAAACGGAGAAAATAATCTGTACAAGTAGAACATCATTGGAAGAGAATTATTCCTGGTAATGCGTGCGTCAACGGTCCATGCGGCGGGGCGAGCAAAGCACGAGTCCATCCACACCACTGATTACCGATAGCCACCCGGCAACGCATGATGATCTAATTTATTGAGTACAACATCATCTCTAAATTCTCAATTTATTATTTCCGGTAAGAGCTCTAAATTCTCATGCGACGGGCGGACACATCACTTGAAGTTAAAAATGGAGGGTCGACCCTACCGACAAAGACGAACTGGTGAACAAATTAAATGATGCTGCTTGGTGACGTGCCGTCGCAGTGGAGATGGAATCGTGGAATGTTGTTTTGACCCGCAATCAACAATGTGTTCGGTCACAGTCTGATGTTTGGAATCGTGAACGCACCGTATAGCAAGTGGAGTTTCAAAATTAAGCAGACTGGGAACTAGCTGGCCAGGTGGGGTGTAGACAGGACAGTGGCACCGGGGGATGACGCGGGCGGTGACAGGGGTATCACTACGGCAGCGAACAGCTACGCCGACGGCTTTAGGCCGTCGGCCTAGCTAGGAAAGCCGTCGGCACAACCCTACGCCGACGGGCGTAGAGCCGTCGGCATAGATCTCGTCGGCTCCTCCCATATGGCCGTCGGCGTAGCTATAGCCGTCGGCGTACGTCGGTAAAGCAACGGCTTCGCGCGGCCGTCGGCGTGCCTCGGCCGTCGGCACATCAGGACTGACGGCGGACAAGGAAACGGCCGTCTGAGCTACGCCGACGGCAATGCCGTCGGCATAGAACCACGTGTCAATTGCTTTGACCTTGCTGGATGAAGCTACTCCGACGGGCACGACCGTCGGCATACGTGGTTCGACCGGGAGATGAGGTAGGCCGACGGCCATAGCCGTCGGCATACGTCCATGTACCGAGTTTTTATAACGAGCTAGGCCGACGGCAAAGCGGTCGGTATACGTAGACGTGCAGAATTCTGCTATCAAGATAGGCCGACAGCAAAGCCGTCAGCTTAGCTTACACGTGTCTAATTCTAGGATCATTTCGGCCACCTAGTAGCGAGCTAGGCCGACGGCAAAGCCGTCGGCTTAGCTTCACAGGTTTTTCTTTTCGATTTGTTTTCTGTAACGTTCCTGCAAATAAAACACCAGATTCAATATTTCATCACATATAAACTAATAATCTCACAAAATCACTGCATCCATAAACATTCATAAACATCTCAACAAATCTCCATATAAAATATTCATAACCAAGTCACAAATTCATTACACATAGTTCAAACGATCATAAAACACATAGTTCCATTACACATAGTTCCATTACACATAGTTCAAATGATCACAAAACACATAGTTCAAACGATCTCCATATGGTCATGGCACCACGACAAGTTCACATGATGTTATCACGAGCAAGATAAATTCATTACATATAGCCCAAATGATCACAAAACACCATGTTCCATACAAACCGGTCGACAACGGACTTCGAGCACCGGCACAACACAAGCATCGCCGCCAAGAGCATCATCACTACATAACAAAGAAGAACAAACTTTCAAGGCCATTTCTGCATTGATACAGCTACGCAGTAGTGCCACAATATTGGAATTTCATACCTAAACTAGGATGCAGTAATCAAATATGTATACCAACACTGGGGTGGTGGTGATCTACTATAACAACTAGATGACCCGTTGCGCCATTGGCGCAAATAGCAGGCCAGAATTAACATAAGCAAAATAATCATTTGCCTACTCTGTCAAAACAAAGAACTACATAGCTGCCACATCAGGTTGATACTCACAGAAGACACGTCCAGCATCAGCATGGAGGCAACATGCATCAAGGCGATGAGTCTGCCTCTTTAGCTCAGACGATGTACTAAGGAAGGCATGCTGAGTACCAGCGGACATTGAGGTAGCAATCAGTACTAACATACCGATAAGCTCTTCACCTAGCCCCTGCAAGCCAAACTCGTAACCGAAACAATCCAGGGCTGTACAAAAGAGGGCCTGCTAAACAGATAAAAGAACAAGGAATCATTATAGTGTGATGGTCATATTCCAATGGGGCTGTACAAAAGAGGGTCTACTGACATGTATCACGTTTTCAGCAAGACAGTACACATTGCACAGTGAAAATTATAAATATACTCTCAAACTTTAAGACAACTAACTAGGAATGCTACAGGTCATTACAGTTCAAAGTAAATGGATTGATGATTAAACTTTGTAACTAACAAACTAGCATGCAAAATTAATATATGTTCCGATTATAGTAAGAGGCATGATAATATATAAACTGAATGCTAACAAACGTGCATTCATCTATGTTATGCAATGTAATGCTGGAAAACACAAGCAGATACTATGCGGTAATAAGACTTCGTTTAATTGCAATAAAGCTGACAAGATATGCTAAGTATACATGCAATCAACGGGAGGGCAAAACAGCATATTTCAAACTAGTCGAGAAAACAGGTTATAATGGCATACCCTGGAGTCCTGACAGATGGGGTGCTTGTATTTGGCTCATCAGTGAGAAGCTTGTAGTAGGTTGCCTGGCCGAACATTAACACATTTTCACCTGCACCTTCTACTTCCCTTGTTCTAGTTCTGCAACACAAAACACAAATAAGAAGTTGTTAGCAAGAGAACAACCAGATGAAAATGAAACAAAAAGATAAGAGATGGTTTGTGTACATGAGGGGAATAAATAATCAAAGATAATGAAACATTTATTAAGGGAATCGTGTCTTATACTTAATAGGAACACTAATAAAATCGTGTCTTCGGGACGCATTAAACATGCACAGAAAAAGGACTACTGCAGCTAGTTCAATCAAAAGGATAGACCTACTCGATCCAGGCTTCTTGACCTCACGCACTATGTGGGATTATTCCATCCTTGTATCCCAGCAGTGAGGTAGCAAGGCTTCTGTTGGTGATCCTTAGGGAAGGCCTTCACTGCAAAAACAAGAAATAACCGATGACGCAGATACATAAACTCCCAATTAAGTACACATGTTCACTAAAGTATAACAATGGAATTAAAAAGTTACTGAATAATAACTAATTATACTATGCTTGTCTTATATGGACAGTGAAATACATATATACAAGGAAATTTTAAAGCATGTCTTGGAAAAAAAGTAGTTAATCCTACAACAATTGACAGTGAAATTTTAGATAAGATAGAACCATGAACTTTGATCTTCAACGCAACCAAGCATACAATTGGTGTGACATAACAAACTAGAAAGGTAAGAAATTTACCATGCTATTTTGGAAGGAAAAGAAACTTTATTCATGATGGGACGGAACACCCACAAGCCAATAACTTACAGAACATAACAGATCATCTTACAATGTGCACGCACGCAGTACTATGAGAGTGACTAGTTTTACTCACTGCTCAGATTTTTTTGATAGAAAATAAGAACAAAGGGACAAGATACCAATACAAAGCCTAGATTCATATCACAGTACACCTGAAGCCCTCCCTGCAGAGACAAAGATCAAACAAAAAAACTCTGTCAGAACGCGACGCACGCACACCACAGATCAAAACGATAAGAAATAAGTGATGAAACAATGCAAAAATAAAAAGAAACGTCAGGAAGGCTATAGCCTTTTACAGTATATCAGACCATTGGACCATTCATAAGAACTACACTTCTGTGGCTAATAAAATCACATGCCACAATGAATATATGTTCAGATCATATACAGCAATTATAATCAATCCAATTCTGACTATGGATAGAAGACCATTGAATGGAAACATATTTTTCATGGTAATGTAAAAGTATAATATTCACTGTGCATGAATAGCATCTAAGGCTGGTCATAAATAAGCACCCAATGCAACTAAAAATATCAAGTTAATTCAAAATATCATGTACCTTTTATCATTAATTTAGAATACAGTTAGTATAATGCTTCAAGATGTTGAACATAATATCATGGACATGGATACACATTAGAAGTGTACTAACTAAAGTATATCTGAACACATATATGTCAAGTTCTTGCTACTAAAATAAATGAAGGACATCTAGAGACTACACAAGATCAATGCTTCCACTCAAACTCTAATCTCAGATCTACAGATCTAAATGATAAAATTGTTCAACTTGCACCAAGACTTCGAAATTACACTCCAGAAAGAATAGGAGTGGAGCACGCAACACTCAGATCTACAACATATAAGCGGTTAACTGCAGGGTTCACAATCCAGCTCCGAACAAATGTCTCAAGCACAGTAGATCAAAGCTAAACGTTCCAAACACAAAGCATGGACACGAACCACATCAGACCAAGAACAGCCCATACGTAACAACCACAGTAGATCAAACTTCAAAGCTCAAGGAGGTACCTTCTGCGGGCGCGCACAGGGAAGATCTAGACGAGGTCTTCGCTGGACATGTCGAGGGGCGCAGCGAAGTCCACGGATCGAATCGGGGAGAGGAGGTCGTCCCCCTCCTCCCCCGTGTCTGTCGTCCTCCGTGTTCACGTATGCTTCCACGCGGCGGCAGCGTCGAGGGCCACCACCTGCGGGTGACCGCGGATGAGCCCACGGCTGCCGCATCGAGCCGGGGAGGCGGATCGGTCGTCCAGCTCGCGCGAGGAGAAGGTGAGCCGGCGGTGGGAACTGGATCGGGTGAGGAGCGAGATGCCGAGATCCCGTCGCGCTGGGAGAACGTGAGGCGGCGGCGGCAATTGGATTGGGTGAGGAGCAAAATAGCATGAGGTGGTACCTTCTGCTAGGGTTTGGTTAGGTTAGGGCGTTTTTGTTCGTTGGATCGACGATGCGTGCATGGTTCTGATGAGCCTCTGTGGGGTTATCCGTGGGAAGGCAAGTCCTAAGTTCTGATTGGCTGCTACGGTTGGATTGGTTTGTGCTTTTTGTTGTTGTTCTCTTGAACCCTTTTGCAATTATCTTTTTAGAACAGAAATTAGTATGACATCTTTACTATTCCCACCGGACCAAATTAAAGTAGATACCACGTATGTAAAAGTGACATCTAAAAATTGACACGTAGACAAAGCTAATGATGTGGCTGCAAATAAATAGAAAAATTAACATACACAGTCAGACACATTTGACAAGCTGAATTTCTTGCTACTGGTCACAGAAGCTGCCCACATAATTCCAATTACAAACTCTCCAACAATGGTAACCCAATACACATTAGCTAAACTAATATGCATACATCAACTTGATTACTTAACCCATTGAGCAGTAATTTACATAGTGTCTGCATCCAACTCTAGATTAACAAAACCACCCTGATTCCAGCGAAATCGGCAGAACTTGCACGAGAGCTGATATGCGTATCCCAGGTCGTCTATTATTTATGTGGGGGTATTTTCCCCAGCTTTCGATTTCGCGTTTTGGTAGCTGCTTCACAAAAAACCTGATTTTGGTACTCCAAAAATGGAAAAAGCACCCCGGTTCCAACGAAATCGGCAGAACTTGCACAAAATTCAAAAAATACCTCCGAAAGCTGCCGCAAAAAAATGAGAGCTGATATGCGTATCACAGGTGGTCTATTATTTATGTGGGGTGTTTTCCCCAGCCTTCGATTTCGCGTTTTGGTAGCTGCTTCACAAAAAAACCCGATTTTGGTGCTCCGAAAATGGAAAAAGCACTTTTCGTGGTACGAAATGAAAATCGGCCTCCATGGCGTTCCTCGTCATCCCAAGGGCCACGCGCATGTCCAATATGGCCTCGTTCTGACAAACTATGTCATACTCATGGCCGAATCTAGCTCATTTAACCTAAAAGTTATGCAGCCTCGAATGTGATATGTCATTTATGTGAAGGGACTTTATGGTAAACATTTTTTCTCAAGGTTTGAATTTTTTCCCGCATCTAGGTCACATAAAATAACGTCACACGAAGGTCTCACATTTTTAAATTTTTTTTTTGAATTAGTTATGCCCGATTTGAGACCCACATGAAATGACAACGCCCGAAAACTCCCGCTCGCGTCCAGGAGGTGCGGATTCCTATTTTTTCCCCACCTATTTGGTGAAGAAATGACATGTTGCGGATCCAAAAATGATTTTTGCAAAAAATCAGGAGGTTTACTTTTTAGCGCTAAAGTGCAAAACCACCCCGGTTCCAGCGAAATCGGCAAAACTTGCACAGAATTCAAAAAATACCTCCGAAGGCTACCGCAAAAAAAGAGAGCTGATATGCATATCCCGGGTGGTCTATTATTTATGTGGGGTGTTTTTCCCAGCTTTCGATTTCACGTTTTGGTAGCTGCTTCACAAAAAAACCCGATTTTGGTACTCCGAAAATGGAAAAAAGCACTTTTCGTGGTACAAAACAAAAATTGGCCTCCATGGCGTTCCTCGCCATCCCAAGGGCCACGCGCATGTCTAATATGGCCTCGTTCTGACAAACTATGCCATACCCATGGCTGAATCTAGCTCATTTAACCTAAAAGTCATGCAACCTCGAACGTGATAGGTCATTTCTGTGAAGGGACTTTCTGGTAAACATTTTTTGAAGAGGGTGTTATCGCATGTGTACGTCTGAAGAGGGTGACACCTCGGAGATATATGTTGCCTCTCTAAACACCCTAACACATGTAACTAGATATATTAGGGAAAAGTGATAGCTTTGGGGAGATTCCTACTCTTCTCAGGCTCCGCGTACATCGAAACTCTAGCCAGGTGGGCCTGCGCGGTCTACCCCTTTGACTTCCCTCCAATGATGGTTGACCGGTGGACCTTTTTACTTTATTTTGTTTGGTTAGGCAATAGGAGCATGGAACAACACCGTGGAGTCCAAGATCCCCCTAGTAGACCCGTCGTGGGAGTTTCCCGCCCTACGCTCGAGATTTTCGAGAGTGTTATCGCATGTGTACGTATAAAGAGGGTGACACCTCGGAGATAGATGTTGCCTCTCTAAGCACCCTAACACACGTAACTACATATATTAAGGGAAAGTGATAGCTTTGGGAGGATTCCTACTCTTCTCAAGCTCTGCGTACATCAAAACTCTAGCCAAGAGTGCCCGCACGGTCTACCCCTTTGACTTCCCTCCAACGATGGTTGACCGATGGACCATTTTACTTTATTTTGTTTGGTTAGGATATAGAAGCATGGAACAACACCGTGGAGTCCAAGATCCCCCCTAGTATACCCGTCGTGGGAGTTTCCCGCCCTACGCTCGAGATTTTTGAGAGTGTTATCGCATGTGTACGTTTGAAGAGGGTGACACCTCAGAGATAGATGTTGCCTCTCTAAACACCCTAACACACATAGCTACATATATTAGGGGAAAGTGATAGCTTTGGGGGAGATTCCTACTCTTCTCAGGCTCGGCGTACATCGAAACTCTAGCCAGGTGGGCCTGCATGGTCTACCCCTTTGACTTCCCTCCAACGACGGTGGACCGGTGGACCTTTTTACTTTATTTTGTTTGGTTAGGCAATAGGAGCACATAACAACACCATGGAGGCCAAGAGCCCCCCTAGTAGACCCGTCGTGGGAGTTTCCCATCCTACGCTCGAGATTTTCGAGAGTGTTATTGCATGTGTACGTCTGAAGAGGGTGACACCTCAGAGATAGATGTTGCCTCTCTAAACACCCTAACACACATAGGTACATATATTAGGAGAAAGTGATAGCTTTGGGGGGATTCCCGCCCTACGCCCGAGATTTTCGAGAGTGTTATCGCATGTGTACGTCTGAAGAGGATGACACCTCAGAGATAGATGTTGCCTCTCTAAACACCCTAACACATGTAACTACATCTATTAGGGGAAAGTGATAGCTTTGGGGGAACTCCTACTCTTCTCAGGCTCCGCGTACATCGAAACTCTAGCCAGGTGGACCCGCGCGGTCTACCCCTTTGACTTCCCTCCAACGATGGTTGATCGGTGGACCTTTTTACTTTATTTTGTTTGGTTGGGCAATAGGAGCATGGAACAACACCGTGGAGTCCAAGATCCCCCCTAGTAGACCCGTCGTGGGAGTTTCCCGCCCTACGCCCGAGATTTTTGAGAGTGTTATCGCATGTGTACGTCTGAAGCGGGTGACACCTCGGAGATAGATATTGCATCTCTAAACACCCTAACACACGTAACTAGATATATTAGGGGAAAGTGATAGCTTTGGGGGAATTCCTACTCTTCTCAGGCTCCGCATACATCGAAACTCTAGCCAGGTGGGCCCACGCGGTCTACCCCTTTGACTTCCCTCCAATGACGGTTGACCGGTGGACCTTTTTACTTTATTTGTTTGGTTAGGCAATAGGAGCATGGAACAACACCGTGGAGTCCAAGATCCCCCTAGTAGACCCGTCGTGAGAGTTTCCCGCCCTATGCTCAAGATTTTCGAGAGTGTTATTGCATGTGTACGTCTAAAGAGGGTGACACCTCAGAGATAGATGTTGCCTCTCTAAGCACCCTAACACATGTAACTACATATATTAGGGGAAAGTGATAGCTTTGGGAGGATTCCTACTCTTCTCAGGCTCCGCGTACATCAAAACTCTAGCCAGGTGTGCCCGCGCGGTCTACCCCTTTGACTTCCCTCCAACGATGGTTGACCGATGGACCATTTTATTTTATTTTGCTTGGTTAGGATATAGGAGCATGGAACAACACCGTGGAGTCCAAGATCCCCCCTAGTAGACCCGCCGTGGGAGTTTCCCGCCCTACGCTTGAGATTTTTGAGAGTGTTATCGCATGTGTATGTCTGAAGAGGGTGACATCTCGGAGATAGATGTTGTCTCTCTAAACAACCTAACACACATAGCTACATATATTAGGGGAAAGTGACAGCTTTGGGGGGATTCCCGCCCTACGCCCGAGATTTTCGAGAGTGTTATCGCATGTGTACGTCTGAAGAGGGTGACACCTCGGAGATAGATGTTGCCTCTCTAAACACCCTAACACATGTAACTACATATATTAGGGGAAAGTGATAGCTTTGGGGGGATTCCTACTCTTGTCAGGCTCCGCGTACATCAAAACTCTAGCCAGGTGGGCCCGCACGGTCTACCCCTTTGACTTCCCTCCAACGATGGTTGACCGGTGGACCTTTTTACTTTATTTTGTTTGGTTAGGAAATAGGAGCATGGAACAACACCGTGGAGTCCAAGATCCCCCCTAGTAGACCCGTCGTGGGAGTTTCCCGCCCTACGCCCGAGATTTTCGAGAGTGTTATCGCATGTGTACGTCTGAAGAGGGTAACACCTCGGAGATAGATGTTGCCTCTCTAAACACCCTAACACACATAACTAGATATATTAGGGGAAAGTGATTGATGCCTTTGATGGCAACAGGCAGTCCTTGTGCGTGGTGAATGACTAGCCCGTTGGGAACCCCAAGAGGAAAGTATGATGAGTGCAGCAGCAAGTTTTCCCTCAATTAAGAAACCAAGGTATGTCGAACAAGAGAAGGGAGACGATGACGACTGAAGGTGATGCGGACTAGTTTGCGACAGCAGCGGACAATTTATATATGGCGCCTCGTCCAAGCTTTGCTTGCTAGCTGCAACGTGGAACCTGCACACACACACAAACAAATACTTTGTCCCCAACTTGCGATGAGGTTGTCAATCTCACCGGTTTGCTTGAAACAAAGGTTATGAGTGTATCGAGTGGAAAACAGTAGTAATATGCTAGTAAAGTAAACAGTGCGGGAAAAGTAAACAGGTGATTGCAATATGATTAAAATAGGACCGGGGTCCACAGTTCACTAGTGGTGTCTCTCCATAGATAAATAACATGCTGGGTAAACAAATTACAGTTGGGCAATTGATAGAATAAAGATAACGTGATATGTCAAGAAGATCACTATGAGATTCACTCTGGGCATTACAACAAAATACATAGACCGCCATCCAACTGCATCTATGACTAATAATCCACCCCCGGGGATATCATCCGAACACCCTAGAAGTATTAAGTTGCGAACAACAGATAATTGCATTAAGCAAAGTGTGTAATGTAAACAAAGCATATGCCCTTGAGCATATGAATGTTGTTTTCTCCCTAGTAGCAACAGCACATCTACCACCTTAGAGGTTTCTGTCACTCCCCCAGGTGAAATAGAGACATGAACCCACTATCAAGCATAAATACCCCCTCTTGGAGTCACTAGCAACTACTCGGCCAAGATAGCTACTAACAACGGAGAGCATGCAAGATCATAAACAACATAGAGATAACAAAAGATATAATTCAGTACAGCAACTTAATCATAAACACCAATATTCATCGGATCCCAACAAACCAACATCATAGTATTACATAACGGTGATCTCAATCATGTAGGGCAGCTCATGAGATCTAAACATGAAGCACATGGTGGAGAAGACAACCATCTAGCTACTGCTATGGACCCATAGTCCAAGGTAGACTACTCACTCATCGCTCCGGAGGCAAGCATGGCGATGAAGAAGACCTCCGGTGGCGATTCCCCTCTCCGGCAGGGTGCCGGGAAGAGCTTCTGGACCCTCCCGATCTTCGGGTCGACGGCGGCGGCGGATCGCGATGTATTCTGGAAAACTGATCGGGCCTTAGGTTTTTCTCGTCAGGGGGTACTTATAGGCGAAAGGGGGCTGTCAGAGGAGGTCCCACGCTCCCTCACACGGGCCCGGCGCGGCCAGGGGCCTGGCCGCGCCACCCCTGTGTGTGGGGGCCACGTGGCCCCCCTCCATCAGGTCTTCTGATCTTTGGGAGCTCCCCGGTGAAATATGACTTCAGGAACTTGTTTCGTCCAATTCCGAGAATATTTCCTGTGTATCACTTCTGAAACACAAAAACAGCAGAAAACAGGAAACTGGCACTGTGGCACTTCGTTAATAGGTTAGTTCCGGAAAATGTATAAAAGTACCACTAAGTGTAACGAAACAATAGGCAAATGGTGCAAAACAAAGCATGGAGCATCAAAAATTATAGATACGTTTGAGACGTATCAAGCATCCCCAAGCTTAACTCCTGCTCGTCCTCGAGTAGGTAAGTGATAACAAAAGAATAATTTTTGAGGTGACATGCACCTACACAATCTTGATCATATATGTAAGCATTGGTGAGCTGGGATCAATAGAACTTAAAACATGGGCATGAAAGATATAATCATGACAATAAGAACTTAGCAACCATGTTGTAAACATGCAAATGAACACAAACAAAAGATCATGATAATGAAACAATGAAAGTCAAACGTGTGTTCAAATCATAAGGAAAACATGCAAATGGTTTTCAGCTTGTCCTTCAAAGAGAGCAAAACATAAATGCATAGGACACCTCAGAGTTTAAGAGGGCGACTAGATACAAATAATTTAAGAACAAGTGAAACCAACAATATGAGTCAATCAATGAACCTTGGGACAATGCATATCACACTAAGAATGACAACTATGCTCTCTTAATGGTGCATAAAGAAAGAAGGTGGTGACTCAACATAAAAGTAAAAGAAAGGCCCTTCGCAGAGGGAAGCAGTGATTGCAAGTTTTATAACTTTCAAAAATTATGGTACTTACCGGCTTTGAGCTCTCATTGCCCCCATCATAAGCATCTTGAATGGTTAAAGTTAATGCGAGAACAATTATGATGCATATGCTTAACAAATCATAAGTTGAAAACCTCGTGTCCCGTGAATACAAGTACCCAAACCATGCTAGTTTACTTAGAGTCCCAAGCAAGGCTCTTGTCATTGTAAGTATATGCATATCATTGAGAACCGCCAATGGGGTACCTCCGTGCCCGATGACATGGAACAAGCCCACACCAAAATGACAGGACAAGCAGACAATGAACACCTCGACATCTCTTTTATTTGCTATATTGTTTAGCTTTTTATTGTGAGATGCGTCGTCGAATGTTCACCATGGGTATGCTCCAAATTTCCACCATGAATTATGCATGGCTTAGATTGGCGGCCCGGCGTTTCCCTAACACATATAAAAACTCCATGATCCCTACAAGATTCCCAATTCATTTCACACAGCGGGCATCCATAAACAAAAGATCACGACATCAACTCAAATAGGAAGTGCAATGTTGAAAGCTTGCCCCATGACGGCATGGTTGGGCTAGAATCCAACTTACAACTTGCAAGCATAACAACTCAACATAAAAGACCACAATGTCAAAATTTTAAGAACAGGAAAAAGTAAAGTGTGCCTTCCGGTTCGTGAGAGCTTTACTGACCGAATTTCGCATAACACTGGTAAGAGTTTAATTTGAAGAGAATATAAAAGCAAGTCAAATTTACTTGGAATAGCAAATTGCTAGTAGGTATGTATGGTGGACACAATGGAAAACTTTGGCTTTTAGGAGTTGGATGCACGAGTAGAGCTCATACTCAGTACAAGGTGAGGGCTAGCAAAAGACTGGGAGCGACCAACTAAGAGAGCAGTAATGGCCATAATCATGCAAAGCGACAAAGCGACATTAAAAGAAGCATATGATGGCATCAAAAGTCAAAAACTAAATGATCATGAAGGCTAAAGGCGACTTTGGAAGAGTCTAACATGTGTGAGCATGCGCCAAGTCAACCCAAATAAAGCATCAAGGAGAAAATCAAAATAATGCTTCCATACAATAAAAACAACGCATGATTTTTTCAAAGGCTCATTAAGCAATCTCAGTTATTTGAGACAAGTCATGCTACAGCAAAACCACTAAGCATACTATCAAAAAGACATCAAGCATGACATGAAAAAGCCTAAGCCGCAGTCTACACAAGCTCCTTCTTGTACCACTATTTTGCACAAAGCTTTTTCTCTTTTCCAACACCATTTGAAATTTTTATAAAGACACCTCTTTTGATGAAAACCAATGAAGTTCAGAGGCAAAAATACACCTTGATAAAAAGATATGACAAGATCTGAATGCAAATCAAGGCGAAAACGAAAACCAAAAGCAGTAGCAGACAAACTAGAATGCTCGATTTATAAGAGTGAAAACTAGAGCATTCTTTGCAAATGAAAACGAGTACATCTCCTCCAAAGGAAATTTGTTGGGGTCCAACCATTTATTGCAGCAAACAAACAAACTAAGCAAACTAAGAAAACTAAAACAACAGACGCTCCAAGAAAAACACATAGTGCATGAAGCAATAAAAATATAGTGTTTTGAAAGGTGACCTGATTTTTGCCGATGAAGAAGGGGTGCCTCGGGGGCATCCCCAAGCTTTGACACTTGTACTTCTTGGATATTTCTTGGGGTGATGCATGGGCATCCCCAAGCTTGAGCTTTTGTCCATTCTTCAACTCATCTCATCATTCTCCAATCCCTACACTTGAAAACTTCCTTCATACAAAACTAAACACAATTCTATTAGCAACATTAGTGTAAGCATAAAATATATTCAACCTCTTTTAGCTTCAGGTTTTAACCCAAAACCACCACATATAAAGTATATACTACTGTAGCAACTTCCACAAGAGTTCCATGATCAAAAAGAACTCAAAAGAAAGCGATAAAGTGGCAAAAACAAATATTGGCAGAAATCTGTCAAAACTGGACAGCTGATAATGGACGAATTTTTGAGGGATTTTCTGTTGCTCAAATCAAAAAGTGTTCAACTAAGAAAAGTTTGGATATAACCTGGGGCATATGCACAAGAAATCGCAGGTCCAAAAGATATACAGAGAATTTTCACAAATTTTTACGGTGCAGCACCGAAAACAGTTTCAGGACAGCAATAACCCCAAATCTTTACCTCACTCAAATTAGAGGCTTCTCTTGGCACAAAAACGAAATAAACAAGATAAGGAGCGGTCATTACAGTAGTAATGACTTCCAAGACTCAAGAAAAAGAAAAAGTACTGAAAAGTAAACAATGGGTTATCTCCCAAGAGTGCTTTTCTTTAACGCCTTTGAGCTAGGCGCAGAAAATTGCGAATCAAGTAATATCAAGTGATGAAGCATTAAGATCAACAGCAGAGATCTTTTCAACAATGAAGGAAAATGTGTTCAACTGAGTTTTTGAAACTCCTTTACGATCACGCTTTGGCACACTACTTTCATCGAAAAGATTTTCAGGGCAAATCCAACTTGAGTTCTTTTCCCAAGCATCATGAATTCCTGCAAGTTTACAGGGTATTGGCATTCTAGAATCTTTGTTGGGTGTACCAACAATTTCAACGGGCGAGCCAAGCTTATTAAACTTCTTAAAAACTTTCCTAGCCTCAATTGCAACTTCTCTAAACTCTGTGCGCAAAGTCTCCAAGATAAAAGCTTTCTTTTCGGGATCCTCAATTTCATGAAGCTTGAGGAACATGTATTGCATATAAGGATTAAGACTAGCAAACCTAGCTTCTAACATGTGAACTAAATAAGCAGAAGCAACTTCATAACTAGGAGCAAGCTCAACCCAAGACTTTTCCTCAGCTTCCTTATGCATACTAATGTGATTAAAGAACTCCTCAATGTTACTTTTGCCAATAATCGAACCACTCCCTACAGAGAGGTCCTCCAGAACGAACTCAGGGAACAACATGATAAACTAAAGTAAAGAAATAACAACTACCAAGGATTCTAATTTTTTTTTTGGGTTTTTGATATAAAAAGCAATGCAGGTAAAATAAAATAAAGTAAAGCAAAACAAATAACAAAGTAAAGAATGTGTGTGCGAAGAACTCCCCTCGCAGAAGTCTTCTCTTCCTTCCCCGGCAACGGCGCCAGAAAAAGTGCTGATGCCTTTGATGGCAACAGGCAGTCCTTGTGCGTGGTGAATGACCAGCCCGTTGGGAACCCCAAGAGGAAAGTATGATGAGTGCAGCAGCAAGTTTTCCCTCAGTTAAGAAACCAAGGTATGTCGAACAAGAGAAGGGAGACGATGACGACTGAAGGTGATGCGGACTAGTTTGCGACAGCAGCGGACAATTTATATATGGCGCCTCGTCCAAGCTTTGCTTGCTAGCTGCAACGTGGAACCTGCACACACACAAACAAATACTTTGTCCCCAACTTGCGATGAGGTTGTCAATCTCACCGGTTTGCTTGAAACAAAGGTTATGAGTGTATCGAGTGGAAAACAGTAGTAATATGCTAGTAAAGTAAACAGTGCGGGAAAAGTAAACAGGTGATTGCAATATGATTAAAATAGGACCAGGGTCCACAGTTCACTAGTGGTGTCTCTCCATAGATAAATAACATGCTGGGTAAACAAATTACAGTTGGGCAATTGATAGAATAAAGATAACGTGATATGTCAAGAAGATCACTATGAGATTCACTCTGGGCATTACAACAAAATACATAGACCGCCATCCAACTGCATCTATGACTAATAATCCACCCCCGGGGATATCATCCGAACACCCTAGAAGTATTAAGTTGCGAACAACAGATAATTGCATTAAGCAAAGTGTGTAATGTAAACAAAGCATATGCCCTTGAGCATATGAATGTTGTTTTCTCCCTAGTAGCAACAGCACATCTACCACCTTAGAGGTTTCTGTCACTCCCCCAGGTGAAATAGAGACATGAACCCACTATCGAGCATAAATACCCCCTCTTGGAGTCACTAGCAACTACTCGGCCAAGATAGCTACTAACAACGGAGAGCATGCAAGATCATAAACAACATAGAGATAACAAAAGATATAATTCAGTACAGCAACTTAATCATAAACACCAATATTCATCGGATCCCAACAAACCAACATCATAGTATTACATAACGGTGATCTCAATCATGTAGGGCAGCTCATGAGATCTAAACATGAAGCACATGGTGGAGAAGACAACCATCTAGCTACTGCTATGGACCCATAGTCCAAGGTAGACTACTCACTCATCGCTCCGGAGGCAAGCATGGCGATGAAGAAGACCTCCGGTGGCGATTCCCCTCTCCGGCAGGGTGCCGGGAAGAGCTTCTGGACCCTCCCGATCTTCGGGTCGATGGCGGCGGCGGATCGCGATGTATTCTGGAAAACTGATCGGGCCTTAGGTTTTTCTCGTCAGGGGGTACTTATAGGCGAAAGGGGGCTGTCAGAGGAGGTCCCACGCTCCCTCACACGGGCCCGGCGCGGCCAGGGGCCTGGCCGCGCCACCCCTGTGTGTGGGGGCCACGTGGCCCCCCTCCGTCAGGTCTTCTGATCTTTGGGAGCTCCCCGGTGAAATATGACTTCAGGAACTTGTTTCGTCCAATTCCGAGAATATTTCCTGTGTATCACTTCTGAAACACAAAACAGCAGAAAACAGGAAACTCGCACTGTGGCACTTCGTTAATAGGTTAGTTCCGGAAAATGTATAAAAGTACCACTAAGTGTAACGAAACAATAGGCAAATGGTGCAAAACAAAGCATGGAGCATCAAAAATTATAGATACGTTTGAGACATATCAGTGATAGCTTTGGGGGGATTCCTACTCTTCTCAGGCTCCGTGTACATCGAAACTCTAGCCAGGTGGGCCCGCGCGGTCTACCCCTTTGACTTCCCTCCAATGACGGTTGACCGATGGACCTTTTTACTTTATTTTGTTTGGTTAGGCAATAGGAGCATGGAACAACACCGTGGATTCCAAGATCCCCCTAGTAAACCTGTCGTGGGAGTTTCCCGCCCTACGCTCGAGATTTTCGAGAGTGTTATCGCATGTGTACGTCTAAAGAGGGTGACACCTCGAAGATAGATAATGTTGCCTATCTAAGCACCCTAACACACGTAACTACATATATTAAGGGAAAGTGATAGCTTTGGGAGGATTTCTACTCTTCTCAGGCTCCGCGTATATCAAAACTCTAGCCAGGTGTGCCCGCGCGGTCTACCCCTTTGACTTCCCTCCAACGACGGTTGACCGATGGACCATTTTACTTTATTTTGTTTGGTTAGGATATAGGAGCATGGAACAACACCGTGGAGTCCAAGATCCCCCCTAGTATACCCGTCGTGGGAGTTTCCCGCCCTACGCTCGAGATTTTTGAGAGTGTTATCGCATGTGTACGTCTGAAGAGGGTGACACCTCAGAGATAGATGTTGCCTCTCTAAACACCCTAACACACATAGCTACATATATTAGGGGAAAGTGATAGCTTTGGGGGAGATTCCTACTCTTCTCAGGCTCGGCGTACATAGAAACTCTAGCCAGGTGGGCCTGCATGGTCTACCCCTTTGACTTCCCTCCAACGACGGTGGACCGGTGGACCTTTTTACTTTATTTTGTTTGGTTAGGCAATAGGAGCACATAACAACACCATGGAGGCCAAGAGCCCCCCTAGTAGACCCGTCGTGGGAGTTTCCCATCCTACGCTCGAGATTTTCGAGAGTGTTATTGCATGTGTACGTCTGAAGAGGGTGACACCTCAGAGATAGATGTTGCCTCTCTAAACACCCTAACACACATAGGTACATATATTAGGAGAAAGTGATAGCTTTGGGGGGATTCCCGCCCTACGCCCGAGATTTTCGAGAGTGTTATCGCATGTGTACGTCTGAAGAGGATGACACCTCAGAGATAGATGTTGCCTCTCTAAACACCCTAACACATGTAACTACATATATTAGGGGAAAGTGATAGCTTCGGGGGAACTCCTACTCTTCTCAGGCTCCGCGTACATCGAAACTCTAGCCAGGTGGGCCCACGCGGTCTACCCCTTTGACTTCCCTCCAACGATGGTTGATCGGTGGACCTTTTTACTTTATTTTGTTTGGTTAGGCAATAGGAGCATGGAACAACACCGTGGAGTCCAAGATCCCCCCTAGTAGACCCGTCGTGGGAGTTTCCCGCCCTACGCCCGAGATTTTTGAGAGTGTTATCGCATGTGTACGTCTGAAGAGGGTGACACCTCGGAGATAGATATTGCATCTCTAAACACCCTAACACACGTAACTAGATATACTAGGGGAAAGTGATAGCTTTGGGGGAATTCATACTCTTCTCAGGCTCCGCATACATCGAAACTCTAGCCAGGTGGGCCCACGCGGTCTACCCCTTTGACTTCCCTCCAATGACGGTTGACCGGTGGACCTTTTTACTTTATTTGTTTGGTTAGGCAATAGGAGCATGGAACAACACCGTGGAGTCCAAGATCCCCCTAGTAGACCCGTCGTGAGAGTTTCCCGCCCTATGCTCGAGATTTTCGAGAGTGTTATCGCATGTGTACGTCTAAAGAGGGTGACACCTCAGAGATAGATGTTGCCTCTCTAAACACCCTAACACATGTAACTACATATATTAGGGGAAAGTGATAGCTTTGGGAGGATTCCTACTCTTCTCAGGCTCCGCGTACAACAAAACTCTAGCCAGGTGTGCCCGCGCGGTCTACCCCTTTGACTTCCCTCCAACGACGGTTGACCGATGGACCATTTTATTTTATTTTGTTTGGTTAGGATATAGGAGCATGGAACAACACCGTGGAGTCCAAGATCCCCCCTAGTAGACCCGCCGTGGGAGTTTCCCGCCCTACGCTCGAGATTTTTGAGAGTGTTATCGCATGTGTACGTCTGAAGAGGGTGACACCTCGGAGATAGATGTTGTCTCTCTAAACAACCTAACACACATAGCTACATATATTAGGGGAAAGTGATAGCTTTGGGGGGATTCCCGCCCTACGCCCAAGATTTTCGAGAGTGTTATCGCATGTGTACGTCTGAAGAGGGTGACACCTCGGAGATAGATGTTGCCTCTCTAAACACCCTAACACATGTAACTACATATATTAGGGGAAAGTGATAGCTTTGGGGGGGATTCCTACTCTTGTCAGGCTCCGCGTACATCAAAACTCTCGCCAGGTGGGCCCGCACAGTATACCCCTTTGACTTCCCTCCAACGATGGTTGACCGGTGGACCTTTTTACTTTATTTTGTTTGGTTAGGAAATAGGAGCATGGAACAACACCGTGGAGTCCAAGATCCCCCCTAGTAGACCCGTCGTGGGAGTTTCCCGCCCTACGCCCGAGATTTTCGAGAGTGTTATCGCATGTGTACGTCTGAAGAGGGTAACACCTCGGAGATAGATGTTGCCTCTCTAAACACCCTAACACACATAACTAGATATATTATGGGAAAGTGATAGCTTTGGGGGGATTCCTACTCTTCTCAGGCTCCACGTACATCGAAACTCTAGCCAGGTGGGCCCGCGCGGTCTACCCCTTTGACTTCCCTCCAATGACGGTTGACCGGTGGACCTTTTTACTTTATTTTGTTTGGTTAGGCAATAGGAGCATGGAACAACACCGTGGATTCCAAGATCCCCCTAGTAAACCTGTCGTGGGAGTTTCCCACCCTACGCTCGAGATTTTCGAGAGTGTTATCGCATGTGTACGTCTAAAGAGGGTGACACCTCGGAGATAGATAATGTTGCCTATCTAAGCACCCTAACACACGTAACTACATATATTAAGGGAAAGTGATAGCTTTGGGAGGATTTCTACTCTTCTCAGGCTCCGCGTATATCAAAACTCTAGCCAGGTGTGCCCACGCGGTCTACCCCTTTGACTTCCCTACAACGACGGTTGACCGATGGACCATTTTACTTTATTTTGTTTGGTTAGGATATAGGAGCATGGAACAACACCGTGGAGTCCAAGATCCCCCTAGTATACCCGTCGTGGGAGTTTCCCGCCGTACGCTCGAGATTTTTGAGAGTGTTATCGCATGTGTACGTCTGAAGAGGGTCACACCTCAGAGATAGATGTTGCCTCTCTAAACACCCTAACACACATAGCTACATATATTAGGGGAAAGTGATAGCTTTGGGGGAGATTCCTACTCTTCTCAGGCTTGGCATACATCGAAACTCTAACCAGGTGGGCCTGCATGGTCTACCCCTTTGACTTCCCTCCAACGACGGTGGACCGGTGGACCTTTTTACTTTATTTTGTTTGGTTAGGCAATAGGAGCACATAACAACACCATGGAGGCCAAGAGCCCCCCTAGTAGACCCGTCGTGGGAGTTTCCCATCCTACGCTCGAGATTTTCGAGAGTGTAATTGCATGTGTACGTCTGAAGAGGGTGACACCTCAGAGATAGATGTTGCCTCTCTAAACACCCTAACACACATAGGTACATATATTAGGAGAAAGTGATAGCTTTGGGGGGATTCCCGCCCTACGCCCGAGATTTTCGAGAGTGTTATCGCATGTGTACGTCTGAAGAGGATGACACCTCAGAGATAGATGTTGCCTCTCTAAACACCCTAACACATGTAACTACATATATTAGGGGAAAGTGATAGCTTCGGGGGAACTCCTACTCTTCTCAGGCTCCGCGTACATCGAAACTCTAGCCAGGTGGGCCCGCGCGGTCTACCCCTTTGGCTTCCCTCCAACGATGGTTGATCGGTGGACCTTTTTACTTTATTTTGTTTGGTTAGGCAATAGGAGCATGGAACAACACCGTGGAGTCCAAGATCCCCCCTAGTAGACCCGTCGTGGGAGTTTCCCGCGCTACGCCCGAGATTTTTGAGAGTGTTATCGCATGTGTACGTCTGAAGAGGGTGACACCTCGGAGATAGATATTGCATCTCTAAACACCCTAACACACGTAACTAGATACATTAGGGGAAAGTGATAGCTTTGGGGGAATTCCTACTCTTCTCAGGCTCCGCATACATCGAAACTCTAGCCAGGTGGGCCCACGCGGTCTACCCCTTTGACTTCCCTCCAATGACGGTTGACCGGTGGACCTTTTTACTTTATTTGTTTGGTTAGGCAATAGGAGCGTGGAACAACACCGTGGAGTCCAAGATCCCCCTAGTAGACCCGTCGTGAGAGTTTCCCGCCCTATGCTCGAGATTTTCGAGAGTGTTATCGCATGTGTACGTCTAAAGAGGGTGACACCTCAGAGATAGATGTTGCCTCTCTAAGCACCCTAACACATGTAACTACATATATTAGGGGAAAGTGATAGCTTTGGGAGGATTCCTACTCTTCTCAGGCTCCGCGTACATCAAAACTCTAGCCAGGTGTGCCCGCGCGGTCTACCCTTTGACTTCCCTCCAACGACGGTTGACCGATGGACCATTTTATTTTATTTTGTTTGGTTAGGATATAGGAGCATGGAACAACACCGTGGAGTCCAAGATCCCCCTAGTAGACCCGCCGTGGGAGTTTCCCGCCCTACGCTCGAGATTTTTGAGAGTGTTATCGCATGTGTACGTCTGAAGAGGGTGACACCTCGGAGATAGATGTTGTCTCTTTAAACAACCTAACACACATAGCTACATATATTAGGGGAAAGTGATAGCTTTGGGGGGATTCCCGCCCTACGCCCGAGATTTTCGAGAGTGTTATCGCATGTGTACGTCTGAAGAGGGTGACACCTCGGAGATAGATGTTGCCTCTCTAAACACCCTAACACATGTAACTACATATATTAGGGGAAAGTGATAGCTTTGGGGGGATTCCTACTCTTGTCAGGCTCCGCGTACATCAAAACTCTAGCCAGGTGGGCCCGCACGGTCTACCCCTTTGACTTCCCTCCAACGATGGTTGACCGGTGGACCTTTTTACTTTATTTTGTTTGGTTAGGAAATAGGAGCATGGAACAACACCGTGGAGTCCAAGATCCCCCCTAGTGGACCCGTCGTGGGAGTTTCCCGCCCTACGCCCAAGATTTTTGAGAGTGTTATCGCATGTGTACGTCTGAAGAGGGTAACACCTCGGAGATAGATGTTGCCTCTCTAAACACCCTAACACACATAACTATATATATTAGGGGAAAGTGATAGCTTTGGGGGGATTCCTACTCTTCTCAGGCTCCGCGTACATCGAAACTCTAGCCAGGTGGGCCCGCGCGGTCTACCCCTTTGACTTCCCTCCAATGACGGTTGACCGGTGGACCTTTTGACTTTATTTTGTTTGGTTAGGCAATAGGAGCATGGAACAACACCGTGGATTCCAAGATCCCCCTAGTAAACCTGTTGTGGGAGTTTCCCGCCCTACGCTCGAGATTTTCGAGAGTGTTATCGCATTTGTACGTCTAAAGAGGGTGACACCTCAGAGATAGATAATGTTGCCTATCTAAGCACCCTAACACACGTAACTATATATATTAAGGGAAAGTGATAGCTTTGGGAGGATTTCTACTCTTCTCAGGCTCCGCGTATATCAAAACTCTAGCCAGGTGTGCCCGCGCGGTCTACCCCTTTGACTTCCCTCCAACGACGGTTGACCGATGGACCATTTTACTTTATTTTGTTTGGTTAGGATATAGGAGCATGGAACAACACCGTGGAGTCCAAGATCCCCCCTAGTATACCCGTCGTGGGAGTTTCCCGCCCTACGCTCGAGATTTTTGAGAGTGTTATCGCATGTGTACGTCTGAAGAGGGTGACACCTCAGAGATAGATGTTGCCTCTCTAAACACCCTAACACACATAGCTACATATATTAGGGGAAAGTGATAGCTTTGGGGGAGATTCCTACTCTTCTCAGGCTCGGCGTACATCGAAACTCTAGCCAGGTGGGCCTGCATGGTCTACCCCTTTGACTTCCCTCCAACGACGGTGGACCGGTGGACCTTTTTACTTTATTTTGTTTGGTTAGGCAATAGGAGCACATAACAACACCATGGAGGCCAAGAGCCCCCCTAGTAGACCCGTCGTGGGAGTTTCCCATCCTACGCTCGAGATTTTCGAGAGTGTTATTGCATGTGTACGTCTGAAGAGGGTGACACCTCAGAGATAGATGTTGCCTCTCTAAACACCCTAACACACATAGGTACATATATTAGGAGAAAGTGATAGCTTTGGGGGGATTCCCGCCCTACGCCCGAGATTTTCGAGAGTGTTATCGCATGTGTACGTCTGAAGAGGATGACACCTCAGAGATAGATGTTGCCTCTCTAAACACCCTAACACATGTAACTACATATATTAGGGGAAAGTGATAGCTTCGGGGGAACTCCTACTCTTCTCAGGCTCCGCGTACATCGAAACTCTAGCCAGGTGGGCCCGCGCGGTCTACCCCTTTGACTTCCCTCCAACGATGGTTGATCGGTGGACCTTTTTACTTTATTTTGTTTGGTTAGGCAATAGGAGCATGGAACAACACCGTGGAGTCCAAGATCCCCCCTAGTAGACCCGTCGTGGGAGTTTCCCGCCCTACGCCCGAGATTTTTGAGAGTGTTATCGCATGTGTACGTCTGAAGAGGGTGACACCTCGGAGATAGATATTGCATCTCTAAACACCCTAACACACGTAACTAGATATATTAGGGGAAAGTGATAGCTTTGGGGGAATTCCTACTCTTCTCAGGCTCCGCATACATCGAAACTCTAGCCAGGTGGGCCCACGCGGTCTACCCCTTTGACTTCCCTCCAATGACGGTTGACCGGTGGACCTTTTTACTTTATTTGTTTGGTTAGGCAATAGGAGCATGGAACAACACCGCGGAGTCCAAGATCCCCCTAGTAGACCCGTCGTGAGAGTTTCCCGCCCTATGCTCGAGATTTTCGAGAGTGTTATCACATGTGTATGTCTAAAGAGGGTGACACCTCAGAGATAGATGTTGCCTCTCTAAGCACCCTAACACATGTAACTACATATATTAGGGGAAAGTGATAGCTTTGGGAGGATTCCTACTCTTCTCAGGCTCCGCGTACATCAAAACTCTAGCCAGGTGTGCCCGCGCGGTCTACCCCTTTGACTTCCCTCCAACGACGGTTGACCGATGGACCATTTTATTTTATTTTGTTTGATTAGGATATAGGAGCATGGAACAACACCGTGGAGTCCAAGATCCCCCCTAGTAGACCCACCGTGGGAGTTTCCCGCCCTACGCTCGAGATTTTTGAGAGTGTTATCGCATGTGTACGTCTGAAGAGGGTGACACCTCGGAGATAGATGTTGTCTCTCTAAACAACCTAACACACATAGCTACATATATTAGGGGAAAGTGATAGCTTTGGGGGGATTCCCGCCCTACGCCCGAGATTTTCGAGAGTGTTATCGCATGTGTACGTCTGAAGAGGGTGACACCTCGGAGATAGATGTTGCCTCTCTAAACACCCTAACACATGTAACTACATATATTAGGGGAAAGTGATAGCTTTGGGGGGATTCCTACTCTTGTCAGGCTCCGCGTACATCAAAACTCTAGCCAGGTGGGCCCGCACGGTCTACCCCTTTGACTTCCCTCCAACGATGGTTGACCGGTGGACCTTTTTACTTTATTTTGTTTGGTTAGGAAATAGGAGCATGGAACAACACCGTGGAGTCCAAGATCCCCCCTAGTAGACCCATCGTGGGAGTTTCCCGCCCTACGCCCGAGATTTTCGAGAGTGTTATCGCATGTGTACGTCTGAAGAGGGTAACACCTCGGAGATAGATGTTGCCTCTCTAAACACCCTAACACACATAACTAGATATATTAGGGGAAAGTGATAGCTTTGGGGGGATTCCTACTCTTCTCAGGCTCCGCGTACATCGAAACTCTAGCCAGGTGGGCCCGCGCGGTCTACCCCTTTGACTTCCCTCCAATGACGGTTGACCGGTGGACCTTTTTACTTTATTTTGTTTGGTTAGGCAATAGGAGCATGGAACAACACCGTGGATTCCAAGATCCCCCTAGTAAACCTGTCGTGGGAGTTTCCCGCCCTACGCTCGAGATTTTCGAGAGTGTTATCGCATGTGTACGTCTAAAGAGGGTGACACCTCGGAGATAGATAATGTTGCCTATCTAAGCACCCTAACACACGTAACTACATATATTAAGGGAAAGTGATAGCTTTGGGAGGATTCCTACTCTTCTCAGGCTCCGCGTATATCAAAACTCTAGCCAGGTGTGCCCGCGCGGTCTACCCCTTTGACTTCCCTCCAACGACGGTTGACCGATGGACCATTTTACTTTATTTTGTTTGGTTAGGATATAGGAGCATGGAACAACACCGTGGAGTCCAAGATCCCCCCTAGTAGACCCGTCGTGGGAGTTTCTCGCCCTACGCTCGAGATTTTTGAGAGTGTTATCGCATATGTACGTCTGAAGAGGGTGACACCTCAGAGATAGATTTTGCCTCTCTAAACACCCTAACATACATAGCTACATATATTAGGGGAAAGTGATAGCTTTGGGGGGGATTCCTACTCTTCTCAGGCTCGGCGTACATCGAAACTCTAGCCAGGTGGGCCCGTGTGGTCTACCCCTTTGACTTCGCTACAACGACGGTGGACCGGTGGACCTTTTTACTTTATTTTGTTTGGTTAGGCAATAGGAGCACATAACAACACCATGGAGGCCAAGAGCCCCCTAGTAGACCCGTCGTGGGAGTTTCCCGTCCTACGCCCGAGATTTTCGAGAGTGTTATCGCATGTGTATGTCTGAAGAGGGTGACACCACGGAGATAGATGTTGCCTCTCTAAGCACCCTAACACACGTAACTACATATATTAGGGGAAAGTGCTAGCTTTGGAGGATTTCAACATGGAACAACACCGTAGAGGCCAAGAACATCATAGACCCGTGGTGCGAACTTCCTATCGTGTCATTTCATGCGATCCCATAAATCATTTTCTAAAATCTTAAAACATCAAAATATCTATATTTTGTTATTTTATGATATATTTTAGTGGTGCATAAATTATCATGAAACCAAATGCAGGAAAAAAATTCGGAAAAATCTAAGCCGACGGCATTGCCGTCGGCATAGATTGGACAGGCGGTCCTCCCGTTACGCCGTTAGGGTTGCAGTTTACGGGCCCACCTTAGGCCGACGGCTTTGATATGCCAACGGCTTTGCTGTCGGCGTACCTTCATAGGCCGACGGCTTTCCTATAGCTAGGCCGACGGCTTTTCTACGCCGACGGCCTTTTTCGTAGGATTCCTATTCAATGAGCTACGCCGACGGCCCCGACAAAAAGCCGTCGGCATAGCTCTGGGCCGTCGGCGTATTGTCTTGTTCCCGTAGTGTATTGATGACCTTGCCCAGTTGACTGTGGTACACGTTCACTCTGTCAGGGATGCCACAACTTGGGATCTTAACTCGTTGTCAGTATTTGTTAAGTCAGCAAAAGAAGTAGAAGAGGAAGATGAAACTGTTACAATTATACATGATGAAGAAGTTAAGAAAAGTATGTTTCATACCAGTACTATAGAATTGACAAGTAGAGTTAAGTGAATTAGCTAAAATAGAAACTTAAGTAGGAAATTCTGTTCATGATCTGTCATATGAAGATGAGGATATGGATAAGGAAGATGAAGATTTAGATGTTTTAATTAGGGGTTTAAAGAAATCGACTTGGTAGAAGTTAAAGAAGAGGAGCTAGAATGGGTAGAGGTAGAGGCAGACTAGGAAATGGCCGGTTAGGTGGAGTGTACACAGGATAGTGGTGTCGGGGGATGACGTGGGCGGTGATAGGGGACGACTTTGCCCACTTGTCTGTGGTACACGTCCTCTCTGTCAGGGGTGCCAACTTGGGGTCTTAACTTGATGCCAGTACGTCTTAAGTTACGAGGAAGATGAAACTATTAGAATTATACATAATTTGGAAGAAGCTAGGAAAAGTATGTTTCATGCCAGTACTAGTAAGGATGGGTAAGTAGAGTTAAGTGAATTAGCTAAAATTGAAACTTAAGTATAAAACTATGTTCATGATCTGTCATCTCAAGATGAGGATATGGATAAGAAAGATGAAGATTTAGATGAGTTAATTATGGGTTTAAAGAAATCCTCTTGGTAGAAGTTAAGGAAGAGGAGCTAGAATGGGTAGAGGCAGAGGCAGAGGTACTCTTACTAGAATCAAGTTGTTTTCCTGATGGCTTGCTTACTCTGGAATCCTAGAGTTTGGGTGAAGATAGGAAGGCTAATTTTATTGCAAATGCAATCCATGATCATAATATGTTTTTGTTAGGATCGAGGAAACAAAAAAACTAGTTTTAGTGGTAGGGAGCCTGAAAGGATTAGTGGTATGCAATTTTAAATTGGTAGCAATTCCTTCTGTGGGTTAGAGTGGTGGTATTTCGTTGGGGGTGAATGAGGATGTGTTTGAAGTCCTAGATTTAGAGGTTGGGTATTTTCACATTAGAATGCTTGTGAAGAATAAAGGTAGTGGTGTGATATGTAATATAGTGAATGTGTATGGGGCTCCTCATGCCAGAGATAAAGAGAGGATTCCGGTGGAATTAGTGCATATTTTTTACTCACAGTAGGGATCCTTTGGTTGTGGGAGGGGATTTTTAACTTGAATAAAAAAACCAGTAAATGCAATAAACCAGTAAAGTTAAACAAGTGGACTCATCTGTTTAATACTATCATTGAGAATGGTGAACTTAAGGAAATAGAGATGGCTGGTAGAGGGTACGCTTGGTCCAATCATCGACATGACCTCACTTTAAAAAAGTTTGAATAATTCTAGTTTCTATGTCTTGGGAAGAAATGTTTCATTGATGTTTATTCAGGTCATGCCTAGGAAAATGTCTAATCATTCTCATATGTTGCTAGATTTTGGTATGAATCAAGTAAAAGTAGCTAGACCTTTTAAGTTTGAATTATGTTGGTTTCTTAGAAAGATCTGAAGGATGTAGTTTCTAAAGTCCAGCTAGGTAATTTTACTGGTAAAAGTAATATAGACATGTGGGAGAACATAGCTAGAAAGCTTAGGGAAAATTTGAAAGGGTGGAGCTTAAACTATGTGTGGTTATATAGGAAACATAAGAAAAGTTTTGTTGAGAAAATAGATGAGATTGATAATGAGAGTGAACAATTGGGGTTGACTACAGAGAAGTATAGGATTAGGAAGGAAATGAATGACCTACTGACAAGGGTATAGATAATAGAGCCCGTTAGTTGAGTACCCCTGAGGGCCGTTAAACTAGGCCCAATGGTAATACTAGTCGAAATACGTGTTCTTACCGTATGTCGATATTGTAATCTGTATCGGACCCTACCCGATCCTCGAGACCTGGCCACCTATATATAGGGGCCAGGAGGGGACGGTGTAGGCCAGATTGAAAAGCAAGCCAGGTTCTACACCCACATTTACTTTCATAGCCACCTTGTTTGACTGAGTTTACCTTCGAGTTCATCCGACGCCCTATCTCCCCGATCCTAAGTCCTTCATCTAGGACATTTGTCGAGTTAACCCCTCATCAATTGGCGCCGACCGTGGGGACTCTGGGCGTTGGAATCATGAATTCAATGGCTTTTTCGCTTTTAGCCAATAGCAACCGAGAAATCGACGAAAGTCAAGAAAAGGAATTGACGTTCGGAAGTCTAAGCTTCTACATCGGACCTTCGGGTTCAACCCGCCTTTCGGATCCGACGAAACCAATTCCGTCGGTGGGCAAAGCAGAGAGGACGACAGCATCGGGATCATCTGTAGGCTCTTCTAGCAAGGTAAACTCGCTAGTCAGCTTAGCAGCAATAGAAAATCTACTAGGAAAATTAGAGGAACCCGAAGAAATCGGGCAGGAGATCATTGTGGAAGAAACAGTGAACAAATCAAAGGATACCGCCAGCAGAAGCATCAGCACCTCCAGGAGCGTACATCAGTTATGCGTAATCATCACTGAAGCAGCAGAAGAAGAAAACAATCACTCCGGCAACAAGGAGGTCGACATGCAAGTCGACAAAATAAGGAGCAATAGCAAGAAAGAGAAGGAGAAAGTAAATGTTTCGGCCGGAGAATGGAGAATGATCATGACAGCTGTCAACCACGGGACTGATGTACCCGCAGATTCAAGAAGAGAAGTTTTAATGGGGTACCAATACGCGCTGCACCAGCGTAGGAAAAAGCTCAGGTAGGAAAGAGATATGATTATGAGAAGTCCAGATTATAACAGCACACCAAGTGAAGGATATTGGAGCGAATATACCAACTCATCAGAATCCAGCATGGAGAGGCACAAAGACCAGAAGCACAGTAGAAGGACAATAGCACGTGTAGTAGAAGAAAGCTATACGAGAAGCCCAAGCCCAAACCAACCAGAAGAGGAGGAAGAATTCGTACAAGAAACACTAGAGGCAGCATTGATAGCAGCACAAGCATACCTACTAACTACGCAGCCAAAACCAGGTGACCCACGGGAACAAATGCATCAAGCCGCGATACGGAGCCTCGGGTTAGTAGAAGAGAAGCTAAAAGGAAATATTTCAGAGAAAAAGTCGACTCACCGGAGTACAAGGGAAAAAGAAGAGGTCAAGCGCAAATCTTCGCGAAACAAAACTAGCGAGTCCTCAAAAGACGAGAAACGTCAAAAAAGGAAGGAGGATACAAGGAACATAATCGCACAAGCAAGGTTAAATAACTCACGTTACGCATGGAGGGAAGAAAATTACGAGGACGACGAAAAAGAGATGGGCGCGCTATGCTTTACCTGAAGGGTTCACAAAACGTGGGTACCCAAAGGTTTTAAGTTGCCGCATGACCAAGAGAAGTATGATGGATCGCAAGAGCCAACCCTATGGTTGTCAGACTACTTGCAAGCAGTACAGATACTAGGAGGAACAAGAGCAACAACCATGCAAAGCCTGCAGTTACACCTCACCGGCGCAGCACGGTCCTGGTTAAATACCCTACCCAACGATTCCATTGGAAGTTGGGGAGAATTAGAGAGTCAATTCGCGAGAAACTTTCGCTCAACATATAAGCACCCAACATCGCTAGAGGAAATCAAGTCATGCATGCAGCAGAAAGGCGAAACACTACGTTCTTAACGCTGGAGCGTAATCAAAAACTCAGTAGAGGACGTCTCCGACGAAAGAGCGATAGATGCTTTTTCAAGCAGCCTTCGTCGTACAGACCTAGTGGAAGAGATAGGAAGAGCAAGGCCAAAAACGGTATCAGAGCTAATGGAAACAGCCAACAGATTCGCCGATGGAGAAGACGTGTACAATAACAAAAGGGGTCGATCACCGGAAGTCGACAAAACAAGCAGGCAAAGGCGAAGATACCACAATGGCGACAACCACGGAAGGAGAAATCAGATAGCCGCAGGATATGATGAAAGGAATGAAGAAGGCTATGAAAACATCGAATTTCCTACGAGAGACATCAGGAGAAAGGAGAAGCCAAGGTACTCGGGTCCTTCAACAGAAGATATGTTATATGGTCCTTGTCGCATCCATTATGCTTACCTAGACGGGAAGAGAGTGTCCAACCACCAGATGAAGGATTGCAGAACCTTCCTAAGGTTGCAAAACGCCATGGATTCAAGCCAAGGGGCACGGCAGGGAGGAAAAAGCATAAATCAAGGATATCAAATGCAGCGACTCGCAAAACAGCTGGAGTCAAAAGTATATATATCAGCAATGATCCAACCAGTACCAAAGTCGAAGAAAGAAAGGAAGAGCATATCAAGACAGGTCAACCTAGCAATAACATCACCACCAGCTACCACGGAGTATCTAAAGTGGTCCGATCAACCAGTTAGGTTCAGCAGAGCAGACCATTGATACGTCCAAAACGTATCTACTTTTTCGAACACTTTTGCTATTGTTTCTCCTCTAATTTGTGTGTTTTGAATGCAACTAACACGGACTGACGCTGTTTTCAGCAGAATTGCTCTGGTGTCTCGTTTTTGTGCAGAAATTCAACTTCCAGTAAAAATTCGGGAAAAATCACCAAAAATCATATTTCACCAGAAGACCCACGGAGCCAGAAGACCAGAGGGAGAAGTGGCTCGAGGAGCCGTCACAAGGTGGTGGCGCGGCCCAGCCCTGGCCGCGCCACCCCTGTGTGAGGTGGCTCCAGGCCGCCTCTCGACCCCCTCTCTCGCGTACATATACCCCCTGACGACTTAAGATCGGGGAGACGGCGTTTTTCCCAGATAGACTCCCGCTGCGCCGCTGCCATCAGAAACCGCGATTCGGAACCAGAAACTCCGTTCTGGCACCCTGCCGGGACGGGGATTCGGAGGAGATCTTCATCACCATCACCACCGACGCTCCTCCATCGACCATCCATGACTTCCCCATCCATGTGTGAGTAATTCCCCCGCTGTAGGTGAGGGGATGGTAGGGATTGGATGAGATTGTTCATGTAATTTGATATGAGATTGATAGGGCATAGTGCCTAGTGTCTTTATTTAGTGCCTATGACATTGTTGCAACTTGTTGTGCTTAATGCTTGTCACTTTGGGCCCGAGTGCCATGATTTCAGATCTGAACATGTTATTATTTCTATGATGATACTTGTTGTTTATGGTCTTACCTACAAGTTGTATACACATATTGTTGTCCGGAACCCGAGGCCCCAAAGTGACAGAAATTGGGATAACCGGAGGGGATGGCTATGATGTGAGGATCACATGTGTTCACCGAGTGCTAATGCTTTGCTCCAGTACTTTATTAAAAGGAGTACCTTAATTACCAGTAGTTTCCCTTGAGGCCCTGCTGCAACAGGCTGGTAGGACAAAAGATGTCGTGCAAGTTTCTCCTTGTGAGCACGTACGACTATATACGGAACACATGTCTATGATTGTTTGTACTAGGATGCTTTATCATTATTTATCTGCAATGCCCATATCTCATTGATTTCATGAATTATCTTATCCATGCAACGCCCGTTATCCATCCCTATGCCTACAGTATTTGTTCATACTGTTTACAACCGTTACTTCTACTGCTGCTATTTTACTACTGCTGTTACTGTTTTCCTACTGTCACTGCTATAAAACTGTTGCTACTGATAAACCGCTGCGAGTGAGACTGTTTCCAGGTGCAGGTGAATTGACAACTCATCTGTTAAGGCTTTCATATATTCTTTGGCTCCCCTTGTGTCGAATCAATAAATTTGGGTAATACTTCCCTCGAAGACTGTTGCGATCCCCTATACTTGTGGGTCATCAACCATCCGAGGAAAGTCCCCAGACCAGGCCAGTCGCCAATGGTGCTCAAAGCCCAGATAGGAGGATATGATGTCGGAAGAGTATTCATGGATGCAGGAAGCGGTATAAACCTAATATACGCCAGAACATTGAGAGCAATGTGCATATCATTGGAAAATCTAAAGCCAACAGATTGTTCTTTCCACGGAATAGTACCAGGAGCCGCAAATTATCCTTTGGGCAAAATAGAACTCGACGTCTGTTTCGGCGATAACAGCAATTATCACAGAGAAAAGCTGGAGTTTGAAGTCATGGACTGACCCTCACAATATCACGCAATCCTGGGACGCCCAGCATTTGCAAAATTCATAGCAGTACCTCATTATGCATATCTCACACTCAAGATACCAGGACCTAAAGGAACAATCACGGTACAAGGAAGCTTCGAAGTATCCAACACCTGTGAAAAAGAATTTAACAGGTTGGCACAAACCTTCGGCATGATAGCAGAGTACGCAAGGCTAAAAGGCGAAACTGACCACAACGTACTACCCGACGTCGGGTGATCCCTGACAGATCAGGCTTTTGATGCAACTCAAGACTCGAAGAAAATACAGGTCCATCCGACGGACCCAAACAAGACCACTTCCATAGCGGTAAACTTGGACCCCATATAGGAAAGCGCGCTCGTCGAGTTCCTCCGTGAGCGCTGGGAAATCTTCGCCTGGTGTCCCTCAGATATGCCAGGTGTTCCCAGGGAACTCGTCGAGCACGCACTAAACGTGGATCCTAAAGCAAAGCCGGTCAAGCAACCACTACGACGATTTGATGAACCCAAGAGGAAAGCAATACCATCAGAGCTACATAGGCTAGAAAACGCAGGGTTCATTCGAGAAATCAAAACGTCGACTTGGGTATCTAATCCAGTTATAGTTCCCAAGAAAAATACAGATGTACAAAGAGTATGTGTCGACTACACATCTCTCAACAAGCACTGTCCAAAGGATCCCTTCCCCCTGCCTCGCATTGACCAAATAATTGACTCAACAACAGGGTGGGACAGGCTTTCCTTCCTGGACGCATATTCCGGCTACAACCAGATCAAGTTGAAGAAAGAAGACGAGGAAAAAACAGCTTTCATAACACCTTATGGCGTGTTCTGCTACCAAGTCATGCCTTTCGGCCTACAAAACGCAGGAGCAACCTTTCAGAGGATGATGCAAAACTGCCTTGGAAGTCAAATAGGGCGGAACATCCAACTTTACATCGATGACGTGGTCATCACCATGAGAAAGGAAGAGTCTCTTATCAGCGACCTGGCGGAAACCTTCGACAACCTGAACAAGTATAAGCTCAAGCTCAAACCGACAAAATGCTCCTTCGGTGTATCAGCAGGGCAACTTTTGGGGTTCCTAGTATCAGCAAGAGGAATAGAGGCAAACCCAGGAAAGATCCAAGCAATATTAACAATGGGAAAACCAACAAAGCTACACGACGTATAGAAACTCGCAGGGCGCGTCGCGGTGCTAAGTCGATTTGTGGCTCGACTAGGAGAGAAAGCACTACCTTTCTACGCGCTCATAAAAAAATCAGATGATAAATTCGAGTGGATGGAAGAAGCGGATGTGGCCTTCGCACAGTTGAAAAAAGTGCTCTCCACACCTCCGGTGTTGGTCGCACCAAAGAAAAAAAACCACTACTATTATACATTGCAGTAACACATCAAGTGGTAAGTATAGTACTAGTAGTCAAAAGAAGTGAAGAAGGAAAAGCTCACGGCGTTCAGAGGCCAGTCTATTTCATCAGTGAAGTACTCTCTCCAACAAAGTAAAGGTACCCGCACTACCAAAAGCTTGCATACAGTGTTTTCACAGCAGCTCAAAAACTACGGCAATACTTTGCGGTGCATCCAATCATAGTGTCTCTTTATGGGGAATTGAATTATCACCCCTGGACATCACGTACGAAAAGCGAAAGGCAATCAAGTCACAAATTTTGCCAGATTTTACAGCAGAGTGGCTGGAGTTACAAAGTACAGGTCCGCCAGATTTATCAAGTGTTTGGACGATGTATTTCGACGGCTCAAAAAGAATCCAAGGCGCAGGAGCAGGCGTAGTCCTGATTTCACCACAAGGCGACAAACTGAAATATGTGTTACGGATGAGTTTTCCCCAAGCTTCTAACAATGAAGCCGAATACGAGGCGTTGCTCCACGGAATGAAAATGGCAAAAGCCTGTGGAGCAACTCGACTTAAAATATTTGGATACTCGAATCTCGTCGTTTAACAAGTAATGAACAAATGCGACACCATCAGCGACAACATGACAGCATATAGAAACTTATACTGCTATCTCGAAGGAACATTCGACGGATGCGAAGTTTCGCATGTCAGCAGAGCCAGCAACGAGGAAGCCGACAATTTAGCAAACATCGGGTCCCAATGCTTACCCGTACCACAAGGAGTCTTCTGGGAGGAAATCATAGAGCGATCAATAAAGAACAGTAAAACCTCTACTATGGAGGTGCAACCGACAGGCTCGGGGGCTGGAAAAACAAGTGTAGCAGAACTAGAAGAAGTCATGATGATAGAAGAAACTTGGATGCAACCATATCTGGCATACATGATAAACAAAACACTACCCGAAGACACGGTAGAAGCCAAAAGGATAATACGACGATCCAAGGCTTTCGTTGTGTTACAAGGAAAATTATATAAGAAAAGTATATCGGGCGTCCTGCAACGATGCGTCACTCCTCAAGAAGGACAAGAAATCTTAAAGGATATTCATGCAGGAGTATGTGGACATCACGCGAGTAGCAGAGCTATCACAGCCAAGGCCTTTCGAGCAGGATTCTATTGGTTAACAGTCATCGAAGACGCAAAAGATATAGTTCGAAAGTGTGAAGCATCCCAAAGGTTCGCATCTCGGCCACATGCGCCAGCAGCAGAGTTACAACTAATACCATTATCATGGCCCTTTGCGCAGTGGGGTCTCGACATGGTAGGAAAATTGTACAAGTCTTGGCTAGGAGGGCACGTTTATATGTTGGTGGCAGTCGACAAATTCACCAAGCGGGTAGAAGCAGCCCCAGTGACAACCCAAGATTCTAAAGCCGCAATAAATTTCATCAAATCTATAGTCTTTCGCTTCGGAGTACCACACAACATAATTACAAACAATGGTACGAACTTCACGTCAAAGGAGGTCAAGGACCATTGCAAAGGACTGAGAATCAAACTGAAGTTTGCATCTGTAGCACATCCGAAGACAAACGGACAAGTCGAAAAAGCCAATGGCTTAATATGCAACGGGATAAAGAAGCGGCTGTTAGCACCCCTTGAAAAGGCCAAGCATGCTTGGGTAGATGAGCTACCCTCCGTACTCTGGAGTCTACGAACTACACCCAACGCAGCTACTCAAGAAACACCCTTTTTCCTAGTCCATAGCGCAGAAGTTGTGCTTCCAGTTGAAATAACTCATGAAGCTCCAAGGATCGCAGCATACGATGAGGTAACTTCCACAGAAGCACTGCAGGATGATGTCGACGCACTCGATGAGGCAAGAGACGTAGCGCTCGCCAGAGCTACTCAGTATCAGCAAAATTTGTGAAATTACCACAGCAGTCGAGTTCGTCCACGATCTTTCGTGGATGGAGATCTAGTTCTACGACTCAAGCAAGATAGCCATGGAAAACTCGAGTCCCCATGGGTGGGACCTTACATCGTGACAGAAGTGATACCAGGAGGAGCTTATCGACTACAAGACAAGAAAACGGGGCAACACGAGAGTAACCCGTGGAATGCAGAGCAGCTACGACGGTTCTATGCATAGGCAAAATAACGAGACCAAGGAGTTTTTTTAAGTTACGACCCTTTGAATCCAGAACATGAGGCCATAGGTCGGGTTCATTGGGTCAAGTCGACAATATATGTAAATATCTTACTTACACTTGGGGGCTAGGACCCTCGAGTCGTACGAAATAATATTAAAAAGTTTTGTAATTATCTACGATATACTCTACGGTTGATCGCAGCCCGATATTTTCGACAGCACAATAAATGGTTCAAAGGAACCCGATAAAATATTAAATGCATACCTCGGAACTATGATTTGTTCCCATGGTAAAACACATAATTCAGATATGGTTGTTCGTTACAAGTAAGCACGACAGCTGGGTTACATAGCAAAGAAATCTAGTAAAACTACGCTTCGGCTTCATACTCCTTCTGGCACTGGGTGCAGTCGTAGATTCTCACATCGAACTTCGACGTGCCAACATGATAATCAAAGGTCACGAAGAACCCCTGATGGAGGTCATGGTCCTCCGCAAATCGCGACCAGCCGCCCATGAAGAATTGTTCACCGGCGCCGTCGTACCACACTTCCACTTCATATGGAGTTTCTCCACCAGAATGTTCGTGGAGAATTGCTTCGCGCAGTTCCCACCCATCCATGAAATTCGTGAATTTCGAGGGCAGGCGTTGAATCTCACGGCATTGCGGGCCGGCGATGCAGAAGAAAGAGAAGAGTCTGGGCGGAGGAGGAGACGCGCTAGCAGACGGAGTACTTGGACCAGGTGCAGCTAAGGGCACCGTGGGTTTGTTTTTGCTCCCAGCCGGACGGCCGGGGTGCCGCTTCACTAGATCGGATGACGAAGCCACCAAAGCATCAACTGAAGCCTTGTTCTTTCTGCCGCGAGGGCGGCCGCGGCCCCGCTTCTCCACCGGGGCGCCAAGGTTCAAGCGGGACCCACTTGCATTAGCCATGGAGGCAGGAGTTGGGAAAAGAAACCCTAGATGAGTTTGAGAGGAGAAAGATGGTGCGGCGGAAAAGCTAGATACTGGATTAGGGTTTTTACCTATCGCCAGACATGCTTTATTTATAAGCACGTATAATGGGCCTTTACAAGGGCCAAAATATAATCGCAGGCTCTTATATGCTGCCCAGAGCAGACGATAACAGACAGGTCAACGTATCCAGGAAAAGGAGGCATAAAAAAAAGAGAGAAGAAAAAGAGAAAAAGGAGTATGAAGGAAGAGAGGAAAATAAAGAAGCAGGGAGTACGAAAAATATCTGTCAAAGAAGCATAAGTTTACCCCGTTTTTAACTCGGGGGCTTATGACATTCGAAGAAAAGGAATACATTTCGTAAGTGAAAGAAGTCGACAATTGATGCACGAAGAAGTACAAAAAATATACTTATCTATTTTCTTGAGCCTATACCTGAAAATTTCGGCCATAGCCTCGGGGGCTACTCCCATCGGGAGCGCTGGGCGCGCACCCGATGATATTTATTCATGAGTACTGGAGCAAAATAGGTGAAAGAACGATCAGAAAGTTCTATTACTCCCATCGAGAGCGACCTTTTTTATCAATTTAAGTAATTCAAATATTTTATACTCTGAAACAGTCAAACAAGGCTGCGACATTGATGCGTGATAAATGACCAGCCCGTTGGGAACCCCAAGAGGAAGGTGTGATGAATATAGCAGCAAGATTTTCCCTCAGTTAAGAAACCAAGGTATGTCGATCAGGAGAGGAGAGACAAACGACTGAAGGTGATGCTTGATAGCCTAGTGACACTCCAACAAGGGCGCCATTTCACGATAAAACGAGTTAGCGCGTCTTCAGCTAGTAGCAACGTGGAACCTGCACACAACACAACCAAATACTTTGTTCCCAACTTGCGATGAGGTTGTCAATCTCACCGGTTTGCTTGAAACAAAGGGTATGAGCGTATCGAGTGGAAAACAGTGAAAGTATACGAGTAAAGTAAACAGTGTGAGTAAAGTAAACATGTGATAGCAATATGATGGAAATAGGACCGGGGTCCACAATTCACTAGTGGTGTCTCTCCATAAGATAAATAACACATGCTGGGTAAATAAATTACAGTTGGGCAATTGATAGAATAAACATAAACGTGATATGTCAAGAAGATCACTATGCGATTTACTCTGGGCATTACAACAAAATACATAGACTGTCATCCAACTGCATCTATGACTAATAATTCACTCACGGGGATATCATCTGAACACCCCATGAGTATTAAGTTGCGAACAACAGATAATTGCATTAAGCAAAGTGTGTAATGTAAACAAAGCATATGCCCTCGAGCATATGAATGTTGTTTTCTCCGTAGTAGCAACAGCACATCTACAACCTTAGAGATTTCTGTCACTCCCCCAGGTTAAATAGAGGCATGAACCCACTATCGAGCATAAATACCCCCTCTTGGAGTCACTAGCAACTACTCGGCCAAGATAGCTACTAACAACGGAGAGCATGCAAGATCATAAACAACATAGAGATAACATAAGATATAATTTAGTATAGCAACTCAATTATAACACCAATATTCATCGGATCCCAACAAACCAAACATGTAGAATTACATAACGGTGATCTCAATCATGTAGGGCAGCTCATGAGATCTAAACATGAAGAACATGGTGGAGGAGACAACCATCTAGCTACTGCTATAGACCCGTAGTCCAAGGTAGACTATTCACTCATCGCTCCGGAGGCAAGCATGGCGATGAAGAAGACCTTCGGTGGCGATTCCCCTCTCCGGCAGGGTGCCGGGAAGAGCTTCTGGACCCTCCCGATTTTCGGGTCGACGGCGGCGGCGGATCGCGATGTGTTCTGGAAAAGTGATCGGGTACTTAGGCTTTTTCCGTCGGGGGGTCTTTATAGGCGAAGGGGCAGCGTCAGAGGTGGCCCGAGGCATCCTCACACGTAGGGGGCGCGGCCAGGGGCTGGGCCGCGCCGCCCTGGTGTGTGGGGCCCTCGTGGCCCCCCTCCAACTCCTCTTCGGATCTCTGGAAGCTTCCGGGGAAAATAAGACTTCAGGAACTTGTTTCGTCCAATTCCGAGAATATTTCCTATATAGCACTTCTGAAACACAAAAACAGCAGAAAAGAGGGAACTGGCACTGTGGTGACTTGTTAGTAGGTTAGTTCCGAAAAATGCATAAAAGTGCCACGAAGTGTAACGAAACAGTAGGCAAATGGTGTAAAAATAAGCATGGAGCATCAAAAATTATAGATACGTTGGAGACGTATCAAGCATCCCCAAGCTTAACTCCTGCTCGTCCTCGAGTAGGTAAGTGATAACAAAGAATAATTTTTGAGGTGACATGCACCTACACAATCGTGATCATATATGTAAGCATTGTGAGCTGGGATCATAAGAACTTAAAACATGGGCATGAAAGATATAATCTTGACAATAGAAACTTAGCAACCATGTTATAACATGCAAATGAACACAAACAAAAGATCATGAAAATGAAACAATGAAAGTCAAACGTGTGTTCAAATCATAAGGAAAAATATACAAATGGTTTTCAGCTTGTCCTTCAAAGAGAGCAAAACAATGCGTAGGACACCTTCAAGTTTAATAGGGCGACTAGATACAAATAATTTAAGAACAAGTGAAACCAACAATATGAATCAATCAATGAAAACTTTGGGACAATGCACATTATACTAAGAATAACAACTATGCTCTCTTAATGGTGCATAAAGATAGAAGGTGGTGACTCAGCATAAAAGTAGGAGAAAGGCCCTTCGCGGAGGGAAGCAGTGATTGCAAGTTTTATAACCTTCAAAAATTATGGTACTTATCGGCTTTGAGCTCTCATTGCCCCCATCATAAGCATCTTGAGTGGTTAGAGTTAATGCGAGAACAATTATGATGCATATGCTTGACAAATCATAAGTTGAAAACCTCGTGTCCCGTGAATACGAGTACCCAAACCTCACGCTACTCAACTTAGAGTCCCAAGCAAGGCTCTTGTCATTGTAGGTATATATGTATCATCGAGAACCGCCAACGGGGTACCTCCGTGCCCGATGACATGGAACAAGCCCACATCAAAATGATAGGACAAGGAGACAATGAACACCTCGACATCTCTTTTATTTACCATTTGTATAACTTTTTATTTTGAGATGCGTCGTCGAATGTCCACTATGGGCATGCTGCAAATTTCCACCATGAATTATGCATGACTTAGATTGGCGGCCCAGGTGTTTCCCTAACACATATACAAACTTCATGATCCCCGCAAGATTCCCAATTCATTTCACACCGCGGGCATCCATAAACAAAAGATCACGATATCAACTCAAATAAGAAGTGCAATGTTGAAATCTTGCCCCATGACAGCATGGTTGGGCTAGTATCCAACTTACAACTTGCAAGCATAAGAACTCAACATAAGAGACCACAATATCAAATTTTTAAGAATAGGGAAAAGTAAAGTGTGCCTTCCGGTTCGTGAGAGCTTTACTGACCAATTTTCTCATAACACTGGTAAGAGTTTAATTTGAAGAGAAAATAAAAGCAAGTCAAATTTACTTGGAATAGCAAATTGCTAGTAGGTATGTATGGTGGACACTTCGGAAAACTTGGTTTTTAGGAGTTGGATGCACGAGTAGAGCTCATACTCAGTACAAGGCGAGGGCTAGCAAAAGACTGGGAGCGACCAACTAAGAGAGCAATAATGGCCATAATCATGCAAAGCGACAAAGCGACATTAAAAGAAGCATAAGATGGCATCAAAAGTCAAAAACTAAATGATCATAGAGGCTATTGGCGACTTTGTATGAGTCTAACATGTGTGAGCATGCGCCAAGTCAACCCAAATTAAGCATCAAGGAGAAAACCAAAATAATGCTTCCAAACAATTAAAACAACGCATGATTTTTTCAAAGGCTCATTAAGCAATCTCAATTATTTGAGACAAGTCATGCTACATCAAATCCACTAAGCATACTATCAAAAAGATATCAAGCATGACATGAAAAAGCCTAAGCCGCAGTCTACACAAGCTCCTTCTTGTACCACTTTTTTGCATAAAGCTTTTTCTCTTTTCCAACACCATTTGAAAATTTTTATGACACCTCTTTTGATGAAAACCAATAAATATCAGAGGAAAAAATACACCTTGATGAAGAGATATGACAAGGTCTGAATGCAAATCAAGGCAAAAATGAAAACCAAAAGCAGTAGCAGAAAAAGAAGAACACTCGGTTTTTGATAAGAGTGAAAACTTGAGCGTTCTTGGCAAATCAAAAGCAAGACAACTTCTCCAAAAGTAATTTGTTGGGGTCCAACCATTTATTGCAGCAAACAAACTAACTAACTAAGAAAACTAAAGCAACTGACGCTCCAAAAAAAACACATAGTGCATGAAGCCATAAAAATATAGTGTCTTGAAAGGTGACCTGATTTTTGCCGATGAAGAAGGGGTGCCTCGGGGGCATCCCCAAGCTTTGACGCTTGTACTTCTTGGATATTTCTTGGGGTGATGCGTGGGCATCCCCAAGCTTGAGCTTTTGTCCATTCTTCAACTCATCTCATCATTCTCCCATCCCTACACTTGAAAACTTCCTTCATACAAAACTAAACACAAATCTATTAGCAACATTAGTGTAAGCATAACATATAATCAACCTCTTTTTGCTTCAGGTTTCAACCTAAAACCACCACATATATAGCATATACTACTGTAGTAACTTCCCCAAAAGTTCCGTGATCAAAAGAACTCAAAAGAAAGCGATAAAGCGGCAAACACAAATATTGGCAGAAATCTATCAAAACAGAACAGCTGATAATGGACGAATTTTTGATGGATTTTCCGTTGCTCAAATCAAAAAGTGTTCAACTAAGAAAAGTTTGGATATAACCTGGGGCATATGCACAAGAAATCGCAGGTCCAAAAGATAAACAGAGAATTTTCACGAATTTTTACGGTGCAGCACCGAAAACAGTTTCAGGACAGCAATAACCCCAAATCTTTACCTCACTCAAATTAGAGGCTTCTCTTGGCACAAAAACGAAATAAACAAGATAAGGAGCGGTCATTACAGTAGTAATGACTTCCAAGACTCAAATAAAAGAAAAAGTACTGAAAGTAAAAACATTGGGTTATCTCCCAAGAGTGCTTTTCTTTAACGCCTTTGAGCTAGGCGCAGAAAATTGCGAATCAAGTAATATCAAGTGATGAAGCATCAAGCTCATAATTTGCTCTAAGAATAGAGTCAAAAAGTAATTTCTTTCTTTTCCTAGGGAAGTGTTCCATACCTTTCTTTAGTGGGAATTGATACTTGATAGTGCCTTCCCTCATATCAATGATAGCACCTACAGTTCGAAGAAAAGGTCTTCCCAAAATAATAGGACATGAAGCATGGCATTCAACGTCCATAACAAGAAAATCAACGGGAACAAGGTTATTGTTAACCACAATAAGAACATCATTAATCCTTCCCAAAGGTTTCTTCTTAGCAACATCAGCAATAGGAACATCAAAATAACACTTTTCAAGTGGTGGTAAACCAAGCATGTCATAAATCTTTCTAGGCATGATAGAAATACTAGCACCTAGATCACATAAAGCGTGGCAATCATAACCATTAACATGCATATCAATGATGGGTTCCCAACCATCTTCTAACTTCTTGGGAACAGAGGCTTTTTGCTTCAACTTTTCATCCCTAATCTTTATGAGAGCATTGGTAATATGCTTAGTAAAAGCAATATTTAAAGAACTAGCATTGGGAGTCAAAGCAAGCTTTTGCAAGAACAAAATAACTTCAGATATATTGCAGCCATCAACATCAAAATCATTAAAAGAAATAGAGCTATCATCTCCCACACTCCAAAAATTTTCAGCACTCTTTTGAGAAAAAGTTTTGGCAGTTTTAGGCTTTTTAGCACAAGGAGTGGGAGTTTTCTCTACACCAATCAAAGTAAGAGGATTGCTATCAGTAGGAGCAACATCATTAGAGGTAGTAATAGTACATACCTTCATCTCTCTAGCCATCTCATCTTCTCTTTCCCACCTGGCATGCAATTCCGCTAACAATCTAATATTTTTATCAATTCCAACTTGGGTAGCATTAGCGGCAGCAACAATATTGCTCACATTCACATCATTAGGAAACACTTTTAATTTCAGAAGTTCAACATCATGAGCAAGGCTATCAACTTTAGAAGCAAGAATATCAATTTTGCCTAACTTTTCCTCAACAGACTTGTTAAAAGCGGTTTGTTTACCGATGAAGTCCTTGAGCATTACCTCAAGCTCGGAGGGCGCGGCCCTAGTGTTGTTGTAGGAGTTACCATAAGAATTACCATAACCATTACCATTGGTAGAAGGATACGGCCTATAATTGTTACTAGCAAAATTGTTCCTATAAGCATTATTATTAAAATTGTTATTTCTAATGAAATTCACATCAACTTGCTCTTCTTGAGCAACCAGAGAGGCCAAAGGAACATTATTAGGATCAACATGAGTCCTATCATTAGCAAGCATAGCCATAATGGTATCAATCTTATCACTCAAGGAAGAGGTTTCCTCAACAGAATTTACCTTCTTACCTTGTGGAGCTCTCTCGGTGTGCCATTCGGAATAATTTACCATCATGTTGTCGAGTAGCTTTGATGCGGCGCCCAATGTAAGGGACATAAAAGTGCCTCCAGCAGCTGAATCAAGTAGGTTCCTTGAAGAAAAATTCAGTCCTGCATAAAAAGTTTGGATAATCATCCAAGTAGTCAGTCCATGAGTGGGGCAATTCTTTACCATAGATTTCATTCTTTCCCAAGCTTGAGCAACATGTTCATTATCAAACTGAGTAAACTTCATAATATTGCTACGCAACGATATAATCTTAGCAGGAGGATAATATCTACCAATAAAAGAATCCTTACACTTAGCCCATGAATCAATACTATTCTTAGTCAAAGACAGCAACCAATCTTTAGCCTTTCCTCTCAAAGAAAAAGGAAACAACTTGAGTTTAATAATATCACTATCAACATCCTTATATTTCTGCATCTCACATAGCTCAACAAAATTGTTGAGATGAGCTGTAGCATCTTCAGTACTAGCACCAGAAAATTGCTCTTTCATAACAAGGTTCAATAAAGCAGGCTTGATCTCATAAAAGGTGGTAGCAGGAACAGTTGGTGCAATAGGAGTGCAGATAAAATCACTATTGTTCGTGCTAGCAAAGTCACACAACTTGGTATTTTCAGGAGTACCCATTTCAGCAAAACTAAAGTAAACAAGTAAAAACAGCTACCAAGGATTCTAATTTTTTTGGGTTTTTGATATAAAAAGCAATGCAGGTAAAATAAAATAAAGTAAAGCAAAACAAATAACAAAGTAAAGAATATGTGTGCGAAGAACTCCCCTCGCAGAAGTCTTCTCTCTTCCCCGGCAACGGCGCCAGAAAAGAAGCTGCTACTCGTGTGATGGCGCCAGAAAAGACTGTGGCGTTTAGTTGACGTGGGAGCAGTATGTCCTTGTGCGTGGTGATGACCAGCCCGTTGGGAACCCCAAGAGGAAGGTATGATGAGTGTAGCGGCTAGTTTTCCCTCAGTTAAGAAACCAAGGTTTATCGATCAGGAGAAGAGAGACGGTGACGACTGAAGGTGATGCGGACTGGCTTAGTAACTTCCAACAAGGGCGCCGTTTACGACACTTGTTGACTCGTCTTCGGCCAGCAGCAACGCGGAACCTGCACACACACAAACAAGTACTTTGTTCCCAACTTGCGATGAGGTTGTCAATCTCACCGGTTTGCTTGAAACAAAGGTTATGAGTGTATCGAGTGGAAAACAGTAGTAATATGCGAGTAAAGTAAACAGTGCGGGAAAAGTAAACAGGTGATTGCAATATGATTAAAATAGGACCGGGGTCCACAGTTCACTAGTGGTGTCTCTCCATAGATAAAATAACATGCTGGGTAAACAAATTACAGTTGGGCAATTGATAGAATAAAGATAACGTGATATGTCAAGAAGATCACTATGAGATTTACTCTGGGCATTACAACAAAATACATAGACCGCCATCCAACTGCATCTATGACTAATAATCCACCCTCGGGGATATCATCCGAACACCCCAAAAGTATTAAGTTGCGAACAACAGATAATTGCATTAAGCAAAGTGTGTAATGTAAACAAAGCATATGCCCTTGAGCATATGAATGTTGTTTTCTCCCTAGTAGCAACAACACATCTACCACCTTAGAGGTTTCTGTCACTCCCCCAGGTGAAATAGAGATATGAACCCACTATCGAGCATAAATACCCCCTCTTGGAGTCACTAGCAACTACTCGGCCAAGATAGCTACTAACAACGGAGAGCATGCAAGATCATAAACAACATAGAGATAACAAAAGATATAATTCAGTACAGCAACTTAAACATAAACACCAATATTCATCGGATCCCAACAAACCAACATCATAGTATTACATAACGGTGATCTCAATCATGTAGGGCAACTCATGAGATCTAAACATGAAGCACATGGTGGAGAAGACAACCATCTAGCTACTGCTATGGACCCATAGTCCAAGGTAGACTACTCACTCATTGCTCCGGAGGCAAGCATGGCGATGAAGAAGACCTCCGGTGGCGATTCCCCTCTCCGACAGGGTGCCGGGAAGAGCTTCTGGACCCTCCCGATCTTCGGGTCGACGGTGGCGGCGGATCGCGATGTATTCTGGAAAACTGATCGGGCCCTTAGGTTTTTCTCGTCAGGGGGTATATATAGGCGAAAGGACGATGTCAGAGGGGGTCCCACACGGCCTCACACGGGGCTGGCGCGGCCAGGGGGGTGGCCGCGCCGCCCCTGTGTCTGGGGCCCACGTGACCCCTCTCCTTCAGGTCTTCGGATGTTTGGGAGCTTCCCCGTGAAATATGACTTCAGGAACTTGTTTCGTCCAATTCCGAGAATATTTCCTGTGTATCACTTCTGAAACACAAAAACAGCAGAAAACAGGAAACTGGCACTGTGGCGATACGTTTGAGACGTATCAGAGGCGAGCGGCACCGCGTAGTCGAATAAGCGGGCGGTGACGCCAGGGACGAAGGAACTGAGCAGGCAGCGATGAGGGCCCAAGAGCGGTGACGAAGGAACGACAAACGAGCACCCGATATTTGCCTACCTGGGTTTCGGTCCGGGGAAGGTCTCCCTCAGAAGGCCTTTGAGGCCCATCAAGACAGCGGTCTAGTGAGGTCCAGGGACATAACTTGGCGTGCACAATGAAGATTCGATGGAGAAGGCCTAGTCGAACTAGGACTCGATTAGGGTTTATACAAACCGACTTTATCTGTAATCAACTTGGACAATACTCCTGGGACCCGATCTTCGCATATAAAAGGTCGGGAGGGAGATTGTAGTGGTTTTGAGACGCCTTTCCACCCACCTCACGCCGGAGCGCTCGATGACTTAGAGCTCTTTGTTAGGGCTAGATTCAATCTACGCCGCCATTGTACCACCATCATCGCCACACCATCTTCAATACAAAAGTCAGACAAGCAGGACGTAGGCCTTTTACCTTTCGAGGGGGCTGAACCTGGGTAAATCCTGTGTTCTTTTGCTTTCGTCTGATCGCCGTCGAGTTCGCCAGGTCCCCAATACGCTTCCTCGATCGAAAGCCCTTCGACATGGGCATTGCCGAGGATAAACCTCGTCAATTGGCGCCGACCGTGGGGACGATGGGATCTGGATCTACGGATTCGCCGGCTCCATCACCAACCACCACCAAGATTGGCATCGACACCACCATCGGCATCGCTGTGCCGACCAACGTCGACACCACCACCAAGATCGGCATCGACACCACCGTCGGCATCGCTGCGCCGACCAACGTCGACACCACCGTCGGCATCGCTGCGCCGACCAACGTCGACACCACCGCCAAGATCGACACCGACATCATCGTCAGCATCACTGCGCCGGATGTCATCAACGCCAACCCGACGGAATCAGGCGTCGATGCCGCTGATTCGACCGCCATCAACAATGTTTCGCCAAGTGCTGCGAAGCCCACTCCAGCGGCGAGCGTCATCGACCCCGTCTCAAGCACGGCAGGAGTAGCGCCCGAAGGCTATGACATGGCTTTCGGACTATTCAACTTCCACGTGGACAGCAATGGAGCGATGGAACTGCTCTCCATCGGCGAGTCGGCGCCACTCATGGCCGAAACGACGACACCACCAGCCGTCGGAGGCAAACTCTCGGCAAGCGCGCTACTAGCGCCATCGGAGGAGGAACCGAAGCCAAAAGCCTCGACCCCATCAGTAGGGTCGAACGATTTCGAAGACCCACCACCATCCCCGACCACCGCATACTGTGTCGACTGCGACGCATACCACTACGTGGGAACCGGAGATTTCTCATTCCATGAGATCGCCGGCTGTGAAGATCCTCGGGGAGGCACAGCAGCTGTCTACCCGACGATATCTGAGTGCGATCGGGCTCTCAACGCCCTCACGCTTTGCACCGCACCGTATGACCCTGACTACGTCGAGGGGTTATACTCGGACTACACGTGCTCCGATGACGACGACGACGTCTACCCCGAAGCTAAGGGGAAAATCGGCAATTCAGGAAGCTCCACCTCACACTGCGAGTCCGCCGCATCTAGCGACGGCTATATGGCTGATTACGATTCTGACCTCATGATCGAAGTTGGGCCCTACGTCGAAAGCGACGACGTCTACCCTCCAGCGTTGGGCGAAATCAGCGATGATTCGGCCCTGTGGACCGGAGGCCACTGCATGATGGCATCGCACGGCGACGGAAACGAAAATAGAGACAACGACGGCCGAAACCGGGCAGATAGTGGCCGCCAGGTAGTCACACATGACCAGATCCGATTCGCAAGAAGGGTATACGCGGGCGAGGTAAACTTCGGTCCCAACCCAAGCCCAAGCGATCTGGCTGCACTCCGTTTCGTCGTCCAGGAGCAGAAGGACCAGATCAGTGCTGACAGGCTAGTACTGGAACGGCGAAGGGAGGAGGCCGATGCGTCCAGCAGAAGACGAGCCGAAAGATCGTCCCATTACTCATCCAGCGTCTAGCACAGATCAAGATCACGCACCCAGCCAGGGCCCGATATGCACAACATCACCCGAAATCTGGAGGCGGAGTTCAATGAGGCTTATTTGATGCCCAAGACGAAGGAGGCCGCGATCATGGCCGCGGCGGCATACATTGCCGCAAACGCATCCAACGGTGACGAACATATGCGATACCTGAGGAATCTGGCACTCGAAGGAGTAAGGGTGCTCCAAGGCACACCCGATTCGGGACATGACGCGACAGCAAGGAGGACCGCCCCACCGACGGAGCAAGCCAGGCACCCAGCACCGGTGCCACCCGTAGCGCCTCGGACGCAAGCAGCCGAACCTCTCAACGGAGAGCTTTGGCATGGTCTGGCCCAGAACAGGGTCGACCAAGCGCGAGCGCGGCGCGAAGCACGCCGCTTTGAAGGAGATCGTGAGGCGGAGACATTCGGCGGCACCAGCGACGGACTGTGTGGGGCAGATTGCTTTAGCTTGTTGATCCGCTCCGCACCGTTGCCGAAGGGAATCAAGCTAAGCGATGGCATAGTCAAGTTCAACGGGCAGCAGGATCCCCGAATTTGGCTCGATGATTTCATAACCGCTGTCAAGATCAGCGGCGGATCTAGAGACAACGCCCTCCAGTTACTGTCGCTGCATCTAAAGGATAACGCAAGGGCATGGCTGAATAATCTCGCTCCAGATAGCATCCGCTCCTGGGAATAATTTCGGCAAGCGTTCATCGCCAACTTCCGGGGCACTTCACGATGACCTACGTCGTTCGAGGAGCTACGCCTATGCGTGCAGAGAACCGGAGAAAACCTAAGGTCATACATCTCACGATGGATCAGCCTCCGGAACACGACGGAGAACATCTCGCCCGAAAGGGCCATCGACGCATTTAGCGACGGCCTCTTCCGACGCGATTTCAAGGAGGAGCTCGGACGCTGCAAGCCAAGGACCGTCGACCACCTCATGAGCTTGGCGAATGAGTGGGCCGATGGCGAAGACTCCATCGCGGCTCCCAGAAGTCGTCGTCGGTCAGCAGAACGCGATGTCGACACGAAAGACCAGTTCCACTCCGGGTCCCGAAAGAAGGGTCGTCGGAATCGCTATGACAACACGGAGAACACGGACATGGTAGTAGCAGGCTACATACATGAAGATCGTGAGGACAATCGCGATTTACCGCGGCAAGGAAACAATTACCACGGTAGCAGCAGCAAAAGTGTCTCGAAGCCAAGCAAAGAATGGTGCCGACGGCAGCCACAGATGTCGGCAGAGGAGATGCTTGATAGCGGATGCCCAAGGCATACGTACCTTGACAAGGACGGAGTATGAAGACCTGCACACCTCCTCATCGAGTGTAGAGAATTCCTACGTCTCAACCGAGCACTTCAGGAGAGGATGGGCGTCGAGCAACCAGTGGCAGGGGCGATAGCTTACAACGCTCCACCGCCACCGCCGAATCCACCAGCAAACGTCGTACAGCAGGGCCACCAGGCCGCCACGATCCAGCAAGTTGAACAACGACAGCCGGCCAACGAGGAAGAAGAGTTCCCGCCGCCAAGAGGTTTCGTGCCCATGATTCAGAGGGGTCGCCCGACGAATAAGGTTCAGCGAAAGCGCGCACGAGAATTGTTTCACGCCGAACACGTGCCACCTGCCACTCCTGAATACCTGAATTGGTCCGAACATCCGATCGGTTTCGACCGATCAGACCATCCACCGAAGATCCCATGCCCAGGACACCATGCTTTGGTTCTCGAGGCGCAAATAGGGGGTTTCACCTCGAAAAAGGTGTTCATGGACGGAGGCAGTAGCTTGAACCTCATCTACGCAGACACGCTGCGAAAGATCAAGATCCCGCTAAACAATCTACTGCCAACGGAAACTTCCTTCCATGGAATCGTCCTAGGAAAGCCGACGTACCCATTGGGGGCGATACATCTCGATGTCATCTTCGGCACTCCGGCAAACTTCAGAAAGGAGAAAATAGAATTCGAGGTCGTGGACTGGCCCTCGCAGTACCACGCTATCCTCGTGCGGCCAGCGTTTGCCCGATTAATGGCAGTACCGCATTATGCTTACCTCAAGCTGCGGATGCCCGCAAACAGAGGACCACTAACTATCAGCGGCAGCTTTGCCCAATCCGAAAACTGTGACAAGGACTTCAACACTATGTCCCAAACCTTTGGTGTGCACGAGGAGTTGCACCATATTCGGGAGGCCATGGTGATGGACATCGACCCACCGGCGCAGCAGAACGCCCCAGAACTGTCGTTCGATGCCACCAAGGACACCAGAGAGCACCAGATCCACCCGATGGACCTAACCAAGACGGCGCGGGTGTCGAACTCACTCTCCCCTGCATAGGAAAGCGCGCTCGTCGAGTTCCTCCGTGAGCACTAGAGGATGTTCGCTTGGTGCCCAGCAGATATGCCAGGCATCCCCAGGGAACTCGCCGAGCACGAGCTCAAGATCTTTCCCAACACGAAGCCAGTGAAGCAGTCCATGCGTCGATATAATCCAGAGAAGGCCAAATCGATGGGCGAAGAAATCAACCGCCTCCTCGAAGCCAAGTTCATCAGGGAGATCAAGGAAGCGACGTGGCTCTCGCCACCAGTTATGGTGGAAAAGAAGGACACTAAAGTCTACAGGATGTGCATCGACTTCACAGCCTTAAATAAGCACTGCCCGAAGGACTACTTTCCCTTGCCTCGAATCGACCAGATCATCGATTCTACAGCAGGATGCGAGCGCCTCTCTTTCCTCGACGCCTACTCCGGGTACAACCAGATACGACTGAAAGTAGAAGACGAGGACAAGACGTCATTCATCACCCCGCACGGGGTATACTGCTACATGACAATGCCATTCGGGCTCAAGAACGCCGGAGGCACCTATCAACGGTGCATGCAGGCGTGTCTAAAGGAGCAAATTGGCCGCAACATAGAGGTCTACGTCGATGACATTGTCATCAAGACCGCGAAGGCAGACAGCCTGCTGGATGACCTTCGAGAAACCTTCGCCAACCTCGACAGGTACAGCATCAAGCTCAACCCGAAGAAATGCTCTTTCGGGGTACCCACTGGCCAGCTACTGGGCTACCTGATCTCCGAGCGAGGAATCGAGGGCAACCCAGAGAAGATACAGGCCATCACAACATGCAGCCTCCAAGAACGCTTCGGCATGTCCAGCAGTTGACAGGTCGACTTGCAGCACTTAGCCGCTTTATCAGCAAGCTCGGCGAAAAAGCACTCCCCTTTTATCGGTTGCTCCGGAAAATAGACAACTTCACGTGGACCGAAGAAGCACAAGCCGCATTCGACGACCTCAAGCATCGTCTTTCGACTTCCCCAGTTCTCGTCACACCCCGAGAAAAGGAGCCGATGCTGCTATACATTGCGGCTACAAATCAAGTTGTCAGCTCAGTTCTCGTGGTCGAACGCGCGGAGGAAGGCAAGGAGCACGGAGTACAGAGGCCTGTATACTACCTGAGCGAAGTCTTATCTCCGACCAAGCAAAGGTACCCCCACTATCAAAAGCTGGCATACGCTATCTATATGACGGGGAAGAAATTGCCGCACTACTTCGAATGCCACTCCATCATAGTGGTGGCTTCGAATCCAGTTTCTAGCATCCTCAACAACCCAGACGCCACAGGGCGCGTATCGCTATGGGGAATCACGCTGGGGCCGTGGGAGATCTCGTACCAACGACAGTCTGCAATCAAGTCACAGGTCCTACCGGACTTCATAGCCGAGTGGACAGAAGCCCAGATGCCCGAGCTCCCAGACCTGTCGAACAGCTGGACGATATTCGTCGACGGGTCCAAGCGGGTTTCAGGGGCAGGAGCAGGAGTAGTCTTGGTGTCGCCGCAAGGCGACAGGATGCGCTACGTCCTTCGCATGCGCTTCCCAAGTCCCTCTAACAACGAGGCAGAATACGAAGCCGTCCTCCATGGCATGCGCATGGCGAAGGCCTGCGGAGCCACCCGCATCAAGATTCATGGAGACTCGAACCTCATTGCCCAGCAAGTCATGAAGGAATGCGACTGACGAGGTTCTAACTCGGCAATGCCCATGCTTGAGGGCTTTCGATCTATGGAGCGCATTGTGGGATCCGGCGAACTCGGCGGTGGTCGATAAACGACGAGGGGCACACGAATTTTACCCAGGTTCACGTCCCCTCGGTGGAGGATCGCTACATCCTACTAGCAATCTAGTATGCGACATAGCTGTGTACAGGGAGCCGCCGTAGGCGGAGGTTGTTTGTCTAGTCTATCTCAGATCTGTTTTTAGGGGGTGCCCCTGGTGGCTTTATATATGCAGCCAGTTAGGGTTTACAAGGTTTCTTGCCTTCTACTCCAAGTCGGTGTGTTGGGCCCCTTGCGGGCTTCATGTATATCCTTCGAGCGGGCTTCTTCCTTGGCAGGAACCAGGTAGGCAAATATCGAGGACCGAGGGGTCATACCCTCGTCAGTAGCCCCCGAGTGCCTGGGATAGTCGAAGACTATGGCAGGGACTCTAATCCGAGATGCTCCTTGACGTCGTAGTCTTGTATGTCGCATATGGAGGCACCAAATGAAGTTCTTGCATGTCGCGGTCGGTGGAGTCGCATGGTGGCCGAATCATGGTGATGATGTTGTCGAAAGCTTGTTGTAGGCGATGTCGTTGTTGAATGCTTGCTGTTGGCGATGTCGTTGTCGAGTCGGAATATGTCGAACCGAAGTCGACGTAGCACACGGAGCATCGTTGATGATTTAGAAGGCCGCTAAAGTTAACAGCGTATGGCGCAGCCCCCGAGCGTGTTGCTAACACCGGGAGAACAGATGCCAATGCGAGGCGAAGCCCCCGAGCGTGTTGCCAACACCGGGCGAATAGATGTCAATGCGAGGCGAAGCCCCCGAGCGTGTTGCCAACGTCGGGTGAATAGATGCCAATTCGAGGCGGAGCCCCCGAGCGTATTGCCAACGTCGAGGCGGAGCCCCTGAGCGTGTTGCCAACGTCGAGGCGGAGCCCCCGAGCGTGTTGCTAACGCCGGGTGAATGATTGAGTGGAAACAGCGAGACCCCGAAGTGCAACGGGTAAAGGCGTGGTACCCGACGCGTCCGTCAGGATACTTGAAGCGTCCGTATGTACGGAATTATCTCAGCAGAGCACGTATAGCTGTGTTGCCGGGCCAACAGTGTTGACAACTGTGGACTTGCGAATTATCTCAGCAGAGCACGTATAGATGTGTTGCCGGGCCAACAGTGTTGACAACTGCGGACTTGCGAATTATCTCAGCAGAGCACGTATAGATGTGTTGCCGGGCCAACAGTGTTGACAACTGTGGACTTGCGAATTATCTCAGCAGAGCATGTATAGATGTGTTGCCGGGCCAACAGTGTTGCTAACTGTGGACTTATCTTCGACACGGTATCTGAATGGGGAGTCGATGAACTTGATCCCTGCAGTCGAGGAGGTAGATACCTCGCACTCGACGGTTATTAGGCAAATAGACATATGTATAATGTAAAGCAAAGCCCCCGAGCATCGGTTGCTGAAAATGTCGAAAGCATACAGAAAGTAATAAAAGTAGTCGACTCATAGTTGAGAAAGACTTAGCTTTGGTATTTTCTCCCGGGGTGACCCCTGTCAGAAAAGTCATCACAGCGTCGGCTCCAAGGGGTCGAAGTGTGTCGGGCGAAGTCTTCGGCTCCGCAGGGGTCGAAGAAATCTTGACGTGGAGGCCGAATGCCTCGGATGATGGCATGGTCGAATTTGTTGTTGCCAGCAGGGTCGAAGATCATGACGATGGCGGGGTCGAATATCGTGGCAATGATGGGTCGAAGATCACGGCGACGGCGAGGTCGAATATCGTGGCAATGATGGGTCGAAGATCATGGCGACGCAGGGGTCGAAATTCTTGTCGATGCAGAGGTCGAATTTCTCGTCGCTGAAGAGGTCGAAGATCATGACGATGCAGAAGTCGAATTTCTCGTCGATGAAGAGGTCGAATTTCTCATCGATGAAGAGGTCGAATTTCTCGTCGATGAAGAGGTCGAAGATCATGACGATGCAGAGGTCGAATTTCTCGTCGATGAAGAGGTCGAATTTCTCGTCGATGAAGAGGTCGAATTTTCTGATGGCGCCGGGGTCGAATTTCCTGATGGCGCCGGGGTCGAATTTCATGTCGGGGACAGAGTCGAAGACCATGTCGGCGAGGTCGAAGATCTTGATGGCGAGCTCGAAGACCATGTCGGTGGAGTCGAAGATCTTGGCGATGGCGGCACCAAAGACCATGTCGGCGGCGGCGTCAAAGACCATGTCGGTGGAGTCGAAGATCTTGGCGACGGCGGCACCGAAGACCATGTCGGTGTAGTCGAAGATCTTGGCGACGGCGGCATCGAAGACCATGCCGGTGGAGTCGAAGACCATGTCGGCGGACTCGAAGGTCATGATGGCGAATTCGAAGGTCATGTCGATGGCGGCGTCGAAGATCCTGACGCTTGATTCGAAGGTCATGAGCGTGAGCTTTCGCACACAGAGACGAGGTGATGTCGAGCCCCCGAGCGTGGCTGAATGCGCGACGACGAGGTCCCGGACATGGTGATCGACGCCTGAACGTGGCGAGTTGCAAATTGTGGCTGGGCTTACGTCCGTGCTATCCGACAGTTTATAAACAGCAGCCTTCTTGATTGCTGAGATAGCCAGCGGCATGTTTACTATAGATGCAGCTTCATCGCCCGAGTACAGCTGCCGGCCATAGCCACCCGCACGGAACAAGATGTTCCGATATTTTGATGTGATCCTGTATTCATGAATCAATTCTTCGATGAGCAGGTACAAGCAGCGCTCATGGGTTAGATCCAAATAAAATAAAGGATAAACAATTATTAGTAAGCAGAACTAACATCACCGATTGGTGCATGAAGTAACTAGAATTGGTGCTCAGCTAGAAATAAGATACTTATCGATCAGATTCCAGAGGTAATATGGAGCCTTAGTTGCTTCGTGGCTTGTCGAAAAGTCCAGCCCGTACAGGAATTCGTCATGAGACAAAGACGAGAGCCACCAGCTACACCGCTCCGATGCAGATCCGCGTGGAAAATCTGGATGCCAACGCGTGCAGCACACGCGCTGCCGGCCCGAGGACGTGCGTGGCCGGCTGAGTTGCTGAACTCGACGAGCAATCTCGTACGCGTGGAGTTTGTTCGGCCGATCCAATCTTCCATCCAGATTCATTGGGCCATGGATGACACATAAACATGTATACATAGGAGATTAGATCCAAATAAAATAAACAACTGACAAACTGATCGCAATCAAATAAATTGAAAAAAGGTTTGAGATACGATCACCCTTCCGCGCATAGTGATTTGCATGCTGGCCGGGATATCCATGCGTAACCCACGACGATTGGCATGCTCCGATCGGACAGACTTGGAGCGAGCAGCGACCGCGCGGGCAGTCTTTTGGGTGCAACGATCCATTCGCCGTTGTTGCTACTGACGAGATCTGGCCGGCCGTTAGGCAGATCGACTTCTGCCGTCGATACGGCTTGAGGCGTATGTACGATCCCATCTTGTGAGGCTCCCCAAGATACGTACATGTGAAAGACAAACATACCAAGGATCAGATCAAATAGATTAATAAACTAATTGATAAGGCAATTAATGAGAGGAGAGAGAGGGATTAGTTTGCTGTCAAATCAACCCATCTCCAAGCTGTGATTGGATTGGGAAATCGACCTGAGTATGCCTCGGGAAAATTGCCTGCCTGCATGGGGACGCTGCTCGTTGCCTGCCTGCACGTCATGTCGGCCTGGTGGCCTGTCGCGGTCGTGGTGCAGCAAGCCGTCGCACAGCTTCTTTGTGAATCGCTGCTTCATAGATGCTGATGACGAAGTCGAGCGTGGCGAATTGGATCTGTTGTCGTGCACGGCGCCCTTTGATGTATGACGAAACGGCATGAAGACTACTTGCCGATCGGATCTGTTGTCGTGAACGGAGAAGAAATTCGCCCGACGCAGACGAGCCAACCAGATGCGACTTGGCCGACGATGTTGGTGAAGATGATGAAGGAGCCGGCGAGCCCGTAGATCCAGATCCCGTCGTCCCCACGGTCGGCGCCAATTGACGAGGTTCTAACTCGGCAATGCCCATGCTTGAGGGCTTTCGATCTATGGAGCGCATTGTGGGATCCGGCGAACTCGACGGCGGTCGATAAACGACGAGGGGCACACGAATTTTACCCAGGTTCACGTCCCCTCGGTGGAGGATCGCTACATCCTGCTAGCAATCTAGTATGCGACATAGCTGTGTACAGGGAGCCGCCGTAGGCGGAGGTTGTTTGTCTAGTCTATCTTAGATCTGTTTTTAGGGGGTGCCCCTGGTGGCTTTATATATGCAGCCAGTTAGGGTTTACAAGGTTTCTTGCCTTCTACTCCAAGTCGGTGTGTTGGGCCCCTTGCGGGCTTCATGTATATCCTTCGAGCGGGCTTCTTCCTTGGCAGGAGCCAGGTAGGCAAATATCGAGGACCGAGGGGTCATACCCTCGTCAGCGACGCTACCTGCGCAAACATGATTGCATATCGCGCCATGTACGATAAGCTCGGAGGCGAATTCGAGGGCTGCGAAGTAACACACATCGGCAGGGAAAGCAACGAGGAGGCAGACAACCTGGCCAATATCGGCTCAAGGTGCCTCCCAATACCACCCGGGGTCTTCTTCGAAGAAATATTCGACCGCTCCGTCAAGATCAAGCCAGCAATTGACCCGGCGTTAGCAACACGTCCGGGGGCTCAATCGGCCAGCACCGCCCCATCCGCAGGAACGGAGGACCGTCCGAAAGATGCAGCCACAGTCATGCTCGTCGAAGCCACATGGATGAAACCGTACTTGGCGTACCTGATGCGGGGCGAGCTCCCAGAGGATCCCATCCATCGACGACAAGTCATGCGGCGCTCCAAGGCCTTCACGATAATCAACGGGGAGCTCTACAAGCGCAGTACCACAGGGGTACTCCAACGGTGCATAGCGCAGGAAGATGGGATCGCTCTCCTCCGAGAAATCCACGAAGGAACCTGTGGGCACCACGCCTGCAGCCGAACCCTCGTAGCCAAGGCCTTCCGGTCCGGTTTTTACTGGCTATCTGCCCTTTACGATGCCAGAAACATCGTCCAACACTGCGAAGCATGCCAGTTATTCGCCACCAAGCCGCACGCGCCGGCATCCGAACTGCACACCATCCCTGTAGCCTGGCCCTTCGCACAATGGGGGCTCGATCAAGTGGGGCCTCTCCCCAAATCATCTCGAGGAGGTCATACTTACCTGCTAGTCGCAGTGGACAAGTTCTCCAAGTGGATAGAGGCTGTCCCAGTCACCAACCAAGAGGCGACCACGGTGGTCAAGTTCTTCGAGTCTATCGTCTACCGGTACGGTGTCCCGAACAGCATTATCACCGACAACGGCACCAACTTCACTTCGGGCGAGTTCCAGGACTTCGCCAAAAACCTCGGCATCAAGCTCAAGTACGCTTCGGTGGCGCACCCCAAGTCTAATGGCCAGGTCGAAAAGGCTAATGGACTCGTATGCGGAGGCCTAAAGAAGCGACTGCTTCGACCCCTTAAGCGCGTAGCAGGCGCCTGGGTCGAGGAATTGCCTTCGGTCCTATGGAGCCTGCGAACGACGCCCAATTCCTCGACGGGCTACACACCCTTCTTCCTGCTCTTTGGGGCAGAAGCAGTATTACCCACGGATAAACGCTACAGTGCGCCCCGCGTGGTCGCCTACGTCGAGGAAGATGCGGACAAAGCATTGGCAGACGCCCAAGATCTACTGGACGAAGCTCGAGATGTCGCCCTCGTTCGATCGGCGGTCTACCAGCAGAGCCTCTGCAACTACCACAGCAGACGGGTACGCGGACGCTCATTCGAGCCAGGCAACCTCGTGCTCTGCCTCAAGCAGACGAGCACGTCGAAGCTAGAACCACCATGGGAAGGGCCGTACCTCGTCCACGAGGTCATCCCAGGAGGAGCATATCGCCTACGCAACCCGAAAACGGGAAAAGACGTAGAGAATCCATGGAACGCCGCGCAGCTGCGCCGCTTCTATCCCTAGCTAGCAAAGCTGTCTCGTCTACCCCTTCTATTATGTAATCAAATGCCGGCAGCAGTCCGCGCTCAAAAACTTTACCGTTGGCACCAAGCAATAAAGTTCAAGTTCCTCACTTCATGAATTAACATATTTGCATACTCACGCTCGAGGGCTCAGTCCTTCGACCCACACTCGGGGGCTCAGCCTTTCGACCCACGCTTGGGGGCTCAGCCTTTCGACCCACGCTCGGGGGCTCAGTTTTTCGACCCACGCTCGAGGGCTCAGCCTTTCGACCCATGCTCGGGGGCTCAGTTTTTCGACCCACGCTCGGGGACTTCGCCCACGCTCGGGGGCTCGGCCTTTCGACCCACGCTCGGGGGCTCGGCCTTTCGACCCATGCTCGGGGGCTCGGCCCTTTCGACCCACACTCGGGGGCTCGGCCTTTCGTCCCACGCTCGGGGACTCGGCCTTTCGTCCCACTCTCGGGGGCTCGGCCTTTCGACCCACGCTAGGGGGTTTCGCCCACGCTCGGGGGCCCGGCCTTTCGACCCACGCTCGGGGGCTCGGCCTTTCGACCCACGCTCGGGGACTTCGCCCACGCTCGAGAGCCGCGTTCTCTCGACCTACGTTTGGGGACTTTTTGCCCTCATAATCTACACTCGAGATCTTCGCCTTTTTGCTACAGACGAATGAGACAATATACACAATGCATACACAGAGTAAAGATACAAGCATAGCCACAGGGCTAATTCATGGTGCCGCGGCACCTTGGTTCGCTCTCTGTCGATCACTCTCAACGACAATCTGTCGAGCAATACAGTCGCCTGTACCTCTATAAGCAGCGTAGTGGTGCTCCATATTGTAGCGACCACTGGGCGACGGAGGAAGCGTCTTCAGAAGCTCCAGATCGATCTCAGGGTAGTGAGCACGCACGAAGGCAAGTGCGACCACAGGCCCGCAGCGCAAGTGCTCCCGGACAAAGGAGTACACAGCATTCCCATTCTCGAATCGATCGAGTAGCGCCGGCAGACCTTCGGGTTGATTGTTCAAGGGGAACATCACCTGGTGCACCAGCGCAAGGGCGCTTCGGCTCGTCTCAAACAGCACACCAGCTTGAGCAATCCTATCTTGAAGAAGCGTCAGCTTCATTGCTTTCGACCGATCAGCCTAGAAGTTGTCAGCAACAGAGTTGGCATGTGTCTGAGCAGCAACAAGATGCGCGTTCACGCGCCGGGCTTCAAATCCTGCACACCCAAGTCACAATACAGAGCAAAAGAGGTCTAGAGACTCACACTTCAGAGACTTTCCAAGATTCTCGATCTCGTCAAGAAGAAATTTCTCGCAGTACGCAGCATGCGACGCCTTCGACAGAGCGACGTCGACCTTGGCAGTGACCACCTTCAGTTGACGCTGCGTATTTTGGAGTTGGTCGCGCAACGATCGAATTAGCGACAATTCGCCTGAGGAAGGAGTTCTTCGCTCAACGGCACCAGAAGTACTGCTAACCGTCTCGTACGAAACAGGCCAAGTACCAGAAATCAGCGAAGGATCCTGCACGAGGAGTCGAGCATCACATACAAGCATTCGGCAGCCAAAGGACAAGCAGATAAACATAACAAAGGAGCAATTTTTACACCAGAAAGAAGTCCTAGGCAGGATCATTGCCCTCGGCTTAAGACCACAAAAGCTAATTACAAGTGGGCGAGAAGCATTGCTCGCACTACGCTGAACTACCAGCCTTGCTAGACGGTGCGCCGGATGCGCCACGCCTCCGAGCCCTCGCCGCTGCACGCTTCTCGTTCCTCTCGGCCAGAAAACTCGTCATTCGGGCAGCCAGTTCACGAGCACGGGCAACATAAGTCTTGGCGGACTTGTCGCGTCCGTCCTTGTCTTTCGGGTACGTGCTCGTGACCTTGTCAGCATCGAACTCCACGTCGTGCATCATCATCATGGAGAAGACAGACTCGGAGCCGATAGTTACCTGTCGGCGTACCGCGACAAGTAAAGGGTCTTCGCCGTCCGCCTTCACTGCCAGAGCTTTGAGGATCCCCGCCATAGTGTCGCTGGTCGAGTCGGGTACAGACGTATCCCGAACGCGAACAAGTGTCGACTGCACCCGCGCTAGGAGGTTAACAACCTCTCGACTCAGGCGTTCGACGACACCGACACTGGATTCGATTCCAGCGGGCTCCTTCATAGCTTCGGCATCCAATTCGGCAGCAGCTACAAGCGAGAGCAGACCACCAGGTCAATAATGGGACTGTTCGGCATGAAAAATAATCCAGACAAAGCTCGAGAACTCACCATGCAAGGCATCAAGCGAAGTTTGCAGGCGCTGGTGTAGTTCTCCTTCTCTCGTTTCGGCGTCCAGGCGGCTTTTCTTCGCGCGTTCTTGAGCTTCGGACGATTCGACCTTCAGTCGGGCGATTTCGTCGTTCAGCTCAGTGACTTTAGCCTTCAAACCCGAATTTTCAGTGGCAAGGTTGTCCAGCTGAGATTTCAGGGAAGTCTTGTCAGCAGCAGCCTGAGCTCCGATCCTGTTATCGCCACATTTTGGCCAAATGAGGAGATGGGCCGTAATCAAGATGGGCTTGGAGGCTGGATCGGCCTTGCGCGTGGATTTGGGCTAATTGCCCGTGTATCTGTATATTATGATAGATTACGTTTCGGTTTAAACAAGAGATAGAGTTGTTAGGTTTATTCCAAAGATAGAAAGTCTCCGGACTATAAAAGTGTACCTAGGGTTATTGAGAAAGGAGGACGATCACGTTCACAACAAACACAATCTCGGCGCATCGCCACCCCTTGTTTCGAGGGTTTCTTTCAGGTAAGCGTCGTGCTGCCTAGATCGCATCTCGCGATCTAGGCAGCATCTGCTTATGTGTTATTTGGTGTTGCTCGTACTGAAGCCTTGTTGATGGCGAGTAATACTGTTATCATAGATCTGTTTGGGCTAGCATCGGTGCTTTTGGTTATGTTTGCTTAGTCATGCTGCCCCTAGAGTTCTCGCTGCCTTTGCACCTATTTTGGGTGTAAGGGCAGCATCTTGCTTGATCTTTATTCAGTCGATTCAATCTGTCATAGTTGTTCCTTGTTCTCCAAGGATTAGTTTGATATCCGCATGGTTAGGCCTCACAAACGGGTTGAACGATCCAGTAGTACGTCAGGATATGGTTTGCCAATTCGAGAGGAGTTGTTCCGGGAATTGACTCTACGTTGGTTTTTTGGCCTCCTCTAGGGTTAGTTTTCTGTTATCTTTCGTATCTACCAGGCTCAATTACGTGTGGGATGTTCCAATTATGTGGTGAAAGCGTTAAACTGTCGTAGATCGATTTGACTTGTATTGATAAAGCAAAACCCCATGTTATCGTAGATCCAATGCAGATCCATGGGACAATCGGCTACATGAGCCGATTCACAGGGAAACCTGAGAGCCGATCGAGGCTCGTATTTAATGTTTACATGTCTGCCATGCAGGAAACTAATCGAAGCAATCCATCACCTTCCTGATCAGGTATAGGTCAGGTGGCACGCCCTTGCATCAGCCAGGACGTGTGCCGGAGTTTTGCGGGCCGTTGCCCGAGGGACCAGGGCCCACCAGCAGTTCTGGGAGCCTCCCGGCTCTTCGTGTTGCTCGTCGCTGCTCGCCGGTGGGTTTTGACAGGCAACACATTCTGGCACGCCCGGTGGGACACTCAACAACATCTGCATCAACATCTGACGCTGCGATGGGGGACGGACCAATCACGTACGACGATCTGCCTGATGAGCACAAGAAGAGGTATGATGATATCAAAGCTCTCTTCGAAGCCGATCTCATCGGCTCTTTTGAGAGGACCCGTAAGCATGGCATCAGGTGGAAAGGGTTCTCACCCGAAGGCGCTCTCGATGAGGTGGATCTGTCTGTTCCTTCAGAGGATCGCACCAGAGCTCTGCGACAGGAAGTCAATTACATGGTGGCTCATTCTCTTCACCGCCATTCTGAGAGCCTGGTGAACGCTTTCGAGCGCGTCGCGGTTCGCGTGGTTCAGGAGATCATGAAACATCAGTACTCTCCGTCGGGGCCTACCCTAGGGACTCACCAGGGAGAAAGACCGCTCCAGACCAGGCCACAGCTACCATTCACCCTTGCAACTCCGGAGCCACCGGGGTCACCGGCGTACGTCGTCTACAAGATTGGAGGTGATCCTGGCGATTACCAATTCCTGTTTGAACCACCTAAAGAAATCCCACATGGATATGTGTGCACATACGTGCCGGACTGCAACAGCCTGACGCGCACGAACCAGATTGCAACCGCAGGGATTTCTGGGGCAGGTGTTTCTGGAGGAGGGATTTCGGGAGCAGGGATGTCCGGGATGGACGCTGATAAACAGGCGTGGCTAGCTAAGTATGCCACCGGAACGAGTCATGAGAATTTAGCCCCTGCAGCTCAAACGGTGGAGCAAATCAGTACCATCTTGAGAGACCAGTTCGGCTTCGTGCCGAAGAGGAGAACAATCGGCTATTCCAAGCCGTACCCCAACGAGTATGATCTGATTCCGCTTCCACCCAAGTATCGGCTCCCTGAGTTCTCAAAATTTAATGGTTCAGAAGGGTCTAGCTCGATCGAGCACGTGAGCCGATATTTGGCATAGTTAGGCATGATTTCAGCATCAGATCAGTTACGCGTAAGGTTCTTTGCGCAATCTCTGACAGGACCAGCTTTTGGGTGGTACACCTCGTTGCCACCAGATTCGATCCGGACCTGGAAGCAGCTGGAAGAACAGTTCCATATTCAGTATCATTCAGAAGCTACCGAGGCTGGCATTGCCGATCTGGCGCAGGTGCGGCAGAAGCGGGGAGAAACGGTAGCCGAGTATATTCAGCGTTTCAGGACTGTCAAGAACCGATGTTATTCGGCTCGTTTAACTGAGAAAGAAGCAGTCGAGCTGGCCGTGTTGGGTCTCTCAGCACCGATCAAGGATCTGGCTTTCCAAGTAGAATACAATTCACTGGCGCACATGGTCCAGAAACTGACAATGTATGAGCAGCGCCACCCTGAGTTGTACCAAGACAAGTTCAAACGTCCGATAGGCCTGGTCGATACAGGAGAAGAGGATCTTGTAGAAGACCAGGAGATAGCCGTGGCTGAATGGGCTCGGGGAGCAGATCCTGTGTCCTGCAAATGGGTGAAACAGCAAGGGCCTGCAAAAGGGTTCGACTTCGATGTAAGCAAAGCTGAGCAGATATTCGATTTACTGCTGAAGGAAAAGCAGCTGAAGTTACCCGAAGGCCATAAAATCCCTACGGCGCAAGAGATGAACGGGAGATCATACTGCAAGTGGCATCACTCGTTCACCCACACCACCAATGATTGCAAAGAGCTACATCGGCAGATCCAAACAGCGATAGAACAGGGCCGTCTGATCCTTGGGCAGTTCGCCATGAAAGTGGACACAAACCCGTTTCCTGGCATCAACATGGTAGAGCACAGCCACTCCACGAGGCGTCAGCTAGATTTCTCGTTCGATATTAACATGGCAGGGCCTGTGTACCACCAGGGCAAGTATAAGGAGGAAAGCGGCCACTCCCGGGGCAAAGAAAAGGAAGAGGCCGGTCCACGCGACCGGCCCCATTATGACGATAGGCGGTATATAACCGAGGAACAAGTGAGAAGCGTGCGATATCAGAAGCCACACTCCACGCATCTCCTTAACAAGTATGAGCGTCAGTATGACCGACGTCGGCAGTACGACAGAGATGATGAAAGAGATCGTCGGACCGACGCATACGACGGGAGATACCGTCGGCATGATAGAGATGATGAAGGATATGAGCACCGCGCTAGGGGAAGGTCAAAGGAAAAGGAAGGCGTGGATAAACATTGGGATTGTCCTTTCTTCAAGTACTGTTGGGATGCGGGAATGAGCCGATTGCCTACAGTCGACAACTGCCCGGAATGTGGACAGCAGAAGGATGACACAGGTCCAGTTTCAGTGTTCAAGCGTCTAGGGCCTCTCCGGCCTCAGAACAGACAAGAGGAGTCATCTCGAGCAAAAGATCTCGAGGAGTCAGAGGATGAAGAAGAAGATAGATATCACCGGCCAAGGTGGTGTCCCGATGGACTCAGACACACCCAAAAGCGTAGAGTTCAGCGGCTACGTAGCTTGGAGGAAGCCGAAGCGCAGTACCTCCACACTTTAAGGAAAGCCCGGCCTGATCTGGCCGTGAAAATTCAGCAAACCTTGGAGACGGAGGCCCGTCCAAAAAAGAAAGAGTGGCGCCCCAAACCAGTAAAAGCCGATGCGAAGACATCGGCTGGCACAAACATGGTGTTCATACTTCCGTCAGAGTTTTGCGCTCCAAGAACCGAAGAACTACCAGTGGCACAGTTTGACTGCGGCCCACGGCCGGTTATCTTTGAAAAGCCACGGGAGAAGGGCTACAAACATCTGAAAGCCCTGTACCTGAGAGGTTATATCAATGGGCAGCCTGTCCGCAAGATGTTGGTTGACACCGGAGCGGCAGTCAATATAATGCCATACTCCATGCTGCGGCGTTTGGGACGCTCCACTGCAGATCTGATCAAAACCAACGTCACGCTAAGCGACTTCAACGGCCAAGCTTCAGACTGGCAAGGCGTTCTGAACGTGGATCTGACCGTGGGTAGAAAAACCATCCCTACGTCGTTCTTCATTGTTGACAGCAAAAGCACCTACGCTGTCTTGCTGGGAAGGGATTGGATTCACGCTAACTGCTGCATTCCATCCACGATGCACCAATGCCTGATACAGTGGGATGGAGATGAAGTGGAGGTCATTCATGCAGATGATTCGATCGAGATCTCAATAGCTGGCATGAACATTTGGGACGCAGAAGACCAAGAGCCACATTTTGGCCAAATGAGGAGATGGGCCGTAATCAAGAAGAGGATCTACTAAAAACCAGAAAATGAGGAGATGTGATTAATGCCGGTTACAATCAAATTTTTATGGCTCCAAGCATGTGGGATGATGTGATTAATGCCGGTTACAATCAAATTTTTATGGCTCCAGAAGATATACACAAGACTGCATTCAGAGTCCCAGGTTCGGTGGGGTTGTTTGAATATGTAGTCATGACATTTGGACTGAAGAATGCCGGCGCCACATACCAAAGAGCCATGAATTACATTTTCCATGATCTGATCGGCAAGCTGGTGGAGATTTATATCGATGACGTAGTAGTCAAGTCTGCTTCAGTACAAGGACACTTGGACGATCTGCGACGCGTCCTGGACCGAACCAGAAAATTCGGGCTACGGATGAATCCAAAGAAGTGTGCCTTCGGTGTGACGGCCGGTCAGTTCTTGGGTTTCTTGGTCCATGAACGCGGAATTGAGATCGGCCTGAAAAGTCAGGAGGCAGTGCGAACAATGAAGCCACCTACCACGAAGAAAGAACTGCAGTGTCTCATCGGCAAAATCAACTTTGTCAGAAGGTTCATCTCCAATCTGTCAGGAAGAATAGAGCCGTTCATGGGACTGGTGAAAATTAAATCTGATGAGGAGTTCCGCTGGGGGACAGAACAACAACGAGCCTTCGACGAGATCAAAGAATATCTAACGAAGCCGCCAGTGTTGGTTCCACCGCAGCAGGATAGTCCTTTCTACATTTACTTGTCGGTGGCTGACACGTCCATCGCCTCGGTGGTGGTGCAAGTTTATGATGGTCTGGAGCGAGTTGTGTTTTACATCAGCAGAAGGATGCTGGATGCAGAGACGAGATATCCTGAGATCGAGAAGTTATGCCTCTGCCTATTTTTCACCTGCACCAAGCTGCGACACATCTTGCTGTCAGCAGAGATTATCATCATATGCAAATCAGATGTCATAAAACATATGCTGTCGGCTCCTGTGTTGAAAGGCCGACTCGGCAAATGGATGTTTGCATTATCGGAATTTGATATCCGGTATCAACCCGCCAAAACGGTTAAAGGACAGGCGTTGGCCGATCTTATTGCTGAACGAATCAACACTGATATAGCAGCACTGTCTGTACGTGCATGGGCTATGTTTTTCGATGGATCGGCTTGTGATGATGGTTGCGGCATCGGCATTCTACTCGTGTCGCCCCGGGGGGCAACATATTCCTTCTCCATCAGGCTATCTACCCCTTGCACCAACAATGTCGCTGAGTATGAGGCAATACGCAAGGGAATGGAGTTGCTCATTGAAGCCGGAGCAGAAGCAGTGGAACTTTTTGGAGACTCCAAATTGGTGATTTCCCAACTCACGGACGAATACAAGTGTGAGAGCGAGTCACTCTTCCCATTATGGTTGCAATGCCGTGAGCTGATGGCACAGTTCAGGTATCTAAACTTTAACTGGATCCCGCGGTCGCAGAATACCGAGGCGAATGATCTTGCACAGATGGCTTCAGGCTACAAGGACATAGCAGATGGAACTGATGTTCAGGTACAGTTCCTGGAGGCGGACGACTGGAGAGCCGATATCTTCAATTACTTGAAAGATTCGGCTCGGGGGGCACCTAAACGGATAAGGTACAAGGCCATGAAGTATGTGCTTATTGGGGATGACATGTTCTACAGGACTTTGGAAGGGTTACTGCTCAAATGTCTGGGGCCAGCCGAGGCAAATCGGCTTCTACACGAGGTACACGAAGGCGCCTGTGGAACTCACCAATCGGCTCACAAGATGAAATGGTTGATCAGGCGATCAGGGTTTTATTGGCCCACCATGCTTGAGGACTGTTTTAAGTACTATAAAGGGTGTCAAGCATGTCAGAAATTCGGGAAGATTCAGATGGTACCTGCATCAGCGATGAACCCCATCATCAAGCCTTGGCCATTCCGAGGTTGGGGCATGGATATGATTGGCAAGATCAATCCTCCATCAAGCAAAGGCCACATGTGGATTTTGGCCATTGCGGATTATTTCACTAAATGGGTGGAAGCCGTCCCTATGAAGTCAGTAAACTCGAAGGATGTTATCAATTTCGTGAAAGAACATGTCATTCATAGATTCGGGATTCCCCAAACTATCACGACCGATGGAGGTTCGGTCTTCATTTCTCACGAGTTTAGAGAGTTCTGCGAGGACACGGGAATTAAGCTGATCCGATCATCTCCATATTATGCTCAAGCAAATGGGCAAGCTGAAGCGTCCAATCAGAGCCTTATCAAGCTGATCAAGAGAAAAATCGACGAGCACCCTAGGCGTTGGCACGAGGTTTTGTCAGAAGCTTTGTGGGCTTATCGCATGTCATGTCATGGAGCGATAAAAACCTCGCCATACCATCTAGTCTATGGACAAGAAGCCGTATTGCCATGGGAGATTACGGCTGGATCGAGACGTGTCACTTTTCAGAACGATCTAACAACTGAAGAATATGCAGCCCTGATGAGTGACAGTGTTGAGGATTTAACTGAACTTAGGCTGTGGTCGCTTGAGAAAATTAAAGAGAACAAAGCCAAGGTAGCTCGTGCATATAATAAGAAGGTGAGACCAAAGGAGTTCCACGTTGGTGATCTGGTATGGGAAGCTGTATTGCCATTGGGAACTAAGGACGCAGCATACGGTAAATGGTCTCCAAATTGGCACGGGCCATACAGGGTCGACCAAGTTTTAAGGGGCAACGCGTACATGCTTGAGGAGCTGGACGGTGTGAAATTCCCAGTGGCTGTCAACGGTCAGCATCTCAAGAAATATTTCCCAAGCATGTGGGATGATGGTCAGTGAAATATGGGGGCCGATACATGAAATCGGCCAGTAAAAAAATATATCCAGATTAATATTTCCCAAGCATGTGGGATGATGAACAGTGAAATATGGGGGCCGATACATGAAATCGGCCAAATAAAAAAAAACAATGCACAGCCATCGACTCTCGAGGTTCAGACTGTTACGAGCAGGTGTCAGGTTACATGAATAAGCTACTGAAGGAATGCCTCGAAGGCACGGAGGGCGTCAGCACGGACACGATCCACCTCGGCGATCTCGGCTACGTCATAATCGTCCTTGCCCGTCACTAGCTGCTTGCTCAGGGCACGTATTTCTGCCAGATCAGTCTTCAGTTGAGCTTTGAGGCCTTCTGCTTCGTCTTGGGAGCGGGCGATGAATGCTTCCTTGTCATGAATGAGCTTTTTAGTCGCCCGGACCTTCTCTTCGAGATCTTCCAATTCCTTTTTTAAGGATGCAAGCTCGGCGGTGCTGACAGAGGTGTCAGTTTTGGCATCCAGAGACGCCTTTTTCTCATTGAGCCACTGACATTTGGCTGCAATATCGGCCTTCAGTGGGAGTTGGGCGTGGCGTAGATTGATCCTCTCACGAGCCAACTTCACCCTTGACCCGTAGAAAGACAGAGTCACAACTGGCCAAAGCTTCACCTGCAATGCTACTGGGAGTTGGTCCTTGATTTCGTCAAGAACACTCTTCACCTCTTCAGAACCCTCGACCAACCTCTCGATTGGGGAGGACAGCAAGGCTTTGAGACGCTGGAATTGAGGTAGAACAGCGCTTGCTCGTGGTTCATCGTTGGCGGCAGAGGGAGCTGGTTCGATGGATTCAGGGTCGAACGTCAGCAAGCCTGAGATATCACAACCCTGGCAGGCAGAAGTGGCGTCAGTATGCGTCAAACAGGGAAGGATGAGTCGAAAGAAGCGAACATACCTCTCCTGAGATCAGGGGGAAAGCCGACGGCGAGACAATCGGCTCGTGTGTTGTTGCTGAGGGCTTGGCCAGATTGGCAACCGTTTCATCTGCACCTTCAGGGATTACTAGATCCAGGCTTGCGGAAGGCGTCGGCACTTCCCCGACTTTCCCACTAGGAGTGTCCTTCGTCTCCATGAAAGGTGCTTAGCCGATGTGAATAGCAATGAATCGGCATAAAAAGGAGTGGTAAGAGTATGGAGGATAATTACTTTCGAAGCCTCCTGGCTCGAAGAAGAAGTTTGCAGTCCCTTGCGAGCCCTCTTGGGGCTCACAGCTTGCCCCGCCTCGACTGCTGCTCGGGGGGCAACAGGTTCAGGAACAGGCCTTTTCCTGGAAGCCGATGGTGGCACATCTGGCTGGCTCGGTGTGGTGGTTCTCTCAGAGTCTGCTGAGCTCGAATCTCCTCGATTGGATTGTGTTTCCTCGCTGGAGGTGTCTTCGATGGAGACCTGTAAGAAAGGGAGAGTTGGTAAGCACGAGCATGTTTACAAAGATAAATGAGATCAACCAAGGCATGAATCAGCGTACGTGCGAGCTCTCTGGAGAAGGGCTCCGGCGCCTCAAAGTTTTCTTGGCCACTATCTTCCTCACCGCCGTTCTTGTTTTAGTTGGAACTCGGGAGGCAGCTGACCCGGAAGTTGCTTGGCTCTTGGAAGCCGATTTTGGTGATATCGGCTGGTTCTGCATCACGACCTGTTTCAAAGGTGGCGAGTTTTTGCAGAAAAGGACCACAGGAGCTGGTGGGAGGAATTCGAAGGGGGAGCCATCCTCGTTGGTAGGTTCTGGATCATCTTGTTGCTGCAAGGAGACAGAGCAGGATATTAAAAGAATCGTCGTGAGCTGCATCAAGAAAATTTATAAGTAGCAGTACCTGTTCTACGGGGATGTCATATTCAGCATCGAGCTGTTCCAGCAATGGTCCCAGAGCTCTCCTGAAGGCATGAGTCTTCCACATCGACCACCAGTTCTCAAAACCATCGGTTGATGAAGCGAAGGTGAGGTTGTTAGGAATTGGGATGGTCAGAGCATCGAAGAAAGAATAACACCTCTGACTGGTGAGAGAATCGGGCAGGTCAGCTCTGCTCTCTGTGAGGTGGTGGAGAAAGAAATGAGGAGGTACTTGCCCAAGGCCAAATTGCCGAGCTGCTACGACTGGCTGGTAGAACTCGTATCCAGGCTTGATTATTCTGTGGGATGTGCTCATGCCAACTGGGAGGAAGCAGGGACGGATCACGGTGGAGAATAGCTGCCGAGTGCTAGTGTCATCGGCAAAGTTGTCCAGCCTGAAGGAGATTGGATTTTCAAAATTTTCCGATTCCTCCGTGTAAGGAAAGAAGATAGGATTGTCCAGGCCTTGGAAGAAAATGCTGAACCACTTGGATGCTTCATGAGGGATCAGTTTACTACCTGGCAGGCTATACAGAGCTTGGCCGTAGCTGGTGCATCGGATCTGCTTCCCTTTGGCATCTGGAAAGGTGCAACTTGCCAAAAGGGGGAAGTTTGGGATATGGTTTTGAAAATACAGCTGAGCCCATAGTTGAATAAACCACCAAGGACCTCCTGTTTTGACTGCTATGTGGGAGGATAGTTTGACAGACATCAACTGGAGATATCGATAGACTTCTCCAAGGAACAGTTTGCCGATGCCAAGTTGAGTGCCTCTGGCAAGTTCGTAGGCCAAGGGAAGATAATTCTTGGTTGGAGCAAGGGAAGGGCCACAAAATATGAAATGTTCCAGCCAGAAATTGAGGAAGGCCGTGTGTTCTTTCTCTGTGACAGGGCCTTTAGTTTTCATGTGGCTTCGAAGATAAGCACCCCAGTTCGTGCAGTCTGTTTTGGAAGAAAGCTTGAAGGGGACTTTTGGCAGCATAAAAGCAGAGGGGCTGGGTGATGTGACGTCCAGACCAGTAATCATCACCACGTCTAACAGAGTTGGTGTCATGGGGCCATGACCGAACATGAAGCAGTTCAGAGCATCAGACCAGAAATAGCCGATGGTTTTTAGAAGATTTTCATGTTTCTCAAGGGGAGACAATGACAAAGACAAGGCATCGGCTATTCCCGTGGTTTCCCATTGAGATTGGTAAGTTTTGGCTACCCTACTGTACCAAGAAACCCAATATTCGGGAGGATTAGGCCAGGCTCGTAAGCAGTCGGCCCAAGAATCCAAATCTAAGTTTTGGCTTACGAAGGGGATTCTGTTTGCCTCGCAAGAGATCAGATGGGCAGGACTAGATTCTGTACGGGGGCCAAGGCAGAGAGAATTTGGGAGAGAAGGATGCGGCAGCAGAATGTCTGAAACCTAAAATTTCAATGATGGGATAAAACATTAATTCAGGTGTCTGCTATTAATTCTAGCACCGTGCTCGGATTGCGAGGAACAGTTAAGGATTACCTTCAGACCGGAGACCGCTGTGTTGGCGCTGGACGATTCCGCCATCTAATTTGCCGGCGGAGATGGATCTATGCGGTGGGGAATCTATGGTTCGTGTCGCGGTGAGCCCGATTTGTTCAATGAGGCAATTGGAGATCTGAGTTAGCCTTTTTGAAAATGGTTGCAGGTTACCGTTGAAATTGGAAAGTGACCGCTCAGACTTGTCTAAATAAGCGACCGAGTTTGACCTTGCCAACGTTTGTGGGAAAAGCCGATGTGTTGCCATCGGCTCTTTGGGCTTTGACTTGGTTGATCATGTCAAGCGTGGTATGGTGAAAGCCGATTCGTTACTATCGGTTTTTGGAACGTTGACCTATTTGACTATCGGCAAAATCAAATTGGGAAAAGCAAGCTTTGTTGATTCCAAAGACGGTTGTTTACAATGAAGCCGATTGCTTACAAAATGGAGATCTACTACTAGTTCCTAATCTAGAAGGCGGCGTCGTCGTCGTCGCCGTTGCCATTGCCGCCGCTGTCTTCGCTGTCATCGGCGCTGCTGCCGGCGTAGTCCTCACCGCTGCTGTTGAAGTTGTCAGCGGGGGCCTCCTCGTCCTCGTCGTCGTCGTCGGTGTCTTCGCTGGACCCGGCGCGGAAGCGCTTCACCGGCGGGTATTCGTCGGAGGAGGTGTCCTCCTCTGCTTCTTCCTCCTCATCAGAAGAGCCGATGTCCTCGCCCCAGGACATGGCGTCGTCGGCGCTCTCCGCCTCCAGTTCCCCGTCGACGAGGAGTTGGAGGTCCTCCTCGCCGTCGGTCAGGGACTCGTCATCCTCTGACTGGGCGGCGAAGTCCCAGTCTCTCTCGTCCCACCATTGTGGGGCGAGAGCTTCGTACGCCGCCATTGGCGGGTGCTTCGACGTCGGCTCCCGGTTGACGGAGTCGGAGGATTGGAAGGAAAGGCCGGATGTGTTGGAGGAAGAAGAGGAGGCCATCGCGGAGGAAGAGGGTTTTTTGGCTATTGGAGAAGAATGAGGATGCAAATGGTTCGGATAGATTTAAATAAGGGGAATAGTGGAAGATGGTTCAATGCCATAGCGGTTTTCGAGAATGTGGTGCCAGAGTTGTCAAATCGTGTACTGCGGAGAAGTTGAGAAGGCGAGGCATCATGATGAGGAGGCGATATGACGGTTCTGCTCTGCAACGCGTGACCCGATGAAGAAAAAACAGAGTGGTTTTGGAATTATTATTGCCAAAACCAGGGGGGCATGTGTTATCGCCACATTTTGGCCAAATGAGGAGATGGGCCGTAATCAAGATGGGCTTGGAGGCTGGATCGGCCTTGCGCGTGGATTTGGGCTAATTGCCCGTGTATCTGTATATTATGATAGATTACGTTTCGGTTTAAACAAGAGATAGAGTTGTTAGGTTTATTCCAAAGATAGAAAGTCTCCGGACTATAAAAGTGTACCTAGGGTTATTGAGAAAGGAGGACGATCACGTTCACAACAAACACAATCTCGGCGCATCGCCACCCCTTGTTTCGAGGGTTTCTTTCAGGTAAGCGTCGTGCTGCCTAGATCGCATCTCGCGATCTAGGCAGCATCTGCTTATGTGTTATTTGGTGTTGCTCGTACTGAAGCCTTGTTGATGGCGAGTAATACTGTTATCATAGATCTGTTTGGGCTAGCATCGGTGCTTTTGGTTATGTTTGCTTAGTCATGCTGCCCCTAGAGTTCTCGCTGCCTTTGCACCTATTTTGGGTGTAAGGGCAGCATCTTGCTTGATCTTTATTCAGTCGATTCAATCTGTCATAGTTGTTCCTTGTTCTCCAAGGATTAGTTTGATATCCGCATGGTTAGGCCTCACAAACGGGTTGAACGATCCAGTAGTACGTCAGGATATGGTTTGCCAATTCGAGAGGAGCTGTTCCGGGAATTGACTCTACGTTGGTTTTTTGGCCTCCTCTAGGGTTAGTTTTCTGTTATCTTTCGTATCTACCAGGCTCAATTACGTGTGGGATGTTCCAATTATGTGGTGAAAGCGTTAAACTGTCGTAGATCGATTTGACTTGTATTGATAAAGCAAAACCCCATGTTATCGTAGATCCAATGCAGATCCATGGGACAATCGGCTACATGAGCCGATTCACAGGGAAACCTGAGAGCCGATCGAGGCTCGTATTTAATGTTTACATGTCTGCCATGCAGGAAACTAATCGAAGCAATCCATCACCTTCCTGATCAGGTATAGGTCAGGTGGCACGCCCTTGCATCAGCCAGGACGTGTGCCGGAGTTTTGCGGGCCGTTGCCCGAGGGACCAGGGCCCACCAGCAGTTCTGGGAGCCTCCCGGCTCTTCGTGTTGCTCGTCGCTGCTCGCCGGTGGGTTTTGACAGGCAACAGATCCCTAACCATTAAAAGGGTGTCGTCAGAGAAAGAAGCGTCATAGCATACACAGAGCAAAATTCTACAAGTAAGGTGGCAGTGCTCACGTCAAGTTTCGTCGAGCTGCTCGGACAACTTTCGGTTCTCTTCCTCCAAGGCGAAGAAGCTCCTACAAACCTTCGACAGGTCCCTAACAACAGGCTAAAGAAGGCAAGGCAGAAGATTAACCTTCGAGTCATGGTTTGGAGGGCAAGCCTAAGTGTAAACACTTAGACTCACCCTCGGGGGCTACTGAGGGTCAAACACTCGAAACGCAAGTTGAGAATTTTCGGACTTACATGGTTGTTAGGACTGGAAGGACCGCCAGACGAGGAGACAAGGACGAATTCCTGTTCCGTCGTCTTCTTCTTGGAAGAGGTCGAGGGCCTTGTGAGAACGGCTTTGGGGGCAGCAACATCGGCAACCTTCTCCTGCGAGTCGGCAGTTTGTTCAAGGGCGTCGTCATGGGGTCGGACCAGGTATCGGTCTTGATCCCCAGGACAGGTCGATGTATCCTCGGTGGAAGATCTGAAGCAAGCATCAATGTCAAAACCAGTCAGTTAATTCGAAATAAGACCGCAAGATATACAAGTTCAGTAAGAAAAACTTACGACGCGTCGATCCCGAACTTCGGAATGGCCTTCTTTTCTGTTCGAGGGGGAGGACGGCGGCTCAAAGGTGAGGCGGGGATCGCGCTGTTGCCGTCATCACCCAAAGTAAAATGGGTGTCTTCGAGGTCTTCCGAATCTTCGACAACGTCCGCAATTCGTTGTCTCTTCGGGGCCCTCGGGGGCGATGGAGCGACGGAGGTCGATCCCTCCGGCACTTCGGCAAAGTCACGGCCCGGATATTCGCCCATTTCGGGCTGGGGCGGATAGCATCGAGCCATGTCAATCACCTGCACAGGGATGTGGACTGCATTCGACACTGGTCGATTCGGCTAAGAAATAAGGAAGGCATTCGATTAAGATCAAAATCGTACCTCGGTGCGGGGAAAGGCCTTGCTGAAGGCTACTGCGCCGAAGATCTTCGGCACGGGATCCTTCTTCTTGATGTTCATGACGGTGCGTACGCACTCGTCGATCTCGGCCTCGTGCAGCTCGTCCTGGGAGATGCGGGTCGAATCCCGACGATCGCTGTAATCCCACATGCAGTGGGCTCGAGCAGCGAGTGGCTGGATTCGACGTTCGATGAAGGTTCGGATGAGCTGGATCCCCGAAAGCTCCTTCTTCGGAGTCGCTCGGAGCTGTTGGATCTTCTCCATCAGCGGCTCCGTAATCTTCAGCTCCTCGTCCAAAAGATCGTGTCACCAGGACACGCGAGGTCGAAGAACGCCGGTGGGATGGAATTCCTCGAGTCCGAAGTTTTCGCCGTCGGAGGATTTGTCCTTGGCGTAGTACCACTTCGTTCTCCACCCGGGATTTTTTTCGGGCGTTTGGAGGTTGAAATATTCGACGTCTGGGCGCACTTGAACGCCGAAACCGCCGGTTTGATATGGCAGAGGGTGTCGAATAACAAAGATTCGGCGCCACAGCGCCCAGTGGGGTTCGATCCCCAGGAAACACTCGCAGAGCGTGATAAAGCACGCAATGTGAAGTATGGAGTTGGGATTCAGGTCGTGGAGCTGAATCCCGTAAGCAAAAAGAAGACCGCGGAGGAAAGGATGCGGGGGAAAAGACAAACCCCGTAGCAGGAAAGCGATGAAGATTACCCGGAACCCGAGAGGAGGCCGGGGAACGATCTCAGGGCCGGCGGCGAGCGATTCCGCCGGCGTGTTCTTCAGAAGGCCCATCTTCTCGGCCTGGGACAATTCCTTGTTCCCGACCTTGGTCTGGACCCAACGCCCAACGGCGGAGCCTTCGGCGTTGGCTGTTTTGGCCTTCTTGGCGGCAGCGGCGGCGCCGACGGCGGTAGAGCTTCTCTTACCCATGGTCTCAAGGCGCAGCGAGGACCGCGGAAATGGAGGTGAAGAAGTAGAGCTACGGGAGCAGTGCGCGAGGAAGAAGACGGTGGCGGCGGAGTGGGATGAACTGTTTACCCTGCCACCGTTATTTATTCCACCTCTGGGAATCTACGCCAGATCTCAGCCGTCCACGGCGAAGCGGAAACGGCCGAGCTGATCCAGCCGTCCACGTGTCAGCACGCGGGCACCGCGGCGTCCACTACGCACGGTAATCGAGGAAACCACGCCGGTTATTTCTCACCCACGCGCGGGACGTGCGGTCAAACACTGTCAACGGCCGGGACGAGCGGCCGGTGGGCCCGCCATGCGTCTAGTCTTGGCAGGGTCAGGCCATCCCTGCAGAGGGTGACGTGACAACTCGGCGAAGCATATCGTCAGCGATGACGCGTTTCTTTGGGTAGGTTGATTCTTTTCGACTCAAAGGGCAAAGATTGGCGTAAGTTCTTTCGAGTCTCAAATGTATGTACCCCTTGCACTCAGACGGCCTCTCGACTGAGTTTCCTTCGAGATCTTTTATGTTCCTCTCTTCTGTGCCATCCGAATATACAAAGAGTTTTTCGACGACTCTGTCTTTTGCTCCTTCGAGGGAATTTTTTGGTCGAAATTGTATTCGAATTCTCTCTTTCGGGCCAGCAGCGCCTTCAAGATATTCGAGGTCGGGCTTCGGTCCCCCGAATTCTCTCTTTCGGGCCAGCAGCGCCTTCAAGATATTCGAGGTCGGGCTTCGGTCCCCCGAATTGTTTCTTTCGGGCCAGCAGCGCCTTCAAGATATTCGAGGTCGGGCTTCGGTCCCCCAAATTGTTTCTTTCGGGCCAGCAGCGCCTTCAAGATATTCGAGGTCGGGCTTCGGTCCCCCGAATTGTTTCTTTCGGGCCAGCAGCGCCTTCAAGATATTCGAGGTCGGGCTTCGGTCCCCTGAATTGTTTCTTTCGGGCCTGCAGCGCCTTCAAGATATTTGAGGTCGGGCTTCGGTCCCCCGAATTGTTTCTTTCGGGCCAGCAGCGCTTTCAAGATATTCGATGCAGGGCTTTGGTCCCTCGAATTGCTTTTTTCGGGCCAGCAGCGCCTTCAAGATATTCGAGGTCGAGCTTCGATCCTTCGAGTTGCCTTTTTTGGCCCAGTAACGCCCTTAAGGAGTTCGGATTCGAGTTTCGGATCTTTGAGTCATCCTTTTCGAGCCTACAACATCATTATGCTATTCAAGAATAAACATCCGAATTTTCGAAGCACATCTCTAGACTGCTAGAGCTTTCATTTTGTTCGAATATAAGCTGATGCCTTTTCGAACCTCTCCTTCGAGCTATCAACGCTCCTCAATCACCATGCCCGAATCTTGGTGGCAACATGCCAGTTCGGATGCCGTATGTCAAATACGAAGGTAAGTCCACGGGTTGCAACACCTGATGGCCCGGTATACGTATCAAACGCGCTCTGCCGGAAATTTTCCATACCAACGGTATAAAGTTTACACCGATGGACGCATCGAGTGTCTCTCAAATGAACTGGGCTCTGACCTGGTAAGTCCAACACGGCTCGGGTCGGGGTAGCACCAGCCCACGCGGGTTCGAGTCGGGGGACTCGAATCTGAGTAAGCTAACCGAATGTCTTTGCGGCTATGCAATTAACTGAGACCCGGCGTGAGTCTCAGGCCGGTTATGCGCATCCCTCTGCAAACCCGACTTAGCACCTTCGAGGCTCTGAATGAGCGTAACTCGAAAATCTCATATCTGACGAGCGTATTACTCGAATGTTCTTTGTGTTCTTTTGGTTTTACAGACCAGGCTTACATATCGGGCGCGGTTAAGAAGATTTTCGGGTGGAGTCCCTGCCATAGTCTTCGGCTATCCCAGGCACTCGGGGGCTACTGACGAAGGAACGACAAACGAGCACCCGATATTTGCCTACCTGGGTTTCGGTCCGGGGAAGGTCTCCCTCAGAAGGCCTTTGAGGCCCATCAAGACAGCGGTCTAGCGAGGCCCAGGGACATAACTTGGCGTGCACAATGAAGATTCGATGGAGAAGGCCTAGTCGAACTAGGACTCGATTAGGGTTTATACAAACCGACTTTATCTGTAATCAACTTGGAAAATACTCCTGGGACCCGATCTTCGCATATAAAAGGTCGGGAGGGAGATCGTAGTGGTTTTGAGACGCCTTTCCACCCACCTCACGCCGGAGCGCTCGACGACTTAGAGCTCTCTGTTAGGGCTAGATTCAATCTACGCCGCCATTGTACCACCATCATCGCCACACCATCTTCAATACAAAAGTCAGACAAGCAGGACGTAGGCCTTTTACCTTTCGAGGGGGCTGAACCTGGGTAAATCCTGTGTTCTTTCGCTTTCGTCTGATCGCCGTCGAGTTCGCCAGGTCCCCAATACGCTTCCTCGATCGAAAGCCCTTCGACATGGGCATTGCCGGGGATAAACCTCGTCAAGCGGACGCGGCGCCGGGATGAACCACACCGTGGGGAGCCTTCCACGGCACCGTTGCCGAGTGAAGAAGCCAGCAAGGGGGTATGAGCGGCACGCATCCTCCGGCAAGCAGTGGGGGAGGACGGATCGGTCGGCGACCATGAGACGGCACCACCTCTTGCATGTTGTGGCGCTGCGGAAGAGGGTCGTCACGTCCTTCATGCGTGCGAGGATCTGGAGGACGACATCGTCCGGGAGAGATACCGGCACCGCCGGTGACTCCTCCATGGTTCTTCGAGAGATCTGTGCCCACGAGGATGAGATTTGACAAGCGGAAAATTTTGCTGGGCAGCGGAGCAGTAATATGGTACATGACACATATGAAATTTGACAAGCGGAAAATATCTTGATTGATCTCTTGACTGATTTTCCTTAGGAAATATCTTGATTGATTCATTAGGAAATATCTTGATTGATCTCGTATACGAACTTTCCTTGTTGAGAGAATTTGATCCCTTGTACGGATGCACCCTTGTTTATGGGACCTGTCACCTGATGTATGTACCTATGCAAAACCACGCAGATTTGCTACCTACCGTGGTAGCTGCCCATGCGTTCGATATGTTAGTGGGGAGAGCCGGGCGTGACGCACAACCCGGACAAACCACCACTTGCCTGTGTGAATAACTTGAGGATAGTTTCAACCAATAGATGCATCGGAAATATAAACACAAACACAATGCACAAGTGATCCAAGGATTTACGTGGAAAACCCCCTCAAGGTGAGGAGGGAAAAACCACGGGTGTGGACCAACCGGTCCACGCAAGCTTCACTATGAGCAACCTTGGTACAGAGTCTCTCTAGAACCTCTAGAGATTACAACACACTTCTCCTCGTTGCCCACCGGCAACAACAACAACAACAACCACAAGAGGTAAGATACAACAAAGACAGAGATATCATAGTTTCTGTCCTCTTCAGCAATCAGCGAACTGCTCTCAAACCGCAGATCCAATCAGCACGAAACTTGGTAGACAAGTAGACATATGAGTTCCCAACATACTGACCAAAAATAAGCTCAATCGGACACCGTTTGCCTACCCAAACTGTTCGTCTCCCAAACCTACTCTGTGCTGAAACTGCAGCAGTCCGAACTGACAAAGCTGCTCTCAAATCTGAACCTCCACTGACCCAAATCTCAAAATGTATAACCATATCGAAGAACTCAAAGTAAGGAACGAGCTCACCAAGTTTGGAGCCAATCCAAGCACGTTTGATCCTCCAAACACCAGCTTGAAGACAGACCGGTCAGAACTCAGAAAACTGGACAGATTCACCTTTTCTTCTTCTTCCCCTCTTCTCACTTGGTTGTGGTGTTCTAGTGTGTTCTCTCACCCTCTCACAGCAGCAGCCACGTTCTTGGCTTGCTCTCTTGCTCTCAGTCACACAGCCACCAAAGTGGCTAGGGTTTTCTCCTTTATACCTCTCAAGGAGGCACCTCAGCCGTTGGATGCGAACCTCGATCAACGGTTGATACGTGTTGGACTAATTGGGCTGATGTTGGGCTGCCAATACACCTCCATATGGAGGGACATGGCCCAACAAACTCCCCCTCCCGACATCATGGAGGGTCTCACTGCCTACCGGCAGTCATGCCGGCGAGCCGACGGCATACATCAAGCTTTGCTCTTGTCACCACCTTGGTCAACATATCAGCCCCATTGTCATCTGTGTGCACCTTCTCAAGTTGCAGTTGTTTGGAACTCAACACGTTTTGAATCCAATGGTAACGTACCTCAATATGCTTTGACCTTGAATGAAAACTTGCATTCTTACTTAGGTGAATGGCACTCTGGTTGTCACAAAACAGCACATACTTGTCTTGCTTAAACCCAGGCTCACAAGCCAATCGTTTCAGCCACAATAGCTCTTTGCTCGCCTATGTTACTGCGATGAACTCGGCCTCAGTTGTGTTCAAAGCCACACACTTTTGCAACCTGCTTTGCCATGACACTGCTCCCCCTGAATGGGTAACCAAATAACCTGAAGTAGACTTTCTGCCATCAATATCTCCAGCCAAATCTGAATCTGAATATGCAATTAGCTTGGCCTTATTGCCACCAAAACAGAGCTTCATATTGGTGCTGCCCCGGAGATACCTCAAGATCCACTTCATGGCTTCCTAATGTGGTCTTCCTGGATTAGACATAAATCTGCTCACATTACTAACCGCTTGAGCAATGTCAGGCCGTGTGCATACCATAGCATACATCAAACTCCCAACCACTGAGGCATAAGGAACATTCTGCATTTCCTTTTCCATCTTTTCAGTGGAGGGACATTGCTTCTTGCTCAACTTAAAGTGAGCTGCTAGTGGACAACTGACTTCCTTTGCTTTGTCCATCTTGAACTTGCGAAGTACCTTCTCAATGTATTTCTCTTGAGACAAGTACAACTTGTTGGATTTTCCGTCTCTCTCAATTCTCATGCCGAGAATACACTTTGCTGGACCCAAGTCTTTCATGGCAAAACTTTTGCTCAACTCTTTCTTTAGTCTAGCAATCCTAGAGACATTCTTGCCAACAATCAAGATATCATCAACATAGAGTAACAGAATGATATAATCATCACCTGAGAACCTCTTAATAAATACACAATGGTCCGAGCTACATCGCTTGTAGCCTTGCTCCCCCATGACAGATTCAAACTTCATGTACCATTGTCTTGGTGCTTGTTTCAGGCCGTAGAGACTTTTCTTCAGCTTGCACACATAGTCTTCTTTGCCTTTAACAAGAAACCCCTCAGGCTGCTCCATATAGATTTCTTCCTCTAACTCTCCATGTAGGAAAGTTGTCTTCACATCCATTTGCTCAACCTCCAAGTTGAGACTTGCTGCCACGCCAAGGATCATTCTTATTGATGTCATCTTCACCACCGGAGAGAATATTTCATTAAAGTCAATACCCTTCCTTTGGCTGAATCCTTTCACAACTAGCCTGGCCTTGTACCTCGGATGTGACGTGTGCTCTTCTTTCTTGATTCTGTAGACCCATGCAAGGAATCCATCTCTTCTTGCATAGCCTTATTCCACTCCTTCTTGTTCTCATCTTTCATTGCCTCTGAAAAGCACTCAGGTTCTGAACCATCAGACAATAACACCACATATTGGTCTGATGCATACCTAGTGTTAGGAACACGATCTCTGCGCTGGACCGTCTGAGTGGAGCTGCTGGTGGACTATCTGGTACTGGTGCTTCTTGCTGATCATGATCATTTTCTTCAGCATCATCATACTCTTGCTGCTGGGGAGCATCTTCTTCTCCACCTGTACCACTATGTGCATCATCTTGCATATCTTCTGCATCATCATTTTCAGCTTCTTGTTGGGCTGAATCTGCAGGTTCTGGGTCAGAATCAACTCTGTCTTGCTGCTGTCTTTGAGGAGGAACACCCACCGGAATTGACTCCGGAACTTTATTCTTTGTCTTCATAATATCCTCAATTGTTTGGTCTTCAACAAACACAACATCACGGCTTCTCACAACTTTTCTTGCTATTGGATCAAACAACTTGTAGCCGAACTGATCACCTCCATAGCCAAGAAATATGCACTGTCGTGTCTTTGAATCAAGCTTTGACCTCTCATCTTGAGGGATATGAACAAAGGCCTTGCACCCGAAAACCTTCAGGTGATCATATGAGACTTCCTTGCCATAAAAGACCTTGTTAGAAACGTCTCCTTGCAATGGATAACTTGGTGAGAGATTGATAAGATAAACTGTAGCCAACAAAGCTTCTCTCCAATAATGTTTCGGTAGCTTTGAACTTGACAGCAAGCATCTAACTCTCTCCACAATTGTCATGTTTATCCTCTCAGCAGGACCATTCAGCTGTGGTGTCTTCGGAGGAGTAAATTGGTGCCTAATTCCCTGCTCCTTACAATAGGCATCAAATGGGCCAATATACTCTCCCCCATTATCAGTGCGAAGGCACTTGATCTTCTTCTCAGTTTCTCTCTCAACTGAGACTTGGAATTGCTTGAATACACTTAGTACTTGATCTTTGGTCTTCAATACATAGACCCAAACCTTTCTGGAAAAGTCATCAATAAATGTGACAAAGTACTTTGCTCCAACCATTGACCTCACCGACATTTTGCAAACATCGGAATGTACCAAGTCCAACACCTCGGGCTTCTTGTGAGGAGCTTGACTCTTAAATGCAACTCTGTGTTGCTTCCCTGCTAGGCAATCTGAACACTTCTTGATGTGAACACCTTTCACACATTTCAACAGATTTTTCTTGACTAGCACTGTCATTACCCTTCTCACTCATGTGCCCAAGTCTCTTGTGCCATAAAGCACATGCGTCTTCTTTCTGTAATGCATTGACACAAGCAGCAGAAAGTTTAGCATGAACATGATACAAAACTAAAACCATGTTACCTTTTGCAACAATCAGATTTCCTTTGGTGAGCTTGTACTGTGTATTTCCAAATCTGCTCAAGTACCCATCTTTATCAAGCAACCCAACCGAGATCATGTTGAGCCGAAGGGCCTCAACATGCCTCACCGACTTGAGGACTAGTGTCATACCATTTTCAGTCTCCAAGTGCACATCTCCCCTTCCAATGATTTGTGCTCTATCATTATTCCCCATCTTCACAACACCAAAGTCACCGGCTGTGTAGTTGGTGAAGAGCTCTCTACGAGATGTAGCATGTATGGTAGCACCGCTGTCCGGAATCCAAGTCATATCATCACCATCTGCAAGGTTGATGGTATCATCAGAAACTACAGTGATCCTGTCCTCAACAGTAGGAACAAATCTGTCATCATGTTCTTCATACATAAGAGACATGATCTCCTCAACTGCAGAAATACGGCCTCCCTCACTGTCACTATCACTGTCGGCTTGTTTCTGAACATGCTTCTTCTTTTTCTTTTCATCCTTCTTCCATTGTTCACAATGCCACTTGATGTGGCCCTTCTCATGGCAGCGAGGGCACACAAAATCAGCATACTTGCCCTTTGATTTGCTTCTACTTCTTTCTCCCTTTCCCGGACCTCTACTCTTGCTTCTCCCCCGTGACTGAGTCACCAACACTTGTGAGTGTGAAGAAGAACCGTCCTTATCAGCAATTTTTCTGGACTCTTCATTTAGTACCCTAGTCTTCACAAGGTTCCAAGTGACAACGTCATTAGGTGCTGAATTGCAAACGGTGACCTTAAAGGTTTCCCAAGTATCCGGTAATGAGCCAAGTAGCAGCAGGGCTCTCACTTCATCTTCAAATGTGATTCCCATTGAAGATAGCTGATTTATAATGCCCTGAAACTCATTTACATGATCTGCAATTTGAGTTCCCTCTTTGTACCTCAAACGCATCAATTTCTTGATCAAGAACATCTTGTTGGTACCTTCTTTGCGAGCATACAACTCATCCAATTTCTGCCATAAGGTGTGTGCACGTGTCTCATCAATGATATGGTTCAAGACATTGTCATCGACCCATTGTCGAATGAAACCACAAGCTTGTAGATGAAGTACATCCCACTGATCTTGCTTCATGTCATCGGGCATCTCAGTGGTGAACACCGGCTTCCAGTATTCCTTTACATACAGCAAATCCTTCATCTTGCTCTTCCAAGCTTGATAATTTGTACCATTCAAAGATATCATTCTGTTGGTATTCACTTCCATCTATCACACAAGCAAACTGCACTCAACTGAAAGCAAACCTTACTAAAATCTGAGTACAAGCTGAACCTCAGCTCTGATACCACTTTGTTAGTGGGGAAAGCCGGGCGTGACGCACAACCCGGATAAACCACCACTTGCCTGTGTGAATAACTTGAGGATAGTTTCAACCAATAGATGCAGCGGAAATATAAACACAAACACAGTGCACAAGTGACACAAGGATTTACGTGGAAAACCCCCTCAAGGTGAGGAGGGAAAAACCACGGGTGTGGACCAACCGGTCCACACAAGCTTCACTATGAGCAACCTTGGTACAGAGTCTCTCTAGAACCTCTAGAGATTACAACACACTTCTCCTCGTTTCCCAACGGCAACAACAACAACCACAAGAGGTAAGATACAACAAAGACAGAGATATCACAGTTTCTGTCCTCTTCAGCAATCAGCGAACTGCTCACAAACCGCAGATCCAATCTGCACGAAACTTGGTAGACAAGTAGACATATGAGTTCCCAACAATACTGACTAAAAATCAGCTCAATCGGACACCGTTTGCCTACCCAAACTGTTCGTCTCCCAAACCTACTCTGTGCTGAAACTGCAGCAGTCCGAACTGAAAAAGCTGCTCTCAAATCTGAACCTCCACTGACCCAAATCTCAAACTGTATAACCAGATCGAAGTACTTAAAGTAAGGAACGAGCTCACCAAGTTTGGAGCCAATCCAAGCACGTTTGAGCCTCCAAACACCAGCTTGAAGACAGACCGGTCAGAACTCAGAAAACTGGACAGATTCACCTTTTCTTCTTCTTCCCCTCTTCTCACTTGGTTATGGTGTTCTAGTGTGTTCTCTCACCCTCTCACAGCAGCAGCCACATTCTTGGCTTGCTCTCTTGCTCTCAGTCACACAACCACCAAAGTGGCTAGGGTTTTCTCCTTTATACCTCTCAAGGAGGCACCTCAGGCGTTGGATGCGAACCTCGATCAACGGTTGATACGTGTTGGACTACTTGGACTGATGTTGGGCTGCCAACACACCTCCATGTGGAGAGACATGGCCCAACACGATATTGTTTCGTGATCCGTGCTGTAACTTGCTGCCCAGCATCAGTTAAATTGGTGGAGCCACCATGCGATGTTCGTGTCAACAAAAAAGATGGTTGTGGCCATTTGTATCGGCAATAATATACTTGGCATACAAAAAATAATAAAAAAGAAATTCCCGTGTGCCTGCCTGGTCTCTCCCAACGTGATCACCTTTGCAGCCAGATCTCCGGATTCTCTAACTTGCTACAGACAAGTCAGAGGCAGCCTTGCGTGGACGCGATGTCGTCCGTTCCAGATCGCTCGGCCCCTGCTTACCCTTCCCATTCTCAACGCACACTAGCCAGATTCAGCCCACGTAGCAGGCCCAGTTTGGGACAAAGGAGGGAAAACCACGCCAGGCTCTAGCGCGAGAACCTGATTTTGGCGCGGAAATCAGTTCGCTGGTTTCTCTCGATCTGATCTCTCGCGCTGCCAATCAAGGAGCGATCGTTGACGGCGATGCGCTGGTAGTCGAGCACGAGAGGTCAGGCCATCTTCCGCTTCCTCCACCTGGGATGTTTCTTGTCTGTAGCCAACGAAAATTTTCCGCTTCCTCCACCTGGGATGTTTCTTGTCTGTAGCCAACGAAATTTTCCATCTTTCACCTGCGGTCGTTCACAAACAGATATTTTACTTGTTTTTTTCCATGATTCATGTAGTATTTCTTGAGTCAATGTCACAACCTAACAAGTAACTTGGGCTTACACTGAAAGGCGGGGCGCTGGTAAGATTTCCTATCCTTCATCTGCTATGGTTCACAAATAGATGTTTAACTTGTTTTTGTTCATGATCACTGCAGTATTTATTGAGTAAATGGCACACAAACAGATATTTAACTTGTTCTTTTCATGATTCCTGTAGTATTTCTTGAGTCAATGGCACAACCTAACAAGTAACCTGGGCTTACACTGAAAAGCGGGGGCGCTGGTATTTGAGTACGAGAGGTCAGGCCATCTTCCGCTTCCTCCACCCGGGATGCTTCTTCTCTATAGCCAACAAGTTTTCCCATCCTTCACCTGCATTGGTTCACAAATAGATGCTTAACTTGTTTTTGTTTTTGTTCATGATCCCTGCAGTATTTATTGAGTAAATGGCACAACCTAACAAGTAAGTTAGTCTTACACTGAAATTCTTTTTTGCTTTGTTTGTATCAATATGATTCCTATGCTTACCTAAAGTACATATTTATTTTGGTGTAGGGAGAATGTGATTCCTATTTGCTTACCTAAAGTTGGTCAGAAATTTAGAAACTTGGATGATGCTTGGTTATTTTGGGTGAACTATGGAGGTCATGCAGGTTTTGAAGTTAGAAAAAGGTCTAGCTGGACAAGTAAAATGGATGGAAAGGTAACTTCATGTAGATATGTGTGTGCGAAGGAGGGTCGTCGAGCACAAGACAAAAGGGATCATCTCACGAAGAACCCTCGAGCTGAAACAAGAACAAATTGTGATGTTCGTATGTGTCTTTCATTAGATCGAGTGGCAGGACATTATGAAGTGGTTGATGTAATGCTTGATCACAATCATGGTGTTTACTTGCCAGAAACCTTCCATTTGATGCTATCACAAAGAAAGATTTCAGATTTGCAAGCTTTTTAAATTGAGGCTGCCGATGATTCCGGAATTAGGCCAAAAGCTGCACATGAGTTGGCTAGTCGCACAGTTGGAGGACGAATGAATCTCAGCTACACTTGTCGTGATCAGAAAAATCACTTGCAAAGTAGGCGTCAAAGGGAGTTGGCATATGGTCAGGCAGGAAGCATGTTGAAGTATTTTCAAGACAAGATAAGTGAGAACCCTTCTTTCCAATATACTCCGCAATTGTATTGTGAAGAACAAATAACTAACATATTTTGGGCTGATGCTAAGATGTGCATTGATTATGCACACTTTGGGGATGTCGTCACCTTTGACACTACTTTTGGCACAAACAAAGAGTATAGGCCCTTTGGTGTTTTTATTGGATTCAATCAGTTTAGAGAGACTGTTATTTTTGGTGCTGCTCTTTTGTTTGATGAAACACGTGGCTCTTTCAAATGGCTATTTGAGGCTTTTCTAGCTGCTCATGGTGGAAAGCAACCCAGAACAATATTTACTGATCAAGCTGCAGCAATGGGAAAGGCTGTTGAGGACGTATTCACAGAAGCAATGCAAAATGCCGTGAAGCATTTGTGCAATAGCAAAGATGAAGAATCAAACTCCGGAAAAAATGAGGAAGATGACGAACCTCACATTCTCTTAGATTTTAGTGCATGTATGTATAACATTGAGGAAAAGGCAGCCTTTGAAGAAGCATTTGACATCATGAGAAATAAGGTGGAGAAGAAGAAGGCATCATGGCTAGATAGTATCTACAAGTTGAAGGAAAAATGGGCTGAATGTTACATGAGGGACGTTTTCTCATTGGGAATGAGAAGCACACAATTAAGTGAGAGTTTCAATAGTGACTTGAAAAAACATCTCAAATCAGATTTTGACATCATTCGGTTCTTAAAACATTTTGAAAGGGCGGTGCAAGGAAAAAGAGACAAGGAACTAAATGCAGAATTTGAAGCTAGGAAAAAGCTACCAAGAATAAGGATGAAGACACCTATGTTGTTGCAAACAAGCAAACTTTACACACCCACAATATTTGAAGCATTCCAGGCAGAATATGAAAGATCAATGGCTGCATGTACTAGAGCTTTGGATGGGGATAATACCTATGCTGTTGCAATGCTCAGGGCTGATGGTGATCTAAGTTCTGAAATCGAGCGCATAGTTGTCGGTGATCCTCTAGAGCAAACAGCTGCTTGTAGTTGTTTTCAGTTCAAAAGGACCGGAGTCTTGTGTGGACATGCTTTGAAAGTTCTTGACTTGATGAATATCAAGTTATTGCCGAATCATTATCTTCTAAAGAGATGGACAAGGGAAGCAAGACATGGAACTATAAAAGACATCAAAGGAAGAAACATCATTGAAAATCCAAAATTGGATGCAATGCTGCGCTACAAGTTTCTTTCTCACAAATTTCATGATTTTGCATATAAAGCTGCAAGTGATCCAGAATGTAGCATGTTGGTGGACAATGCATTGGATTGCATTGCTAAGGAAGTAGAGGACAAAATGAGCGCATCTCCATGTATTTTGAGTGATTCATCTAATGTCCAACCTAATGTTCAACAAGATGATGGTTTGCTTACTTCTGCATGCCTAAAGAAAAAGGATGTCCAACCAAAAAGTTCAAAGCGACATAGAAGTTGGCTCGACAAGACACGCAAGTTCAAAAAGAAAGCGCCAAAAAAATCTAAAGTGTGTTGTTAAAACCCTTGCAAAATTATGTTCTTATTTATTACGACATGATTAACAACATGGTTTGTTTATCTGTGCAGCAGCAAGATAATGGCAGTGGAGAAACTCAAGTACTATTGCTGAAATCCCTTGCAAAATAATGTTCTTATCCATTCTCACATTATTGACAACATGGTTTGTTTCTCTGTGTAGCAGCAAGAGAATGGTAGTGTAGAAACTCAAGTACCAACCCAAAATGCTAATAATGACAGCAATGCTTTCACTAGCTTCACGGACTTGCTAATGGTACTTTAAATATTATTCAATTAACTTCTGTAAACTAGTCTTCTATTCCCATGTTTTAATTTTTCCACTTTCTTTGCAGGGTTCCAGTGAAATTGATGATATGCATGTTCAAGGTTTTCTTTAGGTTCCTATTTTAGGGCATGCAGACACCATGTATTCTTGTAATGACTTGTTAAATTTCCTTCCTTGTGTTTCTGTCCCTTTAAATGCAAAAAATGCAACCTATGCATAATGCAGAATATCAAATTTTGTACTATATTTTGCAGACAATCATATGTTTGTTGATTACTACTAGCTCATAAAAAGTTACAGTAGACAGTGTGCACTAAAGCTATCTATATGATGAGCTTGTTCCATATGCACAATGGAACCGTAAATTGTAGTGCGGCATCACTTTTATTGTGATTAGGCTCAGACCCAAAAACATATGGAGGCACATCGATGCCAGTAAACAAAGTTTTCAGCCACGCACGCCCAATCTAATGTTGAACATTCAAGCAGTAGCTTCTCTGAACACATCGATGCCAGTAAACAAAATTTAAATCCAGCTAATTCCCTGAGAGCTTCTCTGAACATACTCCTACTACGTAAATCTAATGTTGAACATTCAAGCAGTAGCTAAAAACGTGGCCACAATTTCAAGTTTACAAAATCTAACATCAAAGGGAGAAGGAGGAGCGAGCTACATACCTGCTAGCGTTGTCCCTCCGCTTGGAGAGGATGACGATCTGGTCGTTCAGCGTCTTCCAGGAGGCATCCTTGAAGCAGAGCTCGACGATGTCGACGGCGGCCTTCCTGGTGCCGGCCACATCCCCGCTCAGCCGGCACTGCTTCTCCACGTTCGGGGCAGATCGATTAGATTGGAACGGAGGGGAAGGGGCAGGAAGGGGAGGGGAAGCTCAGCCATCAACGAATCCATGGGGAAAGTGCAAGACAGTGGCCAGGGAGTGGGAGGAAGAAGAAGAGGAACAAGCATCTGGAAGTGGAGTGAGGAGAAAAAAAAGTGGCCTGGGAGAAGCGTGGCGTGGTTTTCCCTCCTCTGCCCAAACTGGGCCTGCTACGTGGGCTGATCTGTCTAGCGTGCAATGATAGACGGAAAGGTAAGCAGGGGCCGAGCGATCTGGAACGGACGACATCGCGTCCACGCAAGGCTGCCTCTGACTTGTCTGTAGCAAGTTAGAGAATCCGCGCCGCTCCGTCAGCCCGTCGTCTTCTTGGTCACTTCCTAGATGGTGGGAATTGAAGAACTCACCATTCTCGGAGTTCACGTGGGAGATCAACGGAGCGATAGGCGCCTGCCACTCGATCCAGAGGTCCCTTCCATGCTAGTGTACTGCATCCCACAACATAGATCTAGGACGTCGAAGAAGCACCTCCTGAACACACCATGTCGCACAAAGTTACCCCCTCTCAAATTCTTGCATTGCTAAGCTTCAGTATTGTCAAAGATGCTGGCAAATCCAACAGGACAGAGGTTGAGCAGAAATTAGGAGTACACGTCCGTGCCGGGTGGCTTGATTGCGAGCATCTTGACTGACTTGGGAGCTAAGCTAAGCTGTTCCGGTGTGGAGCTAGCTGGCCGTACGTCGCTGATTCTCTCGCTAACAGTACAACTGATCCCTTGTCCGGCCGGCCCACCACTATTACAACGGCGACGGCATCGCTGCCGCCAACCGTAGCCGGAAAAAGGTTTGGGGAAAGACGATTTTAGTTCTTGACCACAAGTGTTTTCTGAATGCAAATCAGGTCGAGGTTGCAGAGCTTTACCGTGCCGAGACAGAAGAATTACAGAGTTCACTTGTGCCGGCCAGTGAGGCCACCAGCAGAAGAAAAACACACGCGAACAAAGGAAACTGGGATTGCTCGCGTTTGCTGCTCTAGCGGCCGGCCGGGAATAATGTGCGCCAACATCTTGGCTGGATTCAGCGTACGTCCAAACGGCCTCCACTTCAGCAACCAAGCTTTATGACCTCGCCTCTAATCCTCTATCTTGGCTACTGTCTTGGAAATTTCGCGGCAGAGGGGAATTTGTTAGTCCAAAAGCTCTCCCAAGAAGAAACTTTTCTTCGTCTTTTTGGAAATGCCTACGTCCCCTGAATCCTGATAGGGAACGCGGCAACAGTGCACCGGAAATGCTGTATATTCGACCAGGTGCGTGCACGCGTAACCGGCGTCACCAGAAAAGGAGAAGAATCCAGTAGGGATTCGTCGTCGTCCCGGACATGATACCTTGCCAACGAAGGATCGGCGTGGAAGAAGTGGTCATGGCTATGGTTTATTAATCTTCGTCTCTACTTGCTGGAACGATTCAATTCTCAAGTTTGAGCACTGTCCGGCCGGCCGGTCTTCCATTGAGAAATCGATCGGGGTGTGTTTCTAGAATCGAAAGAGAATTAATTACTAGTGGTGATGCCTTAGCGATGGTCCGTGCGAGGTCAAAGGAGAAGAATCCGGTAAGGATTCGTCGTCCCCGACATGACATACCTCGCCAACAAAGGATCGGCAAAGAGAAACTGGCCGTGGCATGATCTTGCCAATGGTGCATCCCGTCGCCAAATTCTTCGCGCGCGCGCCCCACACCAACCATGTTCGTCTCTACTTGCTGGACGATTCAACTTTGATGTTTGAACACTGTTCCATCCGGTCTTCCATTGAGAAATCGATCAGGGTGTGTTTCTAGAATAATCGAAAGAGAATTAATTACTAGTGCTGACGCCGCAGCGATGGTCCATGATGGACCAGCTCTAAATTCTCATGCGCTGGCCGGGCACGCTGCAGCGTTGTGCTACAGACGCATGCTGGAATATCAGATAGGATCGCTCTGTTATTACTAAGCTCTGCATTACGTATGCGATGACAGTCTACTGCGGTCAGATAACAGCCCCTCTGTTCGTCGAAAAGGCAAAGCACTACCATAATGGAGTGACCAATCACACTGCAGAGTTGCGCCATCCTTCCGTACCTCTTCATAACAAATGGCATGATTGTAATAATTAAGTTGTAGAAAGCCCTGTACAAGCCCGTATGACCCACAAGAAAATTATACAACATCTGTATGTTAGAGTACCCGTATACGTATAAGATTAGTACATGTATATCCATGGTGGTTCTTCATCGCCGGCTCGTCGCCGGATCGTCGCCAGCTCGTCGGAAAAAGTGATCGCCGGCACGGATCAAGCAGGGGGTGCGCCAGCTCATCGTTGGGCCATCAGGTGTCTTGGCCGGCTTGATCGCCGGACGCCCGAGGAGGTGGCCGTCGCGAGATCGCCGGCGTCGCTAGCTTACCGGCGCAGTACGCCGGCAAGAGTTCCCGCCCCGGACATGTTGTGGCATATTTGGCCAGACTGTCCGGCCAGCGTTGTGCTTTGTCCAAGACAACAGGACCGGACAAGTCTGGGGAACGGTCTGGCCAGCCTCTGGAATTGATGTTCTTTTCGCGATTCCAACCAAGACAGTCCGGCTATCACTGAGCGGGCAGTCCGTTCTTGGACAGCAAGACTGTCCGGCCGGATTCAGCGATTGCCCGAGACAACAGGGCCGGATAAGTCTGGGGCACTGTCTGGCCCCCATCTGGAACTGATATTCTTTTCGCGTTTCCAACCAAGACTGTCCGGCTAGCACTCAGAGGACAGTCCGGGCGTGGAAGGCAAGACTGTCCGGCCGGCTTAAGTGAAAAGTCTGCGGAAATGTCTGGCCATTAAGAGTTCAGGCTGTAGCTATCTAGAGAGGCGCTATTTCCACGCGATGAACACAGTTTTTCATGCATGGAGCGCTCCATCTTAGCTATCTAGAGAGGCACAATTTCCACACGATCATTTTTGTCTTCCACATCAGAGGCACATCACTCACTCACACGCTTAGAGTTCATGCCTTTAGCAGCTTCTTCATCTTATCCTGACCGTGCAGTAGGCATGTTTTGATGGTTTGAAGGTAGCGGCTTGGGGTGTGGCGCGCGCAACCGGTTTTTCGGGACTTAGCCGCATTCATGCAACCGCTGTTCAGTGACGCCGACGGAGGCTACAAGCGGCGTTCATCATCACATGTAGTATCGGCTTTGTTTACGAGCAATATGTGCTTGCTCTTCAGAACAGCTATGAAGAAGTGATTGTCGTTCGTGTTGATGACGATAATGTTTAATTCGTTTTATTTATCTTAGTTCTCTTAATTGTTTCGTTAAATTCGTTTGTTAGCATCATATATCATTTGTATGCCGTACGTATTTTACCTATGTATTATCTACTAGCTTGTGTTTCATATATACATGTCATGCAATTAATAAAAAGTAGTTGTTTAGATTATTAACCAGTGCAACCTGGCTAACGGGTGCACTGGTTATGACATAAAGATGCACGGGCATCTCATATAACGTGAAATCCAAATATAAATATAAAAATAAATTGTTCTCCACCACTACAAATACGCAAACTCCAAATAAGTTCTCAACCATTACAAAATAGGAAAAGAAAAAATAAGACTGTCACACGAATGGGAAACCTTCTCCGGGACAAAAACCCATCCATATAAAGTCATATTACTAGCTAATTCTCGCCATTAGTCTCGTCCATCATCTTTACAACTCGCTCTTTCACTTTAAGTAGCTCGTTGATAGGCGAAAAATTTATTTCACCAACAACAGTCTCCCGGGAGTCGTCAACTTCAGTCTACAATGAAATAGTTTGCAAGTTATTGATATGATGCCATAACCACGTCATGTTGACTCTACATGTATTGGATAACGGTGACCAACCTGAGAAAATTGTTCGCTCCATCCATCTCCGTTCCAGCGTTGCATTGTTTTTATGACAAATAGTCCACAGGAGTTTCTGGTACAAAAAGAATAAACTAATTAAGTGTATTGAAATGCATACATATATAATGAGATTAACTTATAAACATGTACTAACCCATCAGTTTGTTTCGGCGTGTCATACGGAATTATAGGCCATTTGGACACATCCGGATAGCAATTGGACAAGGCCACCCACAAAGACGGTGCCACACATCTGGAAGGACATTACTAATAGCTCTGATCATCGCAGCGTCACCGTCTGTGATTACAGCCTTTGGCCTCTGCTGATACATTGCTTTTAGAAATGTCCGAAGAACCCAAGAGTATGTACCTTCGTCCTCGTTTGATACGATGGCGCACCCAAAAACTGTAGTCCTACGGTGGTTGTTCAGCCCCACGAAAGGAACGAATGGCATGCCATACCGATTCATCTTATAGGTGCTATCAAACACCACCACATCGCCATAGTCTTGATAGTCTTTACGTGACTGAGAATCACACCAGAATAAGTTTTTGAGCCGTCCTTTCTTATCTAGCTGGTGGTCAAAGAAGAAATCAGGGTCCTTCTCCTTCCTGCTCATCATAATGCGAAGTGCCGTCCTAGCATCACCTTTTTCAATAAGCTTCCTCTTCTCCCTAGAACAGAAATTGTACACATCCTTACTCACGAACCCTACCTTGTCAAAAGAGCCATATTTGCTGATGAAGTCTCTCATAATGATGTACTTTCTAATCCCAATTGCCCCCATTGATAAGATCTGAGATTTCTGGAAGTCTTTGATCTTTCTCTGCGATCGAAGAAAGGGAACTTCGTCCGGCGCAACAAGGATATGGTTGTGATTGTCGTCAAACCTCCCAACAACCCAAAGCCCACGAGATCTATCAAGCTTCACTTCCATATATGCCTTACATTTACAGCGAGACTCGGGTCTTTCCCTACGGACGCGGCCTTCAAGGTTAAAAAACTTGTCTTGACGTTTCCCTGCCCTGGAGCACAAAAAACGCCTCAAGCGTATGATTCCAGAAATACCTTTCCCTCGTTTCACGTTGTCCTTCCTTATGCTGAAGCCACGATCTCTTGCATACTTGTTGTAGAAATCGAAAGCCGCCTCTTCAGACACAAAGGACATGTCCATTACATTCCACTGTCTATCCACCGCTTCTTGCTTCTCATGCTCATTATCCAGGACTGTGTTGTTATCATCCACTTGATCATTCTTTTCACCGCCGTACTCATCCATGTCTGATTCGCCATGATATTCATGCTCGTTCAAATCATCGGCTATCTCCTACATAATTGAAAAGCCGTAGATATTAAACACCACAATTTCATTCGTTTACACAAAAATAAATATGGCAACAAAGTATGCATACTTCACCCAAACTTTGGAAGAACGATTCCACTTGATTATTCTCCTCACCATGACCACCAAGATCACCGTTTGAATCATCCGCTATCTCCTAGACAATTAATAAGTCATAGACACTTAAGATGACATTTTTATTTCCTCGTTGACATAATAATAAATAAGGCAACATAATATACATACTTCACCCAAACTTTGGAAGAACGATTCGTTCTGCTCACCATGACCACCAAGGTCACCGTTCTCGGAGGGTACACTTTCGTAATATGATGAAGATTCATCCTCTGAACTACCATAATCGTCACCACTTGTATATTCATTTTCAAGGATGATATTTGAACTAGAGCCGAAGTCCTCCATCTCTCCTAACACTGCAGAACATCAACATTCATATAACTAGGAAAACACCTCAATTAGGTCTACCTACAGTAAATCCAAAACAAGAGTACTCCAGACACTAAGATGAGAGGCGGCGGCATTCACCTGACAATAAGTGGCTTTGATAGAACAACCCGCGACGATATTCAGATGGTTGAAATTATGATTACGCTGGCTAGAGAGAGGGCACCGAAGACGATCACCACAACCACTGAGCAGGCGGATATCCTCAACCCCCAAAGCCAGCGTCGCCACCACCGTGGATAGAACCACCTACGGCCACCACGGGGCGCCCCGAACGTTGAGGGGTGGTGCAGCTGCGAGGCGGTGCAGGCGGCCAGGAGAGCGCCGGTGATCGTGATGGACGACCGGTGGGTGCGAGAGCCGGGCGGTGCAGGCGGCCAGGAGAGCGGAAGGCGGCCAGGAGGACGACAAGGGCGGGCCAGTGCAGGCCGGCGGTGGCGGCGACCACCTATGGGGCGGTGCAGACGGCCAGCACGGCGGCGGCCGTGATCGAGGACGAACAGGGTGTGCGAGCGGGGCGATCTACGACGAGGCTGCGCTACGACGAAGCGGTGCGGGAGGGTGCGGGCGATCGAGGGTCTCGTGTACGTATAGGAAATCGTATATTACAACTGGGTATACACGGGCTGGATATGGGCTTCGGTGGATTAGGAATTATTTAAATGAAATAAAGGAAAAAAACTTTTTGGGTTAGGGGGGGGGGGGGGGGGGGTGTGTGTGTGTACCGAAGCAGATGCGACCGCACGTAGATACTACCGAAATGGATTAAGACGTGCAATTAGCAATGCAACAAGTCGTGATCAGATGTTAGGACACGTGAACGAACTGTCAACGGGGATTTCAGTTTCGAAAAATGAGGCAGATTGCAGTGAGTGCAGCATGACGATTGACGATGAACATAAACTAATCGCCGGTACAGATTTACCTGTTCGATCGCAGCAGCAGCCTACCATGCCTACGTAGTGCGTGCGGCCATGCGGGCTACATTACATGTGGTATTATATTGCCGAAATCATCAAAATATATTGGCCGTCTTCTGCAGGAAAGAAAACCAAGGTCGTAGCCGCAGTGTTTGAAAACAAGAAGTGCGTCGCTCTCGCCTGACGCTGGAATCTCGTAGCTCGACAGCGCAGAAACTTTCGGGGGGAAACGTCGTCTACGGGTGTGTTCAGTTGGAGGTATGAAGTAGAATGTAATGGAACCATTCCACACCCAGCGTCGATTCACGTGTTCGGTTAGGCTACTTTGGTGGAATGGAACGGTTCCAGTAAACCGAATATTCACTGTAGATTCGGAACCAGGCCATTCCACCGATTTGGTGGAATCTGCCCGTTCCCTCACCGTCGCTCCTCTCTCTCACCTGGAAAAAACCTTTTGGCCCCGGTCTCCTCCCCGCTCGCTCCCCCAACCCTATCCGCTCGCTCCCGACACCCTCGTTTCGGCGGCGCACGGCTAGCAGGCGACGGCGGCGAGTCCTACCAGACGGGCGACGGTGGCCAAGCTAGCAGGCGGGCGTCGGCGGCCAAGCTAGCAAGCGGGCGACGGAATCGGGGCAGGAAGGCGGGCGACGGATTCCGGGCAGGAAGGCGGGCGACGGATTCCGGGCAGGAAGGCGGGCGACGGCGGGCGGTCGACGGTCGGGGCAAGCAGGTGACGGCGGCAGGGCTAAGGAGGCATCTTAGGGGTCTGCTACTTCGGTTTTTGCAAGGTTTGTAACTCAGATCTTGTGGTATTTGTGCATCAATAGTCTCTGTCTATTTCGTTTTTTAACATCAATCTTGCAATGAAATTGTATGCTGTTGTCTATTGCTATATATGTTGTTCTATGCTGCTGTCCATTGTTATATATTTTTTGTTAATCAGATCAATGGTATATTTTCTTGCAATATATGTTGTTCTATGCTGCTGTCCATTGTTATATATTTTTTGTTAATCAGATCAATGGTATATTTTCTTGCAATATATGTTGTTCTATGCTGCTGTCCATTGCAATATATGTTGTTGTTGATTGCATAAAATGCCTTGTAGATGGTCAAGAGGATGGATAAAAGGAAACAAATGATTAGGGGAGCTGCTGTCTTTGTGGCTCTTGCAGCCGTGTCTGTACTTGTTCGGGCCATAGTAAGGAAAAGAAGACCACGCATAACATATGGCCCGATGCATGAAAGAGATCAGATTAGAATTGACTATCTAAACTCTAAAATTTGGCAATGTGATGTGACTTGTAAGAATATGTTAAGGTTATACCGGAGGTGACTTGGACAGCCCAACCAATGAGGACACAAAGGCAACAAGCGCGAGACCATAGGGCCACCCTAGATCGTAGGCAACAAATTGCAAACCAGATGTGGGCGGATAGGCAGATTTTGTATGGAAATTGAGTGTGGCATGCTCCATGTATCTTTGCATTTATGTAATGGCTGGACCTATTGTACCATTTTCATGTATTGAACTCATGTTTGTGATGCTTTAATTAATCGAATTTCCAACCATTTGATGGCTGGGTAGAAATGGGCCATTTCCATATATTGATATCATGTTTGTGAGGCTATCTTACCATTTTTTGGATCATTTTCATGGCTGGACAGGAATGGACAGTGTTGAAGTGACCGGTGTAAGTGCAAAGTCTGCTGGAGATGATGACACTTTACCAGATGGGTTGTGGGATTCTTTGGTGGCAATACAGGGATTTGATGAGGGACATATGGCACACTACTATGCTCATCTTGTTGACAATCCAAAGATTGCAAAGGCATTTATGTCACTTAAGCTTGAAAACAAGTTGGTTTGGGTGAGTAGGTATGTGGAGAAGGTCTTTGGAGTGCTCTACAACTTGAACTGATCGAACTACCGAGAATTTATTTCAGTTATGTGTTGTTTTATTGGTACTGTGTCTTGAACTTCAAGTGGACTCTAATGAACTTTTAACTATGTATGCTTTTGGATGGCTCGTATGCCATCATCTAGACATGTTTGAATGGATTATCATTCTATTTTAACTGTTTGGATGAGTTGGATGGTTGTATGGATTCAAATATGAGTTATGGTGGTTATCTATTTGTTATTGCTGAAAGTTATTGTAATTATATGTCTGTCAATGCTTTAGTGCTGAAAATACAAACAAAATGCTGCTGAAATTTTTATTATATCATGCTACAAATAAATCGCAGATGTAAGAGGTAAGCTCACCATGCATATAAAAGAGGTGAGCTGAATCAAATTGTAGTCATTCCATTCTATCTATTTGTTCCAACTAAACACCGGATGGAACCATTTCATTCCGCTTTTTTGGTCTCAACTAAACACTAGAATGGAACCAACCCATTCTAGTGGAATGGAACCATTACATTCCATTCCACTTTGTTCCCGAACCGAACACACCCTACGTTGTCTGTCCTTTTCTCTGATCTCATCTCACCAGACCTGACCAACATCTTCGGATGTTGCAGGGAGATGACAGAAGGCGCAAGCAGAAACCTTCAGTTTTATTTAGTTGAGCTCCACACTCCATACTGTAATTCCATATCTTCTTCTCTTCACAAACTGCCTGATTTCGTTTTCTCTGTACTACTAACTCCCTAACTTTTCCATCTAAAAATAACTCCCCAACTTATAAAAATAGGCGCACAATAATTTGCATTGCACGGTTTAATAACCAAACACACGAGTGAAGTTATGTTACCAAAACAGAGTTACTGTTGGTCATCCATAGTTACTTTGTGGTTGATTGTGCTTGGAGTCCGCTGGGTGTGTGGCGAGGCGGGGAGCGCGTGGATCGTAATGGTGTGGAATGGCTGCGGTGGCCGCAACGACCTACCGAGTCGTCGTGCACTTCCGGGCCGGGGCTGCTTGATTGCGAGCATCTTGACTGACTTGGGACTTGGAAGTGGAAGCTGCTAAAAAGCTGGACTGCCCGCGCCGTTCGTCGCTGATTCTCTCGCCATCAGTACAACTGATCGATTGTCCGGCCAGCACACCACTATTACAACGGCGACGGCCAATGGTTTTAGTGCTTGACGGCATTCCACAACTGTTCTCTGAATGCTACTACATCGTGGTCCTCCCTTTGTCTTGTCTTGCAAATACGATGGCGCAGATCAGGTGATTCAGGTCGAGGCTGCAGAGCTTCACCGTGCTGAGACCGAGGAATTACAGAGCTTCAGCAGCACAGTTCGCTGACGCGTGAGAGATTTCATCTTGGCTAGATTCAGCGTACGTCCAAACAGCCTCCACTTTAGCAACCAAGCTTTTTGACGTCCCCTCTATCTACAGCTCCATTGCTGTCTTGGAAATTTCGCGACAGATGGGAAATAGTCGAAAAGCTCTCGCCAAGACGGCAAATATTTCGCCTTTTTGGATTGCCTACGTCCCCGCGATCACGAACGCGGCGACCGTGCACCGGAAAAGCTACGCCACCAGGTCGAGGTGCTTGCATGCGTAATCGGCCTCGCCGGAAAAGGATAAGAGTCCAGCAAGGACTCGTCGCTGCCCGACATAATGCCTTGCCAACGAAGGATCGGCGTAGAACAAGTGGCCGTGCCATGATCTTCGCGCACCAACCATGTTCGTCTCTACTTGCCGGAACCATTCAACTCTGAAGTTTGAACACTGGCCGTAGCGGTCTTCCATTGAAAAGATCGAATCAGGGTTTGTTTCTAGAATAATCGAAAGAGAATTCGTGGTGATGCCGCAGCGAGCGATAGTCCGTGCGAGGCCAAATTAAGCTGGTGCCCACACTCACACTCACAGTGATAGCTACCTGGCATGCCCAAGTAGAAATAGTCCACGATGGACCAGCTCTAAATTCTCATGCGCTGACGGGCACGCTTCAGCGTTCTACTGCAGATGGACGTCTTGGTCTTATCCAACAGTTACAGTTGTGTCAAGATTCGTGCAAGGACAGTTTATAAAAATCAACCTGTACATTGTGCATTTCTTTCCCCTCTAGACAGTGAAGGTGTACATGTGCATCTTGTCGAGCCCAGCCGCCCAACTCGTCCTGACCCCCATCCCCATCCCCGTGCTCTCCCCAATCCCATCCCATCCCATCGTCGGCGCCGCCGTGCTAAATCCATCTCCTCCCCTCCGCCTTCCACGACTCCAAGGCTGCCAAATAAGATGACATGGAGATGGCTGCTGGGCCACGGTGGCTCGCCGTCGGCGTCCGGCGGGCGTACGACGGATCTGGCCAACGGGCATGGCACCATTTATGTTTCCTTTGATCTTGATCTGTCTCTGGGCAAGATTTTCTCTCTTCTCTCCTCGGATTTCTCGCTTCAATTTGTTTGATGTGTCAATGAATGGTTCCGTGATTTCGCAAAAAAAAAAAAGAATGGTTCCGTGAGATTGTGATGCACCATTTATGTCAGCCTGGGCTTTGGAGCCGCAATTTTTGCTTCAGATCCGTGATTTTTCCCCTAGTTTGCTTGGGTATGATCCGTCATTTTTGCTTTTTTTTCTACATGAATGGAGCAAAATCAAAACCGATTTGGTGTACCATCAATTAATGTACAGACTTTGTATGAAATACGTTCGTTTACTAATGTTTCTTCCTAATCTGATTTGTTTCTATATATAAAATCTGGAAGATCCCTAATGCTTATATACAGAAACCTGGAACCTGTTACAATATAATCAGAAACCTGGAACCTGTTACAATGGTGACTCGGTGGGTGCGTGTTGTGATAAAGTAGAAACATGGGTTATATCTTGTAAAAAAATATATGGACCAACACATTAGAAATCACAGTAATTTGAGGGGTTTTCTGCAATGTACAACAGAGAATGCACAGATCTTAAAGCACTGTTGGACGGTACCAAATAAGACCAAAGGGTCCATAGCTATGTGGTTTTGCATTTTCGACGTGCAATTAGCAATGCATCAAATCGTGATCAGATGTTAGGACTAGCTAACGAACTGTCAACGGGGGTTTTGATTTTGAAAAGGAGGCAGATTGCAGCGAGTGGACCATGACGAAGATGAACAACTAACTAATCACCGGTGCAGATTTACCAGTTCGGTTACAGCAGCCGCCTACCCTGCCTAGTGCGTGCGGCCGTGCGGGTTACCTGTGGTATTATATTGCAGAAATCAAACATATACTTTGTCTACAGGAAAGGTCGATCTTAGCCGCAGTGTTTGAAAACACAGCGAAATGCGTCGCTCTCGCCTAAGGGCATCTCTAGCGGGGCGACTCATTTCGAACATCGAATCGGTCCGATTTAGTCTGTATGGATCGGTCCGCGGACAGCCAGTCCGGCTTTGTTCGGATGGGTCGTGGGGTGCACCCAGCGGCCCGACGTAATTTTTTTTTGATTTTTTTTCATTACTTTATATAATACATAGAAAATAAAAAAAAACATACAAAGCCCTAGCAAGGGCTTTGGGGGCACAGGGGGCGGCGGCGTCGTCGTCCGCGCCGCGGCCTACTCGTCGTCCTCGTCAGCGAGGTTGATGAAGGGCGACTGCGGCCACGGCCAGTTGGCCGCAGGCGGTGGAGGAGGACCAGGGGCAGCAGGTGGCGGCGGCGGCGGGCCTGGAGGAGGAGGCGGCGGTGGCGTCGCGGCACGCTGCGGTGGCGGCGACGGTGGCCGGCCGTGCTGCTGGTGCACTGAAATGGCCAGCGCCGTCTTGTACTCGGCCCACCGCTTCTTCTCCTCCTCCTTGGAGACGAGGAGGGCGACCCGAAGCTGCTCCTCCTCGGTCAGCGGTGACGGGGACGGCGGCGCCTCGCCACGCTCCATTGCAGCGGTACAGCGCCTAGCAGTGAGTCACCGGAATGTACCGGCGATCACGCTAGCGCGGTGGCTGAGGGCGGGGCATTGAAGGCGGTCGCTGAGGGCGGGGCGTCCAAAGCGCACGCACTCTGACTCGAGGCGACGGGACGCACTGACGCGGGCGGACGCGTCGCGTTGGAGAAGACGTATCGACGCGGGTGGATGACAGGTGGACCAGGGGAGGACGCGTGCCCGGTCCGCGCGTGTCCGCGCAGACCCATCGCTGCCCCAAATTTGGGCCGCGGATGGGTGTGTCCTCCCCCCCGGACACGTTTGGGTCGGCCCGCTGGGTGCTGATTTTTCGGTCTGTTTGTCCGATCGGACAGAAACGGACCCGCGGTGTCTGTTTGGGTCGGCCCGCTGGAGATGCCCTAACGCTGGAAGCTCGTGGCTCCACATAGTATTGAATTTCTTAACAATAAACTTTCATGAGCAAACGTCGTCTACGTTGTCTGTCCTTGTCTCTGATCTCAACAGACCTGATCACCAACAACTTCGGATGATGCGCAACGTCGACCACAGAGGAAACAAATTCCATATACTGAATAAATACTAGCTAGCTGTTCTGCAGTCTTAACATATGCATAGACTTCCTCGCCGTCGTGTTGCTGCCTGAAACCATGGCATGTCATAGCGGTATCAACAGGCTTTCAACTCTACCTGAGGTAGAGTGATGAGATGGTGAGCGGAACTGGTCAAACAGACGCAAAGCAAATCAGTTTTATTTACTAGTTCAACTCCACACTCCATACTGTAATTCCATATCGTCTTCACTTCACAAACTATGCAGATACACAGCACCAAAATCACCGGTGCAATCCTCACACCACACAGTTACATAACTGCACACCGTCGATCACCATTCTGGATCACCGATCGATCGATCGATCGGCGGGCAGGCTATTATCTACAAAATGTACAAGGGAACCTCCCCGGCGGCGCGCGTGGATCAGCAGATGATGCAGGAGTTGGGGTCATCCTCGGCGCTGTGGACGAAGTAGTACGGGTGCGGGTGGTGCGGCGGCGGCGGGAGGTACCAGTACGGCGGGTACACCACCTGCTTGCTCGCATCCTTCTCCTTGTCACCGTCCTTCTTGTCGCCTTCCTTCTTGTCCTCCTTGGCCGGGCCGACGGAGATCATATCCGCCGTCGGGAAGAGCTTGCTGCGCAGCTTTTCCACGAGTTCCACGGGGTCGACGCTGCCCACCACCGTCATCTTCTGGCCGTTCATGTCCACGGTGATCTCGTCGATACCTGAAGCAAGTGATAGCTGCTGTCGTCAGAAGTGTTCCGATTCTGACATGGATTACGATGAAGCAGAGCAAGGTAAAGCAGAGGCAGGGGAGCACAAATTCAGATACGGATGAATGGTGCGTTGTGCTCAAAATTTGGCCTATATCTTACGTGAAGCCGAGCAAGAACAGAATCAAGCAAGAGGAAATGGAAGGGGAATAGAAGAAGATGAAGCTAGTACCATGGAGGGTGGAGACGGCCTTGATGGCCTTCTGCTTGTGCTTGTTGTCGTGCAGGTCCAGCTTCAGCACAACCTTCTGCACCCGTCAGAGATAGCATGACAAAATCAGCAAACCGGACGAACAAACAAGAGCTGCAATCAAAATCAGACGAAAAATCCCAATTCGATAGACCGCAAGTAATCACCTTCATGGCCATAGGCGGCGGCGGCGGCAGGTGCAAAGGACAGCGTGCGCCTCTTGTCTCGGATTGGCAAAGACCAAAGGGAGATCTGCGAGTGAAGGGAGTGGTGTGGCCTAGGGTGTGGCCGGTGGTGGGTTTTATAGCCTCCAACGTGCCACTGCGGGGCTGACACGAACGTCACTTGTGGGCACCTACACACGTCACCAACCTACCGGCGTCCCACCGTCCCAAAAAGGGTGTGCTTATTGTTAGTTTTGTTCTAAGAGAAAGAAAACCTATATAGGTCCTATGCGTAATTTTAAGTCGTCAAATTGATAAATATAATTTAAATTTTACAATATAAAAATTATACAGTTAAAAAGTACAATATTTGAACTTTTCAGTGATATTTTTTTTAGTATTTAACTTATGTTATATTGATCAAAATGACGATTTAGGGACACGCGCAGGACCTACACACCGGGACGGACAGAGTAGTCAGCTGGCTATAAAAATTTAAATATTATATTTATATTTAATTGATAGAGAAAATAGGAGAGAAAATATGAGTGAGCTTTAATGCAGAAGCTAGCTGCAGCATGTGCTCTTAGTCATTTTATAAAAGTATCAAATAAGCCATATATATTATCTATTATTATATATTAAAAGCAAGATACGGAGGTGTAAAACAGAGACACTACGTTAATCAACATCATCAGAATTATTTTAGCTCTTAGATTTATAATTTTAATGGTCAAGATTCAAAAAATTTACGTAATATGTATAAACACACGTTAAAACGTTTTGTGGGCATACACAATATGTCACGCTTGGCTTGTACGTGGCCCCATCGGAAGGAAAAAAAAAGAAGTTCGGGAGGCATTAGACACGTTTGCTACTCCTAAAAAAACCAAAACCAGCATGATACGGGTGTGCATCATTAGATGTGGATGTGCTGAAATCACCAATGACATCAGCAGACTATAACATGAGAATTATTTTAGCTCTTAGATCTATATTTTTAATGGTCAAAATTCAAATTCAAAGTTTTTACGTAACATGTAAACACACCTTGTGGACATATATCTACAAGTGACAAATTTTAAAAATATTCCGTATTCTACTAATTCCAAATGGAAAATTTTGTTTCGTAAATAGGTTGCATGTCTTTTTCAGGATGCCATCCGCGAGCCTAGCCATATGCCTATACAAAATCAGATCGACAAGCTGCGCGATATGTGATCTGCGACTTACCGACCAAGGGCCATTACATTGTATATGCCCATACCGACTTAGCAATTGGCAACAACCTGCAGATTGACAACGACGACAACCAACCTGCTGATCTCTAACTATTGGATCGGCAACAATCTACTTACCACCGATAGCGCCGACGTCCGACTATCGGATCTGTTAATCGCTGATGTACCATGATACCAAACACTCTCTTGCTAGCTAGGCCAAACATCTGCCAAAACATGGACAGTTCATGCACATGAATATGTATTGTTCAGCCGGAAGTAGTACCTCTGATTCTCAATAAATTGCATATAAATATTTGTCAATATCAAACTTTATAAAGTCTGAGAAAATATATAGACAAACTATCAACACATGTAATATCAAATTGATATTATTGGAACTATCGTCAACTATACTTTATATATATAAAGTTCTCAATACATTGCATATAAATATTTGTCAATGTCAAACTTTGTAAAGTCTGCAAAAATACATAAACAAAATATAAACATATATAATATTATTGGAACCGTCATGAACTATACTTTCTATATGAAAAGATTTTCCTGCTTATTTTCCCACTTACAAAAGGAACTCATGGCTAGGATTTAACCAAAATATAAGGGACATCGTCTCTTCATATCATCAAAGAAATAATGGACATTCGATCACATTATGTGAAAATTATGTGAAAATGATAAATAACATTGTTTAATAGCCACAAGATTGTCGTGCTCAATAAAATAACACATCTGGAGGTAACAACTTTAATACTCCCGTTTGTTAGGCCGACACATAGTTGAAGAAAAATGTTTAACCATAACTTTGGTCAACAAAATATCGGTTATATGTCACAAAAATTTAACCATTGAAAACATATTTCGAATGTGAATTCAATAATATATTTTTTGTGACATACATTATTATTTTGTTGACTAAATTTGTGGTCAATTGTTTTCTTAAAGTGCATATCGGCCAAATAAATCAGTGCATAGGGAGTAGTTTAAAATTTGTGGTGAATGATCAGTTAATATATTTTCAAAATATCAAATTAATAACCATATGTGCCGTTTGTAAGCGATATTAAATTGATACATGTAATTGTAGTAAACCTGGGAAGTAAATGAGAGGATGAAAAATCTTCACAAAGAAACTTAAAAACACTTATTTTGGCTAGGTGGTGAATTCTTTTTTATGTCAATTTAAAAACAAAATCGTTTTTGCTATCCCATTAAAAAATCAAACATTGGAGTACAATTTCTTAAGTGGGCCCTAATTACTAACAAGAGCATATATTATTATTTAGGTTACGAGTGTTAAACTTGCATACTAATCAAACATCACATAAACATGTCACTTTACTCACCCTATAAACTTAATTTAGATGTATGCACTTATTTAGTATGATGTACAATTGACATATATAGTCAGTGCATGATTTGGTTATTAAGGATGACATCATCATAATTTACCAAAATAAAGATATAAGTATATTTCCGACACAAGTGATAACATATTTACCTTTACATGTATGATGACTATATAATTTTCTGCCATATAATGTGAATATTATACACGTGTAAATTATTCAACAAACACATAAAAAATACTAAAAATGATGCCCTCGCATTTGCGAGGGCCACCTTGCTAGTTTGTTAAATAGTATAATTTTTATAAGATAGTTTAGAAATTAAGTAAAGCCCATCAGAGCGACTACTTTTGATTGCGCTAGTTAGCTATTGTATATATCAGCTATAAAAACGGCTACAAGTAATATGGAAATGATTTATAGCTAGCTGTTGGCTATATTAGTTCGTATTATTATTGCTCTAAGTGCACAGGCTCGATCGGGCCCGTCCATAGTTGTGTGGCCAAGAATATTGGATCGTGTTTGCACAGCGTCGACGTGGCAGCGCCCGCCGGTGAATGGCTGCGGTCGCCGCAAAGACCTGCCGGTGGAGTCGTGCACGTCCAAACGTCCGGCTTGATTGCGTCCCGATCATCTTGACCGACTTGGGTGCTAGCCAAGTTGGAAGTGGGGCTGGAGTGTGCCCTTGCGGTACGTCGCCGGATCTCCCGCACAGTAGAAACACAAGAGTTGCAGAATTCAGAATTCTTGCAAATAACATCAGAAAAACACGGACGGCACATCAGAGCGACAAGCATCTTGGCGTTGGCGGGATTCAGCGTGCATCCGCCCGAGTGGCCTCCACGCCCTCCACTGTAGCAACCAAACTTTACGACCTCTCTTCTTCTGGAGTATTTTGGAAATTTCATAACAAAACGGATATAGTCCAAAAGCTCTCGCCAAGACGACCAACCATTGCGCCTTTTGGAAATGCCTAGGTACACGTACGTACCCTGAATCCTGATGGCCAACGCCGCGACTGTGCACTAGAAAAAGCATAAAATCTGGCCGGTCGGCTGAAATCCAGTACCAATTCGTCACTGGCGGCCTGGCGGTCACAATCACTGCGAATCAAGGACCGATCAACCCCGAAAAGGTGGCTATGGCCCTGCCAGACCGTCGCGCACGCACCGGCCTTGTTCTGTTAATCTTTACCGGAACGATTCAACTTTGAACACCTTTTTTTTTTTTTTTTTTTTGAACACAGGTAGGCGCCGGGGGCGCCAAATTTTATTCAGCTCAAACACAGTTTACAATTTGCAGTACAATTCCCTGTGGAGAACTTTTTTGCAAAGAATTGATCGTGACCACAGTTATTGACAAGGGTATAGATAATAGAGCCCGTCAGTTGAGTACACCTGATGCCCGTTTAGCTAGGTCCAATTGTAATACTAGTCGAAATACGAGTTCATGTCGTATGTCGATATTGTAATCTGTATTGGATCCCTTCCGATCCTCGAGACCTGGCCATCTATATATAGGGGCCAGGAGGGGACGGTGAGGGACAGATTGAAAGCAAGCCAGGTTCTACACCCACGTTTACTTTCGATACACATCTTGTTTGACTGACTTACCTTCGAGTTTATCCGACGCCCTATCTCCCCGATCCTAAGTCCTTCATCTAGGACATTTGTTGAGTTAACCCTCGTCAATTGGCACCGACCGTGGGGACTTTGGACGTTGGAATCATGAATTCGACGATTTTTTCATTTTTAGCTAGTAACAATCCAGAAGTTGACGAAGATCAAGAGATAGAGCTGACGATCAGAAGTTTGAGCTTCTACATCGGACCTTCGGGTTCAACTCGCCTTTCGGATCCGACGAAATCGGGTCCGTCAGCAAGCAAAGCCGAGAGAATCACATTATCGGAATCATCCGTGGGCTCTTCCAGCGAGGTAAACTCGCCGGTCAGTCTAACAGCAACAGAAGATACGAAAGATAAACTCGAGGAATTCGACGAAACTCGGGGAAAGCCCGGCGTGGAAAAAGTAGTGGCTAAAACTCACGACAGTTCAAGGGATTTCGCCATTGAAAGCAGTGGCGTCTCCAGAAGCGTACATCAGTTATGCGTCATTATCACAGAAGCAGCAGAAGAGGACAATCATGAAGGCAACAAGGAGGTCGACCTGCAAGTCGACAAAATGAGGAGTAACAGCAAAAAGGAAAAAGAGAAAATTCACGTTTCAACTGGAGAGTGGAGAATAATCATGTCAGCCATCAATCATGGCACAGAGGTACCCGCAGATTCAAGGAGAGATGTTCTGATGGGGTACCAGTACGCGCTGCACCAGCATAAAAAGAAGCTAAGGGAGGAAAGAGACATGTGCATGAGAAGTCGAGGTGACAACAGTACGTCAAGTGGAGGATACTGGGATGAGTATAGCGACGCATCAGAGTGCAGCATGGAAAGACACAGAGACCCAAAGCACAACAGGAGGACAACAGCACAGATAAGAGAAGAAAGCTATGCGAAAAGTCTAAGAGCACAGTAGTCAGAAGAGGAAGAAGACTTCGTTCTAGAATCACCAGAAGCAGCGTTGGTAGCAGCACAGGCGTACCTACTAACCACACAACCAGAGCCTGGAGATCCACGAGAACACATGCATCAGGCCGCAATACGAAGCCTCGGGTTGGTAGAAGATAAGTTAATGGGAAAGCTTCCAGAGGAAAAGGCGACACATCGTAAGGAAAGGCGAAAAGAAGAATTCAAGCACAAGTCCTTGCGAAACGAATCCAGTGATTCATCAGGTGATGAGAGGCAACAAAAATGGAAGGAGGACGCAAGGAATATAATAGCACAAGCACGGGTAAACAATCACGTTATGCATGGAGAGAGAAAAATTACAAAGACGATGAAAAAAAATGGGCACGTTATGCTTTACCCGCAGGGTCCGCAAAACGCGGGTACCCAAAGGTTTTAAATTGCCGCATGATCAAGAAAAGTATGATGGGTCGCAAGAGCCCACTCTATGGTTGTCGGATTACCTACAAGCAGTACAGATACTAGGAGGAACAAGAGCTACAGCCATGCAAAGTTTACAGTTACACCTCACCGGCGCAGCACGGTCCTGGTTAAACAGCTTACCCAACGATTCCATCAGGAGTTGGGGAGAGTTAGGGAATCAATTCGCAAGAAATTTTCGCTCGACATACAAGCGCCCAGCGTCGCTGGAAGAAATCAAGTCGTGCGTGCAGCAGAAAGGCAAAACCCTATGCTCTTATATACAACGCTGGAGTGTAATCAAAAACTCAGCAGAAGACGTCTCTGACGAAAGAGCAATATATGCTTTTTCGAGTGGCCTTCATCGTTCGGACCTAGTGGAAGAGATAGGGAGAACAAGGCCAAGGACAGTGTCTGAATTAATGGAAGTAGCCAACAGATTCGCCGATGGAGAAGACGTATATAATAATAAAAGGGGACGTTCACGAGAAGTCGACAGAGCAAGCAGGCAGAGGCGAAGATATCGTAATGGATATAACCACGCAAGGCGAAATCAGGTAGCAGCAGGATACGAAAGAAGGGATGAGGAAGGCTACGAAAGCAAGGAGTTCCAGGCAAAAGGAAATCAAGGAGTAGAAAAGCCAAAGTACTCTGGCCCGTCGGCAGAGGACATGCTCTACGGACCTTGTCGAATCCACTACGCATACCTAGATGGAAAGAGAGTTTCTAACCACCAGATGAAGGATTGCAGAACCTTCTTAAGGTCACAAAATACCATGGACTCGAACCAAGGAGCACGGCAGGGAAAGAAAAATATCAGTCAAGGGTACCAAATACAGAGACTAGCAAAACATCTGGAGTCAAAAGTATATATATCTGCAATAATTCAACCGGTGCCAAAGTCCAAGAAGGAACAGAAGAACATATCCAGGCAAGTAAACCTAGCTATATCATCACCGCCGGCCACCACAGAGTACCTACAGTGGTCCAATCAACCAGTTAGGTTCAGCAGAGCAGACCACCCGAGGAAAGTGCCCAGGCCGGGGCACTCACCAATGGTGTTGAAGGCACAAATAGGAGGATATGATATCGGGAGAGTATTCATGGATGCAGGAAGTGGCATAAACCTAATATACCCAAGAACTCTGAAGGCAATGTGCATCTCACTGGAAAGTCTTAAGCCAACAGATTGTTCTTTCCATGGAATAGTACCAGGAGGCGCAAATTTCCCCCTTGGGAAAATAGAACTCGATGTCTGCTTTGGCAACAGCAACAATTACCGCAGAGAAAAGCTGGAGTTGGAAGTCATTGACTGGCCTTCACAGTATCATGCAATCCTGGGGCGCCCAGCATTTGCAAAGTTCATGGCAGTACCTCATGATATGTCCAAAATGTATCTACTTTCCCGAACACTTTTGCTATTGTTTCTCCTCTAATTTGTGTATTTTGAATACAACTAACACGGACTAACACTATTTTCAGCAGAATTGCTCTGGTGTCTCGTTTTTGTGCAGAAATCCAACTTTCAGTAAAAATTCGGGAAAAATTGGCAAAAATCCTATTTCACCAGAAGACCCACGGAGCCAGAAGACGAGACGGAGGGGAGGCACGAGGCCTCCACACACACAGGGGGCGCGGCCCAGCCCTGGCTGCGCCCACCTGGTGTGAGAGCGGCTCGGCCGTCTCCTCGACCTCTCCTTTCGCCTACATATACCCCTTGACCTGAAAATATCGGGGAGACGACGTTTTTCCCAGATAGACTTCCGCTGCGCTGCCGCCATCAGAAACCGCGATTTGGAACCAAAAACTCCGTTCTGGCACCCTGCTGGGACGGGGATTTGGGGGAGATCTTCATCACCATCATCACCGAGGTCCCTCCATCGACCATCCATGACTCCCCCATCCATGAGTGAGTAATTCCCCCGCTGTAGGTGAGGGGATGGTAGGGATTGGATAAGATTGTTCATGTAATTTGATATGAGATTGTTAGGGCATGGTGCCTAGTATCTTTATTTAGTGCTTATGACATTGTTGCAACTTGTTGTGCTTAATGCTTGTCACTTTGGGCCCGAGTGCCATGATTTCAGATCTGAACATGTTATTATTTCTATGATGATACTTGTTGTTTATGGTCTTACCTACAAGTTGTATACACATATTGTTGTCCGGAACCCGAGGCCCCAAAGTGACAGAAATTGGGATAACCGGAGGGGATGGCTATGATGTGAGGATCACATGTGTTCACCGAGTGTTAATGCTTTGCTCCAGTACTTTATTAAAAGGAGTACCTTAATTACCAGTAGTTTCCCTTGAGGCCCTGCTGCAACAGGCTGGTAGGACAAAAGATGTCGTGCAAGTTTCTCCATGTGAGCACGTACGACTATATACGGAACACATGCCTATGATTGTTAGTACTAGGATGCTTAATCATTATTTATCTGCAATGCCCATGTCTCATTGATTTCATGAATTATCTTATCCATGCAACGCCCGTACATCCATCCCTATGCCTACAGTATTTGTTCCTATTGTTTACTATTACTACTATTACCGCTGCTATTTTACTACTACTGTTACTGTTTCACTACTATCACCACTATAAAACTGTTGCTACTGATAAACCACTATGAGCAAGACTGTTTCCAGGTGCAGCTGAATTGACAACTCATCTGTTAAGGCTTATAAATATTCTTTGGCTCCCCTTGTGTCGAATCAATAAATTTGGGTTTTACTTCCCTCGAAGACTGTTGCGATCCCCTATACTTGTGGGTCATCAAGACTATTTTCTGGCGCCGTTGCCGGGGAGCATAGCTTTATTTGTAAGTTCACTTGTTATTCATATTGTTCGCTGCAATCCTTTCATCATGGGTAAACCTCATGATGGAAAAGTTCCTATATTGCCATCCACTACAAGAAGAGGTACGACTTTGAACACCTCTGTTGCTCTTGATTCACCATCTGTTATGAGTAAGTTGCTTACACCACCACTTGCACATGCTACTGCTACTACTTCTACTGAGTTTGAAAATGCCACTGATAATTTAGATGATGCTTCTACTGTGCTTGATGAGAGTGGTTAACTAGGTTCCTTTTTAGATGCTACAATTTCTAGAGCTAAGTTGGGAAACACCACTGTTACACCTGTTAGTTCACCTGAGTCTAGGGAATGTCCTAGTGATGATTTTGATGATGCTTATATTGAGCTTGACGATGATTTTATTGCTCAAGCTCGTGCTACTCGTAATGCTGTTGATGTTAAGGAACTTTTAGCGAGACATGCCATTAGATATAAATTGTCTCCTGATCCTAAGTTTGCTGCTTCTCCCATAGATATTAGAGACAAGGATTATGATTTCTCTTTAGATTTATCTTGCATATCTATTGTTGAGAAAACTCCTTTTTGTGGTACTAAAGATGAAAGTGCTATGGAGCACATGAATGAGCTTTCTACTTTGAGTAATTTGTTTTCTGATGATATTAAGCTCCGCACTTACTTTGTTGCTAAGATTTTTCCTTTCTCGTTGAAAGATGCAGCTAAAACTTGGTTTAATAGCTTGTCTCCTGGATCTATTCATAGTCCCATTGCTTTGGTTAATGCTTTCTTTCAGAAATATTTTCCTGCCAGTGCTCAACATGCTGCTTTGCAGAAAATCTTTGATTTTTAACAAGGAAAAGGAGAGATACTGTCTGAATCTTGGACGAGGTTTTGTTCTTTAATTAGAGCTTTGCCTAAAGAGCCATTGCGTAAAAATTAACTCCTTGATATATTTTATAATGGACTAACTGATGAATCTAAGTCATATTTGGATAGTTGTGTTGGTTGTGTTTTCAGGGAAAGAACTCCGGTTGAAGCTGAAGAATTAATGGCTAAAATAAGCCGGAATCATGATGATTGGACTCTAGTTGAGCCAACACCAGCACCAACACAAGCACCATCTACAGAGCCTACACTGAAGAAGAGATGAATGATTGAATTAAATGATGAAGTTATGAAGGAAGCTAAGAAATCTCTTAAGGAGAAAGGTATTAAGGCCGAAGATGTGAAGAATTTACCTCCTATAGAAGAATTATGTAAGCCAGTCCCTCACTCATCTACTATCAAGGTACACTCTCTCCAACGCTTTGATGATAGAGATATTCCTTACTCTAAACCTCCTGATCAATACTTAGATGAATTTGATAATTTTATTGTTAAGCAAGAAAATTTTAATAGAATGGTGCAGAATCATTTGTTGGAAAATTCTAGAGCTATTAACAAGTTGCAGGATATTGTGAAGAGAACCTCCAATGATGTGAAGATACTTGTTAAACATTTTCAAATGGTTCAGACACAAATTGATCAGCTTACCAAGGTGCAAAAAGATTTGCTAGTAAATGCTTCAAGAGAGAAGCAAGCATGTGAAATACGCATAAGAGGAGGTGCTACTACTCAAGACCCCTTATATCCTGAAGGACATCCTAAGAGGATCGAGCAAGATTCTCAACGCACTTCAAGAGATGATATTCCTTCCAAGAAGAAGTTGAAGAAGCATAAAACAACCGCAGAACCTTGATACGTCTCAAACGTATCTATAATTTTTGATGCTCCATGCTTTGTTTTACACCATTTGCCTATTGTTTCGTTACACTTAGTGGCATTTTTATACATTTTCCGGAACTAACCTATTAACGAAGTGCCACAGTGCGAGTTTCCTGTTTTCTGCTGTTTTTGTGTTTCAGAAGTGATACACAGGAAATATTCTCGGAATTGGACGAAACAAGTTCCTGAAGTCATATTTCACCAGGGAGCTCCCAAAGATCAGAAGACCTGACGGAGGGGGGCCACGTGGCCCCCACACACAGGGGTGGCGCGGCCAGGCCCCTGGCCGCGCCGGGCCCGTGTGAGGGAGCGTGGGACCTCCTCTGACAGTCCCCCTTCGCCTACATATACCCCCTGACGAGAAAAACCTAAGCCCGATCAGTTTTCCAGAATACATCGCGATCCGCCGCCGCCGTCGACTCGAAGATCGGGAGGGTCCAGAAGCTCTTCCCGGCACCCTGCCGGAGAGGGGAATCGCCACCGGAGGTCTTCTTCATCGCCATGCTTGCCTCCGGAGCGATGAGTGAGTAGTCTACCTTGGACTATGGGTCCATAGCAGTAGCTAGATGGTTGTCTTCTCCACCATGTGCTTCATGTTTAGATCTCATGAGCTGCCTTACATGATTGAGATCACCGTTATGTAATACTATGATGTTGGTTTGTTGGGATCCGATGAATATTGGTGTTTATGATTAAGTTGCTGTACTGAATTATATCTTTTGTTATCTCTATGTTGTTTATGATCTTGCATGCTCTCCGTTGTTAGTAGCTATCTTGGCCGAGTAGTTGCTAGTGACTCCAAGAGGGGGTATTTATGCTCGATAGTGGGTTCATGTCTCTATTTCACCTGGGGGAGTGACAGAAACCTCTAAGGTGGTAGATGTGCTGTTGCTACTAGGGAGAAAACAACATTCATATGCTCAAGGGCATATGCTTTGTTTACATTACACACTTTGCTTAATGCAATTATCTGTTGTTCGCAACTTAATACTTCTAGGGTGTTCGGATGATATCCCCGGGGGTGGATTATTAGTCATAGATGCAGTTGGATGGCGGTCTATGTATTTTGTTGTAATGCCCAGAGTGAATCTCATAGTGATCTTCTTGACATATCACGTTATCTTTATTCTATCAATTGCCCAACTGTAATTTGTTTACCCAGCATGTTATTTATCTATGGAGAGACACCACTAGTGAACTGTGGACCCCGGTCCTATTTTAATCATATTGCAATCACCTGTTTACTTTTCCCGCACTGTTTACTTTACTAGCATATTACTACTGTTTTCCACTCGATACACTCATAACCTTTGTTTCAAGCAAACCGGTGAGATTGACAACCTCATCGCAAGTTGGGGACAAAGTATTTGTCTGTGTGTGTGCAGGTTCCACAAACACCTTCAGTCATCATCGTCTCCCTTCTCCTGTTCGATATACCTTGGTTTCTTAACTGAGGGAAAACTTGCTGCTGCACTCATCATACTTTCCTCTTGGGGTTCCCAACGGGCTGGTCATTCACCACGCACAAGGACTGCCTGTTGCCATCAAAGGCATCAGCACTTTTTCTGGCGCCGTTGCCGGGGAAGGAAGAGAAGACTTCTGCGAGGGGAGTTCTTCGCACACACATTCTTTACTTTGTTATTTGTTTTGCTTTACTTTATTTTATTTTACCTGCATTGCTTTTCATATCAAAAACCCAAAAAAATTAGAATCCTTGGTAGTTGTTTTTACTTGTTTACTTTCGTTTTGCTGAAATGGGTACTCCTGAAAATACCAAGTTGTGTGACTTTGCTAGCACGATCAATAGTGATTTTATCTGCACTCCTATTGCACCAACTGTTCCTGCTACCACTTTTTATGAGATCAAGCCTGCATTATTGAACCTTGTTATGAAAGAGCAATTTTCTGGTGCTAGTACTGAAGATGCTGCAGCTCATCTCAACAATTTTGTTGAGCTATGTGAGATGCAGAAATATAAGGATGTTGATAGTGATATTATTAAACTCAAGTTGTTTCCTTTTTCTTTGAGAGGAAAGGCTAAAGATTGGTTGCTGTCTTTGACTAAGAATAGTATTGATTCATGGGCTAAGTGTAAGGATGCTTTTATTGGTAGATATTATCCTCCTGCTAAGATTATATCGTTGCGTAGCAATATTATGAAGTTTACTCAGTTTGATAATGAACATGTTGCTCAAGCTTGGGAAAGAATGAAATCTATGGTAAAGAATTGCCCCACTCATGGACTGACTACTTGGATGATTATCCAAACTTTTTATGCAGGACTAAATTTTTCTTCAAGGAACCTACTTGATTCAGCTGCTGGAGGCACTTTTATGTCCCTCACATTGGGCGCCGCATCAAAGCTACTCGACAACATGATAGTAAATTATTCCGAATGGCACACCGAGAGAGCTCCACAAGGTAAGAAGGTAAATTCTGTTGAGGAAACCTCTTCCTTGAATGATAAGATTGATACCATTATGGCTATGCTTGCTAATGATAGGACTCATGTTGATCCTAATAATGTTCCTTTGGCCTCTTTGGTTGCTCAAGAAGAGCAAGTTGATGTGAATTTCATTAGAAATAACAATTTTAATAACAATGCTTATAGGAACAATTTTGCTAGTAACAATTATAGACTGTTTCCTTCTAATGGTGATAATAGCTATCTTGGTAGACCTAAAATGCCTAGTGAAGAAAGAATTTTTGAACTTGAAAAGTCTACCAAGAATTTTATGCAGATGCAATATGAGCAGAACAAGGCTTTCACCAAGACTATGGAGGAGCAATCAGCTCTGTTGAGGACTATAAGTCATCAACTTGAAAATTTAATCAAGGCTGTTCCTGAATTACAAGCTAAGGCTTCCAAAGCTGAAACCGATATCTCATTATTGTCTAATGTGCAATCTTCTTTAGTTAATAGAATGTCCGCTAAGCCTGATCCTTTTGCTGCCGTTAATGCTACCCAAGTTGGAATTGATAAAAATATTAGATTGTTAGCGGAATTGCATGCCAGGTGGGAAAGAGAAGATGAGATGGCTAGAGAGATGAAGGTATGTACTATTACTACCTCTAATGATGTTGCTCCTACTGATAGCAATCCTCTTACTTTGACTGGTGTAGAGAAAACTCCCACTCCTTGTGTTAAAAAGCCTAAAACTGCCAAAACTTTTTCTCAAAAGAGTGCTGAAATTTTTCGGAGTGTGGGAGATGATAGCTCTATTTATTTTAATGATTTTGATGTTGATGGCTGCAATATATCTGAGGTTATTTTGTTCTTGCAAAAGCTTGCTTTGACTCCCAATGCTAGTTCTTTAAATATTGCTTTTACTAAGCATATTACCAATGCTCTCATAAAGATTAGGGATGAAAAGTTGAAGCAAAAAGCCTCTGTTCCCAAGAAGTTAGAAGATGGTTGGGAACCCATCATTGATATGCATGTTAATGGTTATGATTTCCATGCTTTATGTGATCTAGGTGCTAGTATTTCTATCATGCCTAGAAAGATTTATGACATGCTTGATTTACCACTGCTTGAAAAATGTTATTTTGATGTTCCTATTGCTGATGTTGCTAAGAAGAAACCTTTGGGAAGAATTAATGATGTTCTTATTGTGGTTAACAATAACCTTGTTCCCGTTGATTTTCTTGTTATGGACGTTGAATGCCATGCTTCATGTCCTATTATTTTGGGAAGACCCTTTCTTCGAACTGTAGGTGCTATCATTGATATGAGGGAAGGCACTATCAAGTATCAATTCCCACTAAAGAAAGGTATGGAACACTTCCCTAGGAAAAGAAAGAAATTACTTTTTGACTCTATTCTTAGAGCAAATTATGAGCTTAATGCTTCATCACTTGATATTACTTGATTCGCAATTTTCTGCGCCTAGCTCAAAGGCGTTAAAGAAAAGCACTCTTGGGAGATAACCCATTGTTTACTTTTCAGTACTTTTTCTTTTATTTGAGTCTTGGAAGTCATTACTACTGTAATGACCGGTCCTTATCTTGTTTATTTCGTTTTTGTGCCAAGAGAAGCCTCTAATTTGAGTGAGGTAAAGATTTGGGGTTATTGCTGTCCTGAAACTGTTTTCGGTGCTGCACCGTAAAAATTCGTGAAAATTCTCTGTATATCTTTTGGACCTGCGATTTCTTGTGCATATGCCCCAGGTTATATCCAAACTTTTCTTAGTTGAACACTTTTTGATTTGAGCAACAGAAAATCCCTCAAAAATTCGTCCATTATCAGCTGTCCAGTTTTGACAGATTTCTGCCAATATTTGTTTTTGCCACTTTATCGCTTTCTTTTGAGTTCTTTTTGATCATGGAACTCTTGTGGAAGTTGCTACAGTAGTATATACTTTATATGTGGTGGTTTTGGGTTGAAACCTGAAGCTAAAAGAGGTTGAATATATTTTATGCTTACACTAATGTTGCTAATAGAATTGTGTTTAGTTTTGTATGAAGGAAGTTTTCAAGTGTAGGGATTGGAGAATGATGAGATGAGTTGAAGAATGGACAAAAGCTCAAGCTTGGGGATGCCCATGCATCACCCCAAGAAATATCCAAGAAGTACAAGCGTCAAAGCTTGGGGATGCCCCCGAGGCACCCCTTCTTCATCGGCAAAAATCAGGTCACCTTTCAAAACACTATATTTTTATTGCTTCATGCACTATGTGTTTTTCTTGGAGCGTCAGTTGTTTTAGTTGTCTTAGTTTGTTTAGTTTGTTTGTTTGCTGCAATAAATGGTTGGACCCCAACAAATTTCCTTTGGAGGAGATGTACTCTTTTTCATTTGCAAAGAATGCTCTAGTTTTCACTCTTATAAATCGAGCATTCTACTTTGTCTGCTACTGCTTTTGGTTTTCGTTTTTCGCCTTGATTTGCGTTCAGATCTTGTCATATCTTTTCATCAAGGTGTATTTTTGCCTCTGATCTTCATTGGTTTTCATCAAAAGAGGTGTTTATAAAAATTTCAAATGGTGTGGAAAAGAGAAAAAGCTTTGTGCAAAATAGTGGTACAAGAAGGAGCTTGTGTAGACTGCGGCGTAGGCTTTTTCATGTCATGCTTGATGTCCTTTTGATAGTATGCTTAGTGGTTTTGTTGTAGCATGACTTGTTTCAAATAACTGAGATTGCTTAATGAGCCTTTGAAAAAATCATGCGTTGTTTTTATTGTATGGAAGCATTATTTTGGTTTTCTCCTTGATGCTTTATTTGGGTTGACTTGGCGCATGCTCACACATGTTAGACTCTTCCAAAGTCGCCATTAGCCTTCATGATCATTTAGTTTTTGACTTTTGATGCCATCATATGCTTCTTTTAATGTCGCTTTGTCGCTTTGCATGATTATGGCCATTATTGCTCTCTTAGTTGGTCGCTCCCAGTCTTTTGCTAGCCCTCACCTTGTACTGAGTATGAGCTCTACTCGTGCATCCAACTCCTAAAAGCCAAAGTTTTCCATTGTGTCCACTATAAATTCCTATACATGGTATTTGTAAGCCATTCCAAAGTAAAATTTTCGTGTGCTACCTTTCAAAAACCTTCAAAATACTTCTCGTTTTGTGACACTGTTTTCAGCTCATGGGGACGTAGTGGTCGGATTTGCTATCTTCCATATTGTTTATTCCAAAAAGAAAAAAAAGAGAAAAAAAGGAAAAAAAGGCACTCCTCCAATGAATGTGAATGTTGGTGGGCACCCGATGGAATCGGTTAGCCATGGTATGTGAAAGGAAAAGGTGGGGAGGAGTGCCAAGTTTTATAAAAAGAGCACCAAAGTGCCAATCTCTCTCTCAAAAACTTGCTTTATTTTTTGTATGGAAGATAGTAAGAACCCCATTGCCAGTCGTTGACAAAGACAACCACCTCTCAAAATCAAGTTTTATCTCTGTTTTACAAATGAAAAGCTCTAGCACATGTTTAAATCACTGCTTCCCTCTGCGAAGGGCCTTTCTTTTACTTTTATGTTGAGTCACCACCTTCTTTCTTTATGCATCATTAAGAGAGCATAGTTGTCATTCTTAGTGTGATATGCATTGTCCCAAGGTTCATTGATTGACTCATATTGTTGGTTTCACTTGTTCTTAAATTATTTGTATCTAGTCGCCCTCTTAAACTTTGAGGTGTCCTATGCATTTATGTTTTGCTCTCTTTGAAGGACAAGCTGAAAACCATTTGTATGTTTTTCCTTATGATTTGAACACACGTTTGACTTTCATTGTTTCATTATCATGATCTTTTGTTTGTGTTCATTTGCATGTTTACAACATGGTTGCTAAGTTCTTATTGTCATGATTATATCTTTCATGCCCATGTTTTAAGTTCTATTGATCCCAGCTCACCAATGCTTACATATATGATCAAGATTGTGTAGGTGCATGTCACCTCAAAAATTATTCTTTTGTTATCACTTACCTACTCGAGGACGAGCAGGAGTTAAGCTTGGGGATGCTTGATACGTCTCAAACGTATCTATAATTTTTGATGCTCCATGCTTTGTTTTACACCATTTGCCTATTGTTTCGTTACACTTAGTGGCATTTTTATACATTTTCCGGAACTAACCTATTAACGAAGTGCCACAGTGCCAGTTTCCTGTTTTCTGCTGTTTTTGTGTTTCAGAAGTGATACACAGGAAATATTCTCGGAATTGGACGAAACAAGTTCCTGAAGTCATATTTTACCCGGAAGCTTCCAGAGATCCGAAGAAGTGTCGGAGGGGGGCCACGTGGCCCCCACACACAGGGGTGGCGCGGCCAGGCCCCTGGCCGCGCCGGGCCCGTGTGAGGGAGCGTGGGACCTCCTCTGACAGTCCCCCTTCGCCTACATATACCCCCTGACGAGAAAAACCTAAGCCCGATCAGTTTTCCAGAATACATCGCGATCCGCCGCCGCCGTCGACCCGAAGATCGGGAGGGTCCAGAAGCTCTTCCCGGCACCCTGCCGGAGAGGGGAATCGCCACCGGAGGTCTTCTTCATCGCCATGCTTGCCTCCGGAGCGATGAGTGAGTAGTCTACCTTGGACTATGGGTCCATAGCAGTAGCTAGATGGTTGTCTTCTCCACCATGTGCTTCATGTTTAGATCTCATGAGCTGCCTTACATGATTGAGATCACCGTTATGTAATACTATGATGTTGGTTTGTTGGGATCCGATGAATATTGGTGTTTATGATTAAGTTGCTGTACTGAATTATATCTTTTGTTATCACTATGTTGTTTATGATCTTGCATGCTCTCCGTTGTTAGTAGCTATCTTGGCCGAGTAGTTGCTAGTGACTCCAAGAGGGGGTATTTATGCTCGATAGTGGGTTCATGTCTCTATTTCACCTGGGGGAGTGACAGAAACCTCTAAGGTGGTAGATGTGCTGTTGCTACTAGGGAGAAAACAACATTCATATGCTCAAGGGCATATGCTTTGTTTACATTACACACTTTGCTTAATGCAATTATCTGTTGTTCGCAACTTAATACTTCTAGGGTGTTCGGATGATATCCCCGGGGGTGGATTATTAGTCATAGATGCAGTTGGATGGCGGTCTATGTATTTTGTTGTAATGCCCAGAGTGAATCTCATAGTGATCTTCTTGACATATCACGTTATCTTTATTCTATTAATTGCCCAACTGTAATTTGTTTACCCAGCATGTTATTTATCTATGGAGAGACACCACTAGTGAACTGTGGACCCCGGTCCTATTTTAATCATATTGCAATCACCTGTTTACTTTTCCCGCACTGTTTACTTTACTAGCATATTACTACTGTTTTCCACTCGATACACTCATAACCTTTGTTTCAAGCAAACCGGTGAGATTGACAACCTCATCGCAAGTTGGGGACAAAGTATTTGTCTGTGTGTGTGCAGGTTCCACAAACACCTTCAGTCATCATCGTCTCCCTTCTCCTGTTCGATATACCTTGGTTTCTTAACTGAGGGAAAACTTGCTGCTGCACTCATCATACTTTCCTCTTGGGGTTCCCAACGGGCTGGTCATTCACCACGCACAAGGACTGCCTGTTGCCATCAAAGGCATCAAACCTTATGATGCAGGTAAAGATCCTAACAGTGTTTCTATTTCTGATGCTGAAACTAAACCAGGTGATGCTTCCGATAAAGAAGAAGTTGAAGAGGAACCAGAAAAGATTGATAAGAATGCAAAGTACACCAAAGAAGACTTCATTGCCAACAAGCATGGTAATGAGAGAGAACCTTGGGTACAGAAACCAATGCCTTTTTCTGGTAAGAAACACAAGTCCAAGGAAGAAGAACACTACAACAGGTTTTGTGAATGGATGAGACCTTTATTTTTGCAAATTCCTTTGACTGATGCTATTAGAATGCCTCCTTATGCAAAGTATATGAAAGATATTATTACTAATAAAAGGAAGATTCCTAATGAGGAAATTTCCACCCTACTTGCTAATTATTCTTTTGATGGTAAAGTACCGGAGAAGCTTGGAGATCCAGGTATACCAACTATTCCTTGCTCCATTAAAAATAACTATGTTAGAACTGCTTTATATGATTTGGGAGCCGGAGTTAGTGTCATGCCTTTCTCTCTTTATAAGAGACTTGATCTAGAAAAATTGGTATCAACTGATATATCTTTGCAGATGGCTGATAAGTCTACTACTATTCCTATTGGTATATGTGAAAATGTTCCTGTTCAAGTTGCTAACAGTTGTTTGATTTTAACTGACTTTGTTGTGTTGGAAATGCCTGAAGATGATAATATGTCTATTATTCTTGGAAGACCTTTTGTAAACACTGCAGGGGCTGTTATTAATTGCAATCAAGGAAAAGTAACTTTCAATGTCAATGATAAAGAGTACACGGTTTATTTTCCCAAGAAGATTGATAGAAAGAATGCTCTAAATTCCGTCAAGAATGTTGAGACCATCAGAGTTGGTCAAATTATTTGTTCAGAGCGAAAGCCCAAGGAAGAATATAAAATTGTTATGATTGGGACTATGCCTATCAAAGTTGAGGTAACATAAGCATTTAGTGAAATGCAAAGTTTTGCCTCATATAAAGTTAGTTTGGTAACAAGACTTGATCAACCTTGTTAACGAAGTGATTTTATATGAACGAAATTTCGTTTTCACCGCATCCACTCCACCTCACTTATATTTACTTGTTCAATTTTATTCCTTTAGTTTAGTTACATGATTAAGAGTATTTCAGAGCTGCATACTTGGTTTTGATTTGCTTGAAATCATTTCATCTTCGTTTTTCTGAGTTTTATCGATATGCCAATTTCTGAAAAATCCTCGAAAATAAAGTTTCTCGAAAAATTCCAGAAAATTCTTTATAAATTTTTATGTCAAAAATGGGACAGAGAGGCACCTGGGAGACACCAGGAGGGGCTGCCATGCCACCACACACACAGGGGGCATGGCCCAGCCTTGGCCGCGCCCACCTGCTGTGAGGGGGCCCCACCTGGCCTCTCACTTATCTCTTCCTCCCCTGCTCTTTCTCTCTCCCAAAAACAATGACACACCCAGCTCAAACTTGAGTTCCTGCTGTTCTTCACCTCAATTTTTCAATCTCCTTGCTCAGCCCATCATTTCTGCTGAGATTTGGAGCAATTGTTCTCCGGTATGTGACTCCTCACTTGTCCAAGTAGAATTTCTTTTGGTGAAGTATTTCTTGAGTATTTTAGCATTGTAGGTGGCAGGATAAATGAGTATGCATGCTTGTTCTATTGCTTAGAAATGTTATTTTGATGCATGTTATGTAACGACCCGGAAAAATCCCCAATATTAGAATTGCTTGTTAATTTCTTTTTCGCGTCATGCATCATCATGCATCTTCATCTCATGCATTTTTCTTCTATAATAAAATTATTTTACCAAACACTATTTTGTTTTTTTTGCTATTAATTTGGATGGTTTTATAAAACCCTCCTCTCCTTTTCTTATTTCAATTGAAGTTAACAAACAAAATATTTGCAATACTTTAACAATTTTTTTTGTGTGTGCCAATAATCAAGATTTCAAAATATTATTGGAACTTGTTTGCAAAACTTTCCCCTCCTCTCATGTTTCTTTTCTTCCTATTCTTCTTCTTTTTGGTCTTTGGAAAAACTAAAATAAAAATGGGTTGCAGTCCCCCCTGGGTCCACTCCTTTCTCTGCAAACAGACAGCCTACTTTTTCTTTCTTGACCGAGCAGGAAACGCTTGCTCCTCTATCGTCGTCTTCCACCAAGCACGCGTTGTGCGTGACCTCCTTTTCCCTGCAACGACCACGCTGGGCACATGAGCCCATCCTCTACTTTATCTCGGCGTGGAGCTCTCTCTTCCACGCAACCCCTTCTGCCTCCGTTGCCTACTTTTCCCCTTCCTCGTTTCTTTCTTCTCTTCCACGAAAGCTCCAGAGAGGAAACGCCCGAGCGCCGCTGCACGCCCCTCTCGCCCATGTCGTCGCCATGAGCTTCCCCGCGCCAAGAAGAAGCCACCAGGAGCTCCACCTCAATGCCTCGGTTCTCCGCGACCAAGAAGATCGAGTCGGGAGCCTGCAAATCGATGCCATGGTCGTCTTCCCCATCTCCGGCCTCCGTCAAGAAGACCTCGTTCCCGGCCGCTCCGGTCACCTTCCGACGTTCCCGACCACGCCATAGGCTTCCTGGTGAACTCCTCATCCTCCCTGACCTCTCCATCGTCTCCCTCCCCTTCTCAGTTGCTCTACCGTCGTTGACCGGCGAGTCTCCTCCGCAGGTCCTCGTCGCTGGCCACTTCCCGATGGTCCCAAGTCCCCGCGCCGACTGGAACTGGTTCACCGCTCCGACGCGCTTCTTCTGCGCCCTTCTGCTTGCCCCGTCTCGACCTCAATCGCGAGATCCGTGCTGGAGTTCTTCCTTGCAGCAATGGCGCCCAGGCCCCAGCTCCCGTTGCAGGTTCACTTTAAGTTGAGCATGTTCTCTACATAAACGTGATCTCCTCTTAGCCCGACCGGTTTGTTCCATTCGCTTCGATCTCAGGTCCTGGGTTCGATCCCAGATATGGCTGATAAAAGCCACCCTTTTTCCTTCATTTTTTGTTCAGATCCGGTGTCAGATGGGCCTTGGCCCAAAGATTGTCCGCTGTTGTCTTGTGCCCCGCGCGGCCTATTGTTTCCGACGCCAACAAGGTCCGGCCCAGTTCAGCCTTTCCCAGTTTTCATTTTTTCCCTAAAATTCCTGCAAGTATTTGAATCTTGCATAAATCATATCTTTCAAACCGTAACTCGGAATAAAAAGTATTTTATATGAATTTTGATCAGAAAAATGTGTAGAATTTGAATATGACATCTATATATCTGTTTTCATCTTGCATCATGGCGTGATGTGATATTTTGCATTACACCTAATAAGTAACATATGGAGTATATGGGAAATTGTTATAATGTTTCCCCGCTTCATTTAATTTTGTGTAGCTCACCCATATCTTGTCTTTGCCATGTTAATCAACATTTAAATTGTCGGTAGTAAAACAACTTGAACCTTATATGTGTGTGTCGGGATTCCGATTCCGCTTAATTTGAATAAGTTGCATTGCATCATATTTGCCATGTCATGCATACATATTTCACATGATCATGCCGAGTTCTTTTCCGTAGTAGTAAATGTTGCATCCGTTGTTTGTTGTAGCGGTTTGCTTCTTCTCGGATAGGACGCTTCATGGTGATGTGAGCAACGACAAGTTCTTCGGGTGTTCTTCGACCATCTTTTCAGGCGAGCCCTTTTCTCTCTACCCATTTAATACTTTTGCTCTCGCTAGCTCTATATTCTAGCCTTGTGTCACGATGCTTTTGTTCGAGTCACGTGTCCTATCCACCTGTTTATCCAAAGCAAAGCCATAGAACCTTCCTTACTTCCTATTAACCATGTGCTTGTTGTTTGAGTTGGCTCTGCGAGTCGTAGGCATCTTTAGGTTGTTCGACTTGTTTTATCTTATTGGGTTGGGAAAGTTATCATATGCTCTACTTTATGGATACATGTTGTTGGAGATACTCATGGCTTACTTTAATGTTAATGATTAAAATTGAATTAAGCAGAGGCATCGGTGAGTCATTTTGCCCGTTTTCCGACGGCTCACTTGTGTCCCCTAGGACCCCGAGATCGCATGAACTGTTCTGAGACTGAGCGCTCTAACCATACGTGGGTACGCTTCTGGGCCTCCCCTTGACACTGCCGGAATCTACATACTTGTCCAGTGGCCACAACTAGTTCGAGGTTTTCCATTTGTTTCTTGTCGAGCGTGCAGCTTGTATCTTATGGTCCTATTTTATTTGGGGGAAGCCCCAGAGTGCCTTGTAACCCCTTTGTTTCTGCACGCTCGTGTAGGTGCGGGACGACTGCAGGTGGGCACCCTCCCCAGAGCGAGGTTCCAGCCCATTATGCAGCGCCGGCGCAAACAGCTAAGTCCGTTCGGAGATTCGGCCGGACTCTTGATACGGGTTAAACTTAGTTAGGTGGCTTCCTGGACTTGTTTGTAGTGAAGGAGAGTGCGAGTCGTGACTATCCTGATGGCGCACCTGTTTTTATTAAGGGTGCGAGACCTGCCTAAAGGATTGATCGTGCGTTTGGGTACATTTGGGCACCCCTGCAGGGTTAAATCTTTTCGAAAAGCCGTGTCCGCGGTTATGGACGACTTGGAGCTGTACTACTCGATCATAGAACAACTTGCACCTGCTATTTCAATACTAATAAACTTGTATAGTAAGTTAGCACAACTGCAACAATAAACCTGCAATAAAACTTGGTAACCGTGTGAGTGCCCTTGATACTTGCTTCTTCGTTTGGTCACGAGGAGGTGATTCATCGGCTGGGTTATGTTTGGTGTTAGTATCTAGTTGGTTCCTGTTATGCGCTCTCTTATCTTATTCTATTTAGACGGAAGTTTTAGTGTCTCTGTAGTAAAGTTCTTTTGTTGCCGCTAAGTCCACCATATAGCCTGTAGGCGAGCACAGCTGAATTCCAGTCTCGCGAGTACGTGCCTCGGTACTTACCCTCGTTTTTTTCTCTTTTCTCTTTCTCCCTCCTTGTTCGGCAACCTTTGGCCCGATGCTGTTCACAGGTATGGGAGCGACGACGTTAGCAAGGTTACCCTTCCGGCTTGGCCTGGGCAGGGTTATGGACGCCATCGTTTATCTTCAGGCCTCTTAGGCCCATTTGTATTCTTGTCCGTACTCGGATGCTATTTGCTTTATGTATGATTTGGATCTTTGTATGTATATTTGGATATTTTGACTCGTGGAGTCTTTGCAGTTATATTATATATTCTTTGTGGGTTCCATCGTGAACTTGTGTAACTGTTGCTACTCGATTCCACCCGCATAATGTGTATGTTTCGATGTGCACATTATGCCTGGTGGGCGTTTCCAAAGCGACACCGTGCGTGTTGTGGCGTGATCGCTACGATACGCAAGGTGGCGGTTTTGGGGCGTTACAAGTGGTATCAGAGCCCAGGTTTTGTCGATACCCACGGGTCCAGTCTGCCTGTAGGATAACCTTGCCAACGGGCGTTGTTGTGTCAAACTATTTTGTTAAAAATGCGTTGGATAGTACTAAGTAGGTCTGCATTTTTACTCCTTGCCTATGTGCTTTTCTCCTCTTACCTTTGCGAGTTTTATGTTCTCTCTCTTATCTACTTCTTTGAGTTTTAGGTTTCCACGTGGGTGGACGATCTCTTGCCTTTATCCTAATAGGTCCGTTCTTTGGAAGTTCTTCTTCATCAACGTGAGCAACAATCCCTTTGTTGGTGGTGTCAAGAAGGAACCTCTTGTTAGTGGTGTCGTGGAGTTCTACACGACGCAAGCAGATCCAATAGTATACCCAACTCTTCCCCCTACACGAGCGTGGATCTCGGGGCGAGATCCCTTGTTAGTGGTGTCGATTGTAACGACCCGGAAAAATCCCCAATATTAGAATTGCTTGTTAATTTCTTTTTCGCGTCATGCATCATCATGCATCTTCATCTCATGCATTTTTCTTCTATAATAAAATTATTTTACCAAACACTATTTTGTTTTTTTTGCTATTAATTTGGATGGTTTTATAAAACCCTCCTCTCCTTTTCTTATTTCAATTGAAGTTAACAAACAAAATATTTGCAATACTTTAACAATTTTTTGTGTGTGTGCCAATAATCAAGATTTCAAAATATTATTGGAACTTGTTTGCAAAACTTTCCCCTCCTCTCATGTTTCTCTTCTTCCTATTCTTCTTCTTTTTGGTCTTTGGAAAAACTGAAATAAAAATGGGTTGCAGTCCCCCCTGGGTCCACTCCTTTCTCTGCAAACAGACAGCCTACTTTTTCTTTCTTGACCGAGCAGGAAACGCTTGCTCCTCTATCGTCGTCTTCCACCAAGCACGCGTTGTGCGTGACCTCCTTTTCCCTGCAACGACCAGGCCGGGCACATGAGCCCATCCTCTACTTTATCTCGGCGTGGAGCTCTCTCTTCCACGCAACCCCTTCTGCCTCCGTTGCCTACTTTTCCCCTTCCTCGTTTCTTTCTTCTCTTCCACGAAAGCTCCAGAGAGGAAACGCCCGAGCGCCGCTGCACGCCCCTCTCGCCCATGTCATCGCCATGAGCTTCCCCGCGCCAAGAAGAAGCCACCAGGAGCTCCACCTCAATGCCTCGGTTCTCCGCGACCAAGAAGATCGAGCCGGGAGCCTGCAAATCGATGCCATGGTCGTCTTCCCCATCTCCGGCCTCCGTCAAGAAGACCTCGTTCCCGGCCGCTCCGGTCACCTTCCGACATTCCCGACCACGCCATAGGCTTCCTGGTGAACTCCTCATCCTCCCTGACCTCTCCATCGTCTCCCTCCCCTTCTCAGTTGCTCTACCGTCGTTGACCGGCGAGTCTCCTCCGCAGGTCCTCGTCGCTGGCCACTTCCCGATGGTCCCAAGTCCCCGCGCCGACTGGAACTGGTTCACCGCTCCGACGCGCTTCTTCTGCGCCCTTCTGCTTGCCCCGTCTCGACCTCAATCGCGAGATCCGTGCTGGAGTTCTTCCTTGCAGCAATGGCACCCAGGCCCCAGCTCCCGTTGCAGGTTCACTTTAAGTTGAGCATGTTCTCTACATAAACGTGATCTCCTCTTAGCCCGACCGGTTTGTTCCATTCGCTTCGATCTCAGGTCCTGGGTTCGATCCCAGATATGGCTGATAAAAGCCACCCTTTTTCCTTCATTTTTTGTTCAGATCCGGCGTCAGATGGGCCTTGGCCCAAAGATTGTCCGCTGTTGTCTTGCGCCCCGCGCGGCCTATTGTTTCCGACGCCAACAAGGTCCGGCCCAGTTCAGCCTTTCCCAGTTTTCATTTTTTCCCTAAAATTCCTGCAAGTATTTGAATCTTGCATAAATCATATCTTTCAAACCGTAACTCGGAATAAAAAGTATTTTATATGAATTTTGATCAGAAAAATGTGTAGAATTTGAATATGACATCTATATATCTGTTTTCATCTTGCATCATGGCGTGATGTGATATTTTGCATTACACCTAATAAGTAACATATGGAGTATATGGGAAATTGTTATAATGTTTCCCCGCTTCTTTTAATTTTGTGTAGCTCACCCATATCTTGTCTTTGCATGTTAATCAACATTTAAATTGTCGGTAGTAAAACAACTTGAACCTTATATGTGTGTGTCGGGATTCCGATTCCGCTTAATTTGAATAAGTTGCATTGCATCATATTTGCCATGTCATGCATACATATTTCACATGATCATGCCGAGTTCTTTTCCGTAGTAGTAAATGTTGCATCCGTTGTTTGTTGTAGCGGTTTGCTTCTTCTCGGATAGGACGCTTCGTGGTGATGTGAGCAACGACAAGTTCTTCGGGTGTTCTTCGACCATCTTTTCAGGCGAGCCCTTTTCTCTCTACCCATTTAATACTTTTGCTCTCGCTAGCTCTATATTCTAGCCTTGTGTCACGATGCTTTTGTTCGAGTCACGTGTCCTATCCACCTGTTTATCCAAAGCAAAGCCATAGAACCTTCCTTACTTCCTATTAACCATGTGCTTGTTGTTTGAGTTGGCTCTGCGAGTCGTAGGCATCTTTAGGTTGTTCGACTTGTTTTATCTTATTGGGTTGGGAAAGTTATCATATGCTCTACTTTATGGATACATGTTGTTGGAGATACTCATGGCTTACTTTAATGTTAATGATTAAAATTGAATTAAGCAGAGGCATCGGTGAGTCATTTTGCCCGTTTTCCGACGGCTCACTTGTGTCCCCTAGGACCCCGAGATCGCATGAACTGTTCTGAGACTGAGCGCTCTAACCATACGTGGGTACGCTTCTGGGCCTCCCCTTGACACTGCCGGAATCTACATACTTGTCCAGTGGCCACAACTAGTTCGAGGTTTTCCATTTGTTTCTTGTCGAGCGTGCAGCTTGTATCTTATGGTCCTATTTTATTTGGGGGAAGCCCCAGAGTGCCTTGTAACCCCTTTGTTTCTGCACGCTCGTGTAGGTGCGGGACGACTGCAGGTGGGCACCCTCCCCAGAGCGAGGTTCCAGCCCATTATGCAGCGCCGGCGCAAACAGCTAAGTCCGTTCGGAGATTCGGCCGGACTCTTGATACGGGTTAAACTTAGTTAGGTGGCTTCCTGGACTTGTTTGTAGTGAAGGAGAGTGCGAGTCGTGACTATCCTGATGGCGCACCTGTTTTTATTAAGGGTGCGAGACCTTCCTAAAGGATTGATCGTGCGTTTGGGTACATTTGGGCACCCCTGCAGGGTTAAATCTTTTCGAAAAGCCGTGTCCGCGGTTATGGACGACTTGGAGCTGTACTACTCGATCATAGAACAACTTGCACCTGCTATTTCAATACTAATAAACTTGTATAGTAAGTTAGCACAACTGCAACAATAAACCTGCAATAAAACTTGGTAACCGTGTGAGTGCCCTTGATACTTGCTTCTTCGTTTGGTCACGAGGAGGTGATTCATCGGCTGGGTTATGTTTGGTGTTAGTATCTAGTTGGTTCCTGTTATGCGCTCTCTTATCTTATTCTATTTAGACGGAAGTTTTAGTGTCTCTGTAGTAAAGTTCTTTTGTTGCCGCTAAGTCCACCATATAGCCTGTAGGCGAGCACAGCTGAATTCCAGTCTCGCGAGTACGTGCCTCGGTACTTACCCTCGTTTTTTTCTCTTTTCTCTTTCTCCCTCCTTGTTCGGCAACCTTTGGCCCGACGCTGTTCACAGGTATGGGAGCGACGGCGTTAGCAAGGTTACCCTTCCGGCTTGGCCTGGGCAGGGTTATGGACGCCATTGTTTATCTTCAGGCCTCTTAGGCCCATTTGTATTCTTGTCCGTACTCGGATGCTATTTGCTTTATGTATGATTTGGATCTTTGTATGTATATTTGGATATTTTGACTCGTGGAGTCTTTGCAGTTATATTATATATTCTTTGTGGGTTCCATCGTGAACTTGTGTAACTGTTGCTACTCGATTCCACCCGCATAATGTGTATGTTTCGATGTGCACATTATGCCTGGTGGGCGTTTCCAAAGCGACACCGTGCGTGTTGTGGCGTGATCGCTACGATACGCAAGGTGGCGGTTTTGGGGCGTTACATGTTAGCTCTCTAGTAACTCACTATAGTAGTTCCCTGATGTCTACGCACTTCTATTCTTGTAGACACTTGTTGGGCCTCCAAGTGCAGAGGTTTGTAGAACAGTAGCAAGTTTCCCTTAAGTGGATCAGCCAAGGTTTATCGAACTCAGGGAGGAAGAGGTCAAAGCTATCCCTCTCAAGCAACCCTGCAATTACGATACAGAAAGTCTCTTGCGTCCCCAACACACCCAATACACTTGTTAGATGTATAGGTGCACTAGTTCGGCGAAGAGATAGTGAAATACAAGTGGTACGAATTATTATAAGTAGTAACTGCAATATGAAATAAAAATTGCAGCAAGCAAACAAGTAACAAAACAGCAAGTAAACGGTGTGCAAAGCTTGAAAACAAGGCCTAGGGATCATACTTTCACTAGTGGACACACTCCCAACAAATATAACATAACTGAACAAATAGAAAACTTCTCTTCACTATGGTACTCTGAATTACTCTCCTATTGAATAACACTAATCACTGCGTAGGGCTACGAAGCACTCCTCAAAGTTCATCAAGTACTTGACAAACACCACTCATAGAGATATCCAAATCAAATCACAATTCAAGATAGATATTATTGCAACTTAGACCAAGTACTAACACGGTGCACACGCTGTCAACATTACACCATGAAAGGAGGAATAGATCACTTCAATACTATCATAGCGATAATTATTCTCATAATACATAAGAGATCACAATCGTAGCCTAGACCAAGTACCACCATGATGCACGCATTGTCACCGTTACACCATGGCAGGAGGAATAGATTACTTTAATAATACCACTAGAGTACACATAATATCTGAATAAGAACATATACTTGTTCAACATGATACAAAGCTCACGATCACATAAAGATCACATCATGGGAGAGAGAGGTGAACCACATAGCTACCGGTAGAGCCCTCAGCCCTGGGGATGAACTACTCCCTCCTCATCATAGGAGACAGCAAGGTTGATGGAGATGGCGGTGAGGTCGATGGAGACAGCGAAGACGGTGATGGAGACCGATGGAGATGGCTCCGGGGGCACTTCCCTGTCCCGGCAGGGTGCCGGAACAGAGACTTCTGTCCCCCGAAATTTTTCTTCGACGGCGGCGGAGCTGCGGAACTGTTCTGGAAAAATCGTCGACTCCTTTAGGGTTTTCATTTGTAAAACAGAGAGATAAAACTTGAGTTTTGAGAGGTGGTTGCTTTTGTCAACGACTAGCAATGGGGTTCTTACTATCTTCCATACAAAAATGAAGCAAGTTTTTGAGAGAGAGATTGGCACTTTTGTGCTGTTTTATAAAGCTTGGCACTCCTCCCCACCTTTTTTCCTTTCTCAAACCATGGCTAACCGATTCCATCGGGTGCCCACCAACATTCACATTCCATGGAGGAGTGCCTTTTTTCTTTTCTTTTTTTCTTTTTTTTCTTTTTAGAATAAGCAATATGGAAGATAGCAAATCCGACCACTACGTCCCCATGAGCTAAAAACAGTGTCACAAAACAAGAAGTGTTTTAAAGGTTTTTGAAAGGTAGCACATGAAAATTTACTTGGAATGGCTTACAAATACCATGCATAGGAATTTATAGTGGACACAATGGCAAACTTGGTTTTTGGGAGTTGGATGCACGAGTAGAGCTCATACTCAGTACAAGGCGAGGGCTAGCAAAAGACTGGGAGCGACCAACTAAGAGAGCAATAACGGCCATAATCATGCAAAGCGACAAAGCGACATTAAAAGAAGCATAAGATGGCATCAAAAGTCAAAAACTAAATGATCATAGAGGCTATTGGCGACTTTGTAAGAGTCTAACATGTGTAAGCATGCGCCAAGTCAACCCAAATAAAGCATCAAGGAGAAAACCAAAATAATGCTTCCATACAATAAAAACAACGCATGATTTTTTCAAAGGCCCATTAAGCAATCTCAGTTATTTGAGACAAGTCATGCTACAGCAAAACCACTAAGCATACTATCAAAAAGACATCAAGCACGACATGAAAAAGCCTAAGCCGCAGTCTACACAAGCTCCTTCTTGTACCACTTTTTTGCATAAAGCTTTTTCTCTTTTCCAACACCATTTGAAATTTTTAGAGACACCTCTTTTGATGAAAACCAATAAAGATCAGAGGCAAAAATACACCTTGATAAATAAATATAAGAAGATCTGAACGCAAATCAAGGCGAAAATGAAAACCAAAAGCAGTAGCAGAAAAAGAGAACACTCATTGAAACGATAAGAGTGAAAAACAGGAGTGTTCTTGGCAAATGAAAAACGGAGTTCATCTCCCTCCAATACAACATGATGTGATCAAACCATTTATTGCAGCAATAAAAACTAAACTAATAATGAAAACTAAAACAACTGACGCTCCAAGAAAAACACATAGTGCATGAAGCAATAAAAATATAGTGTTTTGAAAGGTGACCTGATTTTTGCCGATGAAGAAGGGGTGCCTCGGGGGCATCCCCAAGCTTTGACGCTTGTACTTCTTGGATATTTCTTGGGGTGATGCATGGGCATCCCCAAGCTTGAGCTTTTGTCCATTCCTCAACTCATCTCATCATTCTCCAATCCCTACACTTGAAAACTTCCTTCATACAAAACTAAACACAAATCTATTAGCAACATTAGCATAAACATAATAATGAATCAACCCTTTTCAGTTCATATTTCAACACAAAACCACCACATATATAGCATATAATACTGTAGCAACTTCCCCAAAAGTTCCGTGATCAAAAGAACTCAAAAAGAAAGCGATAAAGCGGCAAACACAAATATTGGCAGAAATCTGTCAAAACAGAACACCTGACAAATGTCGAATTTTTGAGAGGTTTTCTGTTGCTCAAATCAAAAAGTGTTCAACTAATGAAAGTTTGGATATAACCTGGGGCATATGCACAAGAAATCGCAGGTCCAAAAGATATACAGAGAATGTTCACGAATTTTTACGGTGCAGCACCGAAAACTGTTTCAGGACAGCAACATCCCCAAATCTTACCTCACTCAAATTAAAGGCTTCTCTTGGCACAAAAACGAAATAAAAAGGATAAGGAGAGGTTATTACCGTGGTAATAACTTCCAAGACTCAAATAAAAGAAATAGTACTGAAAATAAACAATGGGTTATCTCCCAAGAGTGCTTTTCTTTAACGCCTTTGAGCTAGGCGCAGTAATTTGCAAAGATGCTCATGTGGGCGCCATATAAGAGCTTGAGGCAAAGGCGCCATATAGGAACTTAAAGCAAAAGAGAGCATCAGAAAGTATGTATGGAACACATTTAAATCTAAACCACTTCCTATGAAAAATAGTCTTGTAAAGAGACAAGTCATGAAAGCGCAAAGCGAAAAACATAGGAAGGCAAAACAAGTACAACTTTAAGAATTGCAACATAAAGAGGGGAAACTCAATATTATTAAGATCCTTCAAAACATATTTCCCTCTCTCATAATAACTTTCAGTAGCATCATGAATAGAATTAACAATATAACTATCACATAAAACATCCCTATCATGAGCCACATGCATAAAAGAATTAATACTCACCACAGGAACAATAGTAGTAGGAGCAAATTCAATAGAATAATTATTCTCATCACCATAATCATCATAAATAGGAGGCATATTGTAATCATAACTAATTTTATCCTCAATAGTAGGTGAACTGAAAATATTATACCCATCATCATAACCATCATAAACTAGAGGTTTAGTATCATCACAAGCTAGAGAACTACTATGTCGCAAAGCATATTCATCAAACATATCATCATAAGAAGGAACATCACATATGGAAGATAAAATATCATCAGAGCAAACTTTCTCCACTAAAGCCGGGGAACTAAAAATATCATGCTTAACAAAACCAGCTTCCCCAAGCTTGGACTTTTCTATAGCATTAGCACCAACGGTGTTCAAAGCATTCATACTAACAACACTATTAGCATGCAAATTAAGCTCCAAAGGTTTTTCAATTTTCTCTTCAAACACTTCATATCTAAACTCAGGAAAAAGACTACAGAACTCTTTGTTTTCCATTAAGCCTAACTAGTGAAAATAAAAACAAGAAACAAAAAGATGTAATTGTAGTATCTAAAGGAAATAACTTCGAGCACTCACACAGGAGGATGCGAGTACCTTTTACCTTACCTCCCCGGCAACGACGCCAGAAAAGAGCTTGATGTCTACGCACTTCTATTCTTGTAGACACTTGTTGGGCCTCCAAGTGCAGAGGTTTGTAGAACAGTAGCAAGTTTCCCTTAAGTGGATCACCCAAGGTTTATCAAACTCAGGGAGGAAGAGGTCAAAGCTATCCCTCTCAAGCAACCCTGCAATTACGATACAGAAAGTCTCTTGTGTCCCCAACACACCCAATACACTTGTCAGATGTATAGGTGCACTAGTTCGGCGAAGAGATAGTGAAATACAAGTGGTACGGATGATTATAAGTAGTAACTGCAATATGAAATAAAAATGGCAGCAAGCAAACAAGTAACAAAACAGCAAGTAAATGGTGTGGAAAGCTTGAAAACAAGGCCTAGGGATCATACTTTCACTAGTGGACACACTCCCAACAAATATAACATAACTGAACAAATAGAAAACTTCTCTTCACTATGGTACTCTGAATTACTCTCCTATTGAATAACACTAATCACTGCGTAGGGCTATGAAGCACTCCTCAAAGTTCATCAAGTACTTGACAAACACCACTCATAGAGATATCCAAATCAAATCACAATTCAAGATAGATATTATTGCAACTTAGACCAAGTACTAACACGGTGCACACGCTGTCAACATTACACCATGAAAGGAGGAATAGATCACTTCAATACTATCATAGCGATAATTATTCTCATAATCCATAAGAGATCACAATCGTAGCCTAGACCAAGTACCACCATGATGCACGCACTGTCACCGTTACACCATGGCAGGAGGAATAGATTACTTTAATAATACCACTAGAGTACATATAATATCTGAATAATAACATCTACTTGTTCAACATGATACAAAGCTCACGATCACATAAAGATCACATCATGGGAGAGAGAGGTGAACCACATAGCTACCGGTAGAGCCCTCAGCCCTGGGGATGAACTACTCCCTCCTCATCATAGGAGACAGCAAGGTTGATGGAGATGGCGGTGAGGTCGATGGAGACAGCGAAGACGGCGATGGAGACCGATGGAGATGGCTCTGGGGGCACTTCCCCGTCCCGGCAGGGTGCCGGAACAGAGACTTCTGTCCCCCGAAATTTGTCTTCGATGGCGGCGGAGCTGCGGAACTGTTCTGGAAAAATCGTCGACTCCTTTAGGGTTTTCCGTCCCGAGGCTTTATATAGGCGAAGGGGCGATGTCAGAGGTGGGGCCAGGGGCCCTCACGCCATGGTGGCGCGGCCAGGCCCCTGGCCGCGCGACCCACGTGTGAGGGGGCCTGGTGGCCCCTCTCCTACTCTCCTTCGGATGACTGGAAGCTTCCGGGTAAAATAAGACTTCAGGAACTTGTTTCGTCCAATTTCGAGAATATTTCCTGTGTATCACTCTGAAACACAAAAACAGCAGAAAACAGGAAACTGGCACTGTGGCAACTCGTTAATAGGTTAGTTCCGGAAAATGCATAAAAGTGCCACAAAGTGTAACGAAACAGTAGGCAAATGGTGTAAAAACAAGCATGGAGCATCAAAAATTATAGATACGTTTGAGACGTATCATTCCCTACATTTGATTATCTCAAAATCATATTTTATGAGGTTTGTTAAAAATTTCAGAAAAGGGACATGGATAACTACACCTATGGAGAAGTGTTTGAAAGAGAAGCCCCAAGGTCATCAAGGTCTTCAAGATCCACTGCTCAATATAGGATATCCTACAATAAAGATCTTATGTCACCAAACCTTGAGGGAGACCATGGAGATGCACATCCATCGACCTTCCCCTGTGCTAATTTTTTGAGTGATGCAGGGATTCTTGATGATTTCTTGCTCCTTGTTAACAGGGTTGGATTGACTACTTACATGATGGATGAGAGTAATCAATATGTTATTCTCACAAAGATTTTCGTTGAAAGTTTTAAATTCGCTAATGCTCATTTCAATCCTTTCATTGCATTCAAGATTTATGATAGGCCTATCACCATGTCTTTGGAGAGATTTTGTAATATTCTAGGTATACCCATGTTTGGGACGGCGAGGAAGATGCTACAACAGCCCACTGATTTGTTGGAACTCTACCGAGGAGTAACCAACGATGTTGACCGCACCGCACAGCGTGGCAAGATAAGAAACATTCAACTCCCAGCTATTAGATATTTTACTTACTATCTTGCCACTAGTGTACTTGGTAGAGGAAACACTAGCAATATCTCCAACTATCATTTAGCTTTTCTAGCTACCGATCTTGATGTTAGTAGGAAGTATAACCTCGGTGCTATTATTGCTCGTCGCCTAGCCGCTAGGGGACCTATTTATGGAGGTATTATTGCTGCGCGCATTGTTGCTGCTCTTGAACTTCCTATTGCTCCTCATGATATATTATTGACTCCACAGAGGCTTGATCTTGCTGCCATGAAGCTTCATCATTTTGTCACTGCTAACTCATGTGCAGGGAAATTAGTTTACAGGATGTTATTCACTGATGGAGAGGAAAGGGAAGTGCCCTTGCCACAACCCAGTTTGTTCAGTATTGATAACAGGCCATGGTCACGCACGAAGGAGGAGTTGGACGAGCGGCTTAGGGTGCTCGGCTTCAACGTACAGCATGGCATCGTGGACCAGGAGGAAGAGGAGGAGCCGGCCTATCACTACACCACATACCACTCCGAGGCGTCCTCGAGCTCATATCAGGACGATGGTGCTTCTTCGTCGCACTACGGAGGTGCCACCTCATGGCCGAGTTGGCCGAGTTGGGATTGATCTCCACTTAGGCCAAAAGCCTAAGCGTGGGGAGCGGTACGCCGACGTTTCACTCATCTATATATCATATTTTGTCGGTCCTATGTATATCCATGATTCGCTTTCTTTATTGTTCCTGTTCTTATTTCTACTTTCCAAAACACGAAAAGACCAAACATATTTCCATTGTTTCTCTTTGTTTGCCTTTTTATTTTGCTAGCTTTGATTCGCTCTACTTGCTATTTTCGGTTTGGTAATGGAAAAACCCAAAAATATTTTGTTTTGTTTGCGTTTTCCTTCTGTTCTTGTTTCAAAATCAAAAACCCCAAAAATATTTGTTGTTCTTCTTCGGTTTTGTGAAGTTTGTTGCAGAGTTCAGTCTCCCGTTACTCCATTGGAGCTTGGTATTCACTTTATATTATTCAAGCCACACAAGTGAAAGGCAATAATGACGACATATGACAATCCGAGATGTGGTAAGAGGCTGTTATGGACTCTATTTGTTTTCATTTTTGTACATATACTCATCTATGTGGACATGCTTAGTCGGTTCATGTAAGGTATATGTTATCTAATGGATGCTTTGTAGTTCTTGCTTTCATATGATTAGTTTCAATTTACTAATAGTTTGTAGCATGTCATGTAGACGCTTGCATGTATTGTTTTATTCATAATATGGTATGTTATTATGGTATCCTCCTCTGAAAGTTTCATTTGAATCGACTTGGCACATGCTCAAGCATGCATATGACTGAACAAAAGTCAATTAAGCCTCGATGATTTACTTTGCCTCGGAGTTCTTGTATCATTTTTATGCCAATATTAATTTTGTTTTGTCGCAAGCATGATTATGACAGTTATTGCTCTCTCGATTGTCGCTTCCCAGTCTTTTGCTAGCCCTCACTTGTACTGAGAGGGAATGCTTCTCATGCATCCAATCACCAAAAACCAAGTCTTCCAAAGAGTCCACTATAAATTCCTATGCATGGTATTTCAAAGCCATTCCAAGTAAATTTTCATGTGCTACCTTTCAAAACTTTCAACTACTTCTCATTTTTGTGCCACTGTTTTTTAGCTCATGGGGATGTAGTGGTCGGAATTGCTATCTTCCATATTAAATTGAGTACCCCTCGACTAGGCAGCTTCATCTGCTCGTCATTAATTTTGCAAGGGAGCTGGTCAGACCATTATAATCTAATTCTAAAAATAAAGAAAAAAAAGGCACTCCTCCATGGTATGTGAATGTTGGTGGACACCCGATGGAATCGGTTAGCCATGGTTTGAGAAAGGAAAAAAGGTGGGGAGGAGTGCCAAAGCTTCATAAAAGAGCACCAATGTGCCAAAATTTCAAAGAACTCGGAACCGCTCTCACTTGTTTATTATGGAAGATAGCAAGTCCCCATTGCCAGTCGTTGACATGAAACAACCACCTCTCAAAATAAATTTTTTATCTCTGTTTTACAAATGAAAAGCTCTAGCACATGTTTAATCCCTGCTTCCCTCTGCGAAGGGCCTTTCTTTTACTTTTATGTTGAGTCATCATCTTCTAACTTTAAAGCACTTCTTGAGAGCATAGTTGTTATTCTTAGTGTAATGTGCTTGTCCCAGAACACGGTTAATTGTGGTATAACTTTGATGCTTGTATCTTTGATATTTTTACTTCTAGTCTTCCTTTGGACTTCAGAGGTGTCTCAGCATTTATGTTTTGCTCCACAAATAAAGGCAAGCTGGATACCACTCTTCCATATCATTTATGCATATTACAATCTTGTAGCTTCTTATGTTCATGTTACTTGTTATTAGTGTATTGGCACTCTTTCATAGCTTGCTTGACTATGAGGTGACATTAGTTGCATATTTCTTATTATGAATTGCCTGAGTACTTGATCATATAGTGAGTATATATACATCATATGAAGCAAACGTGTTCGTGAAAGTTTCTTTTATCGCTCTCAGTTGTTAACTGAATTGCTTGAGGACAAGCAAATAGCTAAGCTTGGGGGGAGTTGATATGTCCAAAACGTATCTACTTTCCCGAACACTTTTGCTATTGTTTCTCCTCTAATTTGTGTATTTTGAATACAACTAATACGGACTAACGTTGTTTTCCGCAGAATTGCTCTGGTGTCTCGTTTTTGTGCAGAAATCCAACTTTCAGTAAAAATTTGGAAAAAATTGGCAAAAATCCTATTTCACCAGAAGACCCACAGAGCCAGAAGATGAGACAGAGGGGAGGCACGAGGCCTCCACACACACAGGGGGCGCGGCCTAGCCCTGGCCGCACCCACCTGGTGTGAGAGCGGCTCGGCCATCTCCTCGACCTCTCCTTTCGCCTACATATACCCCTTGACCTGAAAATATCAGCGAGACGGTGTTTTTCCCAGATGGACTTCCGCTGCGCCGCCGCCATCAGAAACCGCGATTCAGAACCAGAAACTCCGTTCTGGCACCCTGCCGGGACGGGGATTTGGAGGAGATCTTCATCACCATCATCACCGACGTCCCTCCATCGACCATCCATGACCCCCCCCCATCCATGAGTGAGTAATTCCCCCGCTGTAGGTGAGGGGATGGTAGGGATTGGATGAGATTGTTCATATAATTTGATATGAGATTGTTAGGGCATGGTGCCTAGTATCTTTATTTAGTGCTTATGACATTGTTGCAACTTGTTGTGCTTAATGCTTGTCACTTTGGGGCCGAGTGCCATGATTTCAGATCTGAACATGTTATTATTTCTATGATGATACTTGTTGTTTATGGTCTTACCTACAAGTTGTATACACATATTGTTGTCCAGAACCCGAGGCCCCAAAGTGACAGAAATTGGGATAACCGGAGGGGATGGCTATGATGTGAGGATCACATGTGTTCACCGAGTGTTAATGCTTTGCTCCGGTACTTTATTAAAAGGAGTACCTTAATTACCAGTAGTTTCCCTTGAGGCCCTGCTGCAACAGGCTGGTAGGACAAAAGATGTCGTGCAAGTTTCTCCTTGTGAGCATGTACGACTATATACGGAACACATGCCTATGATTGTTAGTACTAGGATGCTTAATCATTATTTATCTGCAATGCCCATGTCTCATTGATTTCATGAATTATCTTATCCATGCAATGCCCGTACATCCATCCCTATGCCTACAGTATTTGTTCCTACTGTTTACTATTGCTACTATTACCACTGTTATTTTACTACTGCTGTTACTGTTTCACTACTATCACCACTATAAAACTGTTACTACTGATAAACCACTGCGAGCAAGACTGTTTCCAGGTGCACCTGAATTGACAACTCATCTGTTAAGGCTTATAAATATTCTTTGGCTCCCCTTGTGTCGAATCAATAAATTTGGGCTTTACTTCCCTCGAAGACTGTTGCGATCTCCTATACTTGTGGGTCATCACCTCACTACGCATATCTTACACTCAAGGTCCTAGGACCCAAAGGAACGATCGCGGTGCAAGGCAGCTTTGAAGTATCCAACACCTGTGACAAAGAATTTAATAGGCTGGCGCAAACTTTCGGCATGACAGCAGAGTATGCAAGATTGAAAGGCGAAACTGACCACAATGTGCTACCCGACGTCGGGCGATCCCTGCCAGATCAGGCTTTCGACGCAACTCAAGACTCAAAGAAAATCCAGGTCCACCCGACGGACCCAAACAAAATGACCTCTATAGCAGTAAACCTGGATCCCGTATAGAAAAGCGCGCTCGTCGAGTTCCTCTGTGAGCGCTGGGAAATCTTCGCCTGGTGTCCTTTGGACATGCCAGGGGTTCCCAGGGAACTCGTCGAGCACGCACTAAATGTGGATCCTAAAGCAAAGTCAGTCAAGCAACCACTAAGACGATTTGACGAACCCAAAAAGAAAAGCAATAGCATTAGAGCTACACAGGTTAGAAAACGCCGGATTCATCAGAGAAATCAAGTCATCAACCTGGGTATCCAACCCAGTCATTGTACCCAAGAACTATGATTCGTTCCCATGGTCTATTAATAAAGCAAAGACAATACATAATCCAAATACGACTACTTATTACAGATAATACGAGGAAGAACAACTCGAACAAAAGGATTACATAAATCTAGTGAAAATGCACTTCAGCTTCATATTCTTTCTGGCACTGGGTGCCGTCGTAGATCCTCACGTCAAACTTCGACGTCCCGACGTGAAAGTCGAAAGTCATAAAGAAGCCCTGATGGAGGTCGTGGTCCTCTGCAAATTGCGACCAGCCGCCCTTGAAATACTGCTCACCAGCGCCGTCGTACCAGACTTCTGCTTCATAGGGAGTTCCTCCCCCAGAGTGTTCACAAAGAACAGCTTCCCGCAGTTCTCGTCCATCCATAAACTTGGTGAATTTCAGCGGCAAACGCTGAATCTCACGTCACTGCAGGCCGGTGATACAGAAAAAGGAGTAGAGTCTGGGCGGAGGAGAAGAAGTATTAGCAGAAGGAGCACCTGGACCTGGTGCAGCAGAAAGCACCTTGGGTTTATTTTTGCTCCCGACCGGACGGCCGGGCACCGCTTCACCGGAGCGGACGACGAAGCTACTGCAGCCTCGATTGACGCTTTATTCTTATTGCCGCGAGGGCGGCCGCGACCCCGTTTCTCCACTGGGGCACCGATGTTCAGGCGCGATCCACCCGCATCGGCCATGGAGACAGGTGTTGGAAAGAAGAAACCCTAGATGAGTTAAAGAGGAAGAAGATGATGCGGCGGAAGGAGAAGCTAATGACTGGATTAGGGTTTTTACCCTCGCCAAACGTGCTTTATTTATAAGTACGCACTAATGGGCCTTCACAAGGGTAAGGTCCAAAATATATTTACGGACTTTTATATGCTGCCCAGCGCAGACGATAAGAGAAAGATCATCGTATCAAAGGAGAAGGTACGAGGGGAAAAAAGAGAAAAGAAGTCATCTATCAACAAGCACATCATACCTCGTTTTTTGACTCAGGGGCTTAAAGAAGAGAAGAATTATCAGAAGGGCGAGATATGTCGATAAAGATCGAAAGACAAAGTGTATGGCACAGATACGTCTATAGGTTTGAGCCTATACCAGACAAAATTCGGGTATAGCCTCGGGGGCTACTCCCATCGGGAGCGCTGTCGCGCACCCGATAGAGAGAAGTCGATAGAAAGGAGAAGAGTTGAAGCTGATAAATAGAGAACCCGTTGGTGCACAAATGGTTTAGGTGCAACCGGTTTTATTTTGTCATGAATGAGCTTCGACTACATTGTCGACAAAATAAAACATTGATTACTCCCATCGGGAGCTATTTATGAGAGTTGCAAAGGATAACTCGAATGTTTTGTATATTGAAACAGTCAAACAAGGCTGCGAAATGTGATTCTCGAGTTGCGTCATCGCGACAAAACTTGAATGCCGTGGTTGAAATATATCATGAAGGTAAGACCCCAGGATCCATCCTGTGTGGCCCGGTATACGCACATAGATGCGCTCTGCTGGTACGTATCCGTGTCTACGACGCGAAGAAAAATCCTGGTGGACGCACTGGGTACCCTGAGAACCACTGGGATTCATTCTTTGTAAGTCCTAAATACGGCAAAAGAATGAATTTGACCGGTTTCCCGAATTCAAATCCAAGGGGATTGAATTTGAAGTAGGTGACAAGTATCTGTTCCGGCAGTTAGCTGGCCTCTTGATCCGTCGGAGTTGTCAGGCTTGTTCATCAAAACCCCTTGCGAGACATTATAATAAAAGATATGTCGAAAGACCAAGTCGAAGATTTGAAGATCTGAAGAATTCAAGTATTGTTCAAGTCGAAGAATTAAAGATCTGAGATTCAACCCGAATCTGCAATTCTGGTAGAATCTCGGTGGCTACTGACAAGGGTATAGATAATAGAGCCCGTCAGTTGAGTACCCCTGAGGCCCATTTAGCTAGGCCCAATTGTAATACTAGTTGAAATACGAGTTCATGTCGTATGTCGATATTGTAATCTGTATCGGACCCCTTCCGATCCTCGAGACCTGGCCATCTATATATAGGGACCAGGAGGGGACGATGAGGGGCAGATTGAAAGCAAGCCAGGTTCTACACCCACGTTTACTTTTGATACACACCTTGTTTGACTGACTTACCTTCGAGTTCATCCGACGCCCTATCTCCCCGATCCTAAGTCCTTCATCTAGGATATTTGTCGAGTTAACCCTCGTCAGTTATGCTTTCATCCGGTAGGTACTTAGTACTTCTTCCATTTTCATGTATGCATGTTGGTTAATTTTCTTTAGCAATCCCTAGTCAGGGCCCATTCCTTTCTCATGTATGTATGTTGGTTAATTTCTTTTATCAATCCCTAGTCAGCGCCCATGTTGTATGACTATTTAAATTACCTATTCTTTACATGGTTCTGTATATACATTTTGCAGATCTGGCGGAAGCATGGTGTAACTATCGACTTATCTCCATGACAGAAAAGTGCGACAACAAATCTTGTGGGGAGGTATGCAAGAGGGAGACAGAGCGTATGGTGTGCCCAAGTTGCGTCCATGTAAACAACGTCGCATGCATTCACGATACTTGCAATTGTGAAATATGCTCAAATAATTGATCGATCCATCTTTCTCTAGTAGGAGGGATCCGGGGACATGCATGCATGTTTAATTTACCAATTATTATTGGATTCTCCTTGACCAGCCTTGCTCTGTTCGTTTTTACCAGAACGTGTCAACTTAATTTGAACAAATTTTGAATCTAAACAAATTTAGAATGTGAACAAAAATTCGTTGTGTGAACAAAATTCGAATGTGAACAAGTTTCAAATTTAAACAAAATTAAATCTGAACAAAAATATAAAACATGTTCGTCTACACGAATCTCCAAACAATCAGACGGCTATTACAAGTCTCTAGTTAGAGATCAGACACCTGATTTCTAGCAAACCCGTATAATTAATGGAAACTGAATTAGTGGCGAAGCATTGCAGCGACCTTCCTAGCGACGACGAAGCAGGAGTCCCGAGTCCGCACCGAGAGTAAAAGCATGGGTAGAAGAAACAATCCATCCATTGACCAGATCTGAATTCCCAGCACGCCGGGCACACTACAGGGCCACTACGGAGTGGAGATGGATCCTGCGACCGATTATATCAACGTATATATCAAGTCGTGATCAGATGTTAGGACTCGTGAACGAACTCTCCACACTGGTTTTAAATTAAGAATCAAGATAGTAGCAGTGAGTGGAGCATGACGACGAAGATGAACTGATACACCGTTCACCGGTGCATGTTTAACTTGTTGGATTACAGCAGCCGCCTACCTACGTTACGCACGACAAAGCGTACCAACAAAAGTTGCTATACCTGAGGCCCTGTGGGTGACACATATTCTTAAAGAGAAAACAATAATTTCGCCCAAGTCACAATCTTTGGAAAACAGGGACGTGCATGACGTTGGAAAGTTTCAGAATATCTGATAACCCAAAACGTCATATACGCCGTCAGTCCCTCCTTATCTCTCACGTCACCTGACCAAGATTTTCGAATCATGCAGGGCCACGGAGAAAACAACCCCCCGCTGTAATCGTGTTGCTGAACTGAAACCATTGCACTGAGAAACGTGTACTCATTTTTTTTTTTAAACGGAGGCAAAAGATTTGCCTCATCTATTCATTAAGCAGAAGAGAATTGTCTAGTTAATTAATGGAAAACCGGGCTAAAACCATCACAAATCGCTGAGCGGCACACATCGGATACCCCACACACACCTCTATAAAGGAGGGTCTCGTCGAGACAGCACACAAGCGTCATCGTCATCATTTCTTCTCCCCTAGGAGGCAACACCTCCAACCCATACTACGAGCAAACGACTCCGACTTCGCCATAGACGATCATCGAACCAACCCACACTATAGAGGTCGTGCGGAGCAATATGAAAATTTGCACCAGAACTCAGCCACCAGCGAAAGACAACGCAGCTCCGACTCTGACAAAGAACTATGAAGTAGAACCAGGCAAGGCTGGCGCCGCAGAAGATCACCGAACGAACCACCTATTGCCAGTCATCGTACGCCACCGGGACTCGCCACCGCAGCTTCGACTTCACAGCAACAAACAAGCCGAGGCAAACCCACGAACACGCCGAAGAAGAGCCGACTACCGCAACCAGAGCCACGTCTCCAACATAGCTCGACACCACCATCGTTGCCACAGGAGCCTCAACGCAACCACCCTGACCTTCCACTGGTCCCGCTTGCCGATGTCCAGCTCCAAAGACAAAGCCCCCAAGAGGGAATACGACACAAAGATGTCGTCATCGTCCGATCACAAAGATCTAGGGTTTCCCCCGGAGCTGCACCGCCGACCAGAACCATGCGGGAGGGAGAGGCAGCAACATAGCGATGCCTCCAGCAAGGTGAACGACGGCCACAGCCGCCACCATCACGAATCACGGCAGAAAACCGAGATCAAGTCACCAGCACAAACCTCAGCCGCACCATGCCTGCGCCGGCGCCGACAAGCCCAACAGATGCCATCACCACGCCGCTGCAGAGCACAAGCTCCAATTCATGAAGTGCAAAACCAGCACCTCATGCCACCCATGGCTCCAGACCTGCCGATCCTGACACTGCCCCTCCTCCACAGGCCTCCACGCCTCACCTCACTGCCCGAGATCCGGCGCTAAGATCCGGCGCCAAGCAGCCAAGCAGCCAGCCAGCGCCAACAAAGACGGCGGCCCGGCCGGCCCAAGCCGAGCCCAGATCTGGCCCGCGCGCACCCGCCGGCCGCAGCGCCCCAGAGGAGTGAAGAGTGGGCGGCGTGGAGTAATACACTGAAACACATGCAGGCGCTTTCAGTTCAGGTAGGGTTGGGGCGGTGGAAAAATTTCCACCAGAGAATGACACATTCAGCTGTACCTAAACAAGGAGTGCATATCGTCCAACGGATCGGAGCTCTCCAATATGTATTGGTGAATCAACCACGTGCTGGGCTAACGTGTGGGGCCGCCTTGTAGTGAGTGAAAAAAGGTTTATGCTGGCAGGCGGGGGAGGCGTGGCGACCTATCCAGCTAGAGATGTTGAGGTCAGTATCTTTTACAACTTTCTTTGCTGAGGCCTGGGAGTTGAGGTAAAGAGGACGGAGCGATCGCATTGCTGTCTGTTCACTCTATTCGATGGTAATTGGAGTGCCATTGTTCGCCACAATACTATACGGAGGGCAACGCATGCAGCATTTTTTGGTGCCCGTGTCTTCTTCAGAAACCAGCTTTTCTTCCTTTTGTCGTGTACGTGTGTGAAGCAGCAGCTGTTTTTAGTGATTATCTAAAGGCTTTATTTATTTGGTTTTTCCTGTTACCGAATCATACTTGTTTAGCTGGCTACAAGCATTATGGACGTTAGGAAATAGGATAAGCATACTATATGAAAATGTGTCTTTTCCTATCTTAGGAATTAATTAAATTGTTAGGGGATGCGGGGATTCCATTTTCTTTTCCTATAGATTAATTAAAAGAGAGATACAAGAATAACTGCTCGGCAAAGCGCGCTTCAGGTTCTAGTATCGACTAGTAGTAGAAGGGCCACACAATTCTACCACTCCAGAAAACTGGATGAAGTTTGTTCCCTCGCGAAATCTTGATCGCTCTTTGATTTCGAACAAGATACTTCCAAAGATGCCGAGGTTTTCCGAGTATAAACCCCTCACCACCTCGAGGCAGTCCGAAGCAACATGAACTGGTCCCAGCATGAGATCGTCGGCAATGTCTAAAGCCTCCCTACATGCAAGCGCCTCCAGAGTGCCCGGGTGCGTGATCCCATCATAGACCAACGCTGAGGCCCCTGCAAAAACACCGTCCCGCGACCGGCAGACGGCGGCCACGGCACCCCTCTCGCCAGATCGAGCGATAGCTGCATCAACATTAACTTTAGTGAAACCCACCGGTGGAGCCAGCCATCTTGACTTGCATACCGCCGCTGGTTTCCTCCCTCCTCTTTTCAGAGTATTCCCTCTGCCCAATTCAAGATCATCGATGAATCTATCCACGAACATGATAGTCGAAATCGGGCTTTGATAGATATCTTCATGGATGGCTTTCCTCTTCGCATGCCAGATAGCCCACAAAGTTACCAGCATCCGCGTGAGGTCCTCTTTCTTCATCGTCTCCATCATTGCGAAGAGCCAGTTCCGCGCTGAAGGTTTAGTTGAAACAGATATATGATCAACAATATCATCAGCCGTCAACACCCAGACGCACCTTGCCATATTGCACTCGATAAGCGAGTGGCGCCATGAATCCTCCTGGCCACAAATCGAGCACGCCGCCGATGGCGACATGTTTCTCCGTTGTCTGATATCACCCGTAGGTAGGGAATGCTTTGCTAGTCTCCACAAAAACATTTTAACCTTTGATGGAACTGAAACCTTCCACAACTTCGACCAGGACTTCTGTTCCACTTCTACACAAGATGATGCCGACCTCTCATCCAGCCAGTCCTCCCTTGAGCGCTTCATAGACATAATCGCTCTATAGCAGGAACGAACCGTAAAAACTCCTGACTTCTCAAAGTGCCAGGCCCAGAAATCCTCTTGAACCCGGTGACTCAATGGAATCGCTCTGATGATTTCCACGTCCATCGGTAAAAAGAACTCATTCAGTTTTGCAACATTCCATGATACATCTTGGTGGTTTATAAAGTCACTCACCATTACCGGAGCATCCCTCTTCAAAGCAACCACCGGCCTCAGCCTCGAGTCACGAGGCAGCCAATTATGCTGCCACGCCAAGGTTGTAGATCCATCCCCAATCCGCCTAATGATACCAACTTTTAAAGCGTGCCTTCCCTCAAGGATCGACCTCCAAATTTGGGATGGGTGAGACCCCAATTCTGCGTTCAGAATGTCACTCTCCGGGAAGTAAATCGCCTTCAGAACCCGAGCGCTAAGGGAGTCCGGTACTGTTAGAAGGCGCCACACTTGTCGAGCCAGTAACGCCAAATTGAAAATCTCGATATCCCGGAAACCTAGCCCACCTGCACATTTCGGCTGAGTCATTTGTTCCCACGAAACCCAGCTAGTTCTTCTCTTCCCATCCTTGCAGCCCCACCAGAACTTGCGTATCATCGCATTAATATGGTCACACAGTCCTCGTGGTAATTTAAAGCAGGACATGGAGAAAACCGGCACTGCTTGAGCCACCGATTTTATCAGAACTTCCTTGCCACCCACAGATAGCAAAAGCTCCAGCCATCCAAGAATCTTCTTCCATACTTTATCTCGAAGATATTTGAACGCGCCACTCTTGGAAATACCAACATCAGAAGGCATCCCCAAATATTTCTCATTGAGTGTTTCCCTTTCCACTTGTAACACCCCTTTGATCTCTTGTCTGACTCCTTCTGGACATCCTTTACTAAAAAATAGAGAGGATTTATCCATATTAACCCTCTGGCCTGAAGCATTGCAATATGCTTCCAGAACACTATTAATCTCCACTGCACCTTCGACACTTGCTTGGAAAAACAACAGGCTGTCATCAGCAAAGAGTAGATGGTTTATCGACGGTGCCGACGTAGCCACTTGTAACCCTTTCAACGCTGGTGACTGAACTCTATGTTTTAGGAGGCACGAAAGGCCCTCTGCTGCCAACAAGAACAAGTAAGGAGAGATGGGGTCTCCTTGCCGAATCCCCCTTGATGGGGTAAATTCCTCCTGTGGTGCTCCGTTGAACAACACCGCAAAGGAAACTGTCGAGACCAGTCGCATAACCAGAGCCACCCACCGATCACTGAAACCAAGCTTCAACATGATCGCTTTGAGGTAGCTCCACTCTACCCGATCGTAGGCCTTTCTCATATCCAGCTTAAGAGCACAGGTTCGATGCTTCTTGGCCCTATTGCGCTTCATAAAATGCAAGCACTCGTAAGCTGTAATAATATTATCAGTGATCAATCTACCTGGAACGAAGGCCGATTGCTCCTCTGAGATAACCTCCGGTAAAACCCTCTTGAGCCTATTCGCCGCCACCTTAGATGCAATTTTATAGACAACGTTGCATAAACTAATGGGGCGGAATTGTCCCATCTCCTCCGGGCTTGCCACTTTTGGGATCATCACAATAAAGGTTTTATTTACCCCACTCGGGCTTTCTTCCCCTGCCAGAATTCGGAGGACTGCCTTTGTCACCTCCTCACCACACAACTCCCAATTTCTTTGAAAGAAATGCGCCGGAAAACCATCCGGCCCCGGAGCTTTGGTAGGGTACATCTCGAACAAAGCCTTCTTCACTTCAGCAGCATCAAAGGGTGAGTCAAGCATCTCATTCATCCCCGAGCTAACCTTCACCGGAACGGAACTCATCACTTCTTCAAGCCCCTGAATCCCCTCTGATGTGTATAGCTCCTTATAGAAACTACTCGCCATCTCCCCTAGCTCCTCTCTGCCGGACACTAGGGAGCCATCCTCTCTTTTGAGCTCCACAATTGTATTCTTCTTCTTCCGTTGGCTTGCTCTCATATGAAAAAAACGAGTATTTTTATCCCCAGCAGCCAACCATTGTACACGTGAACGTTGTCTCCACATTACCTCCTCTTGATCAAAAAGCTCAAAGAGGCGTCGCGTGATTTCCTCTTCCCTTGGGCTAGGTCCGAGGCGCAAAGGATCCCTTCTCAACTCTCCCAGCTCACGCTGTAATTGTCCAATCTGCCATCTGATATTGTCGAAAGACTGTTTGTCCCATCTCCGAAGATCAGTCGACAAAGATGATAATTTTGTACGTAGGTCCTCCATGGATAAGCAGGCCTCGCCTGCACCCCACTTTTGTTTCAGCATTGGCGCAAACTCTTTATGGCTCTCCCACGCAACCTCGTATCTGAACACTGGCTTCCCCCTACGATCCACATCCGGCTCGCGTTGCAACAATAGAGGGAGATGATCTGAGGACACAAACACCTCCAAGTGCTGGACCACCATGGATGGAAAGCGGGTACACCAAGATGGTGACGCCAACGCTTGGTCCAATCTAGTCCGGCAGAACGAGCCTCCCGAAACCCTTTTCTCAAACGTCCAGCCCACCCCCCTGTAGCCAAGATCACAGAGGCCGCACACATCAACAACATCTCTGAAACCAGCCATGTGGCTGTAACTCCGTTTGTTCACACCCATGTGTTCTGATCTGTGCAGAACCTCATTAAAATCACCGATACAGAGCCACGGGTAATCGTTGAACGACCGTATGAACTTGAGCATATCCCAAGTCTTATGTCTCTCCTGCGCTTGCGCTTCACCATAAATCACGGTCAGGCGCCATGGTTCTTGCCCCTCCTCCGTAACAATCGTGTCAAGATGATACTGTGAGTAGGGTAAAACTTCGATCTTTATTTCTTTATTCCAAAACAAACCCAAACCGCCACTGCGGCCAGAACTACTGATGGCAAAACACTTATCAAAACCTAAAGAACGGGATAAATTTTCCACGCTATTCTTATGCAACTGAGTCTCGACTACACACAGAAAAGCAGGATTGTGACGCTTCACTAAATCATGAAGCTCACGCACTGTCGCAGCCCCCCCTAGGCCACGACAGTTTGCACTCAGGATACTCATTGCTCTTGGCGGTCCTCCGCACCGGAGGCCGCCGCTTCAGAACCTTTGTCTTTCTTCGGGGTTGATTGCTTCTTTGGCCTCTTTTGCTCCCTAGCAGATGGAGGGGGCGGAGGGGTGCCTGACCTTGGTGGGTACTTTGGACCAGACACCCCCTCCCCAAACTCCAGCTTCTTCTTCACTAACCCTTCAGCTGGGTCAGTAGTTATGATCCCCGTCTCCCTCCATTGTAACTGGAGCGGCGGGTTCTGCTTCTCTCCCTCCTTCACCTCCTTCGCCGGGCTTTCAAGCCGGGCCTCTGCCGAGGTCCTTTTCCTAGTCTCCACCAACGACATCTCCCCCAAACCGCGACCCCCTCCGCGACCCTGAGCTCCACCACCACCAGCCCAGCCACGACCACGACCTCTACCTGCTCGCTCCGCACCCGGCACATCCTTCCGATCACTCTGCCGCTCCCGGCCCACTGGCCTACTCTGTTGCCCACCATAGAGTTGAGCACGATTCCATGGTGTATCAGCAAGAAGCCACTTCCCAAAAGCCACCGCCTCCGGCGCATGCTCCCCTGACCCACACTCCTCCTGAACGTGACCCAAAAGGCCACAAACAGCACAGTAACGAGGAAGCTTCTCATATTTAACCCTCATGATCACTTGCCTACCTTCCTCTGGATTAAAAGAAACAAAACGGGTGAGGCATTTGTGGACATCAAGCCAAACCCTCGCCCGTACGAAATCTCCACAATCAGGACCAACACCATTCATGTCTACTCCAATCACTTGCCCGATACTCTCAGCTAGATCAGTGATCAAATGCTTCTTCCGGTACAGCTCCGGAATATCGTGAATACGTACCCATGCATGGATCCTGTTCAGCTCCACATCCGCCGCACGACAGCTTCCGTCATATTTTTCCACCAACACTCCATGATCCCGGAAAATCCAGGGACCTTGTTCTGTAATCTTTTTCCAATCACCCAAGCAATTGGCCTGGACCAGAAATCTCTGCCCCTCTAAGTCTCTAAAGGTCACCTCCTTCGCCGGTGACCACGCAAAGATCATGGTTTTCTTCAGCGAAATTGCACTGAAAGGCTTTGAGGTGAGCAGTCTCATAACAGCCATCCACTTGACCTCCTCCTTCAGAGATTCAACCTCACTCTTCGCCACAAACACCCCCTTGATGTCCTCTCCCTTCAAATTCAGACTCCGTAGCAACTCCTCTAGGGGCAAATCCCCCTCCCTCGACGCAGCCTCACTTGGTCCCCCCTTCTCTTTCGCCACCTCCATCTCCCAAGAAACCCTAGCCTCCACCTCGCAGAGAGCCCACCAAGGCCGGGCAGCCGAACCAGTCGGCCCCTTAATCAGCCCGAGCAGGTACCTCACGCCGTGGGGAAAGATGGCCGGAGAGTGGATCTCCCGATGCCCGCCGCCGGAGATCGCCCGATCGCCAGAGCGGTAGAAAAACCCTAGCAGCGGTAGAAAAACCCTTCTCTTTCGCCGAAGCTAGAAAACTGGTTAAGTGGATCAACAAATTAGATTAGCTAGTAAATCCAGCAGTTTGATACCCAAATTAGTGGTCCCAAATAAGGCTGGACGTACGAGCCGATCTTTTAGCTCGGCCCGAGCTATTCTCGGCTCGGTCCGAGTTGGGCTCGGCCGGCTATGGATGTTGACCGAGCTGAGCCCAATATTCTGGACCGTCGCGGGCTAAAAACTCGGCCGGCTCGGCTCGGTCCAGCCCGAAAGCTCGTGATATTTGTTTTTTTACTAATTGAGCGAAGGAGAAAGGAGAAGTGGGCTGATTTCTGGCCAGTGACGGACATCGGGCTACTAGGGGTGTGTTTGGTAGCCCGGCTCTACTATCCCATCTCATACAAGCTGAGTCTAGCTAGGCCAACCTCATACAAATCTGTATTTCTGTGTTGTGTTTGGTAGCTCGTATCAACCCAGCCGAGCTCAGCTGAGATACTGTTTGGTAGGCTGTATGATTGCAGCCCTGCCCTATAAAAATAAAAAGCCATCTGGTCCCTACAAAAAATCCAGAAACGCAATCAAGTCCTTAGGACGTCTTCTCGAGCTCCGGCGCCGCCGCCGGCGAGCGGGCCGGCGAGAGGAGCCTCCATCGCTGGCGAGAGGAGCTGCCGGACGCGCCTTCGGCCGACGCGTGTCTTGCTTCGCCCGACGCGCGCACGCGCCTCGCCACCGATGGCGTCCTCAGCGCGATGCGGAAGTGAGCCTGTGAAGCACGGCGCCGGCCACTGCGGCGGCGGTGCGCGCCGGCCTCTACGGCTAGGGCGGCGGCCGGTGCGGGCGGGGACGGAAGGAACGGGATCTGGGGGAGACGGGGGAGACGGCGGCGGTTGCTGTTGCTGGTAGAGGAAGGGCGGCGCTCGTGCCGCTAGAGGAAGGCTGGCTCGATGCAGCGGGAGGACGACCTCCTGTTTTGGAGGAGCGGCGGCTTTGGAAGGGATGGGATCTGGGGGAGACGGGGGAGACGGCGGCGTGGAGATTTGGCGATGGAGGCGGCGACGCGGGCGGAAGCTGGAGGCGGGGGCAAATGGTTCGTAGGTCGGGACGGGGTGGTGAGGGGATTTCGGGAGTGGGACGCGGGGCTCTCGTTTCCGGCTGAGTTCGGCAGGGCTGACCTCAGAAGCTCGAATCGGGGTTCCCATCTCGGCAGGGCTGAGAGCCTATTTTCGGCTGAGGTGGGCAGTGCCCAGGTGCGCGAACCGATCTAACAAACACGCAAATTTCGGGCGAGGTGGGAATATCTGGGGTGGGCAGGGCTACCTAGGTCAGCCTCCTCGGTCGCACTGTCTCCCAGCTAGGTCACAGCATGATGTAGCCGCCACTGCCTCTCTAGTTACAGTAGACGCCATCCCTGGCCAGCTTGCCGCGGCGCCGCCTCTCCTCGTCCCTGAGCACCCGCACAGCCGCGCATCCGCGCCCGTCGTCGTCCAGGCTACAGAACATCCTCTGTCATTGCAGTACTTTAACCGAAAAATGGTGAACATTTTAGGTTATCAATTGTTGATTCTTTTTATTGGAATAGATTCATATGTAGTTTAATTGCTATTCTGTGAAGTTTCATGAAATTGTATGGATGTTTACTTGCTCGATTTTGTTGCACAAATCGTATCTGGAGAGTTTTCTGTATTATCAGGAGCCAGCTCGAGCTGGACCGAGTTTGTAGCCAACTCGGGCCGAGCCCATTTTTCCGGACCGAAGGCACAACGAGCCAGCCCGAGCCGAGCCATATTTTCACGGGCTGAAAGGTGGCTCGCACCGAGCCCAGCCCGAGCTGGCTCGTGTCCACCCTTCCCAAATGATCTCACCTGCCAATTTACATACTCCCAATGTAATTTACTCGGATTTCATATCAGAACTCCATTCTCAGGTCGTGAAATAATGTTCGAAATATGAACCAGGAAAAAATATCGAATTGAACTCTTAGCATGTCTCATTAGCATTAGCAATCAATTTGTCAATTTTTAAAAAAAATTTATACTGTGTGATTGGGAAGAATAAATAATTTTACTAGGGGGGCATGTCTATCCTATGTGTTATATACAGAGTAGTTAGCATAAAACCATGACATTGAAGATAAAATTTTGAAAAACCATGACTTTATGTTTCAATCGCAAAAAATTATCACTTTTCGGGTAATTGTTTGTAATTTGCAATGATCGCGAGTTGAACGCGAATTGACACCAAATCTGATAGGTAGGTCCCACCTGTAAGTGTTGAGCTGACAAAGAGAATTCTATATGTGCTGACATGGACAAAGACCCACTTGTCAGCCCATTAAACAATCTAATAAAAACCCTTGAGCGCATCTTCAGGGAATAATGCATGTGCGCATCTTCAGTCACTCGCGTGTGCGGACGGCCTCCTTTCTTAGCAAGCAAACCGAGAAGCAATACTAGCCCATTTTGCGTCGATGGATCGAAACCGCCGATCGATAACGACACTGGAGAGAAGCAATCCCAGCACAAACCGACGGGGAGAAAAGAGACGACGTTGATTCGTCCTGGCCGCACGCAGGCACGAAGCGATACCTTGCGAGCAAAGGATCACGAGCCTATCCACGATGCATCCTTGCTCTAGCTAGCTTGCCCCGCCGGTCCTCGCCGGTCCTTGCGCCAGGTGCTTCGTGCGCGCACCAACTGACCAACTTGCTCCGGAAAGTTTCGACATTCATCTCCTCCGTTCTTTGGCCTCGAGAAATCGAGGTGGGTTTAGTAGAATAATGGTAGATGAATTAGTGGTGATATGCATGCAACAGCTGGCGGTCCATGCGAGGACAAAGCTCAAGTTAACCCTGATGGCTACGTGCTCGTGTCATGAGTAGAATATGCAGTCCACTGGACTGGATCTGAATTGACATGTCTTCGGATCGAAGGAATTAGAAACTGTACTACAATAGAAAGGGGTTATTTGGATGATGACATACTATCAGTTTCTATAGGACCTTAAAGAACATGCAATTTGTACATGATATATTTGGACGGTGCAGGGTAAACCAATATATTAAGCTCCTTGGTAGAGAGAAAAGGTGAGGTTTGAATTAAGCGTAAATAGCACTCGTGGTCACTGAACTTGTAGCGTGGGTGCATTTAAGTCACTAAACTTGCAAAATGAAAAAATCGGTCACTAAACTTGTATTTATGGTGCACGGGTGGTCACAAACCGGTCAGCTTGACCTTTTTTTTTACCAAAACCGGTCAAAGTGAAGGTCCTGACCAATCAACAGCAGACACGTGGTGCTATAATTTTTGCAAATAAACCCATATATATTTTTTCAGGTATGTGTGACCTTGATGCTTCCTTACGTGCGGGTCCCACATGTCAGTGATGCACGAATAAATTAAAATTTCAAACCATGGGTGGGGAATCAAACTCACGACTTGGAGTTTTTGAAAATGCAGGCACAGCCACCAGAGTTCTCGCTAGCTGTTTGTCAAATAACAGAAGATACGTTTATTATATAAAATATTCGCGGAGAGTTAATTATAATTTTGTCTAGTCAAGGTAGTCTACTGTAGTTATAGCCGACTTTAACTTAACTTCTACATGAGTTAATGAGACAATTATAATTGACAAGGAATCGAAGCGGGAGTACAAGACTCCACAATAATATTGGTATAAAAAGTACGATCCCCTAAATTGTACAAATCGTTATGCGAGCTTTGGTGGCTAAGGTCTCCTGCCTAAATCCCTTGATGATCAACAGTTCAAACCCTAGATGTGGCACTTCAAATTTTAATTAATTTGTCCTACCACTGACATCTGGGACCCGTATGTCAGAAGCATCAAAGTCAAAGTTCACACGTGCGAAAATATATAGGGGTATTTTTGCAAAAATTGCAATGCCACTTGATTGCTTAGAACCTTTAATGGGGCGTGCTGACTGATTTTACTAAAAAAATCGTGAAATTGACCGGTTTGTGACCATCCGTGCACCAAAAATGCAAGTTGAGTGACTTAAGTGCACGCACGTTACAAGTTCAGTGACTAGCAGTGCTATTTACTCTTAGAATGCAATGATAAGATTTTATAAAATTGGATACACAGGAATGCATTTAGTATGAATCTCACCTCAAATATGTCCTTTGTACAAAAATAAAGCTTTGTACTAAATTGTACTAAATCAGTCGACATTTACTATGGATGAGCATTAAATTGCAATGCAAATGGATTTACAAGGGCACATGGTCATATGAGATCGATCGGTGGTGTACCGTCTATGAATATTAGTTATAATGTACGTGATGATAAGAGTGTATGATGTCTAGTATTTCTAGAACACTTAATCGGTCTCGGCTTAGAGAAAATGCAGATGCATATCTATATTTTTATTATCCCTTAATTATGACATCATGATAATTCTGCTATTTAACAATCCCTATAGTTTACTGTTCATTATTGTGCGACATCTTTTTATTTTTCACCAAACTAATAAACTGGATCTAGTTTTCATGATTCTTTCTGGGTTTGGCATATCAGTCTTGTGAAATGATAAAACTAGGTAAAAATTGTCACGATGGCATAACTCTAGGTGAAATATCACATTATTTTGCAAGAAAAAACAGAGATCAAAAACTAAAAGGTACTTGATACTTAGATAATGGATATTACATGGATTCACAGCTATTGGAAGAACATAAAAGATGTCTGTTATCATTAAAAACTCCATACAGTTAGAACTGAGATTATGACGTACACTAACAATGTTTATACACCTAAAAGGTCATGATCATGTGAGCTCGTGAGTGAATAGTCTTTTCTGGAGTACCAAATTTGTTTGTTTACCCAGGTCATAGTAAAAGTCATTTCCCCTAAAATTCTGCATGTGCACATACAACAGGGATATCTACAAGTATACTTTTAAGGAATAATTTTACATTTAAAATAAAATGATTTTTTAGCCACCTGTAGATGCACCCGAGCTCATCCACGAAATTTCCAAATATATTAGGTATTGAATTCAGAAACCAAATGGGTTCTACATGGTCACATGAGATCATGGTGAATTTTTTATGAATATTAGTTCCATTATAATGTTTGTGACAACATGATGGTACGCTTCTTTAGTTTTACCTACAACTACATGTATCTCGGTCTTGAGAGAATGCACATGCATGATATCACATCCAAAATTTGTAATATACTTATTTCTTATCTCCTAATATTAATATTTTAATAATTCTCACGTCATTTAAACTATTGCTACATTGTACTCTAACTCATTTTGTGGCATATTTTTACGCTTTGTATTATTTTGTACTAAGTGATAAAATGGACCCACGCTTGGGGACAAATAAAAGAGCTAGCGGTTGGGCATTCACCCTCTTCATCCAACGCAATGGGGTGACCTCAATATCAATTCTTGGTGGTCCATGATGACTGAGGGCTCCCTTCCAAACCGTAAAGCGCTTGCATCCCTCACCTTGCTAACCTCTTAGGAAATATGGAATAAGCGCAACACCCGGGTCTTCCGTAACAAATTTGCACCCCCGGTGGTAATCCTAGATAAGATTAAAAAACAAGCACGTTTGTGGGTGATTGCGGGGGCGAAGCGATTGGGTCAATTAGGGGCTGTTTGGATTGCAGCCACCCTGCGCCCTGCTAATTTTTGGGTAGTTTACTACTACTAAGTGCTCTGTTTGGATCGGCGACAATGATTCTACGTCACGCTAAAATTTTGGTCGCCACGTTCTATTTTCACGCCCGCGCGTTGGCCAAATCGTGGCTGCGGAATCGTGCGCCAATTTTTTGGTGAGCCAATATTGGCAGGGCGAATGGGGGCGTTATCCAAACAGCCCCTTAGTGCCAGGTGAGTAGGCTTTATAATTTTGTTTAATTTTACTTGTTGTAAACTCCTTCTAAATTAATAAATTGGGGAAAAGCTTTTGCCCTCTTTTTTTTTAAAGGACCCACTTGTTCTCGTAATTCTATGTGGGTGCGACGAGAGGTATTGAAAACAAAATAAAGCGAGGTAAAATCTGTCACGGCACCGTAACTAGGATTTTAAATTTAGAACCTGTTCTGTAATAAAATCAAAGTTGCCCAGAGTCAAAACGGAGAGGTCAAAAAGAAGAACATACTTAATAGTTAGATAATATATACTAGTTGAGTGCCCGTGCGTTGCTACGGGCTGTTATTCATTATATATATTTTTTAGTCGGATTGATTTTATTATTAATTTATTTATGGTGTGATATTTTACCACTAAACGACGAAGCGCCCTGCTTTGGTGCATTCCAAGATAAGCTCCGCACCACACAACATTCTCCTCTATACGTGGCTCTGTAATTCAGTACTCCCTCTAATCAAAAATAAATGTTGGTGACTTAGTACAAATTTTATATTAAGTCATCGACACTTAGTTCCGATCACAATTCAGATCATTAATAAAAGCCAGGCCTGGCCCATCGGTTTGAATCGAACAACTAAGAACATGAACAATAGCCATTGCAGAGAAAACTCGCCAATATAATTTCTTGGATTGATGAGGGTAGAGACTGAGCCTTGAATTTGACACTTCACAGAACACTTTCTACCTTCAACTCTTCAAGCAGATGATGTTGATTCTATGCCTCCAGGCATCATCCTTTGGATATATTGGTGTTGCTTGGACTCTGGAAAATATTGAAAACAAACATGCAACATACTCACTCTCTCCAATGTTCCACTCTCGAAAGCAAACATGCACCATCCTGAAGTTGCTGAAACTTGCAAGAATTGGACTTCCTGACACGACAATGTTCAGGTCGGGCAGCCCCATTGCAGACAGATTGAAAACATCATAGGCTAGTAGCCCAAGCACCGGTGAGGGGTAGGATTAGCCAGGGGTAAACGGGCAGTAGTACTCCAATGAGCTGTCCAGGTTGTGGTACACTAGCCATCCTCTCCACGCATGGCTACGCCATGATGCCGGCAGGCAGGCCGAACTGGATGTACTCAGTGAATCCTTTTCTACGGACTCGGGAGGTTGCCGCTATGCAGGCTGACCGCGGAGACGGCGATGCTAGTGAGGTTGCGGGGTACCGTGTGTTCTGCATGAGGGCCGGATATGTGTGCTCCTGCAGCATTGCGTACATGGCCCTCGCCAACAATATTGGCTGCCTCGTCGCCACCCCAAACCCTCAATAACTTGAGCTTGTAGTTGTAGTGCCTTTCCTCTTTACTTTCTTATGTGCAACATCATCATCAGAATAATATTATAGGATAACCAATGTCAAGTTGCACTTGCAGCATCAGCAACCGCTCTATTAGTGAATCTCTACATCATTCTTCCAATGGCAATATTCTGTTTAGCTTCAAATTCAGGTTGTAGTGCTTTAGTACATCTGAAGAGGCTCATACCTGTGCAGATGCGGACATAGGAGGTCACCACGAGCACTCCATCTTTCTTTCCAATGGGGGCTTGTAATTCGCCGACAGCTCTCCAATGCTTGGCAGGCTTCTAGTTCATATTTTTCCATATGTCTCAAATTCAAAAGGCAATTTCCTCTCACAAATCTACTGCATGAACCCTGAAAGTAGATAACATTCAAATTAAAACTCAAAAATGTAAATAATCTGATGATGTAATTAGCATAGAAAAGCCTATTCAGTCGAGAAGATGACATATATTTTTTCTTCAAGTATTATCAGCCTGAGAGAGAAAATGTTGTATGTAATTTAGTACAATAGTTAACTACTGTTTTTCTTTTACAAGTATAGCACTTGAATGATGCCAGACAATATCAAATATTTACTAATAATTATGTTGAAATCAGCCAAATATAGACTTCAAAGTGCAATCAACTACATCATTCAAGTAAAAGCATACATTTGAGTTAGATTAGAGACGGCGGTAGTGGGAGGGCTACCATCGTCACAATGCGCCGATGAAGACCCCTGCGACCAGCCGCCGTGCCATCCCCGTTGAAATGCGTCGGGCACATAGTGACCTCCTAGGCTCCCACTGGCCGTCCTACCGCCTTCGTCGGCAGCCTGGCACCAATTAGATCGATCGATCTCAAAGTGCCTATGCTTTTGCAGAGGGGGTGGTAAAAAAAATTAGCTTTTGGTCAAAAAATATTGGCGCGGCTAAATTTTGTCCCAAAGTGGGATGGCTGCCAATCCTCGATGGCTTGCATGGAACGTAGAATGTGATCCACTGTAGCTTGGACCTTGGGGATGTTCAATCTTGTATGGTAATGGACCATGTTGATGGTGACGTTTGCCCTCTGTCAAGTCCTGAACCTTCCCTCCCGTAGCCTGAATCGAACGAACTTGGCGAGCTCCTCGAGCACTAACTTGATACTGTCCACTTGTGCCTCCGCTTTCAATCTCCAAGTGTATAGATTTAGATTTCCTTTTATGGTCATGTCGATAACTATATCACCCGATCGAGCTAGGGATTTCGGGCAGATCCACTGAAGTGAAGACTTTTGCTTCAGTGCACACCCCCCCCCCCCCTCCTTCCTTCTCCAAACTTAACCGAAACCCAAACACATGAAGGGATGAGATGGCTCCGTACCCCTTTGTAATTAAGTTATGAAAGGGTACGAAACAATCTTAGCCCTTGATGTGTTTAAGTTCAGGTTGAGTTTAACGAAGAGGGAGCGCACTAAAGCAAACCTCTTGAAGTGAATATGCTGAGAAGATTGAGAAGATTACGGTATTGTAGTCGTCCAATTTTACTGGCATCTGAGTACCCGCGTACATTGACCTGCATAGAATAATTTTATTTTTCTACCCACATAAGAACATCAAGTTGACGTAATTTCAATTCAAATATATTTGAAATATTTGAAAATTGGAGATCATGGTAGTATATACCTGTAAACCTAAATGTAAGTTGCAGGGACGTTATGTTAAATCTGAATGCTCTGTGATTTACTGCATACTTAAATAAGAATGAGGGCTTAAAGAAAGACACAGGAGGTTAACCGAGATAAAAGGTTCCCATCGTTTATCGTGTGTGTGTTACAGAGATCACAGTAGCAAATTCCTCACTAATCAATGAATTTATTTGTCACCATCTCAAGAAATGAATTTATTTGTCACCGAGATACGCTAGCCGCGAAGAGCTCTAGCAAAAGCAGGAGGACATCCCCTTGCGCCGGATGCTGCCACGCCCTAGGGTTCTCTCCCTCGCCCGCCGTGTCGCCATGATGTCCCTGTTGCCCTGCACATTGCCGTCATTTCGAGAAGCTGGTTAGAAGGAGGTCACATCGGCCGCCGTCGTTGCCGTGCCTAAGAGCGCCCAACGCCGTGGTCGGAGGACCGTTGAGCCGGTGCTATTCCGGGCAGAAGGTCTGGCGGCGCACCATGCCATTACACGGTCGCATGCACGCTTATTGCAATTCTGCCGCGATCAATGAGGCCATTGTCGGGCGGATGCCATCAGCAAAGGAGGTTCGGCACTATTGGTTACCGATCGGATTGGGCCTTCGTGCAGATGTGTTGATTTGGGGTCAATTTCTTCGTTTCATGTTCAATCTTCTCGGATCTCTCGATCTACAGATGAAATCGCTTTTGGCAGATCGATGACGCACGGCGAAGAACTGAACAAATCATAGAATTCTGATAGATTTTTGTTGCCCGCCAATGCAGTTCAGGCCGAGTTTAAATCGGGTATTCGTGTTGATGACGTTGGCGGCCGGTCCTGGTTGCCCTGGCCGTGCAGGTGCCACCAAGCCGCACACTCTGGTTCGGCCGGCCGCCCGTCCATCCTCCTTGCGCTCGCAGCTGCAGGCTCGTCTGGATCGAAGCGCTCTCCGTCACCCATGGTTGTTGTTTTTGACAAGTCACCCATGGTAATCGGTCGGCAGGAACCACACCGGCGGAAACATACGGTAACAAAATCGAACAGTTTTTTCTTACCTGGGCGAGAGTCCGGAGCGGAGACCTGCCGACAGAACTCGTGCCATGGTAGGGGACCGTCACGGATGAAAGCGTCGTGCGATGGCAGGGCACAGTCACGGACGAAAGCGTAAAGTAGGCGGGCGAAAACGTATTACCATCACGACCTCAAGTTGTATTATTAGTAGAGATACATGGATTCAGAGTTGAAGAACATAAAAGATGATCGTTATAATTGAAAACTCCATGCAGTTAGAGCTGAGATTATGACCAGCATTAACAATGTCGGAGTAATATAACAATGTATTAGGTCGTAATCATGCGGTAGGACTATTGAGCGATATCGATAAAAGCACGAGTAAATAACTTAAAACAGTTCCAAAACCTGGGAGACTTTCTTCGTTTTATCATTGAGATGACTGACTGAAAGCAACTGTCAGTCCAAAACGAACCACTCTTCTTATCAACATCAATAAATGATTTAGAGTTCAGACTTTCTATAGGTAAATGGTAGTTAGATGCACGAGAGACAAAGCTATCCCCTTGATTTTTTTTTATCTTCTTTTGACCGACTCTCTCAGTCTCCAAAATCTCAGCACTTTGTTTTCACTTTTGGAGCTTACTCGGTGAATTTTACTCAGAATCCAGTGGCATCAGTTCTGTATAGTTCTTGTCCATATTGTAATTACATACATAATTAAGTATAACACACGATACACAATATTTCAAGCTGCTTATAGAAGGATGAAAGTTTCACAGCAACGCGTGGGGTATTATCTAGTTAAGTATAACACACGATACACGCCGCTGATCACCGTGGTCGGTAGGCTGGTGAATCCAGGTCGATCGGCAGCCACACCAGCTAAACTATGCACAATATTTACAGGGACATCTCCTCGGCGGCGAGGATCAATTCATCAATCAGAGGATGACGCAGGAGTTAGGGTCCTCCTGGCCGCCGTGGACGTAGTAGTACGGGTGCGGGTGGTGCGGCGGCGGGTACCACGGCACATACACTGGGGCCTTATTGGCGTCCTTCTTGCCGTCATCCTTCTTCTCCTCCTTGGCAGGGCCGACGGAGAAGATCTGCGCCGTGGGGAAGAGCTTGCTGCGCAGCTTCTCCACGACGTCGACGGGGTCGACGGTGCCGACGACCGTCATCTTCTGCTCCTTCATGTCCACGGCGACCAGGTCGATACCTGAGAGGCGGAGATAGGCGTTTCCGTCAGAAGAAATTCAGGTACGGATGACTGGTGCGATGTGACCATGTTTGGCAAGAGAGAAACTGAAGGGGAGACGAAAGAGGAGCAGGGGAATACGTACCATGGAGGGTGGTGACGGCCTTGATGGCCTTCTGCTTCTGCTTTTTATCGTGCAAGTCCAGCTTCAGCACAATCTTCTGCAGTCGGCGGTCACAAAACAGAATCAGCAAACCGGTCGAGAGCCAAACCAAAGATTGCAAGTAAAATCAGAAAAGCAATCCCAATTCAATTCGAAACTGTGAGCAAGTACCCTCATGGCGGCAACGGCAAGAACCGGACGGATGGATTTGGAAGCGTGGAATGAAGCGGAACGGCGTGCGCACTGGCGCTTCTGCGTGGGCGACGATCGAGTTGTATGGGCAATGCTCTGGGAGGCAAGGTGCCGGGGGATTTTATAGGCGCGCAGGCGCAGCCAAAGGGACAACAACCTCGCGGCGGTCCACCGTGCAAAAGTCGTCGAACAGAGATGTGGTAGCGGGCTGGCCATCAAGGTGGCGATGGCCCACGTGACGGCAAAAGGCCGGTGGATACACGCACGCCAGCAACGTAAGCAGGCTTAAGGATTTGGTTAGCATACCCAGGGTTAAGCAAGTGTAACTAGGCTTGGTTAGGGAATTAACCCGCCCAACATTCACCCTCCCTCTCCTAAATTAGTTTTCTCTTATGCTAAGTGCCAACCTCTAATTCGAATTCACGGATTATTAAAGCATCACAACCGCGTCGTCCCCCCCCCCCCCCAAAACGGCGCGGCACACGGCTATTGGCGCCCTGAACATCAGCTGAGGACCTCGCCACGTAGGATACGTTCAGGAGGGACACCCTTGTTATCGACCCAGCCCATTTCCCTCCTGACACAACACCTTTCATCGAGCTGTCGGCCGCCCACCCCAAAAAATCACCGCCACCACTGCCGCCATCGCCGATTCCGAGCACGCCCATAGAAGGGAGATGAGTGTCCCCGCAAAGGACTCGCACGCCGACAAAGCCGATGTCGACTGTGTCTTCCATCGGCGTCCATCTGCTATGTGGAAGGTATGGCATCCTCGCATCCCCACCTTCGCATGCAACGTGTTTGGCTGTTTATCGATGTCTGTGTGTTCATGGATTTGCTCTGTTTTAGGCAAGTGGTGCAAATGGATAGGTGCAATGAGATGATTGTTCACCAATTCATGAAGGAGGAAGCCGCTGCTACCGTTGATGAAGAAGAGCACATGGCGGTTCTCCTTGGTCCGTAGTAATTGCAGACGAAGGAGGATAACGTCGCTCCCATACGTGGAGGCTCATTGACTGGGCGGAAGAAATTGAAGCTTAGACAGAGACTCGAGGGGCATGCCATGCTGTACAACGACTGTTTCTCCGATGATCCAACATATAATGCAAAGGATTTTCACCGTTGATATAGGATGAACAGGGATCTGTTCATGAAGACTATGCATGTCGTTCAAGCCTACGATGACTACTTTGTGTTAAAGAAGGACTGCATCGAAACAATTGGTTTCTCATCATTTCAAAAATGCATTGCTGCAATGAGGATGCTTGCATTTGGTGGAGATGCAAAATATGAGTATCTATGTATTGGCGAGCCTACTGCCATTAAAGCCATATACAAATTCTGCAGGGTAGTGGTATCAATTTTTGGGGAACATTATTTGCGAGGGCCAAATGAAAAAGAGACAGCTCGCATCATGACATAAAACAAAGCTAGAGGATTTCCTAGTATACTTGGAATCATAGATTGCATGCACTGGTCCTAGAAGAATTGTCTATTTGCTTGGCAAGGTATATAAAAAGGGCAGAAAGGACATTGCAGTGTAGTGCTCGAAGTTGTGGCCAATTTTGATCTCTGAATTTGGCACTCATTTTTTAGTATGGCGGGTTCACACAATGATATCAACATGATGCAACGGTCTTTGGTGTTTGCTAGACTTATTGAAGGTCATGCTTCACCTTGCAACTATGAGATCAATGGTCACGAGTATATCAAAGGCTACTATCTTGCTGATGGTATCTATCCAAGGTGGTAGACATTTTTGAAGACAATCTCCAGTCATCTAGATCCTACGAGTTCTCATTTAGTTGCAGGAAGGATGTCGAGAGGGAATTTGGCGTGTTACAATCTCGATTTGCTATTGTCAGGGTACCCCACTCTCACTTGGTCTCAGGAGGAGCTGTGGGAGGCCATTATTGCTTGCATTTGTAGTGCCTCCCAACCGACTTGTCCGACGTGTTTATCAGATGCCGCTAGAGATGCTCTTAGTTGTCAAACACACTACTGAAACTAAGATAACCTATCCAAGTTAAATCTAGCCAACGGTAGTTAAATTGAACCTGGAGCAAACCCAGATATGTTCTCCCTAAGGTCTTGTTTGGTAATAGAGTTTTCATGGGGATTAGTAGGGATAATCCCCACCAAGCCCCAAATTCCTACTTACTTTAAAAAAAAATTTGGTACTAGAGTATTGAGCGAGTTTAATCCCCGTGACGAGGGTATGACCCCTCGGGTCCTCGATATTGGCCTACCTGCTACAGCCTAAGAACAAGATGGATACTCGAAGCCCAAGAAGCCTAAGGCCGACTTCTTTTGGGCTTCTAGTCCGGCTTCGAGGTCCAGAACAGCCGAAGCCCGAAAGAACTCTCCGGCTTAAACTCAGCTTATTTCCACCGTTAAGCTCTCTTTATGTGTATTCTCAGAAACTGGGTCGGAGGTGTTTCTGGGCAGTTTCCCGAGCTTCTGGGTTTAGAACCGAAGCGGTATGTTGATATGCCCTTTGTTTCGTTCGAAATTACGGCTGATGCCACCGCTCAAACTCCCACCTGGGACGGCAGGAAAAGGAAAGGAGAAAAAAAACGAATCGGTATCCCCTCCTCCCCCCTCCCGCATCGTTCCCAGGGCGATAGGGAGGCGATAGGGTTTCCCCACCGCCGCCGTGGACCGATCCGCCATCGCCGGTGCTGCTCCCCCTCCGCGGGCATCTCCCTCTCATCTCCGCCGCCTTCGACCGATTCACCGCCGCCGCTGCTGCTCCCCCTCCGCCGGTGTCTCCCTCTCACCTTCGCCCGCACCTGGCATCACCTCCGCCTGGAGTTCCCCGCCTAGTGCACCTCCGCCGGTCATTGCTCCGCCTCCGCCGCGAGAAGTTTCGCCTCCGCCGCTCTATGGCGACGCCCCAGCCTACGGTAATCAGTGAGCTCAGTTGTGTCCTCTGTACACTGCCAAGATCTGATACTATGCATGCTTATTTCAAATATGTGTGATACATGTCTCTGTCAAAAAATCAGTGAGCTCATGGTTGATTTTTACCCTGGATATTTGTGGTACTGCTGATACATGTCTCTGTCAAAAAATTAGTACATATGTGTAATATCAAGAACATCAAAAATATTTCATTTTATATTGGCAAGTACTAAATTATACTATCTGAAAGGGCATGTGCCCCCATGTGTGGTTTTGGTAATTAATGACAATCCCTATGGACTAATGTTTGCATTGAGTCATATTTGTAGGACTTGTCCGTAGACAATGCTTGATCCATATGTTGGGTTCAAGGTTGTAAGAAGTTGAATATAAAGAAGATTATGTGATGACCAAGGTGTTATTCAAGGAGTGATCCGAAGATTGGTCATAAGGGAGTTGAGCCTATAGAGTGTGTCTTGAGGAATAAGATGGAGTGAACTCTCATGTGCAATCTCAAGACATCATCATTATGAAAGAAGAAGATGATGTGCAATGTTGATCAAGTCAAAGCGCAAGATCAAGATAGGCTTGTCTTGAGGAATAAGATGGAGTGAACTCTCATGTGCATTCTCAAGACATCATCATTATGAAAGAAGATGATGAAGTGCAATGTTGATCAAGTCAAAGCGCAAGATCAAGATAGGCTTCTAGAAGATATCATTTGCTTGAAGCTCGGTGTCCATTTGGTGGTAATGGACATGTGAAGATATTTCTCTAGTGTCTCTCCCATAGTGAAGTATGGGGGAGCAATCCGCAAGACTTCACCGAGCAAGCGCAATCAAGAAAGGTTGTCCAACTTGAGAAGATCAAGATCATCACCATCTAGCTCAAGTGGAATGCTCAAGGCAAAGGTATGTTCTTGATAGGGTTTCTTTCTTACCGGTCTCATAGTGTGGGAGACCGGGTTTAGGATCGATAGCCGTACTATCAAGAGGGGCTCTCGAGTGAGTAACTTATTCGTATCGTTCGGAGAGAGCTCAAACCTTTGCATACTTGGCATTATCTTTCTTGGTTCTTATTTGGATTTTATCCATGTGAGGTTCTAGAGCGTGTGGTTATTTCCATGACAAGCTCTAGCTCATCAAAAACGGATTTCGTATAGAACTCTTATTGCGTTTTTGGTGTTTGGAGGTTTTACCGGTTCTTCTTTATAGCTAAGTCAAAGCTTTTATCATTTGGTTTCATCCTCCTTTGTTGGACTATGATGTTTCTATGGATGAAGGTGTAGAGCTCGTTGTGGTGATTCCAACGAGCCCAAGTTCATCGAAAACGGAGTCCGGATGCAAAAGTTATGGCCGTTTTTGTGTTGATGTTCTGTCTCCACCGGAAAGTCCGGCGGGGCCGCCGGACCGTCCGGCGGCCGACCGGAAATTTCTGGCGGCCCCGCCGAACCGCACTACTGAAGGGCTTTTTGGCGGCCGCCGGACTGTCCGCCGGACCGTCCGGCGAAAAGTCCGGCGGGGCCGGACTTTTCGCCGAACTTCGGCGGGATTTGCTTCCAACGGCCAGTTTTTCCCCACCTATAAATACCCTTCTTCTTCCTTGAACCAACCACGTTTTTGGGCTTCTCTCTCCTCCATTGTTGACCTTCAAAGCTTGCCCTCCCTCCTCACTTCCCTCCATGTTTCTTGCATCTTTTTAAGGGAAAAGAGAGAGGAGATCTAGATCTACATTTCCACCAATCACTTTCTCCTCTAAGTGAGGGGAACCTATTGGATCTAGATCTTGAAGTTCTTTGTGGATTTCCTCCTTGTTCTTCCTCTCATATCCTCCATAGCATTTGTTGCTTTGGTAGGATTTGGGAGAGAAGGATTTGAGCACTTCGTGTGTTCTTGCCATTGCATTTGGTGCATCGGTTTGAGTTCTCCTCGGAGATTCGGTGGTGAAAGCAAGAAGCTTATTTCCTCTTGGGTTCTTGGAACCCTAGACGGCTCAGTGGATTTCTTGGGGACCTCCAATTAAGTTGTGGAGATCTTCCCAAGCTTTGTGGTGCCTCCGTGGCGATTATTGGGAGCCTCCAATTGAGTTGTGGAGTGTGCCCCAATCTTAGTGGCTTTGTGGATTTGGGAGCCTCCAATTAAGTTGTGGAGTAGCCCCAAGCTTTGTGCGGGATCGGTGACCGCCCTCAAGGGTCCCATAGTGGATCGGGTCTTCCATCTTGGTGGGAGGGCTTGAGGAGATTACGGTGAGCCTCCGTGGCGTTTGGGGAGCCTTGTGCCTCCACACCGCTCCAACGGAGATTAGCACCCGCAAGGGTGTGAACTTCGGGATACATCGTTGTCTCCGCGTGCCTCGGTTATTTCTATAACCGAGCTCCTTTACTTATGCAATTTACTTTGTGATAGCCTTCGTGCTTGAAGTTATATATATCTTGCTATCACATAGTTGCTCATCTTGTTTAGCATAAGTTGTTGGTGCATAGGTGAACCTAGTTTATTTAGGTTTTCTATGCTTGGCAAATTAAACGTTAGTTTTATTCCGCATTTGTCAAGCCGCTCATAAAAGTTTTAAATCGCCTATTCACCCCCCCCCCTCTAGGCGACATCCGTGTCCTTTCAATTGGTATTAGAGCAAGGTCTCTCATTTTTAGGCTTCACCGCCTTGAGAGCAAAGATGTCGGCTAGGGGATTAGTGCACAATGACACCTTTATATTTGGTGGCACTAATTATGATATATGGAAAATTTGCATGCTTAATCATTTTCGTGATATGGACCCAAATATAGAGAGAATTTTAGATATGGGTTTCTCTCCTCCTAAGGATTCCCAAAGTCTTTCTTTAGAGGATGAAAGGATCGTATGAGCAACTAGAGGGGGGGGTGAATAGGAGCAACCCAATTTTTTAATTCTTTTCAAGTTAAGGCTAGGCAAGAAGGTAAATTCTCTAGATGTGATACTAAGTGAATTTACCTAGAGTGACAAGCAAGCTAGCAATAACAATATAAGTAAAGGTACGAGTAAAGGATAGAGGTCACCGCAATGGAGACACGAAGACACGAGGATGTATTCCCGTAGTTCCTTCCTTGTTACGGGAAGTACGTCTACGTTGGAGAGGTGTGGTGCCACAAAGGCCACCAACGCCACAAAGGCTCACCCTATTCTCCGGTGAACAAGCCACAAAGGCGAGTCCACGCTCCACTAAGCAATGCCCTTGAAGGCGGCACGACACCTTTACACAAAGTATTGGGGCAAGCTCCACAACTCAATTGGAGGCTCCCAATAGGCCCACCAAGCTCTTACACACAAAGTTAAGCTTGGAGGACGGCTTCTTCCGGCGAGGAATCCGATGAACACTCAAGTTACAAGCCCCTCAACAAAGAGAGGGGGGAAATCAAATCGGCTTGGTGGAAGTGTAGATCTAGGTCTTCTCCCTCAAATCCCAAAAGGGATTTGAGTTCTATTGGCTAGGGAGAGAGATCTTGAGCTTTGAAGCTTTGAACTAATGGAGGTGAGAGAGTGTGAGCCGCAGCCATGTCTTGAGGTGGAAGAAGACTATTTATAGTCCAAGACAAGGACTAGCCGTTGCAGACTTTTTAGGCCGGAGTCTCCGGGGTCCAGAGCCCGGAGTCTCCGGGATAAGTCGCCTAGGCCGGAGTCTCCGGCCCGGAGACAATCTTCTGTCAAAGTTTCCGCCCAAAGTCTCCGCCCCCATATCTGGGACGAGCGACACTCGGCGAAAAACGACCCCGGAGGCTTAGGCCGGAGTCTCCGGACCCTGACCAAAGACTCCGGCGTGTGAACACCGGAGTCTCCGGGGTTGGTCACCCGGAGTCTCCGGGGCAGAAACGCCAGCAACAAGTGATCTTCTGATTTTCACCTATAATCAAGATTAAACTGAGACACAGGGTTAGATACCTGAGTATTGACAACAAACACCCAAAAATACATTTTGCTAGAAGATGCTCTTTCAATCTCCCCCTTTTTGGTGTTTGATGACAATACAAAGGTTCAAGAAAAAAGATCAATATAATATAGAGTGAGCTCCCCCTAGATGTGTGCAACCTACAGCAGAGGCTTGATTCAGATGCACCCATACTAGACACCAAGCTCCCCCTGCAATAATGAACCACAAACATGTGCATGCTACATAGATAACAATATGAAGTAATAGAGCATGGCTATTACATTAAGGCACACCACAAGTCTCACACAATATTAAGATAGGTACCACAACGAAGTTCAAACTTTAAAGAACTAAGTACTAGAAGAGAGCACAAGCATAGGCAAACGAAAGCTCAACAAAAGAAATGCTTGTGCCCGACCCTTGCAAATCCCCGATAATCATGCTAATAGAACTCTTCTCCCCCTTTGGCATCGAGACACCAAAAAGGGAAACGAGCGATGCTACACGTCCCAACAAGTCACTCGTCGTCGTCCTCGTCGTTGCCTTCATAGGAAGGATCTTCATCATCACCCATAGGACCCTTGCCACGACTGGAGGAAGACAGATAGTTGGGCTTGGACACTTCCTCAAAATCTCCCCATTGGAGTGAGCTGCCCATCTCTTTGTTCCAAGCACCATAGCTGAGAGTATCCTCTGAGTCTGAAGGGGGATGCTCTGGAGGAGGAAGCTTGCGGATAGCACGAAGGTGTTCAACCATCAAACCTTGGTTGTGAGTGATATGCTTGTTCTGAATGTAGATGTTGTGCTGCTCTTTGCGAATATCCACTCCCATGCAAAGCATGGTCCTCTTGAACCAAGACAGCTTCTTGATCTCCTTGTTGACTTCTTCTTTGTTGCGAGAGGGAAAAGGCTGGTTGCTAGCATTCTTGCTCCTCCTCTTTGGAGGGGAAGGAGGAGCAGTCCGAGTCACTTCAATCTCTTCCTCACCCTCTTCTCCTTCCTCATCCACATTATCCTCAGCACCTTCCATGTCTTCATCTTCTTCATCTTCACTAGCGGAGGCAAAGGGTTCATTGGTCACTCCCGGTGCCGGTTTCTTTTGAGGCTTCACAGTTTTATGCTCAACCAACTTGGAGACGTCAACACAAAGAGTGTAGTTGGGAGACTTCCTCTTGATAAGCTTCATAACATACGGAGCATAGACCGGGGCTTTCTTGGAAAGAATACACTCATACATTTCCCGGTGGATGAAGTCCATGACGTCAATGGGTTGGACTTGAGCTTCTTCTCCTTTGCAAAAGACCTCATGAGAGTAGGCAAGTAGGTTGACCAAGCCACCACGAAGAGCATCCAAATTACCCGCACTTGGAGCAATGTTTTCACGGAACAAACGGAGGAGAATATTGTATCTAGTCCTCAAACCATAGGCCTCCCCAACAACAATCTTCTTGCCTTCTTCAGCAGCAGCTTTTGTGAGCTTACCATAGAGGGGAGCAAGTGCCTTCTTATTGTAGGCAACTCCGGAGAGGTGCATCCTTGCACCACTAGGCACATGGTTCCCACTGAATGGGTAACCAAGCTCTTCTGCAAACTCAATGAAGTTGGATTTGATAACTTGATCACCTGTCATCCATGTCATGGGAAGCTCTTCTCCATCTCCAAACACAAGTGTTGCAAAGAATTGGTGTACAAGGAGAATGTTGTAATCTTGCTTAAGTTGCATGAGCGGGTGAAGACCAAGCTTCTCAGTGATCCAAAGAGCTTCATTGAAGTAATCACTCTTGTGAAGATGCTCAAAATCAATTACCTTTTGAGGGCAAACCTTGTGGGTTAGGTTGGCATAGAGCTCGGTGCAAATGAGTTCTTGCTCCCTTCGATGAAAACAGTGGTCATTGGTGTTTCTTGGCAACACATACATTTCCCTCTTCCTCATATCAGCAAACTCGGGAAGTGACATGCCCCTGAGAGTTGGCAAGTTGTCAAACTTAGCCTTTTTGGCCCTTTCTTCCTTAGCCAGCTGAGCTAGACGAGCTTTCTCTCTCAGAGCATCTCTAGCCACTTCTGCAGCACTCTGCCTTTCCACATAGCAATCCTTTGCTGGGTCATAGTCAAAAGTGTGCTTCCTCGGGATACGCTTGTGACGACCACCTGTGTTGCTACCTGTGAAGGAAATGGCACGAAGTAGCAAGGGAAAAGTCAAAAACATGCTCAGATGACTGGAGAATAGCATCTTGTGGAGTTAATTTTGTGAAACATCGATCTACACCGGAGTCTCCGGTGTCTGACCCCGGAGTCTCTGGCCTATAGAGGGCGGAGACTTAAAAGTCTCCGGGGTTTGGACCCCGGAGACTCCGGATAACACGAGGTCAGACAAGGGAGGCTAGGGTTTGCTCGGGAAATTGCACAAAAATGATTCAACAAGATGCTAGATACACACATTGCCGAAAGTGAGTGATTCCAATGGACAAACATCAAGCATTTCATCCAATCCTTTGAATCTAGAGGAATCTAGATGGGAGGAGGAGGAAAATACCGGATGGCTCCATGGAGAAGCAAACAAGCCGGAGGAAGAAGCTTCCGGATGCTTGGAGAGGAGGGAGGCCGGCGGCAACGGCGGATCCGGGGCCGGGGAGGCGCCCGGCGGCGACTTGGTGGAGGCGGCGGCGTCCTGGGGAGAGGAGGAGTGGGGGGTGAATGAGGGTAACCGGCTGGTTGCCCTCACCCCGACCCCTTTTACCCAGGGTGAAACCGCTAGGGCCGGAGTCTCCGGGGCTGGTAACCCGGAGTCTCCGGCCGCCAGACACCGGAGTCTCCGGGGTGCAAAACCCGGAGTCTCCGGCCTGCCTCGACCAGATCACACAGCTATGAATTTGAGCATGTTTCTTCGAAGGAAGAAGTGTTTTCAGTTGAAAGGGATAGGCTTGGGTCAGAAAGAGGTAGCTGAGTGGTACTTAGTGTTCAAGTTTGCAAAAATGCAAATAAAACTCAAATAAGGCCAAAAATGAACACATTCCCATTAAAAAGCAAAAACATGCAAATGAGGTGCAAATGGGAACAAACCTCCACATAGGGGGTCGGTGGCCGAGGCCACCATGTTTGAGTATAAAGGTATGGCACCGCGAAGATATATCTTGGGCCCAAAACCAAAACTCATCAATTAAGCTCAAAATTGTCACAAATGACAAGATAGAACAATTTGCTTACTATTGGCATAATGGGGGGAGGGATAGTCCAATCAATTAGGACCGCACTCCCCCTATTTCCATGCCCACATCTAGAGCAACACACAAGTTAGAGTATGGGAGTAAATGCACCTAGCTCAAGCCACATTGCTTGAGTCAATGATATTTAGTTCATGCCTCAATTCCCGGAATCTTGCTTCATCAAGAGGCTTCGTGAATATATCGGCAAGTTGCTCATTAGTGCCAACATAAGATAGATCAATATCTCCACGGTTGACATGATCCCGAATGAAATGATGACGAATCTCAATATGCTTCGTCTTGTTGTGTTGCACCGGGTTGTGAGCGATCTTGATTGCACTTTCATTATCACATAAGAGAGGCACTTTGTCAAAAATGACACCGTAATCCTTCAAAGTTTGCCTCATCCATAAGAGTTGTGCACAACAACTAGCCGCGGCTACATATTCGGCTTCGGTGGTAGAGAGAGATACACAATTTTGTTTCTTAGATGACCAACACACCAAAGACCTACCAAGAAATTGGCAAGCCCCGGAGGTTGATTTCCGTTCCACTTTGTCTCCCGCCCAATCCGAATCCGAGTAACCTACAAGATCAAAACTTGCTCCCTTTGGGTACCAAAGACCAAAGTTAGGGGTATTCACTAAATATCGAAAGACTCTCTTGACCGCCACTAAGTGGCTTTCCTTTGGTGCGGCTTGAAAACGTGCACATACTCCCACACTTAACATAATGTCCGGTCTAGATGCACATAGGTAAAGCAAGGAACCAATCATAGATCTATAGAGTTTTTGATCCACTTCTTTACCATTAGGATCGAGATCAAGATTAACCTTTGTTGGCATGGGAGTCTTTGCACCTTTGACTCCTATCATCTCGAACCTCTTGAGCATGTCTTGAGTATATTTTGCTTGGTTCACAAAAGTCCCTCCCTTCAATTGTTTGACTTCAAATCCAAGGAAGAACTCTAGCTCCCCCATCATAGACATCTCAAACTTGTCGGTCATGAGCTTGGCAAACTCATTATTGAAAGCTTTGTTAGTAGAACCAAATATAATATCATCAACATATAATTGGCAAATGAAAAGCTCCCCATTGACCTTCTTAGTGAAAAGAGTGGGATCAATCACCCCAATTTCAAAACCACGATCAACCAATAATTCTTTAAGGTGCTCGTACCACGCACGTGGGGCTTGTTTGAGGCCATAGAGCGCCTTATCAAGTTTGTAAACGTGGTTAGGAAACTTGGGGTTTTCGAATCCCGGGGGTTGCTTTACAAAGACCGATTCATTTAAGGGACCATTAAGAAATGCACTTTTAACATCCATTTGTTGAAGTTTAAAGTTATGATGAGATGCATATGCAAGTAAGATGCGAATGGATTCAAGACGGGCAACGGGAGCGAAAGTTTCACCAAAGTCAATACCCTCAACTTGGGAGAAACCTTGAGCCACCAATCTTGCCTTGTTACGAATGACAATGCCATTTGCATCTTGCTTGTTCTTGAAGATCCACTTGGTCCCAATGACATTACGGCAATCTTTAGGCCTTTCTACTAGAGTCCAAACATTATTGCGCTTGAAGTTGTTGAGTTCCTCATGCATGGCATCAAGCCAATCCGGATCCTCAAGCGCCTCATAAACTTTCTTGGGTTCTACACAAGAGACAAAAGCATGATGAGAGCAAAAGTTAGAAAGTTGCCTCCTAGTGGAGACACCTTTACGAACACTCCCAACCACATTTTCCAAGGATATGCTTCTTCGTCGTAGAATGGACTCAAGCTTCTTCTCACGGCGAGTGCGAGCCTCAAGAGGAGATTCTTGAGAGACTACTTGATCATCTTCATGATCACTGTTCTGGTCCTCGCCATGACCATCAAGTGGATTGCCTTGATCATCAAGTGGCCCATAGCCACGGAATTCCGAAGGATCTTCATCAAAGGCTTGATCACCCCCGGAGACTCCGGTATCCATACCCGGAGACTCCGGTATAGGCCGGAGAGTCCGGACCACGGGGGCCGGAGACTCCGGGCAAGATTGCTCGGTGGGATGATCTTGAGGTTGAGGGTGTGCAGCTTGTCTTTGGTCAATGTCCTGTGTGTGTTCAGCAGGTGAAGGCTCCACATGTGTACAGCATTGTCCTTCTCCTTCGGCCAAAAGGTGTCCCTCAATGGGCCGGAAGAATCCGACACCCATTCTTCTTATGGCTTGGGGAGGAATTTCGTCACCTACATCACGAACACAACTTTGTCCTACAAAGGAACCATTATCCTCATCGAACCTCACATTACAAGTTTCTATAACATGCCCGGTGGACTTGCTATAGATCCTATAGGAATGTGAGTCCGTGGAGTAACCAACAAAGATACCCTCTAATGCTTTAGAATCAAATTTTGACAAACGAACACCTTTCTTGAGGTAGAAACACTTACAACCAAATACCCGGAAGTACATGATGTTGGGCTTTTGCCCGGTAAGAATTTCATATGGAGTCTTGTTCAAGTTCTTGCGGAGATAAAGCCGGTTGGTGGCATGGCATGCGGTATTAATAGCTTCGGCCCAAAAGTTGTATGGAGACTTGAACTCCGCCAACATAGTTCTTGCCGCATCCATGAGAGTACGGTTCTTCCTCTCGGCAACTCCATTTTGTTGCGGGGTATATGCAGCGGAATATTGATGTTTGATACCCGCATCACTAAGAAACTCATTTAGGGAGTAGTTCTTGAACTCGGTGCCATTGTCACTTCTTATAGTCAATATGGTGGTATTGAATTGACGCTCAACTTCGGTGGCAAAGTCTTTGACGGTTTGTTGGGTCTCACTCTTGAATTCAAAGAAATAAACCCAAGTGTATCTTGAATAGTCATCGACAATTACCAAGCAATATTTCTTGCCACCAAGACTTGCATAAGTGGGAGGTCCAAAGAGATCCATGTGAAGGAGCTCCAAGCACCTCTTGGAAGAGATAATAGTCTTGCTCGGATGACTTATTTCATGCATCTTTCCTTCAATACATGCCCTACAAACACGATCTTTGGCAAAAGAAACATCCTTTAGTCCGAGTATGTGGCCGTTGGTGTAGAGATTTTGCAAAGCTCTCATATTGACGTGGGCTAACCGGCGATGCCAAAGCCATCCCACGTCGGCCTTAGCAATTAGGCATATCGCGGCCGTAGTGGGTTTCTCCGAAAAGTCCACCACATACAAGCCATTTTCGACATACCCAACAAAGGCAACCTTGAGAGACTTACTCCACATGACGACCACAATATCAACATCAAAATATGTGGCATAGCCCATAGTAGCAAGTTGATGAACGGAAAGTAGATTATAACCAATGGTTTCGACAAGCATGACATTCACTAAGGACACGTCCGGAGTGATCACCACCTTACCGAAACCAAGTACCTGAGAGGATGAATTATCACCATATGAGACCGTGACATTTGAAGTATTGGGCTTTAGATCTTCCACAATATTTTTGCTTCCGGTCATGTGGCTTGTGGCACCACTATCAATAATCCATTTTACTCCTCCGGAAGCAATGTCCTACAAGAGATTAATTCTTGGTTTTAGGTCCCCATCTTTGAATGGGTCCTCTTTTGTTAGTCACAAGAATCTTAGGTACCCAAATAGCATATTCAATGAAACCATTATAGGGACCAACATATTTAGCATAGACATCACCATAATAGTCCCTAAGAAGAACATAATGAGGGTTATATTTTCCTGCAAAATTATTGTGAGAAGGGCCGGAGACTCCGGTCTTTGGGGGCGGAGACTCCGGGGTAGACGAACTAACCGGAGACTCCGGAGACCTTGACCCGGAGACTCCGGTCTCCTCGATTTTCTTCTTTCCATTCAACTCCTCCCACTCCTCCTCGGTGTAACAAATGTCAAAGCGGACATGAGGAGTAGGAGCAGCAGCAGGCTTTGTCTTCTTCTTGTTCTTCTTGTTCTTCTTCTTCTTTGAGGACTCGGCCACCAAACAGAGATCCCCTTTCTTTGAGGACTTGGCAACAAAACCGAGGCCCTCCTTTCCCTTGTACAATCTTTGATTGTTCAAGAGATCATTGAGATTCTTCTCTCCTTGAATGCAAGTGGCAAGGCCCTTAGCAAGATCGGCCTTCAACCTATTGTTCTCCTCAATGATATCACTATGATCACAAATAGAGTTAGAAGAACAAGGAACTTCAATAACTTGCATTGGGGGAACTTTAGATTGTTCAATAGTTAGTTGAATTTGAAGTTGTTCACGAATCTTGGTGAGATGAGAGAATTTGCCCTCCAAAGCCTTGTGAGCTTCTTCAAGCTTCTCAAACTTCTCACGAAGATTATTATGACCAACGTCAAATTCAACTTTCTCCTTTTTAAGCAACTTGACCATAGCGAGAGCATGGTCACGTTCTTTAGTGAGTTTTGACAAGATTAGATTATGAGACTCTTCTAGTCCCAACAATTTCTCCTCTAAAGAGACTCTCAAGTTTTGCTCTTCTTCGAGCTCAATTGATAGAGAGCCAATATCATCGGCGGCTAATGTTTCCAACTCCTCCTTCTCCTTGATGGTGTCATGGGCATCACCAAGTTCACACATTAGTGTCTCAACATATATCTTGGTTGGCCCCTTCATGTTAGCAAGAAAATCATCACAAGAAACTAGTTCTTTCTTAATCTTAAGACTACTCACATCATCCAAAGAGGTAGTATTGGAATGTGATGATGAAGGAGTAGGTGATGAGGTTACCTCTGAGGCCTTAGCCATAAGACACTTGTGAGTGGTGATGATGGCGTTCTCATTTAGTGAGTTGAAGAGGGATGTAGGTGGTGTGGAGACAATGGCAATGGCGGCCACTTCTCCATTCTCTTCATCAATGGAGTCATCATCATCGGACTCAGAGTCATACTCCTCATGAACCACCAATACCCTTTCTCCTTTCTTCTTGTTGTCCTTGTTCCCATGTTTCTTGGATGGGTAGAACTTTGATGACCGGCGCTTGGGGACGAGCCGGCCCTCATTGTCCTCCTTGTTCTCATAAGGACATTCGGCGATGAAGTGCTTGATTCCTCCACAATTGTAGCAATGCCTCTCTTTAGAGACACCACCTTTTCTTGGAAAGGATTTGAACTTGGATCCCTTCGTCTTGTGCTTGTTGGCATCCCAAAAGGCATTTGCATTGAGAGCCAAGTGTTCATGGAGTGCAAACTTGAGATCTTCCGGAGACCAACACTCTTCTTCATATATTTCTTCTTCTCCTTCTCCTTGCTTGGACACCACCTTGGCCTTGAGTGCAAGATTGTGAACTCCTTGTCCGGCAAGAACACGGGCTCTTGTTTCTTCCGCGTTCTTCTTCAAGATAGACAAGGCGGTGAACTCGCAAAGAACTTCATTTGAGGTCATACTCCCAAAATCCGGTCTTGAACGGATTATCTCGGATCGCATGGGTTCTCTTGGGTTGATGGAGGTGATGAACATACGCTTGATATAGTCATCACCATTGTCTTTGCACCCAAACCCGGTCAAGGCCGTTGCAAGAGCCAAGATCCTTTGGTACATCTCATCGGGAGTCTCATTATCACGCATAATGAAATCCCTTTCTTCACTTTTGAGCTCATCAAACTTGGAGGACCGAATACTTTCATTCCCAATGAAGAGCATAGTGAGATAGTCCCATACTTCCTTGGCGGTGTTCAAGTTGTTGATGTGTACCGCATGAGTATCCGGTACGGCTTGTTGAAGGAGATGCTTGGCGGTGGCATTGAGTTGCTCATCAACTTCTTCCCTTCCGGTCAAGTTGAGAGGATCATGAGGAGCAAAACCATTTTGTATGACCCTCCACAAATGAGTAGAAGAGCTAGAAATATGATATTTCATTAGTCCTTGCCATTTAATAAAATTGCGAGAATCAAGCTTGGGAGGAGATCCCATATTATTAATGTGTGGCATAGGATAATGAACCGGCAAAGGTGAGTAAGTGTTGGGGGCGGAATGTTAGCACCCATTGCCGGACCATCATTTTCCTTAGGAAGGTCACCTTTATTCTCGGCAGAGGTGGAGCCATTGTTAGGTGGCTTCACCTTAGCCAAGGAGAGTTCCACACTAGGAGTGGTGTTTGGGTCGGTGGGCCCGGAAGGTTTTCTTCCAAAATATTCCTCAAACATAGCCTTCATTTCCAATCTCATAGTGGTTTGCATTGTGTCCAAGGACGCCAAATGCTCCTCACGTGAGATTGAAGAGGAAGAGATAGATGGAGGAGTATCTTCGGGAGGAGGTTCTTTACTCTTATCCCCATCCATGGTCGCTCAAACTCTTAGGCGGTTAAGCCCGAATAAGAGACCACGCTCTGATACCAATTGAAAGGATCGTATGAGCGACTAGAGGGGGGGTGAATAGGAGCTACCCAATTTTTTAATTCTTTTCAAGTTAAGGCTAGGCAAGAAGGTAAATTCTCTAGATGTGATACTAAGTGAATTTACCTAGAGTGACAAGCAAGCTAGCAATAACAATATAAGTAAAGGTACGAGTAAAGGATAGAGGTCACCGCAATGGAGACACGAAGACACGAGGATGTATTCCCGTAGTTCCTTCCTTGTTACGGGAAGTACGTCTACGTTGGAGAGGTGTGGTGCCACAAAGGCCACCAACGCCACAAAGGCTCACCCTATTCTCCGGTGAACAAGCCACAAAGGCGAGTCCACGCTCCACTAAGCAATGCCCTTGAAGGCGGCACGACACCTTTACACAAAGTATTGGGGCAAGCTCCACAACTCAATTGGAGGCTCCCAATAGGCCCACCAAGCTCTTACACACAAAGTTAAGCTTGGAGGACGGCTTCTTCCGGCGAGGAATCCGATGAACACTCAAGTTACAAGCCCCTCAACAAAGAGAGGGGGGAAATCAAATCGGCTTGGTGGAAGTGTAGATCTAGGTCTTCTCCCTCAAATCCCAAAAGGGATTTGAGTTCTATTGGCTAGGGAGAGAGATCTTGAGCTTTGAAGCTTTGAACTAATGGAGGTGAGAGTGTGTGAGCCGCAGCCATGTCTTGAGGTGGAAGAAGACTATTTATAGTCCAAGACAAGGACTAGCCGTTGCAGACTTTTTAGGCCGGAGTCTCCGGGGTCCAGAGCCCGGAGTCTCCGGGATAAGTCGCCTAGGCCGGAGTCTCCGGCCCGGAGACAATCTTCTGTCAAAGTTTCCGCCCAAAGTCTCCGCCCCCATATCTGGGACGAGCGACACTCGGCGAAAAACGACCCCGGAGGCTTAGGCCGGAGTCTCCGGACCCTGACCAAAGACTCCGGCGTGTGAACACCGGAGTCTCCGGGGTTGGTCACCCGGAGTCTCCGGGGCAGAAACGCCAGCAACAAGTGATCTTCTGATTTTCACCTATAATCAAGATTAAACTGAGACACAGGGTTAGATACCTGAGTATTGACAACAAACACCCAAAAATACATTTTGCTAGAAGATGCTCTTTCAGAGGAGAAGAGAAACTCTTATCTTAATTCTCGAGCTTCTAATGTGCTTGTTGATTTTGTGAGCAATGCAGTTATTCTTGCAACCATGCCTTTCCGTAACTCTCATGAGTTTTGGACAAAGATTCAAGAAAAATATGATGTGTCCAACACTATTGAGGATGATTGTATTCCCTCCACTTCCGGCCGTGATGAACTCTCATCCACTTCACCAATGTGTGGCAAGACACAAGGTAACGTTTTGGTGAGTGGTGATGAATATTGCAATGTTGATTGTAAGCTTATTTGTGATAACCATTCATCTCTATCTCATTGCAATGCTTCATCTTTGGACTTAAACACTTCTAGCACCATAAATGCTTTACATGCTTGTGTTGATAGTCCTTGCATATCATGTGTATACTCCTTGAACACATCTCATGATGATATGCTTACTTCGTCTTGTTGCCATGATATAAATGCCTCTAGTTCCTCTAGTTGTTGTGTGTCTAACAATGTAGAGGAAACCGGAAATTCTATTGGCCAAGACATGGTCTCACTTGGAGCTTCAAGTAATTCTTCCTCATCATCTATTGCTTCCCACATTTGCCTTATGGCTAGGGCTTCAAAGGTAACTCCTACTTTGGAACCCAATATATCTAGTGATGATGATAATGAGGATAATGAAGAAGAGGATGATGATCTTGCTTCTTTAATTGAGAAGAGTGAAATGATTTTTCATGCTATTCATAAGAATAAAATTGCTTGCTCTTACTTCTATAAGATTTTGGCTATTGCCACCGAGAGCAATAAAATAATTGAGGAGCATGAGAATACCATCTTTAAAATGCAAGGTCATGCCCGTGATTACGCGGATGAGATCGCGGATCTAACAGAAGCTCTTGAAGAAGCACAAACCACCAAAGAATCTCTTGAGGAGACCTTTACTCTAGAATTGTCTAAAGTAAAGAAATCCCATGAAGGAGCATTTGAGGTGGAAAATGTTTTAGAAATAAAATATAATGAGCTTGAAGTTACTCATGCTAAACTCCTTGAGAATTTTGAGCTTCTTGAAAATGACTCTAGGGTCGTTTCGAGTAAGCCCATTATTCTCACCGAGTCGCATGAGCAACTTAAAGCTTCAAACTCAAATGAGCTTACTAAATTGCCTTCTCTGCTTTCCATTAGTGATGATGCTTGTGCTACTAACTCTACTTCTTGTGAAGCATCCATCTTGAAGGAGAATGTTGAGCTAAGGGCTCAACTTGATTTGCTAACTAGCAATTATGGGAAATTGGAAGAAAAACATGGAAAGCTCTCTAGCTCCCATGAGGATCTTCTAGCTTCCCATGATAGGCTAAAATTAGCTCATGAGGCTATTATGTCAAAGGTAACATCTAGTGAGACTCATGTGGACATTTGCACTACTTCTCAAAATGCCATATTGCCTTGTGCTAGTCCTTGTAATTCATCCACTCATAACATTGCTACATCTTGTGATGAATTACTTTCCTTTCCTTGTTGCTCTAACAATGAAGCTTCTACTTCCTCTAGTACTTGTGTTGTTACTAACCATGTAGAGGAAATCGAAGAGCTCAAGGCCCAAGTCTCTTGCTTGAAGAAAGACTTGGTAAAGAGTCATGAAGGGAAATCCAAACTCGACAATATGTTGAGTGTGCAAAAATCCCCCAATGACAAGAGTGGACTTGGGTTTATCTCTAACAACAACAAGAAGTCCATGGTTAACAAGAAAAAGAAGGGCCAAGGACAAGTGAAAGATTCGGCCAAGATTGTTTGCTTCAAGTGCAAAATTGAAGGGCACCATGTTAGATCTTGCCCTTTGAACAAGAAGGCACTAGTTGAGAAGCAACAAGGGAAGTGGCCTCAAGGTCAAGGTCACGCTCAACCTCGGGTTGAAGAAAGGCCACTTCCCAAGAAGAATCAAGCTAATGCTCCCATTGTGGAGAAATCAAGTGAGAAGAAGGAGAAGAAAAGAACATGCTACACTTGCCGTGAGAAGGGCCACCTTTCTTCTTCATGCACTATGGGTAACTCATCCAACCCTATCATAATTGATGATGCTTATTCACTTTGCAAGGATAAGGTTGGCAATGTGTTTGCCAAATATGTTGGCACTCTAAGTGGTGTCAAGAAAAGAACCATTTGGGTGGCCAAGCCTATTGTGACTAACCTCTTAGGACCCAACGTGGTTGGGGACCAACAAGCCAAAACTTGATCAATAGGTGTTTGTTGGAGGGCATTGGAGATTTGGCTATATCATGAAGAATTAAGGGATCTTCATCAATATATTGTCTCAAGTCAAGTCAATTGGATTATCTTGTTTATATCATATATCTAATGTTCATCTTTGCGGTAACATGTACTCAACTTATCTACATTGAAAGTTACTTGCCCCTTTTGCATGTGTTGGTTGTGTTCCATTACATGTGTTGGTATATGTTGTGCTACCTACTTGTTTTATTTTGATTAATCAAGTATGTACTTGTGGGTTTGCACACCATGTATGTGTGTTTGTGTTTGAGCCTATTGCATCTTCTTTTATATTATTTGGCTCTTTTGAGAGACTAATGGACTATCCCATTTTGGGGGAGTGATATGCTTTGGCACTTCACAATCCTAAATATGTGTGCACATGAGGAATACCACTTAGTGTTGATATTTGAATTTATCTAGTCTCTATGTGGTATGTCATGTTCATAAGAAATTCAAATTCTATAATGTCCATTAATCTTCTCATATTGAATTTTATTTGCCTCTTGTGAAAATAAATGCTTTATCACATTATGGGGGAGTAATATGCTTTGTGCATACTACAAACCAATAAAATGTGTATATTTGAGGTTGTGTCACATAGTGTTGATATTGTAAATTATCTTTATTCTATGTGACATGTTTGCTCAAACAAGTTTCAATTTGCCAAATTGTTTTGTTGCTCTTGTTTTGGATCTTGTTTGTGAGATATTTTCTTGGTAGGGTTTTCCTAAAATGTGGAATTCTACAACAAGTTGGAAAACCATTTGCTTCAAGTTATCCTAATCATTGCCTTGCGTGATTGTTTAACTATTTGAGTCTATCAAGAATATGTTCTTTAGCATGGTGTTTAATTCTTATCCTTTTCATATGCTTCTTATTGTGAAGATGATCTTGGATTTATGTGTAAAATACCACCGGGAACTTAATAACTCAAAATACCTCTTGTCCTTGGACAATTGGTACTTTATCATGTGGTATATATATTGATCATCTTTACATTGGCTATTGCTTTTATTTACCTCATCTATCGCCAAGAAATTTGTTTGTTTTATTTCCCATTGTCTTCCTTGACTCTTGTGAGTCCATTTGATGTTGGTAAACTTGTTTTGTGTTATTTTTAATGTAGGTAGAGATGATGATCTCATTTGTGTGCATTTTGTATTCAAATGCAAAATCATAAATAATGCACTAATCTTGGGGGAGCTCTCCTATATTTTCTATAACATACTCGTGCGGCTTATTTCAATTGGTATTGGTTATTGTTGGAAGACAAATCTTTTTGTTTTTGGTACTTAGTGTGCCATCATAAAAGAGTGGAGAGTTTGGTTTGTTTGTTGGAACCTTGCTCTCTTTGGGAGAATGGCTATCTCTCTTCTTGATTTTGCTCCCTATTCTTAAAATGAGATAAGTCATTGGGCATGTGTGTTTTAGTGTTCTTTTAGCTCATTGGTATTTGCTTTGTTCACTTGGTGGACTTTGGAGTCAATCTTGTGTTGAATTGATTCTTTGATATAATTTGGACAACTTTTGGGTTTTTCACACCTTCGTGTGACTCTTTGATCTTCTTGGTGTTTCGTCCAAATTGTATCTCCCTTTGGCTCTTGAAAGTTTTTAGCATGCATATTTACTTACTACATATTATATGGCATGCTTTGCTTTCTTTGATCCAATATATAGGGTAAACTCCAATAAATCCTAATTCGGCTAAGATGTGCATGAAATTCAAGTTCATATCTATATGCACATATTTTTGTGGAGCTTGTCCTATATATTGTAGTGTCTCTAACTACTTCGGACCCAATGAGTTTGGGGACCATATTGTATTTGAATATGTTTTAGGTACATGGGAGATATATTGGTGCTTGTCTCAATAATAAGGATGAAGCGGTGACTAGTTGATAATTTGTGGCAAGCTAGGATTATTGAAGAACTCCTATCTACTACATCCTTCCAATGATATCTCGGTAACAAGTATCTTATTCATGCATACTTTTCTAGCATCTAACCTTGTGTGGGTCATTTCATGGCATGAAAATCTTTATTTGCAATGATCTTAATAAAACCTCTTTATTGTAAATGTGAGTAATTTGAGATGAGTGCATTTTTTGGGGAACCCTTCCCAAATATGTCTATCTAGCAATTTTATTGCATATCATTTCCTCAAGTTCCTCACATGTGCAATATTGATGAAAGTGCAAATTTAGTTCTTTCTTTTGGTATACTTATTTGTGATACTTGTTGCTTTTCTCAAAACATCCCAACTATCTTCTTTCCCTTGTTGATATTTGTGATGTCTTTGACTTGTTTGTGGTTGAAGTTCTTCAATATGCAATAAGATAAATTGAGCCTTTGGCCATACTTTAAAAGGTAAAAATCTTATTGGTATATTGCATGAACTTGTTTGGATATCATGTTCTATTTTGTATATCTATTTTATGTGTACATGTTTCTTTGTGATAATTATCTTTGTGATATTGTCTACTTAGAAACTTATACACATGAGAGATGATATCTTCTTATTTGATATCTTTTCAAACCTTGTGTGTTGGGATGGAATGCTAAGCAATATCATTCATTAAGGACTATGTGGATGCTCTATGTACATATTTGTACTAGTCTTATAATATGCTTGGTCATTCCTATCACACACTCCTTTGGTTGAGCCGTTTAATATGTCGGTTCCTTACTTGTTGCTCAACCATTTCTTTGATACAAGTGTTAAGCATATTGTCTCTTCTATGGTCTCTTGCTAATGGTTCCTTTTAAATGGTATTGAGGGAGTGAGGATTCCATGTTGTGCAAATTGTATTCAAATGCAAATATTCTATCTTGTGCATGTACCTTGGGGAGCTTCCTCATTTCATTTTAAAGCACCATTTTGTGGTTATCATAGTATTTTGATGTCACTTGGTATCATTTTGTTTTGAATAATATCGAGGTAGTGATGATTCCATGTTTGTGCACCTTATACTTTAATTCAAATGGAATATGTTGTGCACAAACCTTGGGGAGCTTCTTTATATTATTTAGAGCATTGTTTTGGTCTTATCATAATACCTTTATTTGATTCGCTTTTGGATCTTTTGATTGCTACCTTCATTTGTTGGAAGTTTTACCATCATGTCATCCTTTTTGTTTGCAATCTTTGATCCTTAATATAGGTTGATTTCCTCCAAATTTTTGTCCTTGGATTTGTGCATGTGTTTTCACTCTTTTGGGGCCATGCACACCTTGAGGAGGAACTCTCACTATATTGGCCTTCTAAGCCTTTCTGCCCATTTTGGCAATGGATGCCAATGGGGGAGAAGTTTCGAGGGTTTGAAGGGAATTGGGCTTTATGCTTTGGTTTTGTTCTTAAGCATTTGCCTTTCATGCTTTGCATGGGTGAGTATATATAGTGTAAACTCCACCAACAACATTGGTTGGCAATCTATGCAATGAAATTCAAGTTCATTCACACGTGCATAGATTGTGGGGGAGTTTGCTCTATATATGATGGTTCTACTAACATCACATACTTTTGTAGTATTTGATGTTAGTGTAACCATCTTAGTTCTTTAAATTCATTATATAAACCCTCTCAAAGAGATTGTCATCAATTACCAAAATGGGGGAGATTGAAAGGGCATGTGCCCCCATGTGTGGTTTTGGTAATTAATGACAATCCCTATGGACTAATGTTTGCATTGAGTCATATTTGTAGGACTTGTCCGTAGACAATGCTTGATCCATATGTTGGGTTCAAGGTTGTAAGAAGTTGAATATAAAGAAGATTATGTGATGACCAAGGTGTTATTCAAGGAGTGATCCGAAGATTGGTCATAAGGGAGTTGAGCCTATAGAGTGTGTCTTGAGGAATAAGATGGAGTGAACTCTCATGTGCAATCTCAAGACATCATCATTATGAAAGAAGAAGATGATGTGCAATGTTGATCAAGTCAAAGCGCAAGATCAAGATAGGCTTGTCTTGAGGAATAAGATGGAGTGAACTCTCATGTGCATTCTCAAGACATCATCATTATGAAAGAAGATGATGAAGTGCAATGTTGATCAAGTCAAAGCGCAAGATCAAGATAGGCTTCTAGAAGATATCATTTGCTTGAAGCTCGGTGTCCATTTGGTGGTAATGGACATGTGAAGATATTTCTCTAGTGTCTCTCCCATAGTGAAGTATGGGGGAGCAATCCGCAAGACTTCACCGAGCAAGCGCAATCAAGAAAGGTTGTCCAACTTGAGAAGATCAAGATCATCACCATCTAGCTCAAGTGGAATGCTCAAGGCAAAGGTATGTTCTTGATAGGGTTTCTTTCTTACCGGTCTCATAGTGTGGGAGACCGGGTTTAGGATCGATAGCCGTACTATCAAGAGGGGCTCTCAAGTGAGTAACTTATTCGTATCGTTCGGAGAGAGCTCAAACCTTTGCATACTTGGCATTATCTTTCTTGGTTCTTATTTGGATTTTATCCATGTGAGGTTCTAGAGCGTGTGGTTATTTCCATGACAAGCTCTAGCTCATCAAAAACGGATTTCGTATAGAACTCTTATTGCGTTTTTGGTGTTTGGAGGTTTTACCGGTTCTTCTTTATAGCTAAGTCAAACCTTTTATCATTTGGTTTCATCCTCCTTTGTTGGACTATGATGTTTCTATGGATGAAGGTGTAGAGCTCGTTGTGGTGATTCCAACGAGCCCAAGTTCATCGAAAACGGAGTCCGGATGCAAAAGTTATGGCCGTTTTTGTGTTGATGTTCTGTCTCCACCGGAAAGTCCGGCGGGGCCGCCGGACCGTCCGGCGGCCGACCGGAAATTTCCGGCGGCCCCGCCGAACCGCACTACTGAAGGGCTTTTTGGCGGCCGCCGGACTGTCCGCCGGACCGTCCGGCGAAAAGTCCGGCGGGGCCGGACTTTTCGCCGAACTTCGGCGGGATTTGCTTCCAACGGCCAGTTTTTCCCCACCTATAAATACCCTTCTTCTTCCTTGAACCAACCACGTTTTTGGGCTTCTCTCTCCTCCATTGTTGACCTTCAAAGCTTGCCCTCCCTCCTCACTTCCCTCCATGTTTCTTGCATCTTTTTAAGGGAAAAGAGAGAGGAGATCTAGATCTACATTTCCACCAATCACTTTCTCCTCTAAGTGAGGGGAACCTATTGGATCTAGATCTTGAAGTTCTTTGTGGATTTCCTCCTTGTTCGTCCTCTCATATCCTCCATAGCATTTGTTGCTTTGGTAGGATTTGGGAGAGAAGGATTTGAGCACTTCGTGTGTTCTTGCCATTGCATTTGGTGCATCGGTTTGAGTTCTCCTCGGAGATTCGGTGGTGAAAGCAAGAAGCTTATTTCCTCTTGGGTTCTTGGAACCCTAGACGGCTCAGTGGATTTCTTGGGGACCTCCAATTAAGTTGTGGAGATCTTCCCAAGCTTTGTGGTGCCTCCGTGGCGATTATTGGGAGCCTCCAATTGAGTTGTGGAGTGTGCCCCAATCTTAGTGGCTTTGTGGATTTGGGAGCCTCCAATTAAGTTGTGGAGTAGCCCCAAGCTTTGTGCGGGATCGGTGACCGCCCTCAAGGGTCCCATAGTGGATCGGGTCTTCCATCTTGGTGGGAGGGCTCGAGGAGATTACGGTGAGCCTCCGTGGCGTTTGGGGAGCCTTGTGCCTCCACACCGCTCCAACGGAGATTAGCACCCGCAAGGGTGTGAACTTCGGGATACATCGTTGTCTCCGCGTGCCTCGGTTATTTCTATACCCGAGCTCCTTTACTTATGTAATTTACTTTGTGATAGCCTTCGTGCTTGAAGTTATATATATCTTGCTATCACATAGTTGCTCATCTTGTTTAGCATAAGTTGTTGGTGCATAGGTGAACCTAGTTTATTTAGGTTTTGTATGCTTGGCAAATTAAACGTTAGTTTTATTCCGCATTTGTCAAGCCGCTCGTAAAAGTTTTAAATCGCCTATTCACCCCCCCTCTAGGCGACATCCGTGTCCTTTCACTATCGCACCTTTGGTTGTTTTATCATTGAACTATTCATAATTGTCTTTATTTATTTCTTGTTCATTGTACACACAAAAACTAATATATATGTGGTATTATGACTTATTTAGCTTATATTATTAATTTAGGGACGTTATAGACATTTCACGATTCAACACATCGAATAAGCCAAATTTGTAAAAGCCCAAAAGAAGTGTCCAGTGGGGCTTCTAGGAGCTTCTCCCCACAACCGTTTCTCCCCACCGTTTCCTAGAAGCCGGCTTCTCCATAAGCTTAAGCCCAAAAGAAGTCGGCCTAAGACTAGTTAGGGTTTGCAAACACCTGTAACCGACTTGGACCGGATTCCGAGACCTCGTCCCCCATATAAGGGCGAGGAGGGGCGGCCAAGAAGGGCGATCTCTAATCTTGCATTGACAATCTAATCTCGCATAGATCCCACGCATAGGCTAGCACACGCCATCTCTTTTTCGACCATAGCCAGATCCCATCTGCGCACCATTGTAACAGCTCCAATTATACAAGCAATACAAGATCAGACAAGCAGGATGTAGGTCTTTACCCTTCGGGGGGCCGAACCTGGGTAAATCCCCATGTACCCCTGTTTATGTCTGAAGCCGTCGAATCCGCCAAGCGCCCATGCTCTCTCCATGAATTGAAAGCCCTAAACATGGGCATTGCCGGGTTAGAACTTCATCAATTGGCGCCGACCGTGGAGACGACGGGCGCTGGATCCACGGGTTCACCGGCTCCATCACCCTTCGTCAAGCACTGCAGCAGATCCGTCGGGATCGCGCCAAGAACTTCAACTCCTGCGACAGATTTGATGTCATCGCACCAAGAACTTCGACTCCTGCGATAGATTCGACGTCATCAAGCCAAGATCTTCGACTCGGGCATCAGGCCCTTCGACTCTCCTATCAAGATCTTCGAATCTTATGGCAAGATTTTCGAGTCCTACGGCAAGACCTTCAAATCCTACAGCAAGATCTTTGACTCCATCGCGATGACCTTCGAGTCCATCGCCATGATATTCGACACCGTCACCATGACCTTCGAGTTCGTCGTCAAGAAATTCGACCTCTGCGTCGTCGAGAAATTCGACCTCTGCGTCGTCGAGAAATTCGACCTCTGCGTCGTCGAGAAATTCGACCTCTGCGTCGTCAATAAATTCGACCACTGCGTCGTCAAGAAATTTGACCTCTGCGTCGTCAAGAAATTTGACCACTGCGTCATCAAGAAATTCGACCACTACGTCGTCAGGAAATTCGACCCCTACGTCATCAAGAAATTTGATCCCTGCGTCGTCAAGAAATTCGACCTCTGCATCATCAGGAAATTTGACCCCTGCATCAGCAAGAAATTCGACCCTACGTCATTAAAAAATTTCGACCTTGCCGTCGTCATGATCTTTGACCCCTTTGTCGCCACAATCTTCGACCCCGCCGTCACCTTGATCTTCGACCCTGCTGTCATCAAGAAATTCGACCCCGCCGTCATCAAAGACATTCGACCTCCGCGTCAAGATCCTTCGATCCCCGCGGAGCCGATGACTTCGTCGAGTGCCCCGACGCGCTTTGACCCCCTCGGGACCAATGCTTCGTCGACAGGTAAAACAGCCTGATCCTGAACTGCAATAACTTTTGCCAGGAGTGTCCAAACGATATGAGACCACCGTCATTGGAAAGAAAACGACGAGAGCTACCCCACAAAAGTTAGGGATCACCCCGGGAAAAATATCAAAGCTAAGTTTTCCTCAACTATGAGTTGACTACTTTCAGGACTTTATGTATGCTTTTAGTACTTTCAACACCCCACGCTTGGGGGCTTTCTATACATGTGTCAATTCACCTAACGATCATCGAGTGCGAGAGATCTACCTCCTCGACTGCAGGGATCAGGTTTATCACAAGCACATTCATATACCGTGTCGAAGATAAGTCCATAGTTAGCAACATTGTTGGCCCGGCAACGCAGCTATACGCGCTCTACTGAGATAATTTCCGTACCTACGGATGCTTTAAGTCCACAGTTAGCAACACTGCTGGCCCGGCAACCCAGCTACACGCGCTCTGCTGAGATAATTTCCATACCTACGGACGCTTTAAGTCCACAGTTAGCAACACTGCCGGCCCGGCAACGCATCTATACGCGCTTTGCTGAGATAATTTCTGTACCTACGGACGCTTTAAGTCCAGAGTTGACAATACTGTTGGCCCGGCAACGCAGCTATACGCGCTCTGCTGAGATAATTTCCGTACCTACAGACGCTTTAAGTATCCTAACGGACGCGTCGGGTACTACGCCTTCACCCGACACACTTCGGGGTCTTGCTATTTCCACTCATACATTCACCCCGGTGTTGGCAACACACTTGGAGGCTGCACCTCGAATCGGCATTCATTCACCCCGGCGTTAGCAACACACTCGGGGCCTGTGCCTCGCACTGGCATACATTCGCCCCGATGTTGGCAACACGCTCGGGGGCTGCACCTCGAATCGGTATTCATTCACCCCGGCATTAGCAACACGCTCGGGGGCTGCGCCTAGTATTGGTATTACTTCGCCCCGGCGTTAGGAACACACTCGGGGGTTGCGCCTCGCATTGGTATTCATTCGTCCCGGCGTTGGCAACACGCTCGGGGGCTGCGTCTTCCAACCCGATGCTAGCAACACGCTCGGGGGCTGCACGTTACGTTGTTAACCTTAGCAGCCTTCTAAATCATCGACGGTGCTCCGTCTAAGACGTCGACTTTGGTTCGACATATTCCGGCTCGACACCGAAGGCTTTACACCGTGTTGACTCCGGTCCGCCGCGTCGACTCCACTCTGTAGCATTCAACAACATCATCACAACAATTCAGCTACCGTGCGACTCCATCGACCGCGACATGCAAGAACTTTATTTGGTGCCCTCACACGCGACATGCAAGACTACGACTTCAAGGCAAGGTTTGAGTCTCTACCCGATTCTACGAATCGACTAGACACTCGGGGGCTACTGACGAGGGTATCACCCCTCGGGTCCTCGATATTGACCTACCTGCTACAGCCCAAGAACAAGATGGACACTCGAAGCCCAAGACTAGTTAGGGTTTGCAAACACCTGTAACCGATTTGGACCGAATCCCGAGACCTCGTCCCCCATATAAGGGCGAGGAGGGGCGGCCAAGAAGGGCGATCTCTAATCTCGCATAGACAATCTAATCTAGCATATATCCCACGCATAGGCTAGCACACGCCATCTCTTTTTCGACCATAGTCAGATCCCATCTGCGCACCATTGTAACAGCTCTAATTATACAAGCAATACAAGATCAGACAAGCAGGATGTAGGTCTTTACCCTCCGGGGGACCGAACCTGGGTAAATCCCCGTGTACCCCTGTTTCTGTCTGAAGCCGTCGAATCCGCCAAGCGCCCATGCTCTCTCCATGAATCGAAAGCCCTAAACATGGGCATTGCCGGGTTAGAACCTTGTCACCCCGCCTATCCTCACTTTTCTCCAAATTTTAGTTTATTTTTCTCAATCCTCAATACTCTACCTCTACCTAGTGAATTGTGGGTGGAGTTTTTTGGGGGATTTGGTAAAGGTAGAGGTTTCACCCAACACTCTAAGAAATTATCTACACTAATCTCCACAAAAACTCTAGTAACAAGCAAGGCCTAAGTCGCCTCAGTGCTTGGGACTCAGGCTCGGCCGTGGTTGTGGGGAGCGGCGTAGTCGTATGCGCGTGGATGCATGGCACGGTCGTTGCGTCGAATGCTGCCGGGGAATGGCAGCGGTGGCCACAACGACCTGCCGGTCGAGTCGTGCAACACCACCGGGAGGAAGTCGCCCCTCCTACATAACCGGAGCTCCACGCTCATAGTGAGATCCCGAGGCGCTGCAACGTCGAACCCGCAAAGCAACACACTGTTGCAAGAGAAAGAGGTCATCTCCAGGTAGAGAGATCTCGCCGCTGCCATCACCACTGAGGCTTTGCCCGACGTAAACCCCAGCAGTAGGGGAGGGGAAGGAGGACGTGAAGGGGGGTTTAGTGGCAGTGCTGCGTGGTCGCCTCCCCTAGACGGCGCCATTCGGAGGCTACATAAAGTTGCCTCTGTTTTATTTAAATTGTACTCATAAATTTATTTCTATTAATTTGTTCTTGAATTGCACTCTTAATTTTCCAACTATCATAAATTTGTTTGTATTTATATGTGAATCATGGTTTAGTTTATCAAAAAACTAAAAAAATAGTGTTTGTGAACGCCTTTTGGGAGATGCGGCTGGGCAAGACCGCTCCCCAAAAGCGGCATTACTCGCCGGTGCCCACCAATCAGGCTGTCCAGCGCGTTTATCGGACGCCGTTTGAGGAATACAGCTGAAGATAGTCTTAAGTATACACAACTAAAACTAAGGTACTCCGTCCGACCCATATTACTCTTCGATAGTATGACTGTATCTAGACACTAAAATATGTTTAGATATATCAATAGTAACGAAAAGTAATATGGATGGGAGAAAGTAACATATATATCCAATTTAAAGCTAGCCAACCATAGTTAAGTTGAACCATGAACAAACCCAGATGTACGTCGTGTCAGTGCTTAGGACTCGGGCCCGTCCGTGGTTGTGTGGCCAGGTGGGAAGCGGCCGGAGTCGTGTGCGCGTGGATGGCGCGGTTGTCGCGTCAAGTGCCGCCGGTGAACGGCCGCAACGACCTGCCGGTCGAGTCGTGCACGTCCCGACGTCACATGATCGCGAACGTCTTGACCGACGACTTGTGGTAGCTAAGCTAAGCTTCTACTAGTACCGTGCCGTGTGCTGTACCTGTACGTCGCTGGCTCACTCGCTAGCAGTACAACCGATCTATTGGGCTGATTACAACGGCGATGGCATCGAGCTAGTCCAGCACTCCAGCCGACGAGCGTTCCAAATCGAGTTGCCCAAATCACGGTGTGGAGACCGAGCGACCGAATATGGCACAAGCGAAGCCAAGCGTGCAAATCTAGCAACCTTCAAAACGGCATGTCATGTACATGTGCGCCACAGCGCCACCATATATCTTTGCCTGGATTTAGCGTCCGCTTGGAACGGCCTCAAATACATCTTTTAGTACGTAGGTTTACTCAAATATACATATTAAATGATGTCTAAATATATTTATTTTATAGATCTAAAATATCTTATATTTTAAAACGGAGGAAGTACTAGTACTGTCTTGAAAATTTGGTGACACATATCCAAAACTCTCTCCAACCTTTTAGCCTTTTGGAAATGCGTCATCATTCTCACAATCTCACCGGAAAAAGGGAAGAATCTTGGCAATGATTCGTCGTCGTCTACGACACAATACCTTGCCAACAAAGGATCAACGTCGAAAAACTGGCCATAGCCTAAGAATGGTGCACCCTCAGCGCAATTCGTGATGGAACGGTTCAACGTTGAACACTGTCCCGGTCTGCCATTGAGAAGCCCATGACTACCAGAGTGCGTTTCTGGAACAGTCGAATGGGAAATAATGGTGATTCCGTGCGAGGACAAGTCTGGAGTCCATACTGACGCTGATAGCTACCTGGCACTTGTATGTGCACACTAGCATGGCCTCATGAGTTGAACAAGTCCATTGACCAGCTCTGAACTCCCATGCGCTAGCAGGACATGCAGTTAATTAACAGCCTATCAAGTCGTGATCAGACGTTAGGACTCGTGAACGAACGAGCTGTCAATGTGGTTTTTCTAATACGTAGCAGTGAGTGCAGCACGAGCACGACGATGGAGATTAACTAAATCACCGGTGCAGGTTTAACATGTTCGACTTCGATTACTCGTACCCCGCCTATATACCTAATAATAGATGTGCGATTGAACAACAAAGCGTTCGAAACACAGGTTGGGATACCTTGGGGCCGTGTATTATTGCCGAAACCGATTATTTATTATTTCTATGCACGCACGACTAATGTCCTAAGCCGCAGTGTTTGAAAAACAGAGGAGTGCGTCGCTCTCACCTGACGACGAAAACTCGACAGCTACGGGCCGGCCGGGAGTCAAGCAGATGCAGCCGCTTTCAGGTACGACCGGCCGGGTGGTGGAAATTTCCCACGAGAATGAAACCTACAGTGAAGCTGAACTTGTACTTGTAGGGTGCGTTCCAGTCTATCTGATCTAACTGAACTATGCTTGATGGAACGGTCATAACTGAACCACGTTTCGTCGTCAATTTGTTTATTTGAGGAGCCTGTCTGCCTAATGGATCCAAATGAGCTCCAACTTACCTTCTGAGAGCTAAATGGATCATCAGGTCAGATTACCAATTAGTCAAACCTTTGCTGCTCAAATTCATGGACCCAAATGATTTTTCCAATTTTAATTACAAACCACGTCAAGAGAGCGGACAGGGAACAAAGTTGATCCGGTTAACGAGGGCACCCAAAACCAAAAACATTACAAAACTTTGGTTCATTTAAGAAAAAAAAGTCAGTCGAAACCACACACATATAACTAGAGGTGTGGCGGTATCCAATCTTCCTTGGTTTGATTTGAGTTATCAAAAGTTCAAAACTCGTATTGCAATATAGCTTTATCTTTCATAAGTTGTTTTTGGATTTGATATTTTTATGTAAGGGGCCCCCTTTTCATTTCCATAATGAAAACTAGTAAGAAAATGCATCAAGTTTTGGCTCACAAATTTTAGCACAACAGCAGGGAACAAACCTCCCAACATTGCCATCTTAAGAAAAAACCATGACAAATCCCCATAAGGTTATCAAACAATTAAGTTTCTTTCTTTTGATAAACTTCAAAGGAACCCAACTTCTATCACCGTACAACACAAATGAACTAAGACAAACATTACACCATTCTTTTTTATCCCTAACAATCACATATAACCTAGCATAAAGGTTTATCTTCTGAATACGAATCCCCCCGAAAACATACTCATCTATAGTTTCCCAATATTCTTTTACAAAAAATTTAGTAAATGCTCTAACGTTCAACCGGCTATGCATAAAGTGAGATGGTTAGCTCTATTATGTTCATGTGAAAAATTTCCCTTCCACAATATTTATTTAAAAAAATATTTGCCACAACACATCTTCCCTTTCTAGTTTCAAAATCCACTTACTTCAAAAAAGACATATGTTCATAACTCTTTAATCTACGATACCAAAACCTGCTTGATGAGAAGGTTGAAATTTTGGATATGAATAGATATTGCAATAATTTAATTTTGATTTTATATCTTACTTAATGTCAGCATTGAGTTAGCCATTGTTGTATCTTAAGTTTGTCTGATTTGAATTTGAAATTTATGGGCCTCAGGTTTCTTAGAACAATCGTAGGCCCTACGTTCACAAAAGACTACTCAGAGCATCTAATTCATGGGCATAAAGCAGACGGGTGATACGTCTCAAACGTATCTATAATTTTTGATGTTTCATGCTTGTTCTTACACCATTTGCTTAGTGTTTTGTTACACTTCTTGGCGTTTTTATGCATTTTCTAGGACTAACCTATTAACAAGATGCCACAGTGTCTGACGAGGTTCTACCCGGCAATGCCCATGTTTCGGGGCTTTCGATTCATGGAGAGCATGTGGGCGCTTGGCGGATTCGACGGCTTCAGACAGAAACAGGGGGTGCACACGAATTTACCCAGGTTCGGCCCCCCGGAGGGTAAAGACCTACATCCTGCTTGTCTGATCTTGTATTGCTGGTATATGAGGAGCTGTTACAATGGCGCGCAGATGCAATCTGGCGGAGGTGGAAGGAGATGGCGTGGCTAGCCTATGCGAGGTTGTTTTGTAGGCTATGCGAATCTGGTCGTCTAGGGGGGCGCCCTTGGTGGCTTTATAGATGCAGCCAGTTAGGGTTTTACAAGTATTTCTTGCCTTCTACTCCAAGTCGAAGTGCTTGGCCTTGCGGGCTTCGTGTATCCTTCGAGCGGGCTTCCTCCTTGGCAGGAACCGGATAGGCAAATATCGAGGACCGAGGGGTCATACCCTCGTCAGTGTCAGTTCTCTATTTTCTGCTGTTTTTGTGTTTCTGAAAAGTTACACAGCAAATATTCTCGGAATTGGACGAAACAAAAGCTAAACCTCTGATACATCTCCAACGTATCTATAATTTTTGATGCTCCATGCTTGTTTTTACACAATTTGCCTACTGTTTTGTTACACTTCATGGCATTTTTATGCATTTTCCGGAACTAACCTATTAACAAGTTGCCACAGTGCCAGTTCCCTGTTTTCTGCTGTTTTTGTGTTTCAAAAGTGATACACAGGAAATATTCTCGGAATTGGACGAAACAAGTTCCTGAAGTCTTATTTTACCCGGAAGCTTCCAGAGATCCGAAGGAGAGTAGGAGGGAGGCCACCAGGGCCCCACACGCAGGGCTGGCACGGCCAGGGCCTGGGCCGCGCCACCCTGGCGTGAGGGCACCTGGCCCCTCATCTGACATCGCCCCTTCGCCTATAAAGACCCCCCGACGGAAAAAACCTAAGTACCCGATCACTTTTCCAGAACACATCGTGATCCGCCGCCGCCGTCGACCCGAAGATCGGGAGGGTCCAGAAGCTCTTCCCGGCACCTTGCCGGAGAGGGGAATCGCCACCGGAGGTCTTCTTCATCGCCATGCTTGCCTCCGGAGCGATGAGTGAGTAGTCTACCTTGGACTATGGGTCCATAGCAGTAGCTAGATGGTTGTCTTCTCCACCATGTGCTTCATGTTTAGATCTCATGAGCTGCCCTACATTATTGAGATCACCGTTATGTAATTCTACATGTTTGGTTTGTTGGGATCCGATGAATATTGGTGTTTATGATTGAGTTGTTGTACTGAATATTATCTTTTGTTATCTCTATGTTGTTTATGATCTTGCATGCTCTTCGTTGTTAGTAGCTATCTTGGCCGAGTAGTTGCTAGTGACTCCAAGAGGGGGTATTTATGCTCGATAGTGGGTTCATGCCTCTATTTAACCTGGGGGAGTGACAGAAACCTCTAAGGTTGTAGATGTGCTGTTGCTATTAGGGAGAAAACAACATTCATATGCTCAAGGGCATATGCTTTGTTTACATTACACACTTTGCTTAATGCAATTATCCGTTGTTCACAACTTAATACTCATGGGGTGTTCGGACGATATCCCTGTGAGTGGATTATTAGTCATAGATGCAGTTGGATGGCGGTCTATGTATTTTGTTGTAATGCCCAGAGTAAATCTCATAGTGATCTTCTTGACATATCACGTTTATCTTTATTCTATCAATTGCCCAACTGTAATTTGTTTACCCAGCATGTGTTATTTATCTTATGGAGAGACACCACTAGTGAACTGTGGATCCCGGTCCTATTTCCATCATATTGCTATCACCTGTTTAGTTTACTCGCACTGTTTACTTTATTCGCATACTCTATTGTTTTCCACTCGATAGGCTCATAACCTTTGTTTCAAGCAAACCGCTGAGATTGACAACCTCATTGCAAGTTAGGAACGAAGTACTTGGTTGTGTTGTGTGCAGGTTCCGCGTTGCAGCTAGCAAGCAAAGCTTGGACGAGGCGCCATATATAAATTGTCCGAAGCTGTCGCAAGCTAGCAAGCATCACCTTCAGTCGTTTGTCTCTCCTCTCCAAGAACGATTAAACCTTGGTTTCTTAACTGAGGGAAAACTAGCTGCTATACTCATCACACCCTCCTCTTGGGGTTCCCAACGGGCTGGTTATTCACCACGCACAAGGGCCGTCTGCTACGCGTCAACTTGGCACCAGCAGCATCTTTTCTGGCGCCGTTGCCGGGGAGGAAGTAGAAGACTTCTGCGAGGGGAGTTTTCACACGCACATCCTTTACTTTGTTTTATTGTTTTGCTTTACTTTATTTATTTTACCTGCATCGTTTTATATCAAAAACCCAAAAAAATTAGAATCCTTAGTAGTTGTTTTTACTTGTTTACTTTCATTTTGCTGAAATGGCCAATCCTGAAAATACCAAGTTGTGTGACTTTACTAGCACAAACAATAGTGATTTTATCTGCACTCCTATTGCACCACCTGCTACTGCTGCAACCTTTTATGAGATTAAGCCTGCTTTGTTGAACCTTGTTATGAAAGAGCAATTTTCTGGTGCTAGTACTGAAGATGCTTCAGCTCATCTCAACAATTTTATTGAGCTATGTGAGATGCAGAAATATAAGGATGTAGAAAGTGATATTATTAAGCTCAAGTTGTTTCCTTTTTCTTTGAGAGGAAAAGCTAAAGATTGGTTGCTGTCTTTGACTAATAATAGTATTGATTCATGGGCTAAGTGTAAGGATGCTTTTATTGGTAGATACTATCCTCCTGCTAAGATTATATACTTGCGTAGCAATATTATGAAGTTTACTCAGTTTGATAATGAACATGTTGCTCAAGCTTGGGAAAGAATGAAATCTATGATAAAGAATTGCCCCACTCATGGACTGACTACTTGGATGATTGTCCAAACTTTTTATGCAGGACTGAATTTTTCTTCGAGGAACCTACTTGATTCAGCTGCTAGAGGCACTTTTATGTCCCTTACCTTGGGCGCCGCAACAAAGCTACTCGACAACATGATGGTAAATTATTCTGAATGGCACACCGAGAGAGCTCCACAAGGAAAGAAGGTAAATTTTGTTGAGGAAATCTCTTCCTTGAATGATAAGATTAATACCATTATGGCTATGCTTGCTAATGATAGGACTCATGTTGATCCTAATAATGTTCCTTTAGCCTCTCTGGTTGCTCAAGAAGAGCATGTTGATGTGAATTTCATTAGAAATAATAATTTTAACAACAATGCTTATAGGAATAATTTTGCTAGTAACAATTATAGGCCGTATCCTTCTACCAATGGTAATGGTTATGGTAATTCTTATGGTAATTCCTACAATAACACTAGGGCCGCGCCCTCCGAGCTTGAGGTAATGCTCAAGGACTTCATCGGTAAGCAAACTGCTTTTAACAAGTCTGTTGAGGAAAAGTTAGGCAAAATTGATATTCTTGCTTCTAAAGTTGATAGCCTTGCTCATGATGTTGAACTTCTGAAATTAAAAGTGTTGCCTAATGATGCGACAGAGAACAATGTTTTTGCTACCGCTAATGCTATTCAAGTTGGAATTGATGAAAATATTAGATTGTTAGCGGAATTGCATGCCAGGTGGGAAAGAGAAGATGAGATGGCAAGAGAGATGAAGGTATGTACCATTACTACCTCTAATGATGTTGCTCCTAATGCTAGCAATCCTCTTACTTTGATTGGTGTAGAGAAAACTCCCACTCCTTGTGTTAAAAAGCCTAAAACTGCCAAAACTTTTTCTCAAAAGAGTGCTGAAATTTTTCGGAGTGAGGGAGATGATAGCTCTACTTCTTTTAATGATTTTGATATTGATGGCTGCAATATATCTGAAGTAATTTTATTCTTGCAAAAGCTTGCTTTGACTCCCAATGCTAGTTCTTTAAATATTGCTTTTACTAAGCATATTACCAATGCTCTCATGAAAATTAGGGATGAAAAGTTGAAGCAAAAAGCTTCTGTTCCCAAGAAGTTAGAAGATGGTTGGGAACCCATCATTGATATGCATGTTAATGGTTATGATTGCCATGCTTTATGTGATCTAGGTGCTAGTATTTTATCATGCCTAGAAAGATTTATGACATGCTTGATTTACCACCGCTTGAAAAATGTTATTTTGATGTTACTATTGCTGATGTTACTAAGAAGAAACCTTTGGGAAGGATTAATGATGTTCTTATTGTGGTTAACAATAACCTTGTTCCCGTTGATTTTCTTGTTATGGACGTTGAATGCCATGCTTCATGTCCTATTATTTTGGGAAGACCCTTTCTTCAAACTGTAGGTGCTATCATTGATATGAGGGAAGGCACTATCAAATATCAATTCCCACTAAAGAAAGGTATGAACCACTTCCCTAGGAAAATAAAGAAATTACTTTTTGACTCTATTCTTAGAGCAAATTATGAGCTTGATGCTTCATCACTTGATGTTACTTGATTCGCAATTTTCTGCGCCTAGCTCAAAGGCGTTAAAGAAAAGCACTCTTGGGAGATAACCCAATATTTTTATTTTTAGTACTTTTTCTTTTATTTGAGTCTTGGAAGTCATTACTACTGTAATGACCACTCCTTATCTTGTTTATTTTGTTTTTGTGCCAAGAGAAGCCTCTAATTTGAGTGAGGTAAAGATTTGGGGATGTTGCTATCCTGAAACTGTTTTCGGTGCTGCACCGTAAAAATTCGTATAAATTATCTGTATATATTTTGGACCTGCAATTTCTTGTGCATATGCCCCAGGTTATATCCAAACTTTTGTTAGTTGAACACTTTTTTATTTGAGCAACAAAAAACCCCTAAAAAATTCGACCTTTGTCAGCTGTTCAGTTTTGACAGATTTCTGCCAATATTTGTGTTTGCCACTTTATCGCTTTCTTTTGAGTTCTTTTGATCACAGAACTTTTGGAGAAGTTGCTACAGTAGTATTTGCTATATATGTGGTGGTTTTGAGTTGAAACCTGAAGCAAAAAGAGGATTGATTATATGTTATGCTTGCACTAATGTTGCTAATAGAATTGTGTTTAGTTTTGTATGAAGGAAGTTTTCAAGTGTAGGGATTGGAGAATGATGAGATGAGTTGAAGAATGGACAAAAGCTCAAGCTTGGGGATGCCCATGCATCACCCCAAGAAATATCCAAGAAGTACAAGCGTCAAAGCTTGGGGATGCCCCCGAAGCACCCCTTCTTCATTGGCAAAAATCAGGTCACCTTTCAAAACACTATATTTTTATTGCTTCATGCACTATATGTTTTTCTTGGAGTGTCAGTTGTTTTAGTTTTCTTAGTTAGTTTAGTTTGTTTGTTTGCTGCAATAAATGGTTGGACCCCAACAAATTTCTTTTGGAGAAGTTGCTTTGCTTTTCATTTGCCAAGAACGCTCTACTTTTCACTCTTATAAAAAATCGAGTGTTCTTCTTTTTCTGCTACTGCTTTTGGTTTTTGTTTTTGCCTTGATTTGCATTTAGACTTTGTCACATATTTTCATCAAGGTGTATTTTTGCCTCTGATCTTTACTGGTTTTCATCAAAAGAGATGTCTTTAAAAATTTCAAATGGTGTTGGAAAAGAGAAAAAGCTTTATGCAAAAAAAAGTGGTACAAAAAGGAGCTTGTGTAGACTGCGGCTTAGGCTTTTTCATGTCATGCTTGATGTCTTTTTGATAGTATGCTTAGTGGTTTTGTTGTAGCATGACTTGTCTCAAATGACTGAGATTGCTTAATGAGCCTTTGAAAAAATCATGCGTTGTTTTTATCGTTTGGAAGCATTATTTTGGTTTTCTCCTTGATGCTTTATTTGGGTTGACTTGGCGCATGCTCACACATGTTTTGACTCTTAAAAAGTCGCCAATAGCCTCTATAATCATTTAGTTTTTGACTTTTGATGCCATCTTATGCTTTTTTTAATGTCGCTTTGTCGCTTTGCATGATTATGGCCATTATTGCTCTTTTAGTTGGTCGCTCCCAGTCTTTTGCTAGCCCTCGCCTTGTACTGAGTATGAGCTCTACTCGTGCATCCAACTCCTAAAAGCCAAAGTTTTCCAAAGTGTCCACCATACATACCTACTAGCAATTTGCTATTCAAAGTAAATTTGACTTGTTTTTATTTTCTCTTCAAATTAAACTCTTACCAGTGTTATGCGAAATTCGGTCAGTAAAGCTCTCACGAACCGGAAGGCACACTTTACTTTTTCCTGTTCTTAAAAATTTGACATTGTGGTCTCTTATGTTGAGTTGTTATGCTTGCAAGTTGTAAGTTGGAGACTAGCCCAGCCATGCAGTCATGGGCAAGCTTTCAACATTGCACTTCTTATTTGAGTTGATATCGTGATCTTTTGTTTATGGATGCCCGCGGTGTGAAATGAATTGGGAATCTTGTGGGGATCATGGAGTTTGTATATGTGTTAGGGAAACGCCGGGCCGCTAATCTAAGCCATGCATAATTCATGGTGGAAATTTGCAGCATACCCATGGTGAACATTCGACGACGCATCTCACAATAAAAAGCTAAACAAATGGCAAATAAAAGAGATGTCGAGGTGTTCATTGTCTGCTTGTCCTGTCATTTTGGTGTGGGCTTGTTCCATGTCATCGGGCACGGAGGTACCCCATTGGCGGTTCTCAATGATATGCATATACTTACAATGACAAGAGCCTTGCTTGGGACTCTAAGTAAAGTAGCATGAGGTTTGGGTACTCGTATTCACGGGGCACGAGGTTTTCAACTTATAATTTGTCAAGCATATCCATCATAATTGTTCTCGCATTAACTTTAACCATTCAAGATGCTTATGATGGGGGCAATGAGAGCTCAAAGCCGGTAAGTACCATAATTTTTGAAGGTTATAAAACTTGCAATCAGTGCTTCCCTCTGCGAAGGGCCTTTCTTCTACTTTTATGTTGAGTCACCACCTTCTATCTTTATGCACCATTAAGAGAGCATAGTTGTCATTCTTAGTGTAATATGCATTGTCCCAAAGTTCATTGATTGATTCATATTGTTGGTTTCACTTGTTCTCAAATTATTTGTATCTATTCGCCCTTTTAAACTTGAAGGTGTCCTATGCATTTATGTTTTGCTCTCTTTGAAGGACAAGCTGAAAACCATTTGTATATTTTCCTTATGATTTGAACACACGTTTGACTTTCATTGTTTCATTTTCATGATCTTTTGTTTGTGTTCATTTGCATGTTTACAACATGGTTGCTAAGTTTTTATTGTCAAGATTATATCTTTCATGCCCATGTTTTAAGTTCTTTTGATCCCAGCTCACAAATGCTTACATATATGATCAAGATTGTGTAGGTGCATCTCACCTCAAAAATTATTCTTTTGTTATCACTTACCTACTCGAGGACGAGCAGGAGTTAAGCTTGGGGATGCTTGATACGTCTCCAACGTATCTATAATTTTTGATGCTCCATGCTTGTTTTTACACCATTTGCCTACTGTTTCATTACACTTCGTGGCACTTTTATGCATTTTCCGGAACTAACCTATTAACAAGTTGCCACAGTGTCAGTTCCCTGTTTTATGCTGTTTTTGTGTTTCAGAAGTGATACACAGGAAATATTCTCGGAATTGGACGAAACAAGTTCCTGAAGTCTTATTTTACCCGGAAGCTTCCAGAGATCCGAAGGAGAGTAGGAGGAAGGCCACCAGGGTCCCACACGCAGGGCTGGCGCACCCAGGGCCTGGGCCGCGCCACCCTGGCGTGAGGGCACCTGGCCCCTCCTGTGACATCGCCCCTTCGCCTATAAAGACCGCCCGACGAAAAAAACCTAAGTACCCGATCACTTTTCCAGAACACATCGCGATCCGCCGCCGCCGTCGACCCGAAGATCGGGAGGGTCCAGAAGCTCTTCCCGGCACCCTGCCGGAGAGGGGAATCGCCACCGGAGGTCTTCTTCATCACCATGCTTGCCTCCGGAGCGATGAGTGAGTAGTCTACCTTGGACTATGGGTCCATAGCAGTAGCTAGATGGTTGTCTTCTCCACCATGTGCTTCATGTTTAGATCTCATGAGCTGCCCTACATGATTGAGATCACCGTTATGTAATTCTACATGTTTGGTTTGTTGGGATCCGATGAATATTGGTGTTTATGATTGAGTTGCTGTACTGAATATTATCTTTTGTTATCTCTATGTTGTTTATGATCTTGCATGCTCTCCGTTGTTAGTAGCTATCTTGGCCGAGTAGTTGCTAGTGACTCCAAGAGGGGGTATTTATGCTCGATAGTGGGTTCATGCCTCTATTTAACCTGGGGGAGTGACAGAAACCTCTAAGGTTGTAGATGTGTTGTTGCTACTAGGGAGAAAACAACATTCATATGCTCAAGGGCATATGTTTTGTTTACATTACACACTTTGCTTAATGCAATTATCCGTTGTTCTCAACTTAATACTCATGGGGTGTTCGGACGATATCCCTGTGAGTGGATTATTAGTCATAGATGCAGTTGGATGGCGGTCTATGTATTTTGTTGTAATGCCCAGAGTAAATCTCATAGTGATCTTCTTGACATATCACGTTTATCTTTATTCTATCAATTGCCCAACTGTAATTTGTTTACCCAGCATGTGTTATTTATCTTATGGAGAGACACCACTAGTGAACTGTGGATCCCGGTCCTATTTCCATCATAGTGCTATCACCTGTTTAGTTTACTCGCACTGTTTACTTTATTCGCATACTCTATTGTTTTCCACTCGATACGCTCATAACCTTTGTTTCAAGCAAACCGGTGAGATTGACAACCTCATTGCAAGTTAGGAACGAAGTACTTGGTTGTGTTGTGTGCAGGTTCCGCGTTGCAGCTAGCAAGCAAAGCTTGGACGAGGCGCCATATATAAATTGTCCGAAGCTGTCGCAAGCTAGCAAGCATCACCTTCAGTCGTTTGTCTCTCCTCTCCAAGAACGATTAAACCTTGGTTTCTTAACTGAGGGAAAACTAGCTGCTATACTCATCACACCTTCCTCTTGGGGTTCCCAACGGCCTGGTTATTCACCACGCACAAGGACCGTCTGCTACGCGTCAACTTGACACCAGCAACCTCCTATTATTTAACGAAGCTTCCAGAAGTCCGAAGAGGAGACGAAGGGGGGCCACAGGGCGGCCACACCACAGGGCGGCGCGGCCTGCCCCTGGCCCGCGCCCCTGGTGGTGAGGCCACCCTGGCCCACCTCTGATGCTGCCCCTTCGCCTATAAAGACCCCCCGACGGGAAAAACCTAAACACCCGATCAATTTTCCAGAAACACATCGCGATCCGCCGCCGCCGTCGACCCGAGATTGGGAGGGTCCAGAAGCTCTTCTCGGCACCCTGCTTGGGAGGGGAATCGCCACCGGAGGTCTTCTTCATCGCCATGCTTGCCTCCAGCGTGATGAGTGAGTAGTCTACCTTGGACTATGAGTCCATAGCAGTAGCTAGATGGTTGTCTTCTCCACCATGTGCTTCATGTTTAGATCTCGTGAGCTGCCTTACATGATCGAGATCATCTTTGTGTAATTCTACATGTTATGTTTGTTGGGATCCGATGAATATTGGTGTTATATTAAGTTGATGTGATGAATATTATCTTATATTATCTCTATGTTATTTATGATATTGCATGCTTTCCGTTGTTAGTATCTATCTTGGCCAAGTAGATACTAGTGACTTCAAGAGGGGGTATTTATGCTCGATAGTTAGGTTCATGCCTCTATTTAATCTGGGGGAGTGACAGAAAACTCTAAGGTTGTAGATGTGATGTTGCCACTAGGGAGAAAATAATATTCTTGTGTCCGAGGACATTCGTTTTGTTTACATTACACACTTTGCTTAATGCAGTTATCTGTTGTTCGCAACTTAATACTCGTGGGGTGTTCGGATGATATCCCTGTGGGTGGATTATTAGTCATAGATGCAGTTGGATGGCGGTCTATGTATTTTGTTGTAATGCCCAAAGTAAATCTCATAGTGATCCTCGTAACATATGCATGCTATCTTTATTCTATCAATTACCCAACTATAATTTGTTTACCCAGCATGTTGTTATTTATCTTATGGAGAGACACCACTAGTGAACTGTGGACCTCGGTCCAATTTCCTTTACATTGCTATCACCGTTTACTATTACTCGCACTGTTTACTTTCTCGCATACTACTACTGTTTTCCACTCGATACGCTCATACCTTTGTTTACAGCAAACCGGTGACGAGGGTTAACTCGACAAATGTCCTAGATGAAGGACTTAGGATCGGGGAGATAGGGCGTCGGATGAACTCGAAGGTAAAGTTAGTCGAAATAGGTGTGTATCGAAAGTAAACTTGGGTGTTCAACCTGGCTTGCTTTCAATCTGACCTCTACCGTCCCCTCCTGGCCCCTATATATAGATGGCCAGGTCTCGAGGATCGGGTCGGGTTTGATACAGATTACAAATATCGACATACGGTAATAACTCGTATTCGACTATCATTACAATTGGGCCTAGCTTATCGGGCCTCAGGGGTACACAACTAACGGGCTCTATTATCTATACCCTTGTCAGTAGCCCCTGAGATTCTACCAGAATTGCAGATTCGGGTTGAATCTCTAATCTTCAAATCTTCGACTTGATCAATTCTTCGACTCGGTCTTTCGACTTATATTGATGATAATTTGCTCGCAAGGGGTCTCGATGAACAAGACTGACAACTCTGACGGATCAAGAGGTCAGTTAACTGCCGGAACAGACACTTGTCACCTACTTCAAATTCAATCCCCTTGGACTTGAATTCGGGATACCGGTCAAACCCATTCTTTTGCCTCATTTAGGACTTACAAAAAATGAATCCCAGTGGCTCTCAGGGTACCCAGTGCGTCCACCAGGATTTTCTTCGCGTCGTAGACACAGATACATACCAGCAGAGCGCATCCATGTGCGTATACCAGGCCACATAGGACGGATCCCGGGGTCTTACCTTCGTGATAAATCACGGCATTCGAGTTTCGTTGCGATAACGCAACTCGAGAATCTCATGTCGCAGTCAAAGTTTGACTAAAAATATTCGGGTTTATACAACCATAAAACTCGCTCCCGATGGGAGTAATTTCTCTTTAATTTGTCGACTACGTAGTCGAAGTTTTTGTATGCTTATCCTTCTGCAATTTCAATATTGACTATTCTATCGGGTGCGCGCTCAGCGCTCCCGATGGGAGTAGCCCCCGAGGCTATGTTTGGCAACTTGTAGTCAAGCATAGGCTCAAAGTTCAGCTCTTCTTTCTACTATGGACCCTTTACTTTCAGACGAGCCCCCGAGTCCAAGTCGAGGTTTCCATATCACGCGATCATAGCCTCCTGTCTTGTTTTCCTTCATTGATATTATCGTCTGCTCTACGCAGAATTTAACTCCTTGCTTGAGATTTATTTGTGGGCTGCGCCGTAGCACGGAGGCCCAATAATACGTGCTTATAAATAAAGCACCATCTGTTAAGGATAAAAACCCTAATCAGATCCTTTCCGCCGCATCGTCTTCTCTCCTCCGTCTAGGGTTTTTCTGAGGTTTCTCTCTCGCGCCCATGGCAGATGCTGCAGGCTCCCGTCTGAACCTTGGTTCCTCGGCAGCACCACGAGGTCAAGGTCGTCCCCGCGGCAGCAAGAACAAGAACACTGCGCCAGCCGCCGCAGGGACTTCGTCAGATGCTCCGGCTAAGCGCCATCCCGGCCGCCCACCTGGTAGTAAAAACAAACCCAAAGTGACTAACGTCACTCCAGATCCAATCGCTCCTTCGTCTGCTGCTCCAGCTGCTCCTTCTGCACCTCCCCGTATCTTTTCTTTCCTTTGCATTGCCATGGCGCAGTGCCGTGAAATCCAGCGCTTGCCGCTAGATTTCACGAAGTTTATGGATGGCCGCGAACTACGAGAAGCTGTTCTTCGTGAACAATCTGGCGGTGGCGTCCCTTATGAGGTCGAGGTGTGGTATGATGGCGACGGCGAGCAATACTTTAGAGGGGGCTGGTCGCAATTTGCTGAAGACCATGACATCCATCAAGGCTTCATCATGGCCTTCGACTTCCACGTCGGTACGTCGAAGTTTGACGTGAAGATCTACAATGGCACTCTTTGCCAGAAGAAATATGAAGCTTGAAGCCCTCTTTTATTAGTATCTGTTTATCCATGTAATTTTGTTCGACAATGTCCTTCCTGCAATGATATTTGCAATAAACTTTCGTACTTTGTCTCGATATCGTTTACTAGTACCATGAGAACAAGTCATGTTCTGAGATATGCTTTCCATATGTCGGGTTCTTTACGAACCAATAAATGTAAGGATGATATCGGGTTCTTTTTGATGAACCAAGTTTTCTCTGTATTTATCGGGTTGTGTAAACAACCTTATAGTGAAGGAAAACCCTTCCATCTTGTCATAACGATGTTTTCGTACGACCCAGGGGTTGAAGCCCCCGAGCGGAGAAGTAACACGAGAATTATACAATTTTGTCGAGTTCAACCCAAAGAACCCGACCTGTGGCCTCATGTTCTGGGTCCAGAAGGTTAACTCGAATATATTGATATCTCTATACTTAGTCTACGCGTAAAAACGTCGTAGCTGTTCTGCATTCCACGGGTTGCTTTCGTCCTTCCCAGTCTTCTTGTCTTGTAATCGATACGCTCCTCCTGGTATTACTTCGGTGACGATGTAAGGTCCCACCCAAGGGGACTCCAATTTGCCGTGGCTGTCTTGCCTAAGTCGCAAAACAAGGTCTCCCACCACGAAGGATCGTGGACGAACTCGACTACTGTGGTAGTTTCGTAGACTTTGTTGATATTGCGTCGCTCTTTCTAATGCTTTGTCTCTTGCTTCATCCAACGCATCGACATCATCTTGCAATGCTTCCGTTGACGCTGTCTCATCATATGCTGTCACTCTTGGAGCCTCGTGTGTAACTTCGACTGGAAGCACGGCTTCGGCGCCATGGACCAGGAAGAAAGGAGTTTCTTGAGTTGCTGCGTTAGGAGTAGTTCTTAGACTCCAAAGAACGGAGGGCAGTTCTTCCACCCAAGCGCTCTTGGCTTTCTTGAGAGGTGCTAACAGCCTCTTTTTGATTCCACTACTTATCAAACCATTGGCTTTTTCGACTTGCCCATTTGTCTTCGGGTGCGCCACAGACGCAAATTTGAGCTTGATTCCCAATCCTTCGCAGTAACTTTTAAACTCTTTTGAAGTAAAATTTGTTCCATTGTCTGTGATGATGCTGTGTGGTACACCAAAACGGAAAACTATCGACTTGATGAAGTTGATCGCTGCTGCAGAATCTTGAGTTGTTACTGGAGCTGCTTCTACCCATTTGGTGAATTTATCGACTGCTACTAGCATGTAAACATGCCCTCCTGGCCATGATTTGTGCAATTTTCCCACCATGTCGAGTCCCCATTGTGCAAAGGGCCATGATAATGGTATTGTTTGTAACTCTGCTGTTGCATGTGGTCTGGATGCAAACCTTTGACATGCTTCACACTTTCGAACTATATCTTTTGCGTCTTCGATGGCTGTTAGCCAATAGAATCCCGCTCGAAAAGCTTTTGCCGCTATTGCTCTGCTGCTGGCGTGATGGCCACACACTCCTCCGTGTATATCTTTCAGTATTGCTTGCCCTTCCTGGGGTGTGACACAACGCTGTAAAACGCCGGTAATACTTTTCTTATACAGTTTTCCTTCCAACACGACAAACGCTTTCGCTCTTCGAGTTATCCTCTTAGCCTCCACTGCATCTTCTGGTAACTTTTTATTTATCATGTAGGCAAGATATGGCTGCATCCATGTTTCTTCTATCATCATGACCTCCTCTGGTTCTGTCGTAGCCCCCGAGCCTGCCGTGGTAGTCGAACTTCTAGCCCTTTTTATTGATCTTTCCGCTATTTCTTCCCAGAATACTCCAGATGGCACAGGTAAACATTGTGATCCAATATTTGCTAAAGTGTCGGCTTCTTCATTGTTGTTCCTGCTGATGTGCGAGACTTCGCATCCATCGAACGTTCCTTCTAGATAATGGTACAAATTCTTGTAAGCCATCATATTGTCGTTGACTGTGTCGCATCTGTTCAAAACTTGTTGAACAACGAGGTTGGAATCTCCAAATATTTTTAAGCGAGTTGCTCCACATGCTTTAGCCATCTTCATTCCGTGCAACAAGGCCTCATACTCTGCTTCGTTGTTGGAGGCCTGCGAGAAACTCATCCTTAAGACGTACTTTAATTTGTCTCCATGAGGTGATATCAACACCACTCCTGCGCCTGCGCCTTGGATTCTCTTAGAACCGTCGAAGTACATTGTCCAAGTACTCGATAAATCCGGCGGTCCCGCGCTTTGCAACTCGAGCCACTCTGCTGTAAAGTCTGGCAAGACTTGCGACTTGATTGCCTTCCTTTTTTCGTACGTGATGTCCATGGGAGATAACTCGATTCCCCATAAAGAGACACATCCTGTCGCCAGAGGGTTGTTTAATATGTTTGATAGTGGCGCTTCATTGACCACTATGATTGGGTGTACCGCAAAATACTGTCGTAGTTTTCGTGCAGTTGTGAAGACACTGTATGCCAGCTTTTGATAGTGTGGGTACCTCTGTTTGGTTGGAGATAATACTTCACTGATGAAATATACCGGCCTCTGGACGCCATGAGCTTTTCCTTCTTCGCTTCTTTCGACCACCAGAACTGTGCTCACCACCTGATGAGTTGCGGCGATGTACAACAGCAGTGGCTCTTTTTCTTTTGGTGCGACCAGCACTGGTGGCGTGGAAAGCACTTTCTTCAATTGTGCAAACGCTGCATCTGCTTCTTCTGTCCACTCAAATTTATCGTCTGATTTTTTCATAAGTGCATAAAAAGGAAGCGCCTTCTCTCCTAGTCGAGCAACGAAGCGACTTAGTGTCGCGACACGTCCTGCCAGCTTCTGCACATCGTGGAGTTTCGTGGGTTTCCCCATTGTTAGAATTGCTTGAATTTTCTCTGGATTTGCCTCTATTCCTCGTGCTGATACCAAGAATCCCAAAAGTTGCCCTGCTGAAACTCCGAAGGAACACTTTGTCGGGTTTAACTTAAGCTTGAACTTGTTCAGGTTGTCGAAAGTTTCTGCCAAGTCGCTGATTAAAGATTTCTCCTCTCTTGTAGTGATGACTACATCATCAATGTAAACTTGTATGTTGCGCCCTATTTGGCTCCCGAGGCAACTTTGCATCATCCTTTGATAGGTTGCTCCTGCATTTTTTAGGCCGAATGGCATCACTTGGTAGCAAAACACCCCATACGGTGTGATGAAGGCCGTTTTTTCCTCGTCCTCTTTCCTCAGCTTGATCTGGTTATAGCCAGAATATGCATCCAAAAAGGAAAGCCTTGCGCAGCCCGCTGTTGAATCGATTATTTGATCGATGCGGGGTAAGGGGAAGGGATCCTTTGGACAGTGCTTATTGAGAGATGTGTAGTCAACACATACTCTTTGTACGTCTGTGTTCTTCTTGGGTACTATTACTGGGTTCGACACCCAACTCGAAGTTTTGATTTCTCTGATAAATCCAGCACTTTCTAATCTGTGCAATTCTGACGCTATTGCTTTCCTCTTGGGTTCATCGAATCGTCGCAGCGGTTGCTTGACTGGTTTCGCCTTGGGATCTACGTTTAGTGCGTGCTCGACGAGTTCCCTGGGAACCCCTGGCATGTCCGATGGACACCAGGCGAAGATTTCCCAGCGCTCACGGAGGAACTCGACGAGCGCGCCTTCCTATGCGGGGTCCAAGTTGACCGCAATTGATGTCGTCTTGTTTGGGTCCGTAGGGTGGACCTGTATTTTCTTTGAATCCTGCGTTGTGTCGAAAGCCTTATTTGGCAGGGATCGTCCAACGTCGGGTAGCACATTATGATCTGTTTCTCCTTTTAACCTCTCGTATTCTGCTGTCATGCCGAAGGTTTGCGCCATCTTGTTGAATTCTCTGTCGCATGTATTGGCTACTTCAAAGTTCCCTTGTACTGTGATTGTTCCTTTGGGCCCTGGAATTTTTAGCGTGAGATACGCGTAGTGCGGTACTGCCATGAATTTTGCAAATGTTGGGCGCCCCAGGATTGCATGATATTGTGACGGCCAATCCATAACTTCGAATTCCAGTTTTTCTCTTCTATAGTTTTCGCTGCTACCAAAGCAGACGTCGAGTTCTATTCTTCCCAAAGGGTAGTTTGCTGCTCCTGGTACTATCCCGTGGAAAGAGCAATCTGTAGGCTTCAGACTCGTCGGTGATATGCACATAGCCTTTAGTGTTCTAGCATATATTAAGTTTATGTCGCTCCCTGCATCCATGAACACTCTTCCGATGTCGTATCCTCCTATTTGCGCTTTTAAAACCATAGGCGAGTGGCCTGGCCTAGGAACTTTCCGTGGGTGGTCTGCTCTACTGAACTTGACTGGTTGCTCTGACCATCGTAGGTACTCTGTGGTGGCCGGTGGTGATGATATTGCCAGGTTCATTTGCCTGGTTATGCTCTTTCGCTCTTTCTTCGACTTGGGCACCGGTTGAATCATGGCTGATATGTATACTTTTGACTCTAGGTGCTTTGACAATCTTTGAGTTTGATATCCTTGACTTCTGCATTTTTCTCCTTGCCTTCCTTCCTGGCTTGAGCCCATTGTACCCTGCAACCTTAGGAATGTTCTGCAATCCTTCATTTGGTGATTTGAGACTCTTTTTCCGTCGAGGTACGCGTAGTGGATTCGACAAGGTCCGTATAGCATATCCTCGGCCGAAGGACCAGAGTATCTTGATTTTTCTGTTCCTTTCGCTGGGAACCTCCTATTTTCGTATCCTTCTTCTTCTTCTAGTATATAGCCTGCGGCTACCTGATTTCGCCTTCCTTGGTTGCCCCCGCTGCGGTATCGTCTCTTTTGTCGACTTATTCTGTCGACTTCTGGCGAACGTCCTCTTTTATTGTTATACGCGTCCTCTCCATCAGCGAATTTGTTGGCTTGTTCCATTAGCTCCGTTACTGTCGTAGGTCTTGTTCTTCCTATTTCTTCCACAAGATCTGAGCGACGAAGTCCTTCTGAAAAGGCGTCTATTGCTCGCTCATCGGAGACGTCCTCTGCTGAGTTTTTGATTATACTCCAGCGTTGTATATAAGGTCGTAGCGTTTCGCCTTTGTTTTGCACACATGCTTTAACTTCTTCCAGTGATGCTGGACGCTTGTAGGTGGAACGAAAATTTCTTGCGAATTGTCTTTCGAGTTCTCCCCAGCTTCCAATGGATTCGTCGGGTAGGGTGTTCAACCAAGACCGGGCAGCGCCGGTGAGGTGTAGTTGCAAACTTTGCATTGCGGTCGCCTTTGTTCCTCCTAATATCTGTACTGCTTGCAGATAATCTGATAGCCACAATGTGGGTTCCTGCGACCCATCGTACTTGCTCTGATCATGAGGTAACTTAAATCCTTTGGGTACTCGCGTCTTGCGAACCCTACGGGTAAAGCATAACGCACCCATATCTTTATCATCATCTTCGTAATTTTCTTCCCTCCAAGCATGCCGCGATTTGTCTACTCGAGCTTGTGCTATTATATTTCTTGCATCCTCCTTCCTTTCATGTCGCTTTATCTCTTCTGATGATTCACTATAGTCATCGCTTGAGTACTTGTACCTGAATTTCTCCTTGCCGCTTCCCTTGTAGCTTGTCGACTTCAACTTTGGGGCTTGCTCCCTGATTTTACCTTCTACTATTCCGAGGCTTCGCATCGCGGCTCGGTGCATGTCTTCTCGCGGGTCCCCATGCTCTGGTCTTGTGGCTAGTAAGTATGCTTGTGCTGCTGCTAATGCCGCCTCTGGCGTTTTTTGTATCAGGTCTTCGTCTTCCTCTTCTAGCTGTGGGGTGGGGCTCCTCGAGTACCTTTCTTCTTTGTTGCGTGCTGTTGCCTCTCTTTTGTGTTTTGGATCCCCACGCCTTTCTCTACTATATTCTGAGTCTTCACTATAGTCTTCCCAGTATTCTTCCCTCGATATGCTTTTGTTGTCTTGCAACATCATGTCTCTTTCCTCCCTTAGTTTCTTCTTGTGTTGGTGTAGTGCATACTGATATCCCATTAGAACTTCTCTTCGTGATCCTTCGGGGACTTCTGTACCATGATTAATGGCTGACGTAATCATTCTCCATTCACCAGTCGAGACGTGTATTTTCTCTTTTTCCCTTTTGCTGTGATCTTTCAATTTGTCGACTTGCCTGTCGAACTTTTTGCTTCCTTTGCTGTTGTTTCCATCTTCTGCTTCAGTGATAATAACGCATAACTGATGTACTTTGGAGACGCCGCTGCTTCCTACGGCGAAGTCCCTTGCGTTGTTATGCGCCTGACGCGCTTTTTCTTCTAAATCGAATTTTTTCCTGAATTTCGTCGCTTTCTGCGATTAATGCTTTTTCTAAGCTGACCGGCGAGTTTACCTCGCTGGAAGAGCCTTCTGATGATTCCAGTGCTTCCTTTGTTTCGGGCTTGCTTGCCAATGGATCTTGATCTTGTTTTGTCGGATCCGAAAGGCGAGAGGAACCCGACGGCCCGATGATGATGCTCAAACTTCCAATTGTTAGTTCCACCTCTTGACTTCCGTCGACTTCTGGACTGCTGTTGGCTAAAAGCGAAAAAGCCGTCGAGTTCATGATTCCAACGCCCAGAGTCCCCACGGTCGGCGCCAATTGACGAGGGTTAACTCGACAAATATCCTAGATGAAGGACTTAGGATCGGGGAGATAGGGCGTCGGATGAACTCGAAGGTAAAGTTAGTCGAAATAGGTGTGTATCGAAAGTAAACTTGGGTGTTCAACCTGGCTTGCTTTCAATCTGACCTCTACCGTCCCCTCCTGGCCCCTATATATAGATGGCCAGGTCTCGAGGATCGGGTCGGGTTCGATACATATTACAAATATCGACATACGGTAATAACTCGTATTCGACTATCATTACAATTGGGCCTAGCTTATCGGGCCTCAGGGGTACACAACTAACGGGCTCTATTATCTATACCCTTGTCAACCGGTGAGATTGACAACCTCATCGTAAGTTGAGAGCAAAGTTCTTGGTTGTGTTATGTGCAGGTTCCACGTTGCTACTAGTTGAAGTCGCACCAACAAGAATCGTAAACGGCGCCCTTGCTGGAGTGTCATGAAGCTAGCAAGCATCACCTTCTGGAGTTTGGCTTTTTTCTACTGGATCGATAAACTTTGGTTTCTTACTGAGGGAAAGACTTGCTACTATGCTCATCATACCTTCCTCTTGGGGTTCCCAACTGGGTGGTTATCCTGCCCGCATCAACAGGCCACTCATGGGCGATTCATATTTGACGTCCGACGCGTCTGTTACGATACGTTGTGTCGGGCGGTTTCCTCTTCCTTCCCTCTTTGTCGAGCTACATGGGCCGACCCATTTAGCATTTTTGTTCTTTTTCGGTTTTCAGAATATTTTGGAACATTCCGGTCTGTTTTTTAGTTCTTTTTTATACTGATTGGTGTTTTGTTTTTTCGTGCGGTTTTCTGCTTTCCTTTTTCTACTTTTCTTTGTTTTTCAATTTTTTATTTTTATTCTAAAAATCAAAATCTGAATAGTTTTCAATTTAAACAAATTTCAAGTTTTGAATAGATTCAAATTTGAATGGATTTTAATTTTTACATATTTTGAATTTGCATAGATTTTTGAATTTGCACACATTCTTGAAATTTTACATATTTTGAATTGAATAGATTTTTGACTTTGAACAGATTTTGATGGAACGGATTTTGGATTTTGGACAGTTTGCGGATTTTAACAGATTTTTGAATTTTAACAGATTTTGAGTTTGTACAGTTTTGAATTTGAACGGATTTAAATTTAAAAAAATTCGGATTTATATAAAATAAAATAAAAAGATAAGAAGAAGCGCCTGGGCGAAATGGCCGGCCCACTTTAAAACGGCTTCAGGTGTCAACCCGTAGCGGGCGCTTAAAGTGCCAAATAGGCCGGTCCGTATCTCGTGGGCCGGGTGGGACAAGAACAACCGCCACCCTGCCAGCCCACTATCCGCTCCGTCCTACCTCCGGCGAAACACCCATGGCAGCGCCGCCCTCAGCCCCAGCCTGCTCCGGCGAGCGATGGCCGCCGTTGGAGTCCAACCCCGACGTATTCAACCAGGTTCGTTGCTCTTTCTTCCCGCTTCCCCAATCATCGGCACCTTGCCCTTCAATTTGACCGAACGACTGGCCGCCACGACCGCAGTTCATGTGGTCACTGGGTGTACCACAGGGCGAGGCGGAGTTCCACGACGTTTACGGTCTAGACGCTGAAGTGCTGGCGATGGTTCCCCAGCCCGTGCTCGCCGTGATCTTCTGCTTCCCCGATCCGCCTGAGGTAAATGACAGAACGAGATGCTCCATAGATTTTACTATTCCCTCCGATGTTGCGGATTTGAGCGTTCAACCGCTTTGTTCACCCTAAAGAATGCTTAACTCTGGTTGATTTGGATTGCTTGGGACTATGTCGCCAAGTTGCTCCGGTGATCATCTCACGATTTGTACAATTTGAACTATGTGCACTCCTGACTCCTGAAAGCGTCTGAGTTGGAGCTTTAGAGTTTAGATCTTTGAAGCTGCATAGTTAGCTAGCTGCAAATCAGTCTTGACTTGGTCTCTGCGTGCATGACTAACTTCAAAGCTATTACTCTTATGTGTTGTTCGCGTCTGGCATTGATATGCAAATTTTGATTGTTTGTGTGTCAGCAGAGTCCTATTTTATTTAACCGAATTCAGTATTTTCTCGAGTTACATGCCTATTTCTTTACTACTACGCAGAATGCAAGTAATCCCCCAGAACAAGTCTTAGCTACAGAAGAGAAGGTGCGCAATTTCTTTCCTGTAGACTGCACGGCTATTCCTTTTTGTTATGTTGGATGAGCAAAGCTGCAGTTGATCTGTCCATTATGACAGGCACGTGACTGTTGTTTTTTTATACATCAAACAGCACATTTGCCTTCAACTATATGTGTTTGTTTCATGCCTTTTGCTGCAGGAAACAATGGATGAGGTGTATTTCATGAAACAGATTGAATCTTTAGGGAATGCTTGTGGAACTATCGCTTTACTTCATAGTGTTGGAAATGCACGTTCAGAAATCAGTTTATGTAAGTTACTGTGTACTTCTGCACTTCTGTCATTTTGCGATGCATTTTTTCCTCAAGTGACTAGGGGGTATTGATTCCATGTAGATGAATAGCATTGAGTTGAAGAGCATATGCAGTATGTAAATCCATGTACCATGAATCGTTCTTTACTGTTGACCCCTATGTTTTTGTTAAAGGCACTTATACCATCTTTTGCAGTGGAGAATTCAGGTTTGGACCTGTTTTTCAGATCAACAGCCAGCAGGGACCCGTATGAGGTTCTTATCTCTTGATTAAAGTTGGTCCTCCTTACCATGATGATCGTTATCACAGATTTTTGTGTTCTTTTGATATCTTCTGCATAGCGTGCCAGAGTTTTTGAGAATGACGATGACATGGAAAGAGCTCACTCATTGGCTGCCAGTGCAGGTGACACAGAGGTACTGATTTTTTTTGTCTTACGTGAACTGGGATTGTATCTCAGGAATGGAATAGAACGACATGATTACATTTCAGTTTAGTGGGTCTGATCCTTCCCTGGACCCCGCGCAAAACGGGAGCTCCATGCACTAGGATGCCCCTTTTTATCCATGTTTTACATGTCTATTTGTGTGAATTAAAACATAGTAGAAGAAATACATGCATAGGAATTTCTGTGGAAGTGTGTTTTTTCTGTTTGCATCGAGAATGTTTAACTTCTATACTTGGGCCTTGTTTGCCAGCTACTTGACGTTGTGGAAGAGCATTATATTTGTTTTATGGCTCTCAATGGTAACTACGTCTTCTTTGTCTCAATGTATTAGTCAGTTTCGATTTTTTATAGGATATTAAGGAGTGCGATTTGGCTCTAGGGACACTTTATGAGCTTGATGGAATGAAGGGTGGACCAATAAAGCATGGTTCCACATCTCCTGAAACTCTGCTGCAGGTATTGCAAAAACATAGTATGAAGTAAGGACTTTTCAAGTGTCATTGCTTAAACTAATGGTACTGCAAGGCAGAATTTCTCCTCGTCTTCACTTCCAATAGCTTTTCAGTTACTTTCTAATTCCCTCTTGGGGAGATAACATACTCTTCTCTTAGTCTATTCTTCCATGTGGGGTATATGAGCCGAAACTTTACATGGTTTTAGAGGTGCTTAACTAAGCTACTATCACAGTTATATTACGGTTATGCCATGTTAAATTTCACGTTAACACCTTAAGCAAACGGTAAGCAGGGATCCGATTAGTTTTGTTGCACATAGCCATTTTCAAGAATCGGCAACCAAATCAAAGATTCAACATCACCAACTCGTCAATCGTTTGTTAGTGCTTACGTGGACATCCTAGAGTTGCACCTGTTTTGCGTCCGCATGCATAGCCTCCTGGGCCTGTGGGGCCTTAAATGGAATTGGTTCAAGGGTACATTGATTCTGAGAAAACGGATTCAGTTACGAGTGGTTATCTTACTGATCATTTGTATTTGCAATTATATCTCTCCTGCTTGCACTTATCGTTTTACTTTGTATTTAATCAGGATGCTGTGCATATTATTAAGGCCATAATGCACAAGATTCCCGATTCGATGAACTTCAACGTCATGGTGCTATCAAGAAAACGGAAGTAGAGCCATGCCAGTTTTGAAGTTGATGCCTGACAGAGTACCGGAGATGGGGTGAAGATCATCTGTTTCAGCAAACACTACCAGCTCATTGTGCTTCTGTGAGAGCTTCTGCCTGGTATTGCTACCTTTTTTTACTCTATGAAGGATGTTCGTACTATTTTCTTTATCTACTTATTCTGCATGCGCCCCCTTAATTGCAATTCTTAATAACATTTGGTCATTTTTCTTCGGCACTTCCTAGCTGTAACATTTGATCTAACTTTCAGTTATGAATGAATGCAAATGGTTTTAATTATCATCCTTTTAAGCTATTTTCAGTCTTTGGTTGTATTGGTTAAAATAACATCATGGTCCACACATACAAAAGTAGCTTCTGTTGACCAAATTGTACCCATGTCTATTGCACCGTATCCATGGATAAAACTGAAAATTTTACATTATTAAGAAAGTTTGCTGATTTACCTTTGGGCTCGCAGAAGCTTAGTCTACAGGAATAATTTCCATGTCTTGTAGCGAGATCTCTTAACGAAAATTATTAGATTTTCTCCTGACTCTCTAGCTAGGAGTTACCCCTTTTTTTTTTGCAAATTCTAGCTAGGAGATACCTAACTAGTAGTCTTCTGGCAACTACTAACAAACAAGCCCACACTGACCTGGGCAAGTGGAGCTAGCGCCACCCTTGAAAACAAGGTGCACCTCGAGGTGGCGAATGTGTCGAAAAAACTGATAATGATAATGGTACTTTGTTCCAATTCCGCTTGGCTTCCGCTTGGCTAGATCGATCATAAGATGAATTGATTTTCAGCCTTATCATAAAAACCTAATCAGTTCAGCCAGTGGCAGTCTGTGAGATCTTCTAACCAAAACTACTGGAGCTGCTCCTGGGTTTTCAGCTAGTAGACCCATAACTAGTGGTCTTTTGGCAACTAACTTACAAGCCCACACTGATCTGGTGAAGTGATATTCACTCCACTGCTGAAAACAAGTTGCACCTTGAGGCGGCGAACTGTCTGTAAAACTACCTATGATGTCCAGCTTTCGTGTGGGTAGATCGATCATAGTTGATCATGGGAAACCTAATCCATCCGGCAACTGGCAGTGTGAGCGATTAAACTTGAGGCCATACGGCATCGCTCTCACCACTTGAATACACTATAGTATGTAAATGGTGCTCTGATGGACAGGGATCCTCCGACGCAGCCGATGGTGACGTGGGGTGACTAACATGCATGCCCCACATGTCAGGGCAACGAGCGTCGGGGGAGCTGTGTCCGTGTTCTTATAGTAGATTCTGTTTGACCAAAGTTTACCAATGTCAACCGCCTAATTGCATGTTGCACTGTTGTCCAGGGACAAAACTGATACATTGTCATGGAATAGAAAGTTTGTTGACTTACTACATTTGGGAGCTTTGTCGAAGCCAATACATAGGAACAATTTCCAAGTTTTGTAGAGAGATCTGTTATAAATCTTCTTTAGCTAGTAACCAGTGCTCTTTTAATCTTTTGGCAAGTAACTGACAAGCCCACAGTGACCTGGACGAGTGGAGCTAGCATCGCCCAATATGCACTCCACTGCTGAAAAAGTTCTTCATTGTGAGGGATGCTGGAAAAAAATTGCCCCTCGAGGTGGCGAACATCTGTAGAAAGAACTTCCTATGTCAATCCTATTCTGTGTTGGTATGGGCAGATCAATCATAAGGGGAAATATTATTATCGGCTTGATCACAGAATCTTAATCAGTACAGCCAGTGGCAATTTAAGGGATTATACTTGAGGCCATATGGAACCCACTTGAACACTAGGATACGTAGAACAAGTGTTGGTGTAGTATCATATATCCACATCTCACATCTGGATCAGAAGAGCCCATGGATCGAGCTTGACAAAATCACAAGATAGCTAGTCGCTTACGTGTATTTGCCCGCTGGATGGATGGCCGGAAAAGGGGAATTTTGGCACGTTTCGGCCGGAATCCAGGCGCAAGCGGGAGTGGTGAGGTGAGCACCTCCTGCCCAGGCAGGCGGCAGATTCATCCGACCCCTAGACCCTGGAGCGAAGAGAACATGGGTGGATGGGTGTGGACCAACCCAACGCAAGGCAGGAAGGATGCATCCGAGATCGATAACATATTTCTCCTGCTGGGCTGGCTGGGTTGCTTTTCCTAGGCAATGAATGCACATGCTCCAGCTAGTATCACCGTCCTGGTGCCGGCTTGCAGGAATCGGCGGCCAGTCAGGAATAAGTGGCGGCATCAATCGGAAAACTCCATCCATCCATTGAGGACACACACCTCCTTGTGGGCGCGTTAAAGCAAGACTCCACATGGAAAAGAAGTGGAGTAGTAACTACCAAGACTCCAGGAGTACTCTCTAGTCCTGGATGCTTTTTGTTGGTACTGTACCAAACTCTGGAGTCTGGGCACATTCTTTTCGCTGATAATGACGTAAGAAAATGATAATATCGCCAGTACAAAGAAGAGCGGGTGAGTTTCTCCCTTGACAGCATAAAAAAGTGGCCGATGTGTATCCCGAAACAGAGGTGCCTTGTCAGCTTGTAGCAATGCCAAAACCGGAAACCCACCTCCACTAGCACTGCACTTGATAGCCCCTTTTGCCGCCGGTTCAGTTTTCCCCACGAGGAAACAAGCATTATCCAACACAAAAACCTCCATACACCATGAAGATCAACTGTTTCAGCAAATAACACCAGCTGCCCTTCTTCTGTTAGAGTTTCTGCCTGGTATATATTGCTTTGCTATTTCTACTATTTGAAGGGTGTTCATACTATTTTCGTATATATCTACTTGTTCTGCAGTGACGAAAGCTGCCGGAGCTTCTCCTGAGTCTTTAGCTACTACTCCCTAACTAGTGGGTCTTTTGGCACTGAGAGTGGAGCTAGCACGTCTGAATATCGACTCCACTGCTGAATCAAGTTGCAACTCAAGGCGGTGAACGTACGTGAGCAAAACTACTTCCTATGCTATTGCTATTTTGTGTTCCGCTTCGACGTGGTCAGATCGAGCATAACATGATTCTCATCCTATGGTACCTAATCAGTCCAGTGGATATTGAAGAAAGCTACAAGAGCTTCTCGTGAGTTTTTAGCTACTACTCCTTAACTAGTGGGTCTTTTGGCAACTAACTTCAAAGCCCACGTAAGGTGATGTGGACAAGTGGAGCTAGCATTGCTCAATATCGACTCCACTGCTGAATCAAGTTGCAACTTGAGGCAGCAAACGTGGGTAAAACTACTTCCTATGATAATGCTATTTTGTGTTTCCCCTTCCACATGGGTAGATCGATCATAACTCATAAGAAGAATGATTCTCAGCTTTATCATGGAAACCTAATCAGTAAGCCAGTGGCAGCCTCAGAGATCTTCTAACGAGAGATACCGGAGCTCAATCATGGAAACCTAATCAGTAAGTGGTAGTCTCAGGGCTCTTCTATTGAGAGCTAGCTGAATCTTCTGCTACTAGACCCATAACCAGTGGTCTTTGGCAACAAATTGACAAGTCCACACTGATCTCGACAAGTGATATTCACTTCACTCCACTGCTGAAAACAAGTTGCACCTGGAGGCGACGAACGTGTTCCTAGGATAATTCTATTTTGTGCTCCGCTTCCGCATGGGTAGGTCGATCATAGGAGGAATGATTCTCATCCTGATCATGGAAACCTGACTAGTCCAGCCAGTGGCAATTAATTCAAGGGACTGAACTTGAGGCCATATGGCACCGTTCGCGCCACTTGAACACACTAGAGTCCATAAACAGTATTCTTCTGGTACCCATCCACGGCATGAGAGCATAAGAAGAGCCCATTGATTGAGCTTGACAAACCCACAAGAAGGTTGCGATGCATTTGCTGGTAGGTTGGGTGGTCGGAAAAGTGGAATTTTGGCGCGTTTCGTCCGGAATCCAGGCGCAAGTGGGAGAGGTCAGGTGAGGCCCTCCTGCCCAGCTTCGTCGTCTCCGCCGGAAGGCGGGCGGCAGATTCATCCGACCCCTAAACCCTGGGAGCGAAGAGAACATGGGTGTGGTAGGTGGGGTGAACCAACGCAGGTGGTGGGATGCATCCGATCTGTATAACATACTAGGTAGGGTAGCGCGGCTTGCCTCGCGCTTGCCCGCCTAACGGCGAGCAAGCAAGCATAAAAAGCGCAATGAAAAAATAAATAAACAAATATAACTTTATAATATTATAAAGTAGTAGTGTCAGATGTTATAGAAATAGTTTTCATATCACAAACGATTTTGCAAAAGTTCTTGATCAAAATAAAAGGAACTGGCATGTACAAAATGAATTGTAATTTCAAACAAACAAAAAAGAAGATTAGCAAACACGAGCGTACATTTCATTCTGATAGCATTTCATATATAATTCATAGGGGCCTGTACAATACCTTACGTCAGAATAATTGGTAAGTAGTAGGCATCATAAAATTTACACATGGTAGTTGCTAGAGCTGTGGAAAACTCGTTGTGCGAGTATCAAAATAGACATGTTATATTGTAGAACAACAACCTCTAAGAACGCCTTACTCTCTCCAACCTGGTCTATAGCTTAGCACCTCTGTCCTTGAGTCCTTTTACGGTCCAATATAAGTTTGAAACAACGATTTTCATATCATCATTTATGCCTTCCATCCCACCATGACGCTATATTTCTATAGTTGACTTGCACCAAACATATATAAACAATCCAGACTTTTTGGTGACGGCAGGCAAGCATATATAAATAACTAATAAAAGCATAAAATTGGAAATATCATTATATTGGCAAGTGACATTAATGTGTTCTATAGTTGACTCTATCTTAAGAAGGCGGTTGAAAAAACGTCACACATGACTCTCAACGGGTTTTTTTATGGACAAAGGCTAACATGTGGCCAGCAACAAGGAGTTGGTAGAGGCCCGTTAAAAAGAGAGTGGTAGAAACAAGCATACCGCCCAGCAACAATGTAGTTAAATTAAAGGAAGCAAGCATACCGACAGCCAACCCAATATAAAAAAGTTATGAAAAAAACTTAAAGAAGCATAATATTATATTATAGCAGGCAGTAGCAGGTCTATACATAATTGTATAATACATAATATCAGGTGCCCAAAAGGTATATTATCATAAGAGTTTTGCTCTATGCACGCTAATAAACTAAAGAATATAATTATATTACACTAACATAAAAACTGGCTAGCTAGGTTGTAGCTTTAAGGGGAATTCTATCACCTGAAGGATAAACAATATTAAGATATGTGATCAAATGAGTTGTGTAAAATGTCCATTAATCAAAGAGTAGTATTAAGTATTTTAGTTGGAGAGTAACTTAGCTCCTTCTGGAAGTAAAGCGGCGAATTTAGTTCACTACTGCACCAAAATAGACAGCGATCTTCAGCCATCCTTCATAGTACCTTTGTACACCACTGCCTCATGGGACGATCCAATTATGTTGCCAAATTCTTCGCAATCTTTAGCAAGCCAGCCCATTTTTGGTACATTTTCCAACAGGTCATCATCTACACAAGCAAAGAACCGGTAACTAAAGACAGAACATAGCAGTCTGGATAGAGATCATTATCTTCTTTGTTTTCTATACTAAAAATATAATTGATTACTGAAAATAAGAGCATAAGAAATAATTGTAATTCAGTAGAGTTGCATTTTTCAATTACTACCAGGAAAGATTGTATGTACTGTTTGACACGAGAAAAACGTACGACACTCCGCGAGATAGGGGCGGTATCGTAGCTCTCTCATTCGCACCAGGGAACGGCTAAAAGAAAAGAATGCGTGCGGGCGTGCCAGTGTATAAAAATACACAAAGGAAACAAAAGAGGAGGGAAAAGTATTTCATTAATCTTTAAGATTACAGATACAATTCCCATTGATTGCGCTCCGTGTGGCCTGCTAGCGCGGCCCGCCTGACTATGGCGATTGTGCGATCTCCTGGTTCCCGGGGCCTTGGAAGGCTCCCGGTTAATTACTCCCGTGGATTACGCCGCGAGACATCTCCGATTAAGCCGTGTGGTCGTCTTCGTCGTCTTCGCTTCACGTCCTACATGCATGATGGTGGTGATGAAGTGTGTGGGCAGCGGCAGAGCCTGTGTCCTTGTCGGTACATGCGCCCCTGAAAGCGTGGCCTTTGCTCCGGCCTCGCCCGCCCTTGCCATTGCGCCTCGTCGGTCTTGAACGGCGATGATGAGTGTTGTTGAAGTAGCATGATGCAGTTCGCTTGGCTTGGACTTCTAGACGACTTTAACGGCTTCGTCGGGGTGTGCAAGGGGTATGCCTTACGAGAGTAACTTTAGGAGACCAGCGTCGGTGTAGAACCAACGCTCGCAGTCTAAGTCGGCTTGGCCGTTGTGGTCGACGCCTCGTCTAGCCCGGCGCCGAGTATACGGCAGCCGGCGTAGTCGAAGGCATCGTCTCACAAGGCCACGGAGAGGTGGTACAAAGTATAATTGTCGTCGAAGTCATGTACGCGACATCACTTTGTATGGACATTGATGGCGCCACGCTTGGCTCATCACGTACACATGCATGGCTTTGCAGCCATGCATATACGTCCTTGATTAGCTGCTTGTTGCTGTTGACATGCACGCCTTGCTCGACTCAGCCGGGAGTGGATGGAACGTCGATGAACTGCGGGCGATTCAGCTCCTCTTCGGTCCTGTACGTCGGGTTTGCACGTTCAGTGTCGGGCTGGCCTTCTACATCTGCCGCCGATCCGCGCCTCGCAGGGCTTGACGTCTATGTCGGACCTGTACGCCGGGCTCCACCGCCGGCTGTGGATAGTCACGAGGACGACGCCGAGCCAGCTGAACCTGTATGTCCTGCATGTACGCCTATTTGGGCATCGACAGCGGAAGTAAATATGTCGCCGTGCTGCACACCGACGCGGTGCCGCCGCTGTTGTCTTTGGTGCCGTCTGTGCACGGAGATGGAGAAGATGCTGGGCTGCACGCCGGCAGCCCTGGTGCTGAAGTAGTTGTTATGGTTGGAGGAGTATCACGGGCGCCAGGCTACGCAATGGCAGCCTTGAGCCGTTGATGCCGTCATCTGGCACCGTCCGCTTTGAAAATCAAGAGCGCACCGGGCTACACGCCGGTAGCCTCCGCGCTGCCATCGTCACGGTCAGGGAAGTATCGTGGGCGCGGGCTGCGCGCCGGCAGCCCTGAGCCGCCGATGCTGTCATCTTGGGCGTCCTTCAGACCTCAGAGTGGAGACAGCGCGTCGGGCTGCACGCCGGCAGTCTCCGTGCCGTCGCCGTCGCCTTCGGTGTCGTAGGTGTGGAGAGGGCGTTGGGCGGCATGCTGGTAGCCCAACACGATTGATGTCGACGTGGCTTGAAGAGGTGGAGAAGGCGTTGGGCTGCATGCTGGCAGCCCAACATGGTTGACGTCGACGCGGCTTGAAGAGGTGGAGAAGGGGTCGGGCTGCACATCGACAGCCCCGAGCCACCAAAGCCACCGCCTTGGGCGTCGTCCGCCGTGGAGTGGAGTTGAGAGTATGTCGGGCTGCACACCGGCAGCCCCGAGCCACTGACGTCGTCGTCCTAGGCGTCGTGCTGTCGTCCACCATGGGAGTGGAGATACATGGTGTTGGGCTGCATGCCGGCAACCCGGAGGCACCGACGTCGTCGTCTTGTGCGTCGTCCGCCGCGGGAGTAGAGGACGCGTCGGGTTGCACGCTAGCAGCCTTCACGCTGTTGTCGTGGTCATCATCTTCAGCGTCATCCGCCACGGAAGTTGAGGTGACGCCAGGCTGCACGCCGGCAGCCTCCGCGGACGTCGTCGTCATCGTGTTTGGCGCCGTCCATGGGCGCCGGGCTGCACGCCGGCAGCCTCCCGCGCCGATGTCATCGTCTTCAGCGCCGCGGGAGTGAAGATGATGTCGCCGCCATCGTCATCTTTGGCGCCGTCCATGGGCGCCGGGCTGCACGCCGGCAGCCTCCCACGCCGACGTTGTCGTCGGCTTCAGCAAGTGTCGTGGAAGTGGACGCGCATCCGCGCCGTCCTCGTCACCTTGGGCGTCGTCCACAACAGCGTCGAGCTGCTTGCCGGCGGCCACGCTGCCGTCATCTTCGGCAAGTGTCGTGAAAGTGAGCCGCACGCCGGCAGCCCCCGCTTCGCCATCCTCGTCTTCAACGCGCCATCCGTGGGCATGGCGCGGGCGCCAGGCTGCACGCTGACCCCGAGCTTCACAACGGCGGGTCAGACGCCGTCCGCGGCGCCCAAGTCGACGGGTTGGGGACGAGCTCCATGCGTCATGGTGCCGCGTGCATGTATGCGTGTGTATGCCAGAGGGAGAGAGAGAGAGAGAGAGAGAGAGAGAGAGAGAGAGAGAGAGAGAGAGAGAGAGAGAGAGAGAGAGAGAGAGTCAACCAGCATTCTCACCATTAGGAACCACCGATGCCAATTCCATGGCTTTCTTGTTCTTCCGCCGGTTGATCTGTGTGTATGTGTGTTTAGGACGTGGGTGGGTTGAAGTAGTGTGAGCTGGGTGTATATTGGATGAATGGAATTTCGTGGATGGATTCAAGATGTTGGATGCGATCTCCTTTCTAGGCAGAGAGCTCTACCTCCGGGTCTTCTCCTCTATGTGTTTTTCGTCCCCGCTTTGTTTGAGCTACGCCTCCTTTTATAGAGGCAGCTGGGCGACGCCGGATAGACATCGATGGAGCCCCGATTATTCAGGGTTTGTTTCGTGAGGGAATGCTTATCTTATCCTCCCGCACGCGCTAACTCTCGTGGAGAACCGCGATCGTTCGAGCGTCTTTGCCGATGCAGCTGTGATGCTTATCGCCTCCATGAAGCTAGCCGGCCCAACTGATAGTTGCGTTGCATCCGGTAGAAAATACTCGTACGCGCAGCTGCCGCCCGGACTGCACGTACACCTTAGTATTTCTTTGCATGTATACGCACAATCCTCCCAGGTGCGTACACGCACGATGCCTGGACGTGAACCTGAGTCCTTCATGCTGATGTGATTGTGAATCAGCTAAGCTAGCTCATGCACGTGAATCTTAGCTCTGCTTTGGACTTAGGATAACCTACTAGCCATGTACAAAATGGCGTCGAACATGTACATATGCAAACTATGCTCAATTGTTTTAACCACATGGATACTATTTATGTGACAGTACACCGGATCTGCAATGAAATTCAATGCATTGGAAGGCATAGAGTGAACTAACTGTAATACAAATAGTGGGTTATGATGAATTCAAACCTACGGCTCTGCAATATCATAGCTGCCAGTTTGCACACACAAGCTCATGTTCATTCTTCAGTCCTCCTCAGCACATCGACCCTCTTCCGCGCATCAGCGATCCAACCAACCCAGACACCATAGAGCATCAAAATATACCTTACAAAGTTCACTGACAGGCAAAAGAAGCTAATCTTAATAAGCAATTACCTGACAGAGCCATTGATAAAGAAGAGATGCTGGTCATAATAATAAGAAAATGAATACATGAAAATAGATGACGTGCAGTGTCCAGATGTTGTAAAAGAGCATACTGGACTATCTATATGAAGAAAATGCAGGTTCTAACTAATAATGACTCGAATATATACAATATGATATAGGACAGGAACATAAACACATTGGTTAGAAGTGTGACCTTATTCTGATCTTCTATCAGAGATAAAATCTATAACCATATGAGCTGAATCAGAAAATTTGCTAGTGTTGGTTGCATCATGTAGTATAATGAACTGAACCAACAAGAATCGTAAGTTAGCTAGTTGAAGCACAAATAATGTAGCACCAAGAACATATGAGTTAGGAGATTATTTCTTTTGATCCTCTGTTACAACCCGATAAAGCAAGTAGCGTTTCCTAATGTCCCAAATACCAAATTACCCAAAATAAACACATGAGACTCACATAAAATAAAATTAGCTGAGACGTGATGCACCATAGGAAAGTCAAGGAACAATACTATTAGCAAGATATGAACCATACACTAATAGTAACCTTGATGACCTAACCAATCTCGTTATATGATCATGAAGTGAAGTTTCACATGACAAGGAAACGGGAGACAAAATTTACCTGACCCTCATATGATCTTTCCTCAAAATGTTGTTGTAACTGAAGCAGCAAATCCGATTCTCTAATTCTAACCATCTAACATCGAAAGTGCAAATATTTAGATGGCTGACTATCAAGAACAAATAAATTGCTCCATCAAACTGCAAAAGTAATAATATTTTGATCAATTCATGGATTTCACGCTCACCATTATTCAATGCAGAGGATGCCGCTGTTGTTCCCTGCTACTATGGCCAGTCCCTGACAGGGGCTCATGAAGATGCAGCACAAGCTGTGAACCCCTTTGCATCCAGGACGCATCCACCATAGTTGTCACCGATCATAGTTTCAAGGATAGTCCATGATACCTATGACATCCCAGAATCAAATCATACCAGAAGCCTAGCTGCAAAAACAAAAAACAATGAGGGTGAAGGAAGTTGATTTGCAATCTGGGAAGGATCAAATGCATGTCAATCAATGGTGTAGTACCTATAAAAGGATACAATGATCTCTGTAACATAAGAGCAGAAGAGGTGCTTGAAGACCTCAGCTAGGGGAAACAAATAGAGGGGCTGAGAGCAAGAGATACGCGGGACTTGAAGGCCTCAACCAAGAGCAACCAATAGAAGAATTGAGAGGACAACATGGAGCAAAACTAAAAAATAGAGGATGAGATACCATAGTCATCTGAACATTAGTACCAGTAAGTAAACTACTTCAGAATGATCAGCATATAGTGCAATTAGAAATATATTTAACTGTCTAAAACGTAGAAAAGCTGTTGAAGCTCAGCAGGAGATCACAGTTTAACATATATCAAAATAATGTGACTTAAATATTTTTATGTGGACCAATCGACTGGGAAGGACTGAACAATCTTTGAATTTTAACAAAGCATTATCTCACAAATTTTATTTCTTCTAAGCAATTTATCATCATAAAAATGCTTACTTCAAGAAAATGTATCCTAAAGTCTAAGTTATTTGCTGGTGTGTGAAAAATGTAATCAGCCATGAGTAAATAATATAGCAACAAAAACAGTTCCAACCAATGAGTCCATAGATTGATTGAAAAATATATTAATATCACCACCCATTTTCAAAATCATGGCTGTAATGGAAAAAATGAAATACTATTATATGGAAAAGGAAATACAAGCACCGGCCACCTCTTCCTGAGGGGAGAGGATGAAAGGACGAGATGTCACCTAGAGGGGGGGTGAATAGGCGTTTTAAAAACAATTACGGAATTGGCTTGAAGGAATGCGGAATTAAACTAACGTTTATTTTCTTCAAGCACAAGACCTAAATATGCTAGGCTCAACTAAGTGCAACAACAACAACTAGATATAAGCAAGATAGCACAAGATATAATTCACAAGTGATAAACAAGATATAAGTACTTCAAGCACGATGGCTATCACAAGGAAATAAACTCGGGTATAGAGATAACCGAGGCACGCGGAGACGAAGATGTATCCCGATGTTCACTTACATAAAGTAAGCTAATCACCGTTGGAGAGATGCGGGTAACCACGAAGGCCCCCGAACGCCACGAAGGCTCACCTTCTTCTCCGAGTCCCCCACGAAGCTAGGGACCCCTTCTTATGGTTAGCTTTTCCTCCACTCCGGAGATGGCAAGCTCCACAACCACTTCACAACTCCCACGAAGGGGAAACCCGGGCCTCTTCACAATCTTCCACGAAGAGGACACCGTGGCACAACCACCGAGCCAACTAGGAGGTCACCCTCCAAGAGTAACAAGCTCACGGTCTCTCACTCGAACAAATCGTAATGGAGAGCTCAACACTATGCAAGGATGCAAAGCAAGAACACAAGGAAAAGTGCTCAAATCCTTCTCTCTCAAATCCCACCAAAGCAACAAATGCTATGGAGGAGTTAGAGAGGAAGAACAAGGGTGAAGGTCAACCAATGACTCCAAGATCTAGATCCAATGGGTTCCCCTCACTTAGAGGAGGAATTGATTGGTGGAGTTGTAGATCTAGATCTCCTCTTACAAATCCCTCAAAAATATGCAAGAATCATTGGAGGGAAGAGAGAGGAAGCAAGCTCAAGAGGTTCAACAATGGAGGTGAGAGAAAGGCTCAAGAACACCCTAGAACACTTTTTAACCGTTGGGGAAGAAGCCCCCTTTTATAGCCCCGCAGAAATCTAACCGTTACAGATTTTTCGGTCATCCCGGAGCAGCCCGGAGCAGAGCCCGGAGTGGCTCCGGCCGATACTCCGGAGCGAGTGCCCGGCCACTGCTCAGCCCGGAGCAGCCCGGAGCAACTCCGGATTTCACTCCGGATTTGCAAAACAGCAAAACCACTCATACGAAAAACGCGATATCTTTTGCATCCGAAATCCGTTTTTAGCAAACTTGGGCTTTTTGAAAAGCTTAGAAAAAGTACTACAACTTTATGCAGAGAAACACCAAGAAATGTCAAGAGGAAAAATACCAAATGTGGAGAGGTGTGAAACCTCCCAAAGTGAAGAACCGGTAAAACTCTTCAACTCGAAAACGCAATAGACGATGCATTTGGATTCCGTTTTCGATGAACTTGGACTTGTTGGAAAGCTAGCAACAAGCACAAGAACCTCACATGGAGAAACACCAAGAAGCAACAAACTAGGAAGATGCAAAGTATGCAAAGGATTGAGCTCCCTATGACGATGTGATCAAGTTACCCAACCGAAAGCCCATCTTGATAGTGCGGCTATCTATCCTATAACCCGGTCTCCCAACAAACACCTTGAGACCGGTAAAAGGAAAACCTAGCAAGGACATACCTTTGCCTTGAGCATCCCGCTTGATCTTGATGATGATGCTTCATGCTCTCATCAAGCCGGAATGCTTCACTTGATCATTGTTGCTTCGTGAAGACTTTAATTTGCTCCCCCATAAACCATTATGGGATAGCTTTGTTAACACTCATCTTCACAAGTCCATTATCACCAAATGGATGACAAGCCTCAAACATATGATCTTCTTGAGATGCTTGTCTTGAACTTTCACAACTCAACCTTGATAAAGAACATCATTTGATTTCATTCTCCCATGGGCCATATTGAATCCTTCTTTTGATGTAAGCCCATGGGAAGATACTTGATTCCACTATTCTCTCTTCATCTTGGTCAACCTTGTATCTACTCATGCTCTATCGAATCTCTCTTAAGATGCATAGGGAATTCTTCATTTGATTGCATGCTCTAAGTCTTGGTCAACCATGGCTCAACTCATGAGACCATCGTGACCTCGACATAGAGCCATAACTTGAATTCTTCTCATGTAACCAAACTCTCAAGATCTTGAGACTCCTTGGCTTAGCACATAAGCTAGAGCATGGAATACTTGAGTTCTACACAAGAACAACATCTTTATTTCTTCTTCTTGATCATATTGGATTCATCTCTTCTATTCAATGATCTTGATGCCAATACTTAAGATATATCTTTATCTTCATGGCATCCAAGCCTTGAATCCAACACATGGACTTCAAGCAATTCCTATGAACAATTCCTTCATAAAAAACTCAATGAGAATATTAGTCCATAGGGATTGTCATTAATTACCAAAAACACACTTAGGGGCAATTGACCCTTACAATCTCCCCCATTTTGGTAATTGATGACAATCTCAACAAGAGGGTTTATATAATGAATGATTGAAACTAATATGCAACTTATCCGGGAATAAATTGCATACAAGAGGTTGTATTTGATATGGTCAAGTAACACAAAGCTACTACCGCATATCAAAATCAATTGTACTCACATAAACTACAACAAATATGGTTGATGTGAGTGCAACCAAAATATATAGAGCAAACTCCCCCACAATATATGCACGTGTGATGAACTTGAATTTCATTGCATACATTGTCAAGATAAACCTTTGATGGAGTTTACACTATATATTCAACCATGCAAAACATCTAACAAAGAAGAGATGCATGAAAGGCAAACACTTAAGCACAACCAAACTTAAGTATAAAAACCATTTCCCTTAAACCCTCTAAACTTCTCCCCCATTGGCAACGATTGCCAAAATGGATGAAGGAATTTAGAAGGCCAATATAGTATGAGTTCCTCCCCAAGATGTGCATTTCTCATAAAAATGAGTGAAATCATATGCACTTATCAAATTAACAATATTTGGAGGAAGTCAAACCATATTGAGGATCAAAGATTGCAAAAAGATGACATAGTGAAGAAAGCTTCAACGAATGAAGCACACAAGCAATCAAGAGACCCAAAGAACCAATTGGACACAAGAAGATGTGATGATAAGAGCTACTAGGTGCTTTAAATGAAATAAGGAAGCTCCCCAAGGTCCATGCATAAATTTGAATTTTTGTTGCATTTGAATACAATATGCACAAACATGGAATCCTCACTCCCTCTATATCATTTAAAATAAAACATGAGCACGAAAGAATACAAAAGGATCAATACGCTTATCAAAGTTAAATTTAGTCCAAAAAGATTCATGAGATATGAGTGCGAGAAGAAGCAATAAAGAATAAACAAGCACTCATAAATCAAGTTCTTACCAACACCATCAAGAACAAAATGGATAAGAAAGATGGTCGGCAAAGAATGAGGATATCAAGGGAAGAGATTAACACTCTTATGCATATACATTTCTAAGTGGACAAAAAATCATGATGAACAATCCACAAAGGAACATGTATACACAAGAGGTTAGTTGAAATTAAGGAAGACATAATATCCAAGAGAGAGTCATAGAATATACCAAATAGCTTTGCTAGAAAGCATATATAGCTCAAGGCTCCATTTTCCATTATGGTATATTAATAAACTCCCCACGCAAAATCATCAAAGCCATCACAACTAGCAATAAGGGATCAAAAGATAGTCGGGATGCTTTGAAAGGCAACAAGCATAATAAAGAAGGGTACAACTTGCAACATTATCTATATTGCACATGAGAGAGCGTTGAGGAATTAATATGCAATAAATTGCTAAAATGGCATATTTGGGATTGGTGAATCATAAACATGATTTTATATACTTCCCATCATATGCAATCATCTCAACTTGCTCACATATGAAATAAAGATATTTCTTTATAAGACCTTTGCAAGAACCGCAACATTTGCAAATAAATATTATCATGCCAAGAACCAACCTACAAGAGTTGGGATGCTAGAAAATTATGCATAAATGTTATACTTGTTACCAAGATAGCAATGGTGTGATGTAGTAGATAAGAGTTCACCGGTCATCCTAGCTTGGCTCCAATAATCATATGGTGATAACACCTTCTTTATAAACGAGACAAGCATCCATTGCATCTCCAATGTACCTAAGACATCATTCAAGTACATCTTGGTACCCAAACTTATTGGGTCCAAAGTGGTTAGACTAACCACAATACATATGATAGACTCCATATAAATATGTGCATAGTTAGAGATGAAATTTGAATTTCATGCACATCTTAGCCATTTAGGATTTGACGGAGTATAACATATATATTGGATCAAAGAAAGAACTAAGACACAAAATTAAGCATAAAGAGAATATGCATGCACCTAGCTTTCAAGATCCAAAGAAGATACAATTTAGAAAAAAAAAACACCAAGAGTACAAGGAGGTATAAAATGTGTGGTAAAACACATTAGTTGTCCAAATAGTATCAATGGAACAAATCAACAAATGATTTATTCAACAAATTCAACAAATGAACTTAACAACTTATTGAGCATGAAAGAATAAATAAATAAAAGCATGCTCAAAGATTTATCTCATTCTAGCAAATAAATCATAGAAGAAGGAATGAGATAACTAACTCCCAAAAGAGCAAGGTTCCAACAAATAAACCAAACCCTCTACACTTTTCACAATGGCACAAGTACCGAAAAGAAAAGGTTTGTCTTACAACAACACACACTTGAAGGGGATCAAGAGATGAGACAAAGTCAAGAAAAAAGATCTTCAAGAAGGCAATAAGACAACGGGAGTCAAAATAATTTCTTGGCAAGAAATATGGGCAATAAGAGGCAAATTCCAAGGTGAAGATGATCTAGAAGAATTACCACGCATATATACGAATACCAATTGTCAAAGACAAGAAGTTCATATTGGAATTATTTTCCGGTGGTGTATTGCAAAGATATTCAAGATCAACTTCACAATAAAAGGCATATGGTTAAATATTCAAATTAAGCACCATGCACGAAAAAGGATTCTTGGTAGCTCCAAAAATAGTCAAACAAACATGCAAAGCAATGATTAGAGTATCTTGAAGCAAACGGTTTCCTACTTATGATATAGAGAAATATATTTGAGTAAAACCGCACCAAGAATTCTTACTCAAACCAAGACCAAAGAAATGAGCAATAAAATCTTTTAAGAAATAACGGAGCTTGTTTGAGCAAACATGCCACCTAGGAATAAGATAACTTAAAATATCAACTCTAAGTGGCAATACCTCAAATGTTCACATTTCCTAGGCTTGTGATATGCATAAGGCATATTACTTCCCCATAATGTGATATTAAATTCTTTTCAACAAAAGGCAAATAAAATCCAACTAGAGATAATTAATGGAGATATAGAATTTGAATTTCTCATGAGCATGGCATACCACATAGTGACTAGATAATCTTTCAATATCAATACTAAGTGGTATTACTCATGTGCACACATTTATAGGATTGTGAGGTGCCAATGGCAAATCACTCCCCCAAAATGGGATGTTCCATTAATCACTCAATAAGAGCCAAATAAGATACCAACAAGATGCATTAGAGGCTCAAAGCAAACACACAAGTATATGATGTGCCAAACAACCAACACCTACTTGAATACACAAGTTAAGAAGGTGTAAGGAACAACATATACAAACACATACTTGGTACAAAACCAAAACATGCAAAGGGGCAAGTAACTTACAATGTAAAGAGGTTAAGTACAAGTTACCGCAAAGAGGCACATTGGATATAAGATGATAGTGTCAATGAATTGGCTTGATGAAATAAAATTAATGAAGATCCCTTAATTCTTCATGAGGTAGCCAAGTTTCCAATGCCCTCCACAAACACCTATTGATCAAGTTTTAGCTTGTTGGTCCCCAACCAAGTTGGGTCCTAAGAGGTTAGTCACAATAGGCTTGGCAACCCAAATGGTTCTTTTCTTGACACCACTTTGAGTTCCAACAAACTTGGCAAACACATTGCCATCCTTATCTTTCCTAAGATAATAATCATCATCAACAATGATAGGATTAGATAAGGTGCCGCTTAAGCATGAAGAAGCAAAGTGCCCCTTCTCACGGCAAATATAGCAACAAGTGCTTCCCTTTCTCTTCTTCATTGATTTCTTGATTTGGGAAGCTTCATCTTGTTTCTTCTTGGGAAGTGGCCTATCTTCAACTTGAGGTTGAACTTGAGCTTGACCTTGTGCCCGCTTCCCTTGTTGCTTCTCACTCAAGTGATTCTTCTTCAATGGGCAAGATCTCACATGATGCCCTTCAATCTTGCACTTGAAGCAAACAATCTTGGCCAAATTCTTGACTTGGTCTTGGCCCTTCTTCTTGTTGTTGCTCTTGGACTTGTTCTTGTTATTGGAGTTGAATCCAAGTCCACTCTTGTCATTAGGGGATTTTTGCACACTCAAAATATTATCGAGTGTGGATTTCCCTTCATGACGCTTATCCAAGTCTTTTTCCAAACTAGTGACTTGGGCCTTGAGCTCTTTGATTTCCTCTACAAGGTTCGTAGTAATACAAGTACTAGAGGAGGTAGAAGCTTCATTGTTAGAGCAACAAGGCATAGCAAGTAATTCATCACAAGATGTAGCAATATTATGCCTAGACAAATTACTTGGACTAGCACAAGATAATATAGCATTTTGGTTCAAAGTAGTGCTAATGTCCAAATGAGGCTCACAAGATGTTTTCTTAGAGATACTTGCCTCATGAGCTAACTTTAACCCATTATAAGAGATTAAGAGATCCCCATGAGAGCCCGAGAGCTTTTCATGGCTTTCCTCCAATTTCTTATAATTGCTTGTTAGCAACTCAAGTTGAGCCCTTAGCTCAACATTCTCCTTTAACATAGATGCTTCACAAGAACTAGAGTTAGTAGCACAAGCATCATTCATAGATTTAGCATTTGTAAGCTCATAAGATTTAATAGATTGAGATAGGCAAGAATTAGCATGCTTCTCTTCGGATAGCTCTTGCTTGAGGAGATTGAATCTCCATTTCCCCTCATTAACGAGGGAGTTCAATTCCTTAATGGTCTCCTTGTGTTCAAACAAGGTTTCCATTAAGTGTTCGACTTTACCACGAGCATCATTATTACCACGAAGAGAAGCATACACAATTCCCATCTCATGCAAGAAAGCTTCATTATCATCATCATCATTATCATCATCATCATCACTCTCATCATAAGAAGATATGTCAAGATTCAAAGTAGGAGTTACCTTTGAGCCGCTTGCCATAAGGCACATGTGAACTTGGGTAGATGATGAGGGAACATCAATTGAAGCACATTCTTCATTTTCGAGTGTAGGACAAGCTCTTGCGAGATGTCCATACTCGTGGCATTCATAGCATTGCCTTCTCTTGATAGAAACCTTCTTGGTTCTTCTATTGATTTCTTCTTTAATTATGTGACTCAATTTTTCTTTAATTTCCTCTACATGGTTAGTCATACAACAACTAGGGGAAATAGAATCATTTTGAGTATGGTCACAACTAGAAACAAGCATATCATCACAAAATTTAATCAAGCAAATTTTAGGAGATATGCAAGGACCTTTAACACAAGAATGAGTAAAGAATTTCTTGCAAGAAGTGTTTAGGTCCAAACTCTCTACACCATTAGGATTTATAGAAATAGAATCATTGGTGCAAAGAACAAGACTACCAACATCACATATGATTTCTTCACTCACCGTATCATTACCTTGTGACAAGTCACATGTTGGTGAAGTGGAAGAACTTGAACAATCATCACGACCGGATGTGGAAGCAACTTGGAGCTCTTCATGATGTGAAGGTGAAGAGAGCTCCTTGGGTTCACTTTCAACCTCAAGAGAAATAGACCCACCAAATGACTCTTCTAGCTTGGTCCATATCTCATGAGACGTCTTGCACTTTGAACCCATCAAGCAAACATAAACTATGGAGCTCACAGACAATAAAATTTCATTAAATACTTGAGCTTCTAGATGTAAATTTTTCTCATCCTCTATAGATAGACTTTGAGGATCCATCGGAGGAGAAAAGCCTACATCTAGAAATCGCTCTATATTTGGACACAAAGTCCGAAGATTGCAAAGCATGCGATTTCTCCATAAGTTATAATTTGTGCCATCAAAAATAATTGTGTCATTGCGCACAAAATAACTAGCCGACATCTTTACTCTCAAGGCGGTGAAGCCTAAACAAGGAGAGACCTTGCTCTGATACCAATTGAAAGGACGAGATGTCGCCTAGAGGGGGGGTGAATAGGCGTTTTAAAAACAATTACGGAATTGGCTTGAAGGAATGCGGAATTAAACTAACGTTTATTTTCTTCAAGCACAAGACCTAAATATGCTAGGCTCAACTAAGTGCAAAAACAACAACTAGATATAAGCAAGATAGCACAAGATATAATTCACAAGTGATAAACAAGATATAAGTACTTCAAGCACGATGGCTATCACAAGGAAATAAACTCGGGTATAGAGATAACCGAGGCACGCGGAGACGAAGATGTATCCCGATGTTCACTTACATAAAGTAAGCTAATCACCGTTGGAGAGATGCGGGTAACCATGAAGGCCCCCGAACACCACGAAGGCTCACCTTCTTCTCCGAGTCCCCCACGAAGCTAGGGACCCCTTCTTATGGTTAGATTTTCCTCCACTCCGGAGATGGCAAGCTCCACAACCACTTCACAACTCCCACGAAGGGGAAACCCGGGCCTCTTCACAATCTTCCACGAAGAGGACACCGTGGCACAACCACCGAGCCAACTAGGAGGTCACCCTCCAAGAGTAACAAGCTCACGGTCTCTCACTCGAACAAATCGTAATGGAGAGCTCAACACTATGCAAGGATGCAAAGCAAGAACACAAGGAAAAGTGCTCAAATCCTTCTCTCTCAAATCCCACCAAAGCAACAAATGCTATGGAGGAGTTAGAGAGGAAGAACAAGGGTGAAGGTCAACCAATGACTCCAAGATCTAGATCCAATGGGTTCCCCTCACTTAGAGGAGGAATTGATTGGTGGAGTTGTAGATCTAGATCTCCTCTTACAAATCCCTCAAAAATATGCAAGAATCATTGGAGGGAAGAGAGAGGAAGCAAGCTCAAGAGGTTCAACAATGGAGGTGAGAGAAAGGCTCAAGAACACCCTAGAACACTTTTTAACCGTTGGGGAAGAAGCCCCCTTTTATAGCCCCGCAGAAATCTAACTGTTGGAATTATGCCCTAGAGGCAATAATAAAGATGTTATTATTATAATTCTTGTTCATGATAATGTTTATATTCCATGCTAGAATTGTATTAAGCGGAAACTTTAATACTTGTGTGGTTTATGAACAACACCGTGTCCCTAGTACGCCTCTATGGACTAGCTCATTGATTAATGATGGTTAAGGTTTCCTAACCATAGACATGAGTTGTCAATTAATAATGAGATCATATCATTAGGAGAATGATAAGATGGACAGACCCAAATAAAGCAGAGCAATTAGATCGTGTAATCGTGTTCATCTTTGAGAAGCTTTTCCTATGTCATGTATTGTATTCCTTAGACCATGAGATAATACAACTCCCTAGTATCGGAAGAAAGCTTTGAAGTCATCAAACGTCATCCTATGTGAGGGTGATAATAAAGGTGTCTCTCAGGTGATCGGAAAGTACTTGTTGGGTTGTATGTATCGAGATGGAATTTGTCCCTCCCAAGTCGGAGAGATATACTTTGGGCCCACTCGGTAATCGATATCAACACCGCTTGCAAGCATGTGGTTAATGAGTTAATCATAAAGTGATATCGGATTACGGAACGAGTAAAGTACTTGCTGTGAACGAGATTGAACTAGGTATGGCGATACCGACGATCAAATCTCGGGCGAGTAAAATATCGTGTGACGAAGGGAATACATATACGGGATTAATTGAATCCTGACATCGTGGTTCATTCGATATGATCATCGATGAATATGTGGGAGTCAATATGGGTTTCCAGATCCCGCTGTTGATTATTGATAGAAGATCATGTCTACATATTCTCGAACCCGTAGGGTCACACACTTAACGTGTATCGATGCTAGGATAGAATGGATAATTGGTTTATGAGTTTTAGTTCGGAGTCTCGGATGAGATCCAGGACGTCACGAGAGGTTCCAGAATGGTCCGGAGAATAAGATTCATATAAAGGAAAGCAGTTTTTGGATTCCGGAAAGGTTTCGGAGTTTATCGGTATTGTACCGGAAGGTTCTAGAAGGTTCCGGAGTGGGACCAACGTGGGCCCACTTGACGGAGGCCTGCGTGGGCCTAAGGGGAAGTGCCCTAGCCGCCCTGGGCCAGGCGCACAAGGCCCCTAAGGCCCAGCCGGCCAGCCCAAGGGGAAACCCTAAGGGAGTCTTCAAAGAAGGAAGGGGGGGAAACTTGCCCCCCACTCTTCCTACTCCAAGTCGGCGCCCTAGGGTTTGGGGAGAGGCCAAGCTGGCCGGCCACCCCTCTATATATAGGGGGGCAAGGGCGCAGCCCTCTCTACCCCCTAACCCAAACCCTAGCCGCCAACTGCTGCCCTCCCTCTCTCTCTCTCTCGCGACTGCGCGTAGGCGAAGCCCTGCCGCAGAAACTCTCCACCATAAGCACCACGCCGTCGTGCTGCTGATCCAATCTATCTCTCCACCATACTTGCTGGACCAAGGAAGGAGGAGACGTCGCTGCACCGCACGTGTGCAACTCTCGGAGGCGCCGCCACTTGCGGCGTAGGATCGGATCGGATCGCGAGGAGGAGACGGCGAGTACGACTACGTCAACCACGTTCTATTGAACATTTCCGCTGTGCGAATCTTCAAGGGTATGAAGATCTCATCTACCTCTCTCGTTGATTACATCTCCTAGACTAGATCTTGGCTTTCTTGTTCGCATCCGTAGGAAATTTTTTGATTTACTATGCTACGAAACCCTTCAGTGGTATCAGAGCTAGATCTATGCGTAGATGTGTTTCACGAGTAGAACGCAACATGCTTGTTGCGGGCGTTGATGTTTTCTGTTGCAAACCTCTTGTTGTGTATTTCTTATGGCACGGTATAGTGAGATCGAAGCGGTCCAGGCCAACTTTACGCGACCGCGTTCGCGAGACCGGCTCCGCACTTGACGTGTGGCTTGTTCCATACATGCGGCTGGTGGATGCCAGTTTCTCTCACTATAGTAGTCATGGGACTTACATCGGATGTTAGCAACCATAATATCACCGTTGTGGCTTTCCGTAGGTAAGAATCGTTCTTAGCTTGCTACTCCCATAAGCCACGTAAAACATGCAACAACAAAGTAGAGGCGTCTAACTTGTTTTTGTAGGGAGTGTTTTGTGATATGGTATGGCCCAAGACATGATGAGTATGAATTGAGTTGTATGCAATGATCATGTTTTGTAATCTTTCACGACTTGCATGTCGATGAGTTCACAACCGGCAGGAGCCATATGGTTGTCTTTATAATTATGTATGACCTGCGTATCAACTTCTTATACGCCATGTAATAGCTTTACTTTATCGCTAAGTAGTTAGCAATAGTTGTAGTTGCTATTCGTGGTGGAGGCAATCATGGTGGAGTGATGGAGATCATGCCGGCGCGCACAAGATGGAGATCATGGCGCGGAGATTGGCTATACCATGTCACATAAAATTATATGCATGTGATGTTTATCCTTTTATGTATCTTATTATGCTTAGATCGCGACGGTAGCATTATAAGATGATTCCTCACTTAAAGATCAAGATAAAATTGTGTTCTCCCCTCGTATGCGCCGTTGCGAAAGTTCGTCGTTTTCAAGCACCTCGTGATGATCGGGTGCTATAAACTCTACGTTCACATACAACGGGTGCAAGCCAGTTTTGCACATGCGGAAAATACTTGGGTTTGACTTGATGAGCCTAGCATGTACAGACATGGCCTCGGAACACATGAACCGAAAGGTTAATCATGAGTCATATGAATGATATGATCGACACTGAGTTGTCCACCATTGAAACCACATCTCTTCTCGTGAAGATCGGATTAGGTGTGGTGAATTTGGATCGTGTTCACTAAACAACTTGAGGGATGTTGAATTTAGTGGGAGTTCATCTAGTAATTTGATTAAGTTGAACTAGTTATCATGAACATAGTCTAAATTGTACTTGCAATGTTGTAGATCAAATGGCTAAGTCCAACTTCAACTTCAACGTCTTTGCTGAGAAAGAAAAGCTTAAGAACAATGGGTCTAACTTCACCAACTGGTTCCGCAATCTGAGAATCATACTCGCTGGCGGACAAAAAGCCTATGTACTTGACAAAGCGCTAGGTGACACCCCTGCTGCAACTGCGAAAACTGAAGAACTTGCTGACTTCAATGCTCGTAGAGATGATTGTGATGCGATTATGAGTACCATGCTGTTTTCTATGGAACCGGAACTTCAAAATCGTTTTGAGAAGTACCGCGGGCCTTATGAGATACTTGAGGAACTGAAAACCATGTTTCAGACTCAAGCCCGTTCTGAGAGATATGAGATATCTGAGAAGTTCTTTAACTGCAAGATGGAAGAAGGGAGTTCCGTTAGTGAGCACGCCATTAAGATGTCGGGCTACACTCAACGCCTTGAGCAACTGGACTGCAAGATTCCAGAGGAGCTCAAGATTGACAGAGTTCTGCAATCACTCCCTCCTAGCTACAAAGGTTTTGTAGTTACTCATAATCAAATTGGTTCCACTGATACGATCACTGAGCTCTTCGCTAAGCTGAAAGCTGCGGAGGTGGATATCAAGAAAGACAATCATGTGTTGATGGTCAACAAGACCACTAGCTTTAAGAAAGCTAAGGGAGCAAAGGGATCTTTCAAGAAAGGCAGCGGCAAGCGCGTTGCCCCTGCTGAGAAGAAGCTCAAGTCTGGACCTAAGCCGGACACTGAGTGCTTCTATTGCAAGGTCAAGGGTCACTGGAAGCGCAACTGTCCGAAGTACTTAGCGGACAAGAAGGCTGGCACCATCAAAGGTATATTTGATATACATGTTATTGATGTCTACCTTACTAGCGCTCGTTGTAGTGCCTGGGTATATGATACTGGTTCAGTTGCTAATATTTGTAACTCGAAACAGGAGCTACGGAATAGACGGCGGCTAGCAAGGGATGAGGTGACGATGCGCGTTGGCAATGGATCAAAAGTTGATGTGATGGCCGTCGGCACGCTCTCCTTAGTTTTACCTTCGGGATTAGTTTTAAACCTTAATAAGTGTTATTATGTGCCTGCGTTGAGCATGAACATTATATCTGGATTGTGTTTATTGCAAGACGGTTATTCATTTAAATCTGAGAATAATGGTTGTTCTATTTATATGAATAACATCTTTTATGGTCATGCACCTATTGTGAATGGTTTATTTCTTCTGAATCTCGAAAACAATGAAACACACATCCATAACATTGAGGCTAAAAGATGCAAAGTAGATAGTGATAATCCAACTTATTTGTGGCACTGCCGTCTAGGTCATATTGGTGTAAAACGCATGAAGAAACTCCATTCTGATGGACTTTTAGAGTCTCTTGATTTTGAATCATTTGACACGTGCGAACCATGCCTCATGGGCAAGATGATCAAAACCCCGTTCTCCGGAATAATGGAGCGAGCAACGGACTTATTGGAAATCATACATACCGATGTGTGCGGACCAATGAGTATTTCGACGCGCGGTGGATATCGCTATTTTCTCACTTTTACTGATGACTTAAGTAGATATGGGTATATCTATTTAATGAAACATAAATCTGAAACGTTTGAAAAGTTCAAAGAATTTCAGAACGAAGTGGAAAATCATCGTAACAGGAAAATTAAATTTCTGCGATCCGATCGTGGAGGTGAGTATTTGAGTTATGATTTTTCTCACGCATCTTAAAGCAAGCGGAATCGTTTCGCAACTCACGCCACCCGGAACACCACAGCGCAATGGTGTGTCTGAACGCCGGAATCGAACTCTATTAGATATGGTGCGATCAATGATGTCTCTTACAGATTTGCCGTTATCATTTTGGGGTTATGCATTAGAAACCGCTGCATTCACTTTAAATAGGGCACCATCTAAATCCGTTGAGACGACACCATATGAACTATGGTTTGGTGCTAAACCTAAGTTGTCGTTTCTTAAAGTTTGGGGATGCGAAGCTTACGTCAAGAAGTTGATGCCGGACAAGCTCGAACCCAAAGCGGAGAAATGCGTCTTCATAGGATACCCTAAGGAAACGATTGGGTATACCTTCTACCACAGATCCGAAGGCAAAGTGTTTGTTGCTAAGAACGGATCATTTCTTGAGAAGGAGTTTCTCTCGAAAGAAGTGAGTGGGAGAAATGTAGAGCTAGACGAGGTTATTGAACCTTCTCTCGAGTTGGAGAGTAGCACAGCACCAGAAATTGTTCCGGCGCCGCCTGCATCAATAAGAGAGGAAGCTAATGATAAAGATCATGAAACTTCGAACGATGCTACTACTGAACTTCGCAGGTCGACAAGGTCACGTGCCACTCCTGAATGGTACGGCAACCCTGTCTTAACCGTCTTGTTGTTAGACAACAGCGAACCTGCGAACTATGAGGAAGCAATGATGAGCCCAGACTCTGAGAAATGGCTAGAAGCCATGAAATCCGAATTGGGATCCATGAGCGAAAACCAAGTGTGGACTTTGGTAGACCCTCCTAGCGACCGTAAGGCCGTTGAATGCAAATGGATTTTCAAGAAGAAAACGGACGCAGATGGTAATGTTACTGTCTATAAAGCTCGGCTTGTCGCAAAAGGTTTTCGGCAAGTTCAAGGTGTTGACTACGATGAGACTTTCTCTCCCGTAGCGATGTTTAAGTCCATTCGGATTTTATTAGCAATTGCTGCATTTCATGATTATGAAATATGGCAGATGGATGTCAAGACTGCGTTCCTCAATGGCAACATTGATGAAGAGTTGTATATGATGCAGCCCGAAGGTTTTGTCGATCCTAAGGATGCTAATAAGGTGTGCAAACTTCAGCGTTCCATTTATGGACTGAAGCAAGCATCTCGGAGTTGGAACCTTCGTTTTGATCAAGTGATCAAGAGTTTTGGATTTGTTCCAAATTGCTACGAAGCTTGTATTTACAAGAAAGTGAGTGGGAGCTCGGTGACATTTTTAGTACTATATGTGGATGACATATTGATTATTGGAAATGACATCGGTATGCTTAACGATGTGAAGAGTTATTTGAATAAATGTTTTTCAATGAAAGACCTAGGGGAAGCTGCTTATATATTAGGCATCAAAATCTATAGAGATAGAGAAAGACGCCTAATAGCTTTAAGCCAAAGTACATACTTGGACAAGGTTCTGAAGAGGTTCAGAATGGATAAAGCAAAGAAAGGTTCATTGCCCATGTTGTCAGGTAAGATATTGAGCAAGGCTCAGTGTCCAGCTACGGTAAAAGATAGAGAAACTATGAGCAAAGTGCCATATGCCTCGGCCATAGGTTCTATCATGTATGCCATGCTGTGTACTAGACCGGATGTGTCCAATGCTCTTAGTTTGACGAGCAGATACCAAAGTGATCCAGGAGTGGAACACTGGACAGCCGTAAAGAACATCCTAAAGTATTTAAATAGGACCAAAGAAATGTTCTTGGTCTATGGAGGTGATGAGGAGCTCGTCGTAAAAGGTTACGTCGACGCTAGCTTCGACACCGACTCGGATGATTCTAAATCTCAGACAGGATACGTTTATATTTTGAATGGTGGAGCTGTGAGCTGGAGAAGCTGCAAGCAAAGCGTGATCGCGGGATCTACAACAGAAGCGGAATACATGGCTGCTTCAGAAGCATCAAGTGAAGGAGTTTGGATCAGAAACTTCATCACTGAGCTTGGTGTGGTTCCAAATGCCTTGGACCCACTGGAGATATTGTGCGACAACACTGGCGCCATAGCACTGGCTAAGGAACCAAGATATCATCCAAAAACCAAGCACATCAACCGCCGTTTCCATATAATTCGAGATTATATAGCAGATGGAGATCTGAAGATTAGCAAAGTACATACAGATCTGAATGTCGCAGATCCATTGACTAAACCTCTTCCACGAGCAAAACATGATCAGCACCTTAATGCCATGGGTGTTAGATTGTTGCCAGATGTAAACTAGATTATTGACTCTAGTGCAAGTGGGAGACTGTTGGAATTATGCCCTAGAGGCAATAATAAAGATGTTATTATTATAATTCTTGTTCATGATAATGTTTATATTCCATGCTAGAATTGTATTAAGCGGAAACTTTAATACTTGTGTGGTTTATGAACAACACCGTGTCCCTAGTACACCTCTATGGACTAGCTCATTGATTAATGATGGTTAAGGTTTCCTAACCATAGACATGAGTTGTCAATTAATAATGAGATCATATCATTAGGAGAATGATAAGATGGACAGACCCAAATAAAGCAGAGCAATTAGATCGTGTAATCGTGTTCATCTTTGCGAAGCTTTTCCTATGTCATGTATTGTATTCCTTAGACCATGAGATAATACAACTCCCTAGTATCGGAAGAAAGCTTTGAAGTCATCAAACGTCATCCTATGTGAGGGTGATAATAAAGGTGTCTCTCAGGTGATCGGAAAGTACTTGTTGGGTTGTATGTATCGAGATGGAATTTGTCCCTCCCAAGTCGGAGAGATATACTTCGGGCCCACTCGGTAATCGATATCAACACCGCTTGCAAGCATGTGGTTAATGAGTTAATCACAAAGTGATATCGGATTACGGAACGAGTAAAGTACTTGCTGTGAACGAGATTGAACTAGGTATGGCGATACCGACGATCAAATCTTGGGCGAGTAAAATATCGTGTGACGAAGGGAATACATATACGGGATTAATTGAATCCTGACATCGTGGTTCATTCGATATGATCATCGATGAATATGTGGGAGTCAATATGGGTTTCCAGATCCCGCTGTTGATTATTGATAGAAGATCATGTCTACATATTCTCGAACCCGTAGGGTCACACACTTAACGTGTATCGATGCTAGGATAGAATGGATAATTGGTTTATGAGTTTTAGTTCGGAGTCTCGGATGAGATCCAGGACGTCACGAGAGGTTCCGGAATGGTCCAGAGAATAAGATTCATATAAAGGAAAGCAGTTTTTGGATTCCGGAAAGGTTTCGGAGTTTATCGGTATTGTACCGGAAGGTTCTAGAAGGTTCTGGAGTGGGACCAACGTGGGCCCACTTGACGGAGGCCTGCGTGGGCCTAAGGGGAAGTGCCCTGGCCGCCCTGGGCCAGGCGCACAAGGCCCCTAAGGCCCAGCCGGCCAGCCCAAGGGGAAACCCTAAGGGAGTCTTCAAAGAAGGAAGAGGGGGAAACTTGCCCCCCACTCTTCCTACTCCAAGTCGGCGCCCTAGGGTTTGGGGAGAGGCCAAGCTGGCCGGCCACCCCTCTATATATAGGGGGGCAAGGGCGCAGCCCTCTCTACCCCCTAACCCAAACCCTAGCCGCCAACTGCTGCCCTCCCTCTCTCTCTCTCGCGATTGCGCGTAGGCGAAGCCCTGCCGCAGAAACTCTCCACCATAAGCACCACGCCGTCGTGCTGCTGATCCAATCTATCTCTCCACCATACTTGCTGGACCAAGGAAGGAGGAGACGTCGCTGCACCGCACGTGTGCAACTCTCGGAGGCGCCGCCACTTGCGGCGTAGGATCGGATCGGATCGCGAGGAGGAGACGGCGAGTACGACTACGTCAACCACGTTCTATTGAACGTTTCCGCTGTGCGAATCTTCAAGGGTATGAAGATCTTATCTACCTCTCTCGTTGATTACATCTCCTAGATTAGATCTTGGCTTTCTTGTTCGCATCCGTAGGAAATTTTTTGATTTACTATGCTGCGAAACCCTTCAGTGGTATCAGAGCTAGATCTATGCGTAGATGTGTTTCACGAGTAGAACGCAACATGCTTGTTGCGGGCGTTGATGTTTTCTGTTGCAAACCTCTTGTTGTGTATTTCTTATGGCGCGGTATAGTGAGATCGAAGCGGTCCAGGCCAACTTTACGCGACCGCGTTCGCGAGACCGGCTCCGCACTTGACGTGTGGCTTGTTCCATACATGCGGCTGGTGGATGCCAGTTTCTCTCACTATAGTAGTCATGGGACTTACATCGGATGTTAGCAACCATAATATCACCGTTGTGGCTTTCCGTAGGTAAGAATCGTTCTTAGCTTGCTACTCCCATAAGCCACGTAAAACATGCAACAACAAAGTAGAGGCGTCTAACTTGTTTTTGCAGGGAGTGTTTTGTGATATGGTATGGGCCAAGACATGATGAGTATGAATTGAGTTGTATGCAATGTGTATTAACTATATGACCCAAAACAAGATCTACAATTCAAACCACTGAATTGGCCTAGATTGGGATAAACAAATTGAACTATATTACTATAACTATAGAGAACCAAGCAGCAGGCTCCATGACCAACAAAGTAATGTGTATTAACTATAGAGCATCAAATAGCAGACTCCATGACCAACAAAGTAATATATAGAGAGTATTTGGTAGAAGTAAATGTTCCACGGCAGTGCCCATAATGCTACTGATATACCATCATATGTACTCCATCTTCCATCGTGCTTGCACTTCTTAACCAATGGAGAATAAGATCCGAATTTATATTAAAGTGGCTGCACAAGATAACGTAGGATTAGAATATGCTTGCACGGACTGATGCAACAGTGTGCAGGCAAATAAAATTTCCAGTCTTCTCAATACACTCAAGCTCTTTTTCATAATCTTCTTTAGTATATTCCAGCTTCTCAAATTGTGCAACTGCAAGTATTATTATCTGCATAACACATAGTTAAGAATATTGTCAAAGACAAATGGGAGATAGCATGGCATCACTCACCAAATCACCAAACTTTACTGAATTAACACGAATTTTTTCAAAGCACAACACCACTGTTAAAGTAGTGCAGAATATCAGGCATCATCCACGATAGGACACTCGATGAAAATATACAGGTTGCGCACATGATGTTCTTAGATTATAGTTTGTAAAATATAAGCACCATTTGGAGATATAATACAGAATAAATATTTACACCGACCAAAAAGGTGCATATAAATCTAAAAGAACGTACACCTACATCATCACGATTCTTTTAACTGTCAAAATACATCAAAACTGGCTTACACCTACAGTTTGACAGTTGCGAGGACACACCATTAAACCAAGAAACATCAAAAATTGATAATTAAAATGGACATCACAATTCCTGCAACTTTCAGGTTGGTACTCAGTCAAAGCCTATCTGCTGCCTCTATGCAAGACGCATGTGTAGCCAAGGAAAACCGCGGGCACCGTCATTTACTCTCAGACCTTATTAATATATTTTTTGTATCAAATTCTAGACGATTAACTAAATGATACCCAAATCATCAAGCACAGTGCACCATTAATATCTCTAAAGAAATGAATAGAAAAAGAAGAGTTCGATACATACCGGGCTTGTTGTATACATGGCTCGGATAGGAATCAACACATTTGAACTTTTTCAAATATACGTAACATCAATTGGCCATTTGCACAGAACTATCTTTCAATAAAATATTTATCCAAATAAATATACCGCGAAGCAATTGGGCTCTGAAATTAGTATAATGCAAATATAAATAATCATTACAACTCTAAGGGAAAGATCAATTGCCTTTAAGCAGCAACAGAACATACTATCTCTAAATAATCATGAAAAACAATCACCATCTACTAAAAATATAGAACATGTTGATTAAGTGGAAAACAGGCACACTTTATTCAAGATCAGCAATAATAATCTGATAATTCTCATCGTACAGTTCTTTTCCAGTGAACCATTGTTCACTAAAAAGAATATATTTTTGTTAAAGAGGCAGTTAGCTGGATATCCACAATGGACAGATCCACCGTCACTATCTAGAAATAGCCCCGGCAACCTACAAAGCTACCAGTTTTGACGGCAACATGCCCAGAACCTCCTAACGGCAACCATTGAGAGCCAAGGACAGCATGCATAGCCAAACCCAGCGACAACCAAGCACCAACCTGTGACACTGTAGAACAGAGAAAGGGGTGTAACAAAAAGAGTGGAGAGAAAAAAGATAAACGTTATTTAGACAATTCATCGAACGCCTAGTGAGCGTAAAATTTACCAAGCTAGAAATGATTCACAACTTGAGCTCTGTGAGAAAGTGGTGGCATCTCTTAGCAGCGGTAAAGCAAATCAGTCATGGAAGAACACATCAAGGCTACAAATGCTGCCCACACGCAGGAGCAATTGTTGCTCGTTCTACCTTTCCCCATGGCCATTGAATGAGGCGCCATGGAGGGACATGCTAGCAGAGTAGCAGTGGCCGCTGGGGGCATGAGGAAGTGGGAGGGAGAGGAGATTACCTCAGCCCAAGGATGCTCTGGTACTCCTTTATGTCGTGGACGAGAACGGAGAAGGCAGCCACCATCGTCTCGTGCTCGTCGTCGGGGAGATGCAGAGCTGTACGTGTCGCTGCCCTCGGGGTGAATTCGTGGCTGAGGAGGGCGGCTGGACAGCAGCGCTGCCAACGGCTGCAACTCACGCCGCGCTTGAGGTCGGGGCAGAGAAGGCCGCTGCTATGCTCCATTTGGTAGCCGGCGGCGGAGGACGTCGCCGGAATCGACCTGGATCTGAAGAAAATCGGTCGCTCGGGTTTGCCTCTGGCCGTCATCCACCACTAGGAGCTCGGGCATGCTCCCATGGACAACCATATAGGACCAGCGAGAGGAGCTCGATTTAGTAGTTGGTGGCCGAGGACGCCGCCGAAATCCACCGAGATCTGGAGAAAATGGTCGGCGGCGGCTAGGGTTGTGAGAGGAAGAGGACGGGAGAAAAGAAGGCACGGGAGTGAGTGGCTGCTATGGGCTGACCCTGCCTCTCTCTCTCTGTCCATGGCCACGGAGGGGGCTCTCCATGACCGGCAAGGCATGTACCCGCCGGCGAAGGGCACTCCGCCACGCAGCTCCGGAGCCGTCCTCTCCACAGTCGCCCAATAGCAAATGGGACGTGAAAAGTCGATTTTGCCCCTGGCGGGCAAGCAAAATAACGGGGGAACCACCGCGCCACTCAGTGTGTTGCCCACACAAACCGAGCACCACGTAGCCTGGCTCGCTGACGACCGGGTCCCTCTCGAAGCAGGCCCACAAATCAGTGGAAAACGCTAGGGTCTGAAGACTGTCTGGGAATGGACGGTTTGGACCACGTGAATAGGGCCAAAAAGCCGATCGGACGGCCGGGAGCGCTCGATCGGAAAAACGGACGGCCATCACGCGGCCACGCAGCAGGATCCGACGGTCAGGATTCAGATGGTGTGGATGAACCCAGATTCCCCCAAGAATGTTTCTTTTAGATTTCACCTGCTGGGCTGGCGGTGTTGCTTTTCCTAGGCGGGTAAGGAAGACTCCATGCTCGTATCGCAGCATGCTGACATAATATATGGGTACCAGTCGTCCAGTCGCCTGCTCCAAAATCCCAAGTAGTACACCCCACTGACTACAGCTAGTATAAGCTCCTGGTGCCGACTCGCTGGTTGCTGCCGTGGTCTTTCCGGTAAGGAATCGGTGGCGATAACAATCGGAGAGCCCCATGCATCCATTCCATTGACACAGACGGATAAACCTCGTCGTAGCCGCGTGAAAGCGAGAATCAACCTGTAAGAAAAGCAGTACAATCTACCCTCCGAAAGTAGTACTCCCTCAGGGTAAAAAAAAAAGGTAGTACTCCCTGGCTACACAGGTCATGTATGCTTTCTGTTGGTACCAAACTCTTTTTTAGGCTGAACAGTGGGTTTTTCATAAAGTGATTAACAAACTGCTCTTCCGTTTTAAAATATAAGATGTTTTAGGTATGTGAAACAAATATATCTAGACACTTTTTAGTGTGTATATTCAAGTAAACCTACACATTAAAAAATATTAGGGCTCATTTGGCACCCATCATTTCATTTGATAGAAATGAAATAAAATGACATGATGATATCATTTCATTTTGAAAAATCCACAGAAATGACAGGGTGCCCAATAGGTATTAAGGTTAGGCATGAGATGAAAAATCATAGAATTCGAAATGAATTCCATAATCAATTCCGTGGCAGCCAAACGAGTAATTGTTAGAATCATAAATGAATTTTTTGATTCCAGTCCCAAATGATGGGAGCCAAACGAGCCCTTAGATACATTTTGCTTCACAAAGCTAAAATATCTTATATTTTGAAACAGAGGGAGTAAGTGCTAGGTGTTAGTTGGTACCACACTTGGAGCACGGGTACTTTCTTCTCCATGTCACTCTCTCCAATTGCAAAATGATCATGGCATGCCGCTATCATCTTCGCTGGATAGTGTTGTCGCAAGTAACCCAGCACAAGAACCCGGCAAATCTAGTGTGCAAGTTATTTTGAGTCAGATAAATGCAACGGTACACAATGAAACCGTGCATGCTAGATGGTTAGAAAGACATTTCTTCCCAGCACACTTCCTTTTCTACACGAAGTGATGAAGAAGGTTCCGTACTCTTCAATCACCGGGGAATTGTGGAGAACAAATCCATGCCCATCCGGAACTGGGGACGAAAATATTGCTCTGGATACACCGGCGGGGAAGCAAAATGATCCAACATAGCAGGTGATGTCCTTCCTGCCTCCTATGAATCACCCCATGGTCAACAATCGACACCCCATGATTCGGCCGCTTGTTCTTCTCCATCTCCATCATCATGAGAATGACGAGATCCTCCATTTAATCCATTCGTCCTTAGAGTTGGAGGATGAATAAAAACACATTCTTATCAAACTAACTCATATACACAAATATTGAATGTCCATCGAAATTGTGTTGCAACTGCCAACTACGCACTATTTTGCACAAAATAGAATGAAAATATGAGAAAACATATGTTGGAGGCAAATGGTTCAACACCTTGCGGCGCCGGCCTCACTTACAACCAGAATTTTGGTTGCGGCAAGAACTGTGATAGGACATCAGAGGAACGACGGCGGGGGTCGCGATGGAGGGGGAGAGGCACGTGGGTTGGCCTGGCGTGGCCACCGATGGGGGTGCGCATAGATGACGAGGTCAAACCGGCCACGATGCTTGCCCAATTAGCTATCAGCAACCAAATCGGCGCCAGCAAATAGCGGCGGAGGGGAGGGCGGGGCCCTGGCTGAAAATGTGACTGCGGTGGTGGGACAAAAGGGAGGGCGCAACAGGGTCGTGGCCATCGCTGGATTGGGGTCATGGCGGAGGGGGACCGGTGCGGGGGTCTGCCGACGATCGAGGAAGAGGAGGTAGCGCCACACGTCGGCGCATCCATGTGGTTTTTCCACATTTTGGGTAATGAGGTGGGATACCCCAAATTTGCATATTTGGTTTTGAAATTGGATATTTGGTTGAGAAATTTTGTACCCCAAAAATTATGGATCCAATACAAGCCACACGTACATATGCTGTTGGAGCTTTTTTCCCCAATACCAAAATATCAGTTTACAGATATTTGAGGAAATCTGAGTCATCTCTTTGGAAATGCTCTAACAGCATAAAAAAGTAGCCGATGCATATACCCCAAAAAGAGGTGCTTTGTCAGCGTGCAGCGATGCCAAAACCGGAAACCTGGTTGCGCTGATAGCCAGCCCCGGCCCCTCTTGCCACACCCTGCCGCGGGTTCAGTTTTCGCCACCACGAAGAAAACAAGCATTGTCGGCGACGCAACTTGGTCGGAGAAAAGAATCGCACGCCCACAGCTGGTGGCCACTGCCTGGAATGGAAGCGATCATCTTCATCTGGACGTAGGTACATCGCGGCGTACGCACGTACATACGCAATTGGGGCCGCCAATGGCCTGCTCCTAGACTCGACTGTGAAGGGAAAAGAAATCCAAGCGGTTTTAGGCTGTCAAAACGGAAAAGAAAAGTCTATGTTCAGGGGATTTGATTTTGCCCAGTGGACAGCAGCAGCAGCAGCTGCATCTCCCGCATGCAGATGCAGTGCGGTTATCTCCCATCCCTGTCCGCCGATTACTTCCTTCCTCTGCCGCTTCTTCCTCTTCTCCTCCTTCTGCTTCTACTGCTCCTGCTCGTCAAGATTCAGCCTATAAATCACAATTTTGGAATCCACATGGAACACAACGGAAGCATCTTGGAACAAGCAGCAGAGAGCCACGAGCGAGCTAGTGATCGACCGATCATTCGGCAACTGTCAGGAGCTTGACGACGAAGGTTTAGGCAATAGGCATGCCTGCTGCCGTCTCCGGGTGCCTCTTGCCGAGGAGCATCAACATGGCGAGCAGCCACCACCAACACCAGTATCAGCAGCCGCTGCGAGCGGCAGCGGCGTCACGAGTATTGCCGGTGATCAACGTTGGCCGGCTAGGCGACAAGGACCCTGCCGCACGGGCGCTCGTTGTCCAGGACATCGCGCGGGCGTGCCGGGATCGCGGCTGCTTCCAGGTTCGTGTCTTGTGTGCCATGCATTGCTATTGGTTTCTACTCTGAATCCTCTGGTTCTCAGCAATCCTGTCACTCCACACGCACTGAACCGAAAGCCACCTCTGCACGGTCAGTTCAAAAAGGTAAAGAGTATATGTTACACGTGGATGCAGTACGTGCCTCGTTTTATCCACATGGCAATGACCTGACGCTAAATTTAACTTTTTTAGAAACAATGACACTAAGTTAACATCATGCAATGTGGTACTAACCTGAAGGTGATAAACCACGGCGTCAGCAAGTCTGTCATGAACGGCGCACTCGAAGCCGCCTTGGAGTTCTTCGACATGTCCACGGAGCACAAGGAGGTGTTTGCCTCCGACGACATCCGGGGACCTATCCGCTACGACACCAGCGCGAGGGACGGGATCAGTAAGTCCAGGTCGTTCCTCAAGCACTATGCCAATCCCCTCGAAGACTGGATCAAGTTCTGGCCAATGCAACCTGCAACATACAGGTACCTGCAGAAAAACACTTCGCATTATCACACTCTCGTACAGCGATTGATGTAAAATCCTAGCTAGGACGCTTTTGATCAAACAAATGATAATTGACAGGGAGAAAATGGGGAAGTACGTCGTGGAAATACAGAGACTGTCAGTGCAACTGATGGGAGCCATTGTGCAAGGCCTAGGATTAGAACCAATGTACCTGCAGGAGAAGCTCGGAGCAGGATTGCAGTTCATGGCTCTGAATAACTACCCACAGGGATCATCGCAAGCAGGCGACACGGTCGGGCTGGCGCCTCATTCGGACATTGGCTTCATCACTATCCTGTTGCAGAGCTCCCCGGGGCTCGAGGTGATGCACCACGATGACAATGCCTGGACACCGGTCCCGGCCATCCCGGGTGCGCTCCATGTCCATCTCGGGGATCACCTGGAGGTCCTGAGCAATGGCCGGCTCCGGTCACTTCTGCACCGGGCAATCCTCAATACCGATGAAGCGAGGATTTCTATCGCCAGCATCCATGGGGTTGCAATCGACGAGAAGGTGGACTGCGCCGAGGAGCTTGTGGACGAGCGCCACCCGAAAATGTACAGGGAGAGCAGCTTCCATGACTTCCTCGATTTCTTACCGACAAATGTGAAGACGTACAGGAGGTTCGTTGAGACCCTCAAGATCGACAGATCTTAAATTTGAACACATCGGCTCTGCTACATTAAGACATAATATATAGCTGAATGAGACAAGTGTCCGTTCAGTTATGCCTTAGTGCTAGCGAACCAAAATATTTATGCCTCAGTTACCTAGTATATTGCTAAAAATAAGGCAGTATGGTATTAGCAGAGCTGGATAGAGTCGTGTGATTAGCAAGGTTGCCTTTTATTTCCCCTTTTCTTTCTTTGGAGAAATGCAGCATGGCTGCATGTCTCTTTCATCAAAAGGAGCTTCAAAGGAGCCTTGCAAGGTTCTTCCCCTTGTTTGATCCTACACCATGTCTTCGTCAGTGCAGTCATATGTATCAGTTACCCCATGTGTTCGTCAGTGCAGTCCTATGTACTAGTGAATTAATTGTATCGCAATTTACATACACAAAACACCGACTAAATACAAGTTAAGGAATGTGATTCGCTTGATTTTCCTTTTATCCATGGAAATAACTTTGTCCAAACACATAAAAATTGTTAACTTGTGCATGTTCAAGTTTATCATGTTAATTTATGCATTTTCAAATCAAAGCTGTTAAAGGGCATCTGAACTAGTGGGTACACTTCCTATGTCAGATTTGTAAGATTGCTAAGGTCATGTTGGATTCGACGGATCGGTTTGTTTGATTCTATCATAGGAAAAGCATATTCTTTCAAAGAGGTGAGAGTGAATGTAAATTTTTCTACGAAATCTAGTGCAATGATTCCTACGTTAAAATTCACATGGATTGCAATCCTACGAATCAAACAACACACAGCAAAAAATCCGAAGGAGTGGAATCCTCCAAAGAAGATCGGAAATTCTTATAATTAAGGAAGCCCTAAAACACATGAATGGAAAAACAAAAACGAAAGATTTGAAATGTCATGTACTATTGAATCCTATAAGATTCAAAAACTACATGAATTAACATCATAGTTATTTGACACGTCACAGAGAAAAGCAAGAGGTTTGAGTGGATGCAACTTCTCTCTCCAGCATAGAGTGCAAAGGAATCTTTCAGAAACGTTTCTAAGGATTAGAATCCTTCTAATCAAACAACCTTCACAAGGAAAAGAAACCTTAGGTTTCGAATCCTCCAAAAATTATATGAAACTCTTCTGAATCGAGTAATCCTAGAGCAAGCGAGGCATCTTTTGAAAATTTAAGCAGGACATGACCAATCCATCTCAGACTTACATCGTCTGTTATGGCTTCAACTGTAACAAGGAAGGACAGCACGATCACATAAATTTGGATGATTTTTCTACTCCCTCTGACCACTAATACCTGTCTCTAACATGATGTATCTAGATATGTTTTAGTGTCTAGATACATCAAGTCAAAGATAGGTATTAGTGGTCGGAGAGAGTAATTGAAAGGTCCTATTTTTGCATGCTCAGTTTCGAACACCACAACACAACAAGCTTGGCCCGATCGGCCCCGTTTCAGTAGGTAAGATCGAACAAAAGGCCAATCTATAGTAAGTGTCGATGATTGTTGTACTAAATCAGCAACACTTTTTATGGATCGGAGTGAGTAATTCTTTTAGCGCACGGGCGGCTCTTCGAGTTCAACAGCTGCAGAGTATGCCGTTACCTTCCATGAAAGGATAGTCTACAAACTTAGAGCATCTCCAATAGGCCCCGTATAATTTGGCGCGCGAAAAGAAGTTTGGCGCGCGCTGTATCGCGTTTAGCGCGAGTCCTAGCGTTCGGCCAATTTCAGGCGCGGTAAAAATAGCGCGCGGGAAAAAGCGCGGTTTCAGGCGCTGGAAAAATAGCGCGCGCAAACAAGTTTAGGGCAGTGAGCGTGAAATAAAGATCAAAAAATACAGATAAAACACTTTTTATTCGAGTTCATCACCGGATACAACGATCGAAAACCCTAAAAACAACTACTCCTCCCAGTCGGAGCCGGAAGAGGAGGTGTCTGTCCAAAGATCGTTCCAGAGGGGATGCTCCTCGTCGATAGCATCCCCCGCCGGAGTGCCGAGCAGCGCCTCGGCAGCGCGCTTCCGCGCTCGCTTCAGCTCCCGTGCAGCGCGGCGCTCCTCCTTCCGCCGCGCGTAGAACTCCACCTCGACGATGATATCCTGGGGGAACTCGCGGCGCCAGGCCTCCATGGCGCGCTCATCGCTGGCGGCGATGTCGAGCCGGCGCTGCTGCTGCTGGTGGCGGCGGCGTTGCCCCGCGGTGAGGAGGGTCGTAGGCGGGGCGAGCTCGGCGGCCTGCTCCGCGTTGCGCGCATCCCGGAAGTTCATCGTCCGGGGGTTGCGGCCGGCGCGCCATGCCGCCGCGTCATACGCGCGGGCAGCCTCGTGTGCGGTGTCGTAGGTGCCCAGGCCGAAGCGCTGGCTGCCGGCGCGAAGCTCCGCGTAGAAGGTGTCGTTGGGGCGCTCGCGCATGCCGACGAAGCCCGAGGAACCGCGGCGGCGCGGCGGCATGGTGGCGCGGTGGCGAGTTGGGGGAAGGTTGAAGGACACGCGGCGCGCGGGGGAAGACTTCAGTTTCTGGCGCGCTGAAGCGGTGGGCGGTTGGCGCGGCTCTTCGGCGCTCGATTTATAGCGCGCGCTGGCGCCCGCGCGGGATCTTTGCCTCTCAGGATAGCGCGGCGCGGGAAAATTTTTTGCGCGTGCGCCAAAATAGTGCGCCTGCTGGAGCGCGAAACTGCGCGCGCGCGGTAAATCAGCGGTTTTTTGCGCGCGCCCTCTATTTACAGCGCATGTTGGAGATGCTCTTACAAAACACTACAGTATGACATGGACTATTTGGTAGAAATTAGAACTCTCTGCTTAGATGTATCGCAGGATCGATTTTTTCAGCACGTCCATGTCTATGTTAGGCAAAACAAAATCGTGTTAAGAAATTTTTGAACGACTTGGGTTTTTTGGCCAAGGGACTTGTCTTTTTTTTTAAACGGAGGCAAAAGATTTGCCTCAATCTATTAATTAAGAAGAAGAGAGATGCCCAGTTAATTAACGGAAAACCGAACTAAAACCGCTACAAGAAAACCACAAGCGAACGACACCCGACACAAGCAACTTCCCGACCAACGAGACAAACCAACAACCACTCTAAACCTACAGCAACCAAACTAACAACATCTAACTGACAACATTTGGATCACCACTAGCTAAATAGAAACTCTCAAGTAGTTGCGGAAGCTTTATTGTGATGATTCTATTCTTTCTTCTGCTTCTGAGAGACTTCTCCACCTTTCTAATTAAGCCCTTTGAAGCCTTTCCCGCCAAGACGCAAGTAATCTCCTTGCCATATCCAGGGATAGCCGCCTCCAGACTGACGAGCAGGTCACAAAGCTCTTTTCCAAAGAGAGCCTCAGAGTTAGGTGCCAACACACCTCCAGTCTCAACAAAGTCCGACTCCTTTGACCCTGGTGGCAAGGAAGTCATGGCCACTGCCATGGACTCCAAAGAGCCTAACTCCACCATCGACGCCATAGATGATTCCCCACATAGCTCCTTCAACTCAGGCATGATTTTGTCGTCAATGTAGCTAGGCTCCACCGGTGGTGGTGTGGAAGCCACCGTCAAGGTCCCAAGCGGGTCCACCTGAATATGCAACATCGACAAAGGAGAGGGCTTCCCACACAACTCTTGTAGCTCGAGCATTATCTCCACCACCGGAGCCATGATCTCGTCAGCATCCTCACTCTCATAGGCAACCGGTACATCACGATGTGGCGACGAGCAAGGCCTGACACGAGGGGAGAAACAACCAAAGCTACGGTCTTCCTCCACAACAGACAACTCCTGCTTAGCAGACTCACCGGAAGCGCGCTCCAAAGACCTAGTAACATGCGCCAACAAAAGCTTGAGATTTGCCACCTCTTCACGAAGGGGACGAGATGCCTCCTCGATGTGAACATCGACCAGCTGAAGGAGCTCCATGCGCATCAAAGCAAACTAAGACTGAAAGACAGAGTCCAAACTGGCATTCCCGCAACACCTAGGAGAGGGCCTTGGCGGCACTGTTGCACGCAACGAGGAGTGACACACGACCTCAGCCCAACTACGGGGCGACGAGGGATGAGGCTGAGCGGACGGAGAGCAGCTCCGGTGGCAAGGAGCACAAGCGTCCGAAGGACGAGCACGGGCGTCCGGTGAGCAAGAACGAGCGGCACGGCAGAATCGCTCCCGATGACCAGGACGATGACAACGAATGCATCTGAAAGGCCCACGGCATGTGCTGACCTGGTGGCCACGCTCGAGGCACCGAAAGCATCTCCCTCAAGCCCAACGCTTGAAGGCGAGACTACGCTCGACGCCTTCCTTCTGAAGCAAAGAAGCTGGCGTGCGGCCGCCACGACCCACCTGCACCCAGTCTTCCTCACCTCCAAGAGTAGCACTAGCAGCAAAGAGGCCGCCATAGGGCTTTGCAGGTGCCTTCTCGACATGGTGCACATCGATGGGGCCGAGCACTGAGCCAGAAACAACATCTTTGGCACAGACCAAAGACGTTTGCGAAGCCAACACCTCATCCCCGTCATCCTCGTCGGAGCTCAAAGAACCGGCCCAAAGCAGGCTTGACACATCAGCAGGAAAGGGCACCTCGGAGTCAAGGCCTCTCGAAGCAGCCAGCAGCAATGACAAAAACCTGAGTCCCTCAACAATCACAGCGGTGTCAAACAGAAGTCCATCTGAAGAGCAAGAAGCAGCGGGAGGCCCTGGTGGCACCGCTGCCGATGGACGTCTCGTGCTGCCTCCACACCTTCCAGCACCAACACAGCTGCTGCCATCTTCAGAGCGACGGGAGGCCGGACTGGAGGGCTCAAAGCCACACGGCGACAGTCCGGACATCGACGCCTCGGGAATCTGGTGGAAGACGGGCGAGTAGGAGGGAGGTGCGGGCGCCACCGTGGACCTATGGGGGCGGCGAGGATGAGCCAAACGGCCCCCAACGGCCGGGTCGGCCCTGCAGGAGGCCAGGACGGCCGCGGCCAACGCGTCGGCGAAGATGGTCGACGGAGACACAACGACCGGCCCAAGGAGCAAAGACGCGGGTGCCTCCAGCACCTCACGTACCTCAACGGAGAGATCGAGAGCTAGTAGGGCCAGGAGCACCGTAGCTTGGTCGGCAGCGCACAGCAATTCGGGAGTCGCTTCCTCTGGCCCGGACACGGCAGGGCGCAGCGATGTCGATGATAGCTCTCGAGTCGCAGGAAGAGAAGATAGAGGCATGGGGAGTCTAGGCAGCTACAGCACGGCCACCATGGAGACGTGGACGGCAGCTCTGGAGCAGCAGCGTCGCCGCGGCGTCGGCGGACCACGCCGCTACATACCGTCGGGAGGGCTGGAGAGAGGGCGTTGGGAGGTGGCCGGATCTGGTCACGGCAGCCGGAGAGGACGCCGGAGCAAGGAGATCAGGCCGGCGACGCCGCTACTTCGCCACTGGACGCCATGGTCGCGAGAGGCCCTTGGCTCCGAAAGAAGTTCGGACTTGTCATTTTCATTAATTGATTAAGGAGTTTACAGAGGACTTGCAAGCCATGTCTTGGGCTCTTGGCCGAGAACACAGATGAACAAAAACCTTATAGCGGCGTTACATTACTGCCTCCGATCGAGCTCACCGACACTTATTTCCGATAGGAGGGAGTAGCTTTTATCCTGGCATATCTGCAATCTTGCTAAGTCGATGATTGCCTCTGCTACGCAGGGGTAACGACTAACGAGAATCGAAACTCAACAGGGAACGTCCACGGGAATAGCTCTGAGACGGAAGGAAAAGAATGGTAGAGATTGATGACATGCACGGCTGACCTTGGTTTCGTGCGGTGAGCAGCTGGATCGGATCGTGCCGATCTGGGGTAGGCAGGGTACGGACGCGTCCTTCGCCTCGCCTCTCGTGCTCTGATTGTCTATATCTATGCTTGCCCTCGTCGTAACGGCCTCGCGTTTTATAGGCGCAGCTGGTGGAGAAGAAGGTCAAGGAGGAAGCTGGAATCTGGGAGAGACGCATGGGCGGTGAGAGTGAGACGGTGGAAAGCGAGCTGTGGAGGACGTGTCGACTATGCGGCGGGTACATGTTGCCCGCCGGGCGCGTCCGTCCGAAGCTGCGCTTTCCGTGGCACTACAGGAATGGGGCAAGGTGCCGACGGCCAATGCCTACGCCGACGGCCAAATGTCGGTGCCGTCGGCGTAGGGGGCTTCCAGGCCAGCTTACGAAGCCAACCGTCGGCGTATACAAACCCTCGGCGTAGCCCCAGATACGCTGACGGCAGCCCTCGGCATATACTGGCCCTCGGCGTATAGGGTGGACACGTGGCCGTGCACGTTGAGGGCCTGCCGGCGCTGTCACGGCGTCAGACATACGCCGACGGCCACCCTCGGCGTATATAGGCCGTCGGCGTATGTAGATGCTACGCCGAGGGCTGCCCTCGGCATATAGCCTCTGAAAATTTAAAATGCCCCCTGCTGCATTACATTTTTTTATTACTATCAATAATTTAAACATGATTATATTTTCGAAACCCTTCGAATAGCAGTCTCCACACGTCCGGATGAAATGACGTAGCGAATCTTGTCTCTCACACGTAGAGGTCAACAAATTGTGTAAGTGTTATCGCATGCATGCGTGTGAATTTATGTCTCACATATTTTGGAGAAGTTGTTCAAAGATGCTATGCTTTTCCTACGCCGGAGTGCGGTAGTTTCGAAACCCTGCCCCGCGCGCCCGGCATCGTCTACCCCCCACTAGATATTATCCGGATGGGAGGGGGTACCCCGGTGGACATTTCTCCCTATTATATTTGTGTTTGGTTAGGTCATAGCCCCATGAAAAAACAATGTGCTAGGGCCACATGCATCTTCCCTAGGGACCCCGAGGCACCGGAATCCCCCTTCCACCGAAACCCTAGCTCGTGCACCCCGCGTCGTCTACCTCCCTAGACGTGCATCGTAAGGGGGTAGCAAAGTGTAGCCTTCTCTTGGTTTGTATTTGGTTAGGTCATAGCAACATGACAAAACAAGGTTGGACCCAAGATTCATCGGCGAGGCCTCGTAGGGAGAAAGCTATAGGGGTAGATCTCCGAACCCCCTCTGTCTAGGGTTTCGCCGGATAAAGACCACCGGAGCATCGTCTAACATAGGAAACATGCATGCATGTGTCCCTAACATATGTGTATAGGTGTGACCCAAGATTGGTACATGCAATATAGGTAGGTCCCGGGCATGGCCTTCTTCAGAGACATGGGTTGTTAACACTTGGTGAAATCCAGGATCTGTACGTGGAAACTCCCGCTGCGGGTCTACCGGAGCCAATTTCATGGTAAAGTGGGCCCAACCTTTGCTTTCCATGTATATATGTTCTAAACAAACCAAAATAAAGCAGAAGATCCATCGGCGAGGCCTCGTAGGGAGAAAGCTATAGGGGTAGATCTCCGAACCCCCTCTGTCTAGGGTTTCGCCGGATAAAGACCACCGGAGCATCGTCTAACGTAGGAAACATGCATGCATGTGTCCCTAACATAAGTGTATAGGTGTGACCCAAGGTTGGTACATGCAATATAGGTAGTTCCCGGGCATGGCCTTCTTCAGAGACATGGGTTGTTAACACTTGGTGAAATCCAGGATCTGTACGTGGAAACTCCCGCTACGGGTCTATCGGAGCCAATTTCATGGTAAAGTGGGCCCAACCTTTGCTTTCCATGTATATATGTTCTAAACAAACCAAAATAAAGCAGAAGATCCATCGGCGAGGCCTCGTACGGAGAAAGCTATAGGGGTAGATCTCCGAACCCCCTATGTCTAGGGTTTTGCCGGATAAAGACCACCGGAGCATCGTCTAACGTAGGAAACATGCATGCATGTGTCCCTAACATAAGTGTATAGGTGTGACCCAAGGTTGGTACATGCAATATAGGTAGTTCCCGGGCATGGCCTTCTTCAGAGATATGGGCTGTTAACACTTGGTGAAATCCAGGATCTGTACGTGGAAACTCCCGCTGCGGGTCTACCGGAGCCAATTTCATGGTAAAGTTGGCCCAACCTTTGCTTTCCATGTATATATGTTCTAAACAAACCAAAATAAAGCAGAAGATCCATCGGCGAGGCCTCATACGGAGAAAGCTATAGGGGTAGATCTCCGAACCCCCTCTGTCTAGGGTTTCGCCGGATAAAGACCACCGGAGCATCGTCTAACGTAGGAAACATGCATGCATGTGTCCCTAACATAAGTGTATATGTGTGACCCAAGGTTGGTACATGCAATATAGGTAGGTCCCGGGCATGGCCTTCTTCAGAGACATGGGCTGTTAACACTTGGTGAAATCCAGGATCTGTACGTGGAAACTCCCGCTGCGGGTCTACCGGAGCCTATTTCATGGTAAAGTGGGCCCAACCTTTGCTTTCCATGTATATATGTTCTAAACAAACCAAAATAAAGCAGAAGATCCATTGGCGAGGCCTCGTAGGGAGAAAGCTATAGGGGTAGATCTCCGAACCCCCTCTGTCTAGGGTTTCGCCGGATAAAGACCACCGGAGCATCGTCTAACGTAGGAAACATGCATGCATGTGTCCCTAACATAAGTGTATATGTGTGACCCAAGGTTGGTACATGCAATATAGGTAGGTCCCGGGCATGGCCTTCTTCAGAGACATGGGCTGTTAACACTTGGTGAAATCCAGGATCTGTACGTGGAAACTCCCGCTGCGGGTCTACCGGAGCCTATTTCATGGTAAAGTGGGCCCAACCTTTGCTTTCCATGTATATATGTTCTAAACAAACCAAAATAAAGCAGAAGATCCATTGGTGAGGCCTCGTAGGGAGAAAGCTATAGGGGTAGATCTCCGAACCCCCTCTGTCTAGGGTTTCGCCGGATAAAGACCACCGGAGCATCGTCTAACGTAGGAAACATGCATGCATGTGTCCCTAACATAAGTGTATAGGTCTCGTACGGAGAAAGTTATAGTCGGACCCCCGGTCTAGGGTTTCTTAATTAATGAAGTTGGAACCCGATCGAGGCATCACCATGGAGCGAGTCCAAGCGCCGAGCCAACGAGATGACACAAACACAGCTTCGCGTTGACGCACAGCGGCCGATCGAGACGAAATAATTAATTGCTCCCTTCGATTTAATGACCTATCCAGCTAGCCACTGCATCTCTTTCCAACATCTTTTATTTACTACTACAGTAGTATACTACTATTTGACAATAATTTTCTTCGTAGCTACAATATTTTTCCTCGATGGATCTCTCTTCTCCCCGATTTCAAAACACATCCACCAGCTAGCTACCTACGTACATCATTTTTATCGTACGTGCATCCTACCTAGCAGCTACATGCATGTAATTGAAAAAGAATCAATCCGAGGCATAGCTAACCACCTCGTGTCAGCATGAAATATTGACAACTTGAAATGAAATAAACTAAAGAAAATATAAAAGATTACATATGTGACCTTGTTTAAAAAAAAGAGTAAAAAAATAAATAATAATAATAATAATAAAAACATACGCCGACGGCCTCGGCTATGCCGACGGCTAGGCCGTCGGCGTATAAGGGAACCCTAAATCGCGCGGGGGCCGCCCTTCTCTTTCTTCTTCTCACCATTCTATCCCGCCGCCGCCGCACCCTGCCCCCACCGCACCCAGCCCCCACCGGCCCGCCGCCGCACCCTGCCCCTCCCGCACGCCCGCCGCCCCTCCCGCACGCCGCGCCGGCCACCCCCTGCGAGCTCCGGCCACCCCCTGCGCACGCGCCGGCCACCACCCGCTCGCCCAACCGCCGTCGGAGCTTCCCCCCCTCACCGGTGAGCAATTTGTTTCATATGTGTTGTTTTTTTAGATTAGGAATTAAGTATTTGTTTCATTTGTTTCATAGATATTGGATTGTAGATAGTAGATTTTAGGTTAGCAATTAATTTGATTGTATTTGTTGCATAGATAGTGGATTCTAACCCATTTGTTTACCATTAGGTCGGTGTCCCGGAGGTCGGTGTCTCGGAGGTCGGCGTCCCGGAGGTCGGCGTCCCGGAGGTCGGTGTCTCGGAGGTCAGCGTCCCGGAGGTCGGCGTCCCGGAGGTCCACGTTCTCGGAAGTCGGCGTCCCGGAGGTCCACGTTCTCGGAGGTCGGCGTTCCTGGAGGTCCGCGTCTACTTCCTCTACCGCCGAGGGTGAGCTAGAACTCCGTCCCCTCTCTCGCATTTTTTTATGTTAGTAGATTTCATTTGCACATCCAGTCGCGTAACTTAGGTGTCACTTCCCGTCCGCGAGCGTTACGCGGATAAATATGCATTAGAGGTCGACATATTACAAAGCGTAACGCTTGCGGCATTTACGGGACAGTCGCTGGATCCGTAGATTGAGTACGTTTTCCGTGTTCTACCTCGGTCCGAGTCAGGATTTCGGTAGTGCCTCCCGTTGTTCTCCGGATGCACATCTTCTCGGCATTTTGCCGAGACGTGTATCGGGAGAGCAGCGGGGAGGTGCTGCCGAATTCTGCCTCGGACCGGGGTAGAACATGGAGAACGTACTCAATCTACGGATCCGGGGGCTGCTAGGAGCCCACCTAGTAGAGCTGTAGGTTGATGCATGCGTTTTGTCCGGTTGCTAGAAAAAAAAATATGATGCTTATAATTTCATGCTATTATTTGATATGAAATGCTATGTTTCTGGTTCGGCTCCCAATAAAGCAGAGGATGGCTGATAATGGATGGATGTACAGTGGTCATGTTAGTGCGACTAATAAAACAGATCAGTGGATATGTAAGACTCAAATTTTAGTGAAAGAGTTAGCGCGTGCTACAAAGGGGCGGGTTCGGGCACTTTGTCCTTGCAGTCGTTGCTTGAAGCATCACCGTCAAGGAAAAGATGACATGTATAAACACCTTCTGCAATATGGGTATATGTCTCACTACGTCACGCATATCGACTTTGATGAGCATGAGCGTGACAGAGGGGACGTCATGCGGCAGCGGCTCAATGGCAATGAGTACGATGGGGTCAGAGACCTTCTAGATGATCTCATCCATGGCGACATGCCGGATTCGCCACCTTCATGGGAGGAAGCGCCAGAACCGGAGGAACCGCCAGAACCGGAGGAACCGGAGCAAACTGCGAAGGCCTTCTATGATATGTTGGCCGCGGCTAAGAAGCCTCTGTACGACGGTGCGTCGATTTCTCAGCTCGATGCCATCTCTCAATGTCTAGCCGACAAGACCCAATACTCCACCACCCGTAACGGCTTCGAAGCTAGTCTGAGAACAGCTGGTAACATGTTGCCGAAAGGGCATTATCTGCCTCAAAGCCTGCACGAGACAAGGAGACTCATGAAAGATCTCAACATGGGTTATCAAAAGATAGAGTGTTGTCCAAAAGGTTGCCTTCTATTTTGGAAACAGTTTGCGGAGGACAATTATTGTACTATTTGTAAGGCCTCCAGGTATGAAGAGGTAAAGGGAAATGATGGTCAGGTGAGACAGTCAAAGATCCCGAAGTCGATTCTTCGGTATCTCCCATTCATAAAAAGAATCCAGCGGCTTTACATGAGCGAGGAGACCGCCAAACAGATGACTTGGCACAAGAAGGGGACGAGAATCGATAAGGGGAAGATGGGACATCCATCTGATGGTAAGGCATAGAAGAACTTCGATGAAAAATACCCCGATAAGGCAGCTGATGCTCGGAATGTCAGAATTGCGATAGCAACAGATGGCTTCAATCCATATGGAATGTCGACTGCTAATTACAGCTGCTGGCCCGTGTTTGTTATTCCGCTCAATCTCCCTCCCGGAGTCCTAATGACGAGGAAGACCATGTTTCTGTCGCTGATCATTCCAGGGCCCGACTACCCGGGTAAGAATTTGAGTGTCTACATGCAGCCGATTGTGGATGATTTGAACCACTCTTGGCACCACGGGACGTTGACATACGACCGAGCATCAAAGACAAACTTCTACATGAAAGTTTGGTTGCAGTATACCATGCATGACATGCCCGGGTACGCCTTAATATGCGGATGGTGTACAGCTGGTAAGTGGCCATGCCCAGTGTGCAGGCACCGACTTGAGTTCCTTTGGCTAAAATCAGGTGGCAAGTATGTTGCGTTTGACACGAATCGACAGTTCCTCAAAAGGAGGCATCCGTTCAGAGAAGACATAAAGAACTTTAAGAAGGGCAAAGTTGTGCATGAAGTAAAAGAGGTGCCAAAGTTCAATGGTGCAGCTGTTGATGCCGAGCTACGTGCTCTCGTGCCTACGGAGCCGGGAAATGTCCATCAATTTGAGGGATATGGTGTAACGCACAACTGGACTCATGTGGCAGCCTTCACGAAGCTCGAGTATTATAAGGACCTCGAACTTCCCCATAACATCGATGTGATGCACACTGAAAAGAATGTCGGGGAGTCCCTCTTTCACACAGTCCTGAACATTCCTGGGAAGTCAAAGGATAATGTCAAGGCTAGAGTCGATGTTGAGAAGCTCTGTGATAGGAAGAGATTATACATGCAGCCTCCTACTGGCCGTCGAAAGAATTGGTTCAAGCCGCATGCCAACTTCTGCCTTGATTCCACCCAAAAGAAGGAGGCATTCAAGTGGCTGAAATACGTCGTGATGTTCCCTGATGGTTATTGTTCGAATATAAGTAAGGGAGTCAATCTTTCGACTGGAAAAGTCACCGGGCTCAAGAGTCATGACTATCATATATGGATTGAGAGGCTGATGCCGGTGATGGTTCGAGGGTATCTCCCCGAGAAAGTCTGGCGAGTGCTTGCAGAGTTGAGCCATTTCTTCCGCACGCTCTGTGCTAAGCAGATATGTCCTCTGGTTATTGAGAAGCTGCAGGTTCAAGTGCCAGAGTTACTATGCAATTTGGAGATGATCTTTCCGCTAGGGTTTTTTACTCCAATGGCACATCTCATTGTGCACCTCGCGAACGAGGCACTCTTGGGTGGCCCGGTGCAGTTTCGTTGGCAGTTCTGTATTGAGAGAGAGTTTAAGTATATTCGGAGGATAACTGGAAACAAAGCCAAGATTGAAGCATGCATAGGCGAGGCAACATGCCTTCGGGAGATGGCAGATGCCGCGACAACGTATTATCCTGATGAAGTTCCCACTCTGCATAACCCGGTCTCTCGTTACAATGTCGATGTACCCAAGAATGACCCCAAGCTCGAACTATTCCAATATCCCGGTGGCAAGGCCGGTAGAGGACAAAAATATAAATTGGAGAAGGAAGAGAAGGATTGCATTATGCTCTATGTGCTTATGAACATGAAGGAAGTGCTCAAGTTCATTAGGTAAAATGGTGTACAAATTACTTTGCATCTACTAACCTGGTCTCGGTCTAATGCTTATTTTCTCCTTTTAGCGAATTCACGGACGAACAGTGGTCGGGAACGACGGATCCCTCCCCCGCGGAGTTGGACACTCTACTAAAAGAGGGTGCTCCCGGAAATAAAATAAACTTTGCGTCCTGGTTCATGAAAAAAGTAATTTCTAACATGTCTCTCTTACAATGCTAAACGTGACTTGTCCCTCTTATTCCACGTAATTAATGCACACAATAAATTCGAACTGTACTTGTAGGGAGCTGATGGCAATGTTGAGATGACAGATGAGTTGAGATGTGTTTCCCAAGGTTGTAACCGGGACGTCATGAAGTATGAGAAGTATGATGTGAATGGATTTCGCTTCCATACAGAGGCACACCAGAAGGGCCGGGCGAATCCAAAAACTGTAAATATTGGGGTCTTCACCGGAGGAGCCGATGGCCTTGATTACTACGGAAGGTTAGAGAATGTATACGAGCTGACATTCAATCGTACAAACATACAACTCAATCTCGTTGTGTTCAAGTGTCATTGGTTCGACCCAAGGGGTGGACAGAGAAGTACCAAGTCTATTGGGTTAGTTGAAGTTAGGCCTTCAACCACCTATAGCGGAGCCGATGTCTTTGTTGTGGCTCACCAAGCTAAGCAAGTTTATTATTTGCCATACCCATGCCAGAAAGCGGAGCTCAAGGGTTGGGAAGTCGTGTTCCAGGTATCGCCACATGGTAACCTACCAATTCCCTCTGAGGACGATTATAACAACATTGACCCTGTAACATACGAGGGAATTTTCTATCAAGAGCAAGAGGACTTTGGTAACTTTGAGTTAGAACCGGTAGTGCTTGAGGACCTCGGAGACGATGCAGAAACTCGTGGTGAGTCAGTGGTGGATCTAAAGGACATAAATATGCTCGAGAAGTTCCATGCGGAGAATGACCCCATCGATGAGCCTCCACCCGTCGACGAGCTTCAAACTTACTACTCAAAAGATAGTGATAGTGATAGTGAGAAAGAGAATGAAATTGAAATTGAGAATGAGAGTGATGATGACTGGTGAGGGTCTTTTATATCTTTATGCTTAGGATTTATTTGTCAACATACTTCTTAATTGCATTATGTCTTTATGCTTACTATTTATTTGTCAACATACTTCTTAATTGCATTATGCCTTTATACTTAGTATTTGTTTGTCAACATACTTTTTATTTGCATTATGCCTTTATACTTAGTATTTATTTGTCAACATTTTATTATGTCTTTGTGCTTAATTATTTTATCTTTCTCAATGCAGGTGATTGAACAATATGAGCAGCGGCAAGGCAAACTCGGCGACCTTGCTTAAGGAGATGCACCAGTGCAAGAAGAATGTTAGACGGAGTGGGAGAGAGCCGACTCCCAATTCGCGTTACCCCGATCTTGCCGGTGCGGGAGGAGGACGGGGACGAGGATGGGGAGGAGTGGACTTTGACCCACCACCCTCCGCTTCTGGCGACGTTGCTCCTGAGTTGTTCCTGGAGGGGCCGTCTAGAGGGGACGACTCGGACTCTAGACACGAGTCGGAGTCTAGACACGAGGTGGAGGACGAGGACGAGGGGGACGCGAGGCCGAAGAAGTTGAGGACTCGTGGGGAATCGTGCATCCTCGATGAGAGGAAGGAGCCTAAGACCCAGGAAGCGAAGACCCTCATCATTCCTGATGGCGTTAGGTAAGTGTACTAATTTGGCAATTTTGAACATGTCATTTCATTTTGGTCATAAACAATTTGGCATGTGTACTAATGTTTGATTTATGTGCAGCAATTGGACATTTGCACCGGGGAGCAAGGGCCGCCTACCTACCAGCATGGTTGGAGCTCTGATTAGGAAGTTCTGGCCGGGGAAATACACTCCCCTCGACATGGTCCCCAGTGGCGAGCCGAAGCTAGCCACTACTTGGGCAGACTACCAGGCTGCTCCGGGCGTAGGCTTCAGGACAGCTGCTGAGGCTGTGATCACCAAGTTTTGGGTAAGACATATTTCTCGAGTTTCATTCATATTGATGAACCAATGTGCTAACTCATGACTCTCACAATTGTTTTATGCATGATTGAAGTGCTTTTATCACGTGGATGAGGAGGATGCGCAGAGGGCGGACCGGACTTTGCTTGGAGCTTGTGAGAAGTTGACACCGCAGGTGTGGTACAACCATAAGGTAACGGCCGCTAGTCAGTTCTGGGCTGAAAGGGGAAAGAGGGTCAAGAAGGAGGACATTGTTGGTCGGAATCCTAATCCCGACTTCGAGATGTCGCTGGATGACTTCATGTCGGTGAGTGAAATGTTAATGAGATCCTATATTGCTGTTAACTTGCCATTGCATTATCTTGAGTTGAGTATTGCATTTTTAGGTTGTCCCTGAATGGGCTGAGGCGCATCGAGAGGCATGGGCGGAGCTGGTTAGTACGAGGTGGCTCAGGGCAGACGAGGAGTTTGCAGCCGTGTCGATGCGGAACTCGGATAACCGAGGCGACGGTGGAACACACTGTGCGGGAAACCGCAGCTTTGATCGCTTCAGGGGGAAGATGGTATGTACATACATGGAATCATGCATAACATTTATTTTCCCATCATGTTCCTACTTTATACGCATAACATTTATTTTCTCGTCATGCAGGTGGCCGAGGCACCGCCAGGGGAGGAGATTTACGACGTCACGGTATATGACATGATGCGGAGGAAGAAGCCCGCTGCCTCGGCGCCTCCGGACGCCCCCCCCCCCAGTACTACGGCAAAGCCGGGGAGCAGATAGAGGACTACTGCCAGATGGTGCAGTCTCGTCACCCAGAGGTGGATGACCCTAGACGCGCGGAGACCGACGAGGAGTCGTTGGTCCTGTCGGGGCACGGGTTACAGCATGGCCGTCTCAAGGTGCTTAATTCAAAGGTCAAGCATTCCCTCACCACGAGCTTCACGCGCCTCAAGGCGGTCCTCACCCCTGACAGCGCCCCTATCCCGCCTCGTGACCAGCCTCGTCGACCCAGATATGATGTAAGTTTTCCTCATTTCCATCCTCTTTGCGACTTTCGGTCCTGCATGGATAAGTGCTGATGATATTCATTGTTTGTGAAATGGTAGGCTGCTTTCGAGGCGGCCTTCGATGCGGCTCATGAGCAATATCAGGAGGCCTTTCGGCTGCACCAGGAGGCGACTACGGCCTACATGGCGTATCTACATGTAAGTCTGAACCTTTCTTTTTGAAAAAGATGAAAGTCCCACTTCCCCTAGCTTGAAAAAGATGACAAGTCCCACATCTAAACTATCTTGCAGGCGTCGATGATGGCTATGCGATCTGGAGCGAGTTTCGATGTAGGGGAGCAGCCTCCCATACCGGGGCCGGCGCCATTGATGCCATCGAGGGAGAGTTTCGCTAGGACCTACTACGCATCGACGGCGGTAAGTTATTTTGCCAAACCAATGGTTGCCGCTTTCCTTTGCCTCGCAAGTTGCTAACATCTAGGGAACATGTAGGGAACGGCATCTTCCGCTGCCTCGCGGGGTGGGCGTCAGATCACACCGGTCCATCCCGATGGTCCTTCTCCTGGCCGTTCTCGTGGTACTACTCCTACTGGTACTTCTCCTGGCGGTTCTTCTGTAGCTTCTACTGGGCGTAATTTCGCAGAACATCGGCAACCTACTTTCACTAGGGGAGATCTCGGGTTCACCCCGACCCCGTCTCCAGAGTAGTAGGGATTTCCGCCTTGAGATACTATGTGTGTCGCTACTTGCATGTCGATACTTGCGTGTTGCTACTTGTGTGTTGCTACTTGTCTGTCGTGTCGCTACTTGTCTGTCGTGTCGCTACTTGATCATCTATGTATGCCATCTATGAATTTATATATTTATGTGTATGGCACTTGCAACAGATTTCTGTGTATGGCATATATGTTTTTATATATATTTATGTGCATTTGATGCTGTGGAACTGCTACTCCAAGTTGATGTGGGAGCAAACTGTCCTTGTGCGTGGTGATGACCAGCCCGTTGGGAACCCCAAGAGGAAGGTATGATGAGTGTAGCGGCTAGTTTTCCCTCAGTTAAGAAACCAAGGTTTAATGTCGATCTTGAAGAAGAGAGACGGTGACGACTGAAGGTGATGCAGACTGGCTTAGTAACACTTCAACAAGGGCGCCGTTAACGATACTTGTTGACTCGTCTTCGGCCAGCAGCAACGCGGAACCTGCACACACACAGACAAATACTTTGTTCCCAACTTGCGATGAGGTTGTCAATCTCACCGGTTTGCTTGAAACAAAGGTTATGAGTGTATCGAGTGGAAAACAGTAGAGTATATGCGAGTAAAGTAAACAGTGCGGGAAAAGTAAACAGGTGATTGCAATATGATTAAAATAGGACCGGGGTCCACAGTTCACTAGTGGTGTCTCTCCATAGATAAAATAACATGCTGGGTAAACAAATTACAGTTGGGCAATTGATAGAATAAAGATAACGTGATATGTCAAGAAGATCACTATGAGATTTACTCTGGGCATTACAACAAAATACATAGACCGCCATCCAACTGCATCTATGACTAATAATCCACCCCCGGGGATATCATCCGAACACCCTAGAAGTATTAAGTTGCGAACAACAGATAATTGCATTAAGCAAAGTGTGTAATGTAAACAAAGCATATGCCCTTGAGCATATGAATGTTGTTTTCTCCCTAGTAGCAACAACACATCTACCACCTTAGAGGTTTCTGTCACTCCCCCAGGTGAAATAGAGACATGAACCCACTATCGAGCATAAATACCCCCTCTTGGAGTCACTAGCAACTACTCGGCCAAGATAGCTACTAACAACGGAGAGCATGCAAGATCATAAACAACATAGAGATAACAAAAGATATAATTCAGTACAGCAACTTAATCATAAACACCAATATTCATTGGATCCCAACAAACCAACATCATAGAATTACATAACGGTGATCTCAATCATGTAGGGCAGCTCATGAGATCTAAACATGAAGCACATGGTGGAGAAGACAACCATCTAGCTACTGCTATGGACCCATAGTCCAAGGTAGACTACTCACTCATCGCTCCGGAGGCAAGCATGGCGATGAAGAAGACCTCCGGTGGCGATTCCCCTCTCCGGCAGGGTGCCGGGAAGAGCTTCTGGACCCTCCCGATCTTCGGGTCGACGGCGGTGGCGGATCGCGATGTGTTCTGGAAAACTGATCGGGCCCTTAGGTTTTTCTCGTCGGGGGGTCTTTATAGGCGAAGGGGCGATGTCAGAGGTGGAGCCAGGGGCTCTCACACAGGGGTGGCGCGACCAGGGGCCAGGCCGCGCCGCCCCCTTGTGTGGGGCCCTGGTGGCCCCCCTCCGACACTTCTTCAGATCTCTGGAAGCTTCCGGGTAAAATAAGACTTCAGGAACTTGTTTCGTCCAATTCCGAGAATATTTCCTGTGTATCACTTCTGAAACACAAAAACAGCAGAAAACAGGAAACTGGCACTGTGGCACTTCGTTAATAGGTTAGTTCCGGAAAATGCATAAAAGTGCCACTAAGTGTAACGAAACAATAGGCAAATGGTGTAAAAGCAAGCATGGAGCATTAAAAATTATAGATACGTTTGAGACATATCAAGCATCCCCAAGCTTAACTCCTGCTCGTCCTCGAGTAGGTAAGTGATAACAAAAGAATAATTTTTGAGGTGACATGCACCTACACAATCTTGATCATATATGCAAGCATTGGTGAGCTGGGATCAATAGAACTTAAAACATGGGCATGAAGATATAATCATGACAATAAGAACTTAGCAACCATGTTGTAAACATGTAAATGAACACAAACAAAAGATCATGATAATGAAACAATGAAAGTCAAACGTGTGTTCAAATCATAAGGAAAAACATACAAATGGTTTTCAGCTTGTCCTTCAAAGAGAGCAAAACATAAATGCATAGGACACCTCAAAGTTTAAGAGGGCGACTAGATACAAATAATTTAAGAACAAGTGAAACCAACAATATGAATCAATCAATGAACTTTGGGACAATGCATATCACACTAAGAATGACAACTATGCTCTCTTAATGGTGCATAAAGAAAGAAGGTGGTGACTCAACATAAAAGTAAAAGAAAGGCCCTTCGCAGAGGGAAGCAGTGATTTAAACATGTGCTAGAGCTTTTCATTTGTAAAACAGAGAGATAAAACCTGATTTTGAGAGGTGGTTGTCTTTGTCAACGACTGGCAATGGGGTTCTTACTATCTTCCATACAAAAATGAAGCAAGTTTTTGAGAGAGAGATTGGCACTCTTGTGCTCTTTTTATAAAACTTGGCACTCCTCCCCACCTTTTCCTTTCACATACCATGGCTAACCGATTCCATCGGGTGCCCACCAACATTCACATTCTTTGGAGGAGTGCCTTTTTTCTTTCTTTTTTTTCCTTTTTTTTTCTTTTTGGAATAAGCAATATGGAAGATAGCAAATCCGACCACTACGTCCCCATGAGCTAAAAACAGTGTCACAAAACGAGAAGTATTTTGAAGGTTTTTGAAAGGTAGCACACAAAAATTTTACTTTGGAATGGCTTACAAATACCATGCATAGGAATTTATAGTGGACACAATGGCAAACTTGGCTTTTAGGAGTTGGATGCACGAGTAGAGCTCATACTCAGTACAAGGCGAGGGCTAGCAAAAGACTGGGAGCGACCAACTAAGAGAGCAATAATGGCCATAATCATGCAAAGCGACAAAGCGACATTAAAAGAAGCATATGATGGCATCAAAAGTCAAAAACTAAATGATCATGAAGGCTAATGGCGACTTTGTAAGAGTCTAACATGTGTGAGCATGCGCCAAGTCAACCCAAATAAAGCATCAAGGAGAAAACCAAAATAATGCTTCCATACAATAAAAACAACGCATGATCTTTTTCAAAGGCTCATTAAGCAATCTCAGTTATTTGAGACAAGTCATGCTACAGCAAAACCACTAAGCATACTATCAAAAAGATATCAAGCATGACATGAAAAAGCCTAAGCCGCAGTCTACACAAGCTCCTTCTTGTACCACTATTTTGCACAAAGCTTTTTCTCTTTTCCAACACCATTTGAAATTTGTATAAACACCTCTTTTGATGAAAACCAATAAAGATCAGAGGCAAAAATTCACCTTGATGAAAAGATATGACAAGATCTGAACGCAAATCAAGGCGAAAACGAAAACCAAAAGCAGTAGCAGAAAAAGTAGAATGCTCGATTTTTAATAAGAGTGAAAACTAGAGCGTTCTTTGCAAATGAAAACGAGTACATCTCCTCCAAAGGAAATTTGTTGGGGTCTAACCATTTATTGCAGCAAACAAACAAACTAAACCAACTAAGAAAACTAAAACAACTGACGCTCCAAGAAAAACACATAGTGCATGAAGCAATAAAAATATAGTGTTTTGAAAGGTGACCTGATTTTTGCCGATGAAGAAGGGGTGCCTAGGGGGCATCCCCAAGCTTTGACGCTTGTACTTCTTGGATATTTCTTGGGGTGATGCATGGGCATCCCCAAGCTTGAGCTTTTGTCCATTCTTCAACTCATCTCATCATTCTCCAATCCCTACACTTGAAAACTTCCTTCATACAAAACTAAACACAATTCTATTAGCAACATTAGTGTAAGCATAAAATATATTCAACCTCTTTTAGCTTCAGGTTTCAACCCAAAACCACCACATATAAAGTATATACTACTGTAGCAACTTCCACAAGAGTTCCATGATAAAAAAGAACTCAAAAGAAAGCGATAAAGTGGCAAAAACAAATATTGGCAGAAATCTGTCAAAACTGGACAGCTGACAAAGGACGAATTTTTTAGGGATTTTCCGTTGCTCAAATCAAAAAGTGTTCAACTAAGAAAAGTTTGGATATAACCTGGGGCATATGCACAAGAAATCGCAGGTCCAAAAGATAAACAGAGAATTTTCACGAATTTTTACGGTGCAGCACCGAAAACAGTTTCAGGACAGCAATATCCCCAAATCTTTACCTCACTCAAATTAGAGGCTTCTCTTGGCACAAAAACGAAATAAACAAGATAAGGAGCGGTCATTACAGTAGTAATGACTTCCAAGACTCAAATAAAAGAAAAAGTACTAAAAAGTAAACAATGGGTTATCTCCCAAGAGTGCTTTTCTTTAACGCCTTTGAGCTAGGCGCAGAAAAGTGCGAATCAAGTAATATCAAGTGATGAATTAAGATCAACAGCAGAGATCTTTTCAACAATGAAGGAAAATGTGTTCAACTGAGTTTTTGAAACTCCTTTACGATCACGCTTTGGCACACTACTTTCATCAAAAAGATTTTCAGGGCAAATCCAACTAGAATTCTTTTCCCAAGCATCATGAATTCCTATAAGTTCATAAGGTATTGGTGTTTTAAAATCATCAGGCGTACCAACAATTTCAACAGGCGAGCCAAGCTTATTAAACTTCTTAAAAAATTTCCTTGCCTCAATTGCAACATCTCTAAATTCGATGTGCAAAGTCTCCAAGATAAAAGCTTTCTTTTCGGGATCCTCAATTTCATGAAGTTTAAGGAACATGTATTGCATAGAAGAATTAAGACTAGCAAACCTAGCTTCTAACATGTGAACTAAATGAGCCGAAGCAACTTCATAACTAGGAGCTAACTCAACCAAAGACTTTTCCTCAACTTCCTTATGCATACTAATGTGATTAAAGAACTCCTCAATGTTACTTTTGCCAATAATCGAACCACTCCCTACAGAGAGGTCCTCCAGAACGAACTCAGGGAACAACATGATAAACTAAAGTAAAGAAATAACAACTACCAAGGATTCTAATTTTTTTGGGTTTTTGATATAAAAAGCAATGCAGGTAAAATAAAATAAAGTAAAGCAAAACAAATAACAAAGTAAAGAATGTGCGTGCGAAGAACTCCCCTCGCAGAAGTCTTCTCTCTTCCCCGGCAACGGCGCCAGAAAAATAGCTGCTACTCCAAGTTGATGTGGGAGCAAACTGTCCTTGTGCGTGGTGATGACCAGCCCGTTGGGAACCCCAAGAGGAAGGTATGATGAGTGTAGCGGCTAGTTTTTTCCCTCAGTTAAGAAACCAAGGTTTAATGTCGATCTTGAAGAAGAGAGACGGTGACGACTGAAGGTGATGCAGACTGGCTTAGTAACACTTCAACAAGGGCGTCGTTAACGATACTTGTTGACTCGTCTTCGGCCAGCAGCAACGCGGAACCTGCACACACACAGACAAATACTTTGTTCCCAACTTGCGATGAGGTTGTCAATCTCACCGGTTTGCTTGAAACAAAGGTTATGAGTGTATCGAGTGGAAAACAGTAGAGTATATGCGAGTAAAGTAAACAGTGCGGGAAAAGTAAACAGGTGATTGCAATATGATTAAAATAGGACCGGGGTCCACAGTTCACTAGTGGTGTCTCTCCATAGATAAAATAACATGCTGGGTAAACAAATTACAGTTGGGCAATTGATAGAATAAAGATAACGTGATATGTCAAGAAGATCACTATGAGATTTACTCTGGGCATTACAACAAAATACATAGACCGCCATCCAACTGCATCTATGACTAATAATCCACCCCCGGGGATATCATCCGAACACCCTAGAAGTATTAAGTTGCGAACAACAGATAATTGCATTAAGCAAAGTGTGTAATGTAAACAAAGCATATGCCCTTGAGCATATGAATGTTGTTTTCTCCCCAGTAGCAACAGCACATCTACCACCTTAGAGGTTTCTGTCACTCCCCCAGGTGAAATAGAGACATGAACCCACTATTGAGCATAAATACCCCCTCTTGGAGTCACTAGCAACTACTCGGCCAAGATAGCTACTAACAACGGAGAGCATGCAAGATCATAAACAACATAGAGATAACAAAAGATATAATTCAGTACAGCAACTTAATCATAAACACCAATATTCATCGGATCCCAACAAACCAACATCATAGAATTACATAACGGTGATCTCAATCATGTAGGGCAGCTCATGAGATCTAAACATGAAGCACATGGTGGAGAAGACAACCATCTAGCTACTGCTATGGACCCATAGTCCAAGGTAGACTACTCACTCATCGCTCCGGAGGCAAGCATGGCGATGAAGAAGACCTCCGGTGGCGATTCCCCTCTCCGGCAGGGTGCCGCGAAGAGCTTCTGGACCCTCCCGATCTTCGGGTCGACGGCGGCGGTGGATCGCGATGTGTTCTGGAAAACTGATCGGGCCCTTAGGTTTTTCTCGTCGGGGGGTCTTTATAGGCGAAGGGGCGATGTCAGAGGTGGAGCCAGGGGCTCTCACACAGGGGTGGCGCGGCTAGGGGCTAGGCCGCGCCGCCCCCTTGTGTGGGGCCCTGGTGGCCCCCCTCCGACACTTCTTCGGATCTCTGGAAGCTTCCGGGTAAAATAAGACTTCGGGAACTTGTTTCGTCCAATTCCGAGAATATTTCCTGTGTATCACTTCTGAAACACAAAAACAGCAGAAAACAGGAAACTGGCAATGTGGCACTTCGTTAATAGGTTAGTTCCGGAAAATGCATAAAAGTGCCACTAAGTGTAACGAAACAATAGGCAAATGGTGTAAAAGCAAGCATGGAGCATCAAAAATTATAGATACGTTTGAGACGTATCAGGAACCAGCAAATCTGGAAAATAAAAAAAAATCTGGGCCCCCATACGCCGAGGGAATTGCCGTCGGCGTAGAGGGTGCCATACGCCCAAATGGTAAGGCCTATGCCGAGGGCAAGGCCGTCGGCGTCTAGCCCCCTACGCCGAGGGTAAGGCCGTCGGCGTATGCCCTCGCTCGGAGTCCCTCACTGCCAGCCACGTGTCCATAGACGCCGACGGCATAGCCCTCGGCGTATGCCCTCGCTCGGAGTCCCTCACTGCCAGCCACGTGTCCCTAGACGCCGACGGCATAGCCCTCGGCGTATGCCCTAGCTGCCGTTTGCTTGACGACCGCCGTGATCCAGTACGCCGAGGGCCTGTACGCCGAGGGCCCTCCTAGCCGTCGGCATAGCACCTGTACGCCGAGGGCCAGCACACCTCCGCCGAGGGAGGTCTACGCCGAGGCGGTACGCCGACGGCTGCCCTCGGCGTATCATACGCCGACGGCAAACTTCTAGACGCCGAGGGTCGAAAGCCGTCGGCATACTACTGCATTCCTGTAGTGTGGATAGATATTTTCGTCTTCAACTTGTTGCTACGAGACAACGGATCTCTGCCGGTTCTGTTCAACTTGCGAGCACGAGAAAAATCCATCACAAATGGGAAAACATCATAGGTAGCCCTGTTTTTTTTCAAACTTTGTAATTTTTTATTTAAAAGGTTTTTAAAAAACAAAAAAATACGTGGATATAGACAATGTCGTACTCTATAAGTGTGTAAATTTTCAGATCGAAATTCATTGTAATGTGCCCTCAACAAAAAATGATAAAATCTCACAAAATACATAATTTGGATTCTAGTGCACTGCACATCACTGTTCATCCAGAACAAAATCAAGATTTTTTATTTTTGCTGGGCCCAAAATATAAATATACAATTTATTTTATTTTAAAAATTTACACACATTTAGATCATAATATTGTCTACATGCTAATATTTTTCATTTTTTTTGAAATTTGTAAATTGAAGTTTTTAGAGGTTTAAGGAAGGCCTACGTGTAGGTTGAGCTGCATGTCCATTCTCATTGCAAATGGGCATACATCACAATGACGAAAGATTGCTATTTTGCAAAAAAAAAAATACCCGGTATCCTATGCAAGCTCTTGCTCCTCTTGGATCCGCCCCTAGCTCTCGTACGCCGATATCACCAAGTCCAACTAAGATACTAACCTCGTGGCTATCACTCTCATGGCAAAACTTCAAGACAACACCTTCTGCAAGGACATGAGATATAATGTTTGATTCTCCATCGGCTAGACCACATGGGTTCGCACAAGAGACATGGATCATTGTCGACACCGGCACTGCGCTCCATCCACCCTGGTTACCATCTGCTCACCCTGAGCATCATGCTACTAGGCTTACCAGTGGGAAGAGCCCTTCGCTTGTCGTGTACCAAAACCTTTGCCGTATGTAGCAAACCACGGATCTGGGATGGTTTTTTCTTGCCAACTCCATCACCACAATGATTGACACTGATCCCAACAACAACCAAGTCCACCAGAGTAGGAGCCTATAACCATCGCCAAACTCGTGGGCAACCGCTAAATCAATTAAGACCTGTCAACTCCTTAAATTGCCTGTCACGATGCCTTAAACACTATTGATATAGCCTAAGATGAGCCCATCGCTCTAATGTATTAGTGGTGACAAAGGAATGCTGTAAGGGTCAATTGCCCCTAAGTGTGTTTTTGGTAATTAATGACAATCCCTATGGACTAATATTCTCATTGAGCTTTTTATGAAGGAATTGTTCATAGGAATTGCTTGAAGTCCATGTGTTGGATTCAAGGCTTGGATGCCATGAAGATAACAATATATCTTAAGTATTGGCATCAAGATCATTGAACAAGAAGAGATGAATCCAATATGATCAAGAAGAAGAAATAAAGATGTTCTTCTTGTGTAGAACTCAAGTAATCCATGCTCTAGCTTATGTGCTAAGCCAAGGAGTCTCAAGATCTTGAGAGTTTGGTTACATGAGAAGAATTCAAGTTATGGCTCTATGTCGAGGTCACGATGGTCTCATGAGTTGAGCCATGGTTGACCAAGACTTAGAGCATGCAATCAAATGAAGAATTCCCTATGCATCTTAAGAGAGATTCGATAGAGCATGAGTAGATACAAGGTTGACCAAGATGAAGAGAGAATAGTGGAATCAAGTATCTTCCCATGGGCTTACATCAAAAGAAGGATTCAATATGGCCCATGGGAGAATGAAATCAAATGATGTTCTTTATCAAGGTTGAGTTGTGAAAGTTCAAGATAAGCATCTCAAGAAGATCATATGTTTGAAGCTTGTCGTCCATTTGGTGATAATGGACTTGTGAAGATGAGTGTTAACAAAGCTATCCCATAATGGTTTATGGGGGAGCAAATTAAAGTCTTCACGAAGCAACAATGATCAAGTGAAGCATTCCGGCTTGATGAGAGCATGAAGCGTCATCATCAAGATCAAGCGGGATGCTCAAGGCAAAGGTATGTCCTTGCTAGGTTTTCCTTTTACCAGTCTCAAGGTGTTTGTTGGAAGACCGGGTTATAGGATAGATAGCCGCACTATCAAGAGGGGCTTTCGGTTGGGTAACTTGATCACATCGTCATAGGGAGCTCAATACTTTGCATACTTTGCATCTCCCTGTCTTGTTGCTTCTTGTTGTTTCTTTGTATGAGGTTCTTGTGCTTGTTGCTAGCTTTCCAACAAGTCTAAGTTCATCGAAAACGGAATCCAAATGCATCTTCTATTGCATTTTCGAGTTGAAGAGTTTTACCGGTTATTCACTTTGGGAGGTTTCACACCTCTAAATATTTGGTATTTTTCCTCTTGACATTTCTTGGTGTTTTTCTGCATAAAGTTTTAGTACTTTTTCTAAGCTTTTCAAAAAGCCCAAGTTTGCTAAAAACGGAGTTCGGATGCAAAAGATATCGCGTTTTTCGTATGAGTGTTTTTGCAGTTTCCCAAATCCGGAGTCACTCCGGGCTCTGCTCCGGGCTGAGCAGTGCCAATATACTTACTCCGGAGTACAATCCGGAGCTACTCCGGGCTCTGCTCCGGAGCGCCCCGAAAACTCTGTAACGGGCAGTTTTCTTGCCCTATAAAAGGGGGCTTCTTCCCCAACGGTTCCCTAAGGTTCTAGAGCACGAAATTGACCTCCATTGTTGACCTTCAAGAGCTTTCTTCCTCCTCCATCCCTCCTATGATTCTTGCATCTTTTTGAGAGATTTGGAAGAGGAGATCTAGATATACAATCTCCACCAACTCATTCCTCCTCTAAGTGAGGGGAACCTTTGGGATCTAGATCTTGGAGTCATTGGTTGACCTCCACCCTTGTTCTTCCTCTCTAACTCCTCCATAGCATTTGTTGCCTTGGTGGGATTTGAGAGAGAAGGATTTGAGCACTTCCCCTTGTGTTCTTGCTTTGCATCCTTGCATAGTGTTGAGCTCTCCATTACGATTTATTCGAGTGAGAGACCGTGAGCTTGTTACTCTTGGAGGGTGACCTCCTAGTTGTCTTGGCGGTTGGTGCCTCGGTGACCTCTTCGTGGAAGATTGTGAAGAGGCCCGGGCTTCCCCTTTGTGGGAGTTGTGAAGTGGTTGTGGAGCTTGCCATCTCCGGAGTGGAGGAAAAGCTAACCATAAGAAGGGGTCCCTAGCTTCGTGGGGGACTCGGAGAAGAAGGTGAGCCTTCGTGGCATTCGGGAGCCTTCGTGGTTACCCGCATCTCTCCAACGGTGATTAGCTTACTTTATGTAAGTGAACATCGGGATATATCTTCGTCTCCGCGTGCCTCGGTTATCTCTATACCCGAGTTTATTTCCTTGTGATAGCCATCGTGTTTGAAGTACTTATATCTTGTTTATCACTTGTGAATTATATCTTGTGCTATCTTGCTTATATCTAGTTGTTGTTGTTGCACTTAGTTGAGCCTAGCATATTTAGGTCTTGTGCTTGAAGAAAATAAACGTTAGTTTAATTCTGCATTCCTTCAAGCCAATTCTGTAATTGTTTTTAAAACGCCTATTCCCCCCCCCCCTCTAGGCGACATCTCATCATTTGAAATGCCGAATGGGCCCTCGATAATGTTGATGGGTTGCCAACAAGATAATTTATTTCACAGTGAGTAACCTTTTATTTTTAGACAAAAAATTCGACTATATATTGAGTCATTACAGAAAAATATATTAAAATTTAGAATGACCAAAATACATCTACTCCACCTATGTTAAAAAATAATTCTATGCCAAAATATTTTTAAAAAAAATCATAAAATTCAAATTCAAATGACTTAGGTGGGACGTTAAGGAGACCCCAGTTGGAACCCTAGCTAGAAAAAGATTACATTATCCATAACCACGGCAGAAATATTTGCGTTTTATATTTCTGAGAGGCTTCAAAATAACTGAAATAATTTTTAGTTTTTCCTGATCAGAAAAATATATGAAAAAGAAATGAGTTAGAATTTTTTAGGATTTGTGGTTAAAGAAGAAAAAGAAGAAAAGTTATTCTAGTTTTTTCAGAAAAAGAAAACTTATTCTAGTTGGGTTGGACTTTTGCATTAGACCAGCCCAAGGCAAGGGCTCTACAGTTGTCAGGCAGCCTGTCGTGAAATGCTTTAGGTTTCCAGTCTCTCCGGGCCTATCCAGCCCAGCCCGAAGTTGCGGCAATTGTGGGGCGTTGGGGAGATCGGAACGGAAATCATGGCAGGCGATTCCGGTGGCACGCCGCGCGAAATGGCGCATTGGCCGGGACGGCGGTGGCGCGGCGGCCGGGGATCTCGTCTCGACGACGCTGTTACTGGTACGTCCCGATGCCTCCCCATAAAATATACGGTTGGGGCTTGCTTCCGCTGCGGCGGCACCGCGCGGATTAGTATAGATCGAAGCCGCTCTTATCCGCCCGCCGCTTCTCACCCCCTGGCGCCGCCGTCCTGTAGATCTCACAAACCCTGCCGGTGCGGAGATCACCGTCGACGGGTCCTTCGAGGAGTCGCTGATACGGACTTTATTGCCGCCAACAGCGGGCAGGAAGAGGTGGTGCTCCGGATGAATGTGGACGAGGGCGCGCACGTGGTGGCAGGACGGGACGTTTTTGTGCTTTGCTGTTGATGTGTAAGCTTGCAGTGGATTGATCGCATGGTCCTTGATTTTTATTTTTTATTTTTGATGGTATATGTGCCAACATCTAACAAGTGGGATCTCTGACGGCAGGTTTTAGGCACCATTTCTGACAATTTCCCTGCTGAACACTGAAGAGTACTCCGGTCGGTCGCTGCTCCAATCGGACAAGTCAGGCTCAAAATGTGTTGCTAAGGTAGGTTCCCCTTCATCTTCATATTCATCTTCAAACCATACACTGGAGGAACCAGAATGGAACCGCGCTCGTGCTACTTAGTTCAGCATTATGTGACCGGACTTGCTGAGGAAGTGTTCAAACGGCCAGTTCATTTTATGCAAGTTTAGCAACCCTAGTTTCGACTTTATATATGTTGGGTTTCCATCTCTTTTTAAACTGAACTTCGCCAGCGTTTGAAACCTACTTGGCGCTGAACTGCGATTCCATTCCCTCCAGAAAATGTCATAAATATGCAAATCAACTAAACTGGATATGGCGCAAAATGATAGACTGGCAAACTAAGAATTGGCGTTTGTCAGGAGTGGTACGAGTACTATTTACAGGTGGCGTGCCCTGGAATGCCGATCTCATGGGTGACATTTATCCATTAATGTGGCATCTAGAGTTAAAACGTTGAAAGAAGTGAGGAATAATTCATTCGCTTTCAAAGAAGAAAAGACTTCATTCATGTGTAACTTGAAAGTTTTAACAATAGTACTACTACAATACATCTTACTGGATAAATTTACATGGTGGATTTTCTTTACCTGTTACAAACCCATTACAATATAACGATGAAAGGGAAAACAACATGAAAACAAACTACTGATACATGATTTATAACTATTACAGATAAGTAATCCAAACAGACAGGGGTGAACCTTTGTAAGCGTAGAGCATAATCATGGTACCTGCTTTTGGACTTCAAGTGAAGATTATACCCTATTCAGTTATTATGCTCCTCACATCCTAATGCTCTCAAGAAAGTTCCTGTCCTTGTTGTCCATATTACTTGTGAGATAATCTAGGAAGTCGTTGAAGCTGCTCTCGTTGTACTTTTCGGGATGTCGTTCATCCACCAGCTCTTTGGCACAGGAGACCTTCTCATGCAGTGCAAAACCATGGATGCTAGCTATAGAGATCCTTTCTTCTTCAGGATTCAGAATAGCACGGTGCACAACAGTCTTTACTTGGCCATTACTCAGAACTTCCATGTGGTCTCCTACGTGGACATGCAATGCATCTGGAAGTTGCTGTACTACTTTCCAGCTGTTTCTATTGCGGTCAACGACCTCCAGTCCCCGACAACTTGTGAGCAGGATGGTAAGGAACCCGTAATCAGAATGTGGTGCCAGTCCTATCGCTACATCACCTTCTGATTCTTTAGGGTAGGAATTTACTGACATTAGCTGCAATCCTTCCTCAAATTTCTCATGCTGGTAATCCTTGTCCAATCCGAGGCCTTCAAGTATTGCCTTCATGAGCTGCAAAGCCACCCTCCTTACTTCAACAGCAAAATTTCCCATGTTCTCCCTGTTTTCAGCAAACAATATAGAGTTATGTCGGCTCTTACAGACATGCATATTTAGTTCTGTAGTTTGAGATTTAAAAAGATAATTGATAATTGAGGAAGGTCTTTTACCTATAGATTGGCGGTTTTTCTGGCCAATATTGCATCCAATCACTGAGGGGATGAGCATAATGCTTTAGGAATGCCCGTGACATACTAATGCCGTCCTTTGAGCTGGTGTCATATCTAACAGGTTCTCGAAGGTCGTCTGATGAGAACTTTTCCTTCATCTCACTTGGCAGTTTGAAGAAATCTGAAGCTGCTTGAACAGCACCATCCATGACAGATTGACTGATCCCATGGTTTATAACCTGCAAAATGGAGGATTAATCAGAGACTGAATACGCAAGTAAACTTTCTCTGTTCGCCTACCACCTGCTAGTTAGTGGAGTGTCCAACAGGGCAACAGGGATTCTAGGAAAAGGCAGTAGCTTAAGTTCTCCTCATATATAATTACTTAATGAGAAGAAGAAACATTATGATAATCCTTTTTGCTCTAATGTATGTCTTAGTCATAGTCCTTGAGAACCTTGACATTGCTTATGTCGGAAACGTGAAGCTTGACTATATTATATGCAGAAAAGGCACGTTTTGTATCAATATTTTTTTATCTCCCTTAATGGAAGGTCACCTTGTCAGAAACACACCCCATAAATTCTGTTTGCTTCCTTGTTCTGCCTACATGCACTCAAGAACAATGACACCATATTTGAAACCAGCGAATAATGAGTAGCCTTAGCCTTGGTTACAGGTTTTCAACTTTGACCAACTGTTGGAGAAAATATATGCTTGTACATATTGACTGTAGACACTTTCTACTGCATATTACGAATTTGCATACAAAGAGAAATTTACATAAAGCGCAATGCTTTCAGGGTATGCGCACATAATGAAAAATCTAAGAATGTAACATGGGATGGGAAACAATTCTTGAGTACTTAAATAAGCTGTAACTAGTAGTTTTGTTATTCCGATGAATACTGAACTACTGAAGGTTGAAACGGGTATTTACCTTCTCCAGTTCATGTTATTCGTCAGTTCCCTTGCAACCAAGCAACATAATGGAGTTGTTTTCATCCATTTGGTCTAGTTTTAGACAATTAACATTGCCTCATAACAATTATGCTTGTGGTCTGTTGTACTCTATGTACACCTAATCTTACACACAGCTCAAACTCCTCGCTTGGGGTGGTGAAAGTGGTAATGGAGTTCATCAAACCATGTGGTTGAGTACAGGCAAGATTGCTCCTGTCATAATCTTTTGAGTGTGCTAACGAATTCGACGCTGTCACAACTAGCTGCGGGATTTAAAGAACGTCCTCCTAGCCCTTTTTCGAACGTTCCTGCAATGACAAATCTAGTTTGATTTCCTCATGTTTTCCCTGTACAGGTTCCTTGGTCGACATTATAGCACAGTGTGCACAAGTGGCAGTGTTAACCATTGGACACTGAGAGAAATGTCAAGGTGCAAGAATGAGAAATGTTGTCGAGGAGCATACCTGGAAGTACCCAAGATCATGGCATGCTTTGGCGATATCTTCCACCACGCCAGATCGTGTCTTGGATTCAAGAATGAGGTGACCCAGGTTGATCACCGGCATTGGCGGCGGGTGGAGGTCGTCAGACGGCAGCTGCTCCTGAGGGACACTCTTTGAGTCATCAGACATGTTGACTGACCACCACTGTACAGGCACCACAGTCCAATCTTTACTATCCAGAATCAGAACAGGATGAAGTGTTCTCCTATGGGGTAGCATCTACTTATAGGCAGCAGAAAACCACTTTTTTTGCATCCCTCTGCAGGCATAGCAGTACGGTATAGGGCTATACGCATCTGATCCTTCTCACCTGGACAGTGCTCACTCCAAATGAGGGGTCAAGCCATCCATGTCCATCCATGCATGCACTTGGCAATATTTTTTATTATTGCTGGTCCAGGGGAAGCTCCTTTACATTGGGAATATGCATGTCGCCTGTGTGCCGCCGCATAAGCAAATTGGAGTATCTTAATACTAGGTACGCTCCAAGAGGCCTCTCATCAGCCTACTCCCTCCTGTTTATGCAACTGGTTTTTGTTTAGGAATTAGGATTCAATAATGGTACTACTGATAATATCTTATATGGATACAACTTGTTCCTGCTAATGTTTTCGCTGCTGTCCAGGGAAGCTCCTGGGTGCAAGTATGAGGGTCCGAAAAAGTTTGATTTTGGCAGTGTCCCCGTAGGTGGTGTCGCTCCCATCCACTATACACTTTCTTCCTGCTTACGCGTTGCCGTGCAACTGGGATTTTGGTGTGACACAACGCAATGACAAGCATCCTATGGGAATAACGGCGGCAACTTGCTTCCGCTCCTGTTTCTGGTGCCTGTCCAGGAGGGGCTCACGGAGGGCGCTGGAAGCTGCTGCTGTTCTGAATCTGAATGGAAGCTTTGCTTAGCTCGGGGACTGGTGCAGTGGCAACGAAAAAGGCTAATTTTGGCGCTTCTCGTAGGCTGCCCTGTTATCAATTACTCCCTCCGTTCGCTAATATAGGACGTTTTAGCTTTTTATTATATAGATTCATCTAGTTTGGTATGTATCTAGTCTATTTTTAGTGTGTAGATTCATTTATTGTAGAGTGTATCTAGTTCTATTTGAAATGGTCCAAAACGTCTTAGGGCTCGTTTGGCTCCCATTATTTGGGCCTGGAATCAAAGAATTTATTTATGATTCTAGCAAATACTTGTTTGGCTGCTACGGAATTGGTTATGGCATTCATTTCGAATTCCATGGCTTTTCATTTTATACCTAATCTTAATACCTATTGGGTACCCTGTCATTTCTGTGGATTTTTCAAATAAAATGATATCATCATATCACTTCATTTCATTTCTACCAAATAAAATGAAATGATGGGTGCCAAACGAGCCCTTATATTCATGGACGGAGGGAATAGTAGCAATAAACTTTGTAGTAGCAGCAAGCGGCCGTGGAGGTGGATGAGCCGCGTCCTTGCTTGTCTCGCAGCACATGTGTCCACCATGGAACTTGTATGTCCTGATTGTTTTTGTTCAAGTTCCAGTGTGATTCTTTGGTTGCCGTTCGTGTGAAGTCAGCCACACACTCGGACTCGGTCATGTCCACTCGTCTGTTAATGGGCACAGCAGCTTCTGCAGAGGTCTGTATTTTCTAAGTTTATTTATGGAAATTCCTTACATCTATAGAGAGCCCGTTGTTATTATATGATGAAAGCAAAAAACCACCAGCGGCTCCCGAACACCACTGCTCTTGTTTTGAAAAACATTATTTCTGGGACTCCAAAAAATCTGAAAACCGACGCTCATACATATACACATTCAGGAGGTGGGGATACAAAAAAGACAAATTTCCAACAAAGATCTAAGTTTTGTTTTTTTATATACAGCCACAATTTTTTTTTTATATCTCAAAATACAACGCAGTTTCTACCGAAACTTCGCAAGAGTATTTAGGACATATGTATGTATTCATGAAATAAATTCTGTGATTTTAAAATATAAAAGTACAATTTAAAAAAAAAATCAAAACATAGCTTATCAAATGTACGGTCTCTTAACCTTTTTGTTTGGATCGGAACATTTTTTTTCATTCTGTGAGGGAGGCCACATGCCCACATCCAACCTGGTCCACGCCGGCCCGGCCCACGCCACCAGAAAAGGGTCGTTGCGGTCGTCGAACGCAGACAGGACAGAGGAGCAGGAGGAAAAAAACACGCGAGAAGAAAGAAAAGGGGAGGTAAAAGATGGAGGCGTCCGCCGACGCGGCGGCGCGGACGCTGCGGTGGGCCGGCCGCGCGGGGCACTTGGGCGGCGTCCCGCGCGCCGCCGTGATCGGAGCCATCGGCACAGTCGCCAAGGCGTACGTGACGCTGCTCAACACCACCACCGTCCACAACGCCGGCGCGCTCCACCGCCTCGTCAACTCGCGGCCCCCCGGCACGCCGCTGCTCACCGTCAGCAACCACATGTCCACGTATGTTACCTGTTCTCTCCCCCCACTCCTCCCGTTTGCCCCATGTATTACTCTCTTACTGGTTGTGGCCTGAAGCTAGATTTAGGGGGAGAAATCGGCGGTGCCGTGTTTCTTCAGAAGTACTTCTGATCTGCCCTTGTGAAGCAATGGAATCTGCCAATTGTTTGGTCTGTAACCTGCAATTGGAATCCTTTGCTGATGGCATTTACTTTTGGATAGACGCCGTGATCAATCGTGTGCTCATTGGGGTTTAACGGTTTACACCATCTAGTTGATTTCTTTGAACCATTAGAACTCACCTATTTGTGAAGCACCGGAAGTCTAGCAAGACAATGTGTCCACATTGTGTTCTTTCATAATACAATTCGGAGTTGCGGACACACCTCCGTCCTCTGCAAACATCCTCATGTTGGGTTTTAACTTTGGAGTGTTGAAATTCTAGTCAAAATACATTTTAGCATGGTGAATTTAAGAACTCGCGCATCCTTACATGGTACATCAACTAAGTGTAGGTTACTCTTCACATTTAATGAAACTGTAATTTGTTTGCCTCATCGACCTAGTATGTAATGAACAAGACAGATCTATCTTATCTAGATGTGTTGTATTAGTGCTTGCTGTATTGTACACATGTCATGTATAGGTTGAGTATTTAGGTGTAGATAGTTCCAAAATGGTTGATCATAATTGTTTGCTGTATATTATTCTTGTGTCTTGGGAAGTTTGGTAAGTTGAGGTTATCCTGTACTTGTGTGTACAGGATAGATGACCCGTTTATGTGGGGATTCAAGGGTTTCCCTATTACAGATGCAAAGCTTGCAAGATGGGTTCTGACAGCTGAGGATATCTGCTTCAGGAATGCATTCATGTCTTACGTGTTTCGAGTGGGTGAGGTCCTTGTGCTTCTTTGTTATTTACGTTGCATATACTTGCTGATTTGTATGGTCGAATGATAGTCAGTGTGGTAAACTGTCACATATTATCATTTAGTCCTAGTTATCTTCCCGAAACATCACTTTGACTAGTTGTAACTTATGTTGTGGAGCCTTTCTTTTGCATCCTTTAGTTAAGCATTTAACCACATATATTCCAGTGGTTTTTTCACTTTCATGTACATGTGTTCATTTAAATGTCGACACCTTGATGGTTTTGAGTTGCTATGCTAACTCATATCATGTGTAATGACTTAAGAGATGCAAGTGGGTCAATAAGAGGGTACCCTCTACCCTCTTTAGTTCAACAAAATGAACTAACTTTTCTGATGACAACATCATTTTGAGAAAGTTAGTTCATTCTTTTGAACTAAGGAGGGTAAAGGGTACCCTAATGGTGACCCACTTTCTTCCCTGAATGACTTGTTAACAACCTTCATAATTTTGCCTACGATTTCATGGGCTGTCGCACTCACTACAAATACTACTAAGCTTTAAAGAGTTAATTAAAAGTTTGTCAAACTTATCCAAGTATTCTTTGTGTTATTTATCCCTATTGGATCATGTTCCTGGTAGGCAACAGTTGTTTTACATCTCACATCGCCGTTCTCATTTCCAGTATCCCATATCAATTATGATGCTGTGGTTGTAATGCAGAAACAGTGACATGCTATTTAACAACTACTTTATCTCTAGTTCAATTGCTACTTTAGGTTGTCAGTTCTTGTGTCTTTTCATGATTTCAATGCAAGCAGAGTTGGTATCTCTCTGCATTACATAATTGATACTTTAGCAATCTTGTTATTGAAAAATAATTGTATGGACAGGGAAATGCGTGCCGATCACAAGAGGGGCTGGAATTTATCAAGAGCATATGAATGAAGCCCTTGAAGTGCTTAGCACTGGCGACTGGGTATGAACATATTCTGCATTTCAGCATCTATTCTTCCATCATTAGCAGATAGTGTGCTTACATTTACAAACACTCTGGCCTTTATTTGATTGTAAATTTCGTCATGACATATTCAAACAGTTGCATTCATTCCCTGAAGGAAAAGTAGCCCAAGATCACCAGCCAATCAGACGATTGAAGTGGGGAACTGCCAGTCTTATTGTGCGAGCACCTGTAACTCCAATAGTTTTGCCTATTATTCACACTGGTTTTGAAAAGGTATGTTGAAATTTTTGTACCCCGAGATACCATCATATTTGTATTTATGAAAAATCGTTTTTTCCAGATCGAATGTTGTGTGTAGTACTCTTAATGAAATATGAATATATTGCATACAGTAGTGTATGACCATCTTCTTTTTTCTTATTCAGTTGAACTACCTGACTCCCAACACTAGTTCATAAGTTTCCTTTTGACAGCAGTAAGATTTTCTGGCTGTTATTTTTAACAACTCCCTGTTTGACTGTAGGTGATGCCAGAGAAATCATTTTTTGGGCGCCGTCCACCATTGCCACTCTGCGGCAAGGAGATACAAATTATCGTGGGAGAACCGGTAGAATTTGATCTGCCGAGCTTAAAGCAGGAAGCAGCAACGATACCCCACGACACATCCTTCGAAAGGAAGGGCTGGCCGACCATCATGCCGGATGGGCTAGACGAGGCAGCGCAGAGATGGCTCTACCAGAATATTTCGGACAAGATCCGGTCTGTGATGGAGGGGTTGAGGAAAACGCTTCTGGACCAGGAGCAGCAGCATTGATCTTTTTTGTTCTTTGACGATGGGGCGCAAGGAGGCGGCTCCATATTTTTCTCCGAAAAAAACTTGTTGAATTGGTTAGACTATATCTTTACTTTCAGAGATAAGTGAACAGTTCCCCTGTGTGACGCAGCGCAGGGGAACTGTTCGCCCTGCCTCTGCCTCTGCTTCTGGCGGTGCCAGCTTCCCGGCTCGTGCCTGTGTTGAGTCCAGAGCCTTGAGCCAACTTCACGGCCGGGCTGTCTTCACGCGGGAGGAGCCACGCCAAAATACGTGACGCCCACTAATTGCCCACGTAGCTTTCCTCTCCTTCGCCGTTCGCTCATGATTCAGGTTACAGTACAGCAGGTGCCCTGCTTATTACTGCACTAACTAATTCGCCACGCTGTCGGTACAGTAGTAGCGACCAATTGATTCAGATAAGCACCTGTAGCACATTTAATACACGAGAGCGTAGCTCGAACAACATTTCATCAAGCGTCGGCTCTCCCAACTCCGGTCGAGCTCTCGGGCGCGGTGTCGCTATCGGGGCATCTTTGCTTCAACTCATGGCTCGTACTCGATCATGTCATTGTCTGCATTTCCTCTCCGTTCGTCCGTCGGTCCCCGTCCACGCCATATTCCGGTGTCAATGCAACGACACCGTTCCATTTGGGGGCTGCACCCTGAACCGACACTGCCAGCGTAAGCAAGTGTGGTGGCAGTCCTAGCAGTGCAAAAGCGACGCTTTCTTGTGTGATTTTTTTGTCTACCCAATTAGCAGGTGGAAATTTAGGCTCCGTTTGGCTTTAAAGTAATTTCATAGTATTCTGTGAATACTTCGGTTTCTAAAAGAAATGAAACATCAAATACTTCAAAGCGTTTGGATCAAGTAAATACTTTAGTTTTAAAAACTGAAGTAACTTTATCTATTTTTTGTCTTATTGGAGACTTCAGTCATGATCTCCTTTTTTTCTAAAATTAAGTATTCTCTTCAAAACTGAAGTATCCGTTACCCAGGCATGTAAATACTATGATTTCGAATACTTTCATCTTAGATAAACCTTGCTACCAAACTACTAGGCCTTAAGGATTGTAGAACGTGCATACTCCTACTAGTCGTAGTACTAATAGTATGATAATCCTAACCTGCAGACTATCAGTGCGACCGGTCGTTGCTGCCCAGCGGTTGGATTGTCCAGCTAGCTAGCTGTGTACAACTGCATTGGCAAAACTTGAAGTGAGCTCCCGACCTGTCCTCGGTCTCGACTTGCTACCATGCGTCGCACAAGCCGTGGATGATGACAGCTTGATGCTGACTTGAACTAGTTCTCCTTCCGGTTTGATGATTTGTTCTTGCAGGATATTTATATAATGACACTAAAAGCTGATGACCCCTGCCATGATTTTCTGCATTTTCTTTTACTGGAAAAAGACTCTTTATTTATAAAGAGTATCGGAGTGTGACGACGATGATGATGCACGTCGCCCTCAATGCAGCATAGCATATGTCTTCTCGCCCCGGTCTTTTCACGTGGTAGGCCTAGTTCCAATTCCAAAAGGACAAGGGAGCAGCATAAACAAAAGGGAGTGTGGGATGACCGTTGCGTTGCCTACTTTGCCTAGATAGATCTCTCGTCTTGTACTTTTTATCATATCCGAGCCGAGGTAGCGCTCGCGACCTCGTGCCGCAAGCGAACAAAAGGTAGGATCCTGTAAAGCACAGACGCCTCGCCGGTGGATCAAACCCCACAACCCAACCACGATCTTCTTCATCTGGCTTTACTTGTGGCCAGAATGATGGATGAACCAGTGCGGCAGTGCGACTGCTAACACAATCTTACGTACGGAAAAAATTTCTTTATCCGACGTCTCAAACAGTGGTTACTTACTACTAGTACTAATTACTCCTAGTGTGTTACTACTAGGACCCAAATTGAGAGAATCCAACGCATTTGGAAATGGAACAGTCGCTGGATGGCCGTGCCAAGGGACCATTGTTTGTTTTTTTGGCGTTTCACGTGCAGTGCAGGGTACCCCGTTTCAGTACGTATGTGCACGTACGGCAGCGGAACAATGCGCCGCCCGTGCTACTGTGACACCTACATGTACATACGCCGCACTGCTCGTCCGAAAGTTGGAATTTTTAGCTCCGTACATCGAGAAGATGCGTTCGATTATTGCCCTTCCCTTTGAAAATTTCCCTGTTTTTTCCTGCCGCTACTAGCTTGTGCTACGTACCGTCAAAAGCTATGGCTCAGTATCCCCACAAAAAAAATAAGCTATGGCTCAGTATGAATCTACAAAATACAAGGTATGGCTCGGTCAGTGGGAGTAGTCGAGCAGATGTAAGCTTTACGCTGCAGCAACCGTACAGAAAAATCGTGTAGCTGAGCTGACAAGCTGCGTGTAGAGGAGTTTCAAGTTTGGACCAAAAAGTGTGTTTAGAGGAGGTTTATGGTTGGAGCATCTGTTACAGTGTAGGATATGGTGCATTTCTACGTACTTGCTCCATTTGGGCCAGTAGCGGAGCACGACGTCCACCTCACCTGGCTCTGGCTGGATGGGAGAGGTCGCCACAACAAACAAATTAAACCGGCCGGTAGGACAAGGATACGGTGCGACGTAGTCGAAAGTGACCATTTCATTTCATATATCGTATGATACGATACTCCATGCATGGTCGTCAGCTTGCAGGTATGTGCTACATCTGGAGTTAGCAGGGGCATGGTCGGCTCGGGTCCAAAATTCCCAGGCTGGCTAGATGAGGATCGTGATGGTGATTAACATATCAAGAGATAACTTGAAGAAAAGACGAAAGTATGGAATGGTTTGGTCGGATGTTCAATTTAACTATGAAGAATGTCTCCCCGCAACATGAAATAAAAATATGAAGAATGTCTCCCCCAGAAAAGAAAGAAACAATGGGCATTTAGCGGGCACTCGCTAAAGGCGTGAAACCATGAATGAAATCTACACATAAATCAAGTGAGATATTACACAATATTTATGAGTTATACGTGCACAATCGGTTGTATATGAACAAACTCTATATTAGTTTCACCCGCAAAAAATAAAACTCTTATGAGTATCGAGTTTTTTTACGAAATAGGCTTTCGCTCCGCTATATTAATATAGCAACCACACGATACAAACAAGCTTACCGGGGCCGCAACACAACCTAACCCAAAAGGAAAAATAGAGAAAAGAGAAACAGAAAGAAAAAAAGTAATGTCAATAACGTCGGATTGACGAAAACGATGATGATCCTCAACCGCTGCGCCCTTCAGAGAATTCCCACCATGCTCTTAGCACTTCGAAACGTCGCATACCAAGCAACACCTTCAAGAACGGATGCGACGACGACGACGCTGCTGCCCGGGCAGATCCCAGGGTTTCCCCCGGCTTGCGGAGGGGCATTGGAAAGGGGTACACCCGACGCCCTTCAAAAAGGAATGGCGGTGCCCGTGGGTGTCACCGCGTCGGTGTCGGCCATCCGACAAGAATTTCTTCCGACCCCCAAAAAGCACGGCCCCCGATGCTCCATCACGCTCCACCAAACTCGTCGCCCACCAACTCGCGCCACCATGATCTTGCAATCACCACCGCCGTCTCACCATGACCAGAGTAGCGAGATCAATGGAAACGAAAGAGACAGTCGGGAGCAAGGATTAGCTGAATAGCGCACACGCAGGAGGGAACGACCTCCACCGCAAAGGCGGTAATCGACCGGACGCCGCAACAAAAGCAAACTAGCCCCTGGCCCCGACCGAGCCCGCGGGCTTGTGAAGCTCCCGTCGCCGTGCTACAGTAAGCATGTCGCCATCTAGACCACCCCCAGTCTGAGCCACTCCTCCAACTACCAGAGGTAGCACAGCTTGGACATGGCCCGCCCAGACCCAGATGGGGCCCAGGGGCCCAGATCTAGGCCTGGAGGGCACTGCCACCAGCCACCGCACCACCCCCAACCAAGTAGTTGCCTCGTCATCCGGCAAGGAGCGCCGACGCCGGAACGCCCTACCTAGGTGCACCGCTGCCGACCGGGAGAACCCATGCCTCCCTCCAAACGTGCGGGTAATGGCGGATCCGCCGGCATCGGCACCGGCACCGCACGGGCTTTGCCCGGCGGCCCACGCCGGCGGCGGCAGGGGGATATGGAGGAAGAGGCCTGGGGACCTAGGGTTTGGGAATCGCTCCTGGTCGCCCACGGGGACGACCGAGGGTTTGGGAATCGCCCATGAGTATCGAGTTTTAGCATCATCTATTTTTTCCCAAGTAATTTCGACACCATTGGCCATTCATCCCAATGTATCTATAAGCATGTTTGCATGACGGCATCACATAAAAGACGTCTACATTCCAAATCCTTGACAATGGAAGGCTCGAGACGATGACATTGAAGAACTTTGATCAGACCTCTAAATCCGTCACAAGTATTTATATTTGAACTTTCCGGGGTTGTTGTTTTGGCTCCCGGGAGCATATACTACACGATGACACCATTTTCTCTTTTATAAGAATTATGGTATAGCGGTGGCACCGAATCAGAGATTCTCAAAAAGAAAATAGATAATACTAGTACTCCCTGCTATCCGATTAATTGTCGCAGGTTTAGTCAAAGTTTTGCCACTACCTCCTTTTAAATTCCCCTCTGGCACCGCACAGCGCGCAAATCAAAACGCGAAATGAGAGGGGCAGTAAATTCCCTCGCACTCGCTGCTGCCAAAACCCGCGTGATTTCTTTAATCAGGCTCCCTCCATCCACGCCAGCCACTACTACTCCCTCCCGTCTCCTCCTCGTGAGCCCCTCTCCTCTCCGTCCCCACCTCCTCCCCGCAACCCTCCCCTCGGATCTCGCCTTGCCGGCCGCAGCCGGACGCGGCGGCGACCCGGTCCTCCAGCCTCACCGCGTGCCGCCGCGCCTAGTTATACGTACGGCCGCCCGCCGCAGGCATTGCGGGGGATCTGCTCCATTTGTCGCTCTGCCCGACCGTCCTAGGCGCCGGCGCGCACCATCTCATTCCACCTCTGCGTAGCTGGAGGCTGGAATCGAAGCTTCTGTCAGCCATTTCCCGTGCCGCTGGATCTGACTGACAGACTGCTCCGCTCCGGTGGAGGTCGGCGGCGACTGGTGCTTGGTGGATGAGAGGAGTTGAGGTTGAGGTCTGAGAGAGATAGCGAACACCCCTGCTGCGGAGGCCGGAGCGCTGAGAAGCGAGATGGCTGCCGGCGGCGTGGGGACCGCTGCGCAGCTCGGCGGCCCCGGGGCCGGCAGCAACGGCGGGGCCACCGCCTCCGCCGCCGCCACGCCGCTGCACGGCTCCGCGGCCGCCAGCGTGAACGGCGACGGCTACGACAGCGACGGCTACAACTTCGCGCCGCCGTGAGTACCAGCCTCCTCCGCCGAACCCCCGTCTCATATGGCTACTTCGTTAGTACTTTTAGAGCTTTTTCGATTTTAATCTGGCGACCAGAGTAGATTTCGTGTCGCTGCTTACGCATGGTACGTTTGTTGGTCCCAGGTTTTGAATTTCCTGGTGATGTTACATAGCCGAAAAGTTTCCCCGCCTGGTGGAAAGTAGAGGAAAAGTTGGGTTTAGACTGAGATTCTGTGAATTTATTTAGGGTTGATGTCGCTATAATTGGTTACGCCTGTTGCCTTTGTAACCCTGGCCTACCTCGCTGCTTGTTAAATCATTTAGGTACCAGTTTAATGGTTATTTCGAATTGGAGACGCTGTTACCATCCCGTGTTCCGTCTTCTGGGTCACAATCTGCATGTTCACTCTTCGTTACCTGATGATACCATGTACCGGTACTTATTCTTTGGGATTTTTTTTTCAGTACTCCGTCGACTCTGTCCATGTCCATACCCCCGGAGCTTGCTGGAGCAATCCCGCTAATTGACAGGTTCCAGGTATGTGTTCCTTGATTCTAGCACACACAGTGAAGTGATATATCTCAATTTCATAGCATGTGGTGCGAAATGTTAACTTCAGCATCAACACATAAATTGTAACAAATTGCTGTATTGATGTGTGGGGCGGCTAGAATTTTGTTGGTGGAATTTGTAGATTAAGGATAAGTAGCATAACTTTTATGCTTGAATTGTCTTGCCGGACAAAAAGAGTTTCTTCTACCTCCATTCCTAAGTCCTGCTGTCTCCATTCAAATGTACAGTAGTAACAGTTATCCTTGATTTGGTTGGGTCTCTCTACATGTCTTGTATTTTCTGTCAAAGTGGCAAGTATTGTTGATGATTCTATAAATGCACCGAAACATTTCAGTAGGATCAGATTTATGAATTTACAATTTTTCTGCATCAGCTAGTAAGCACTTGTATGGTTCCCATAGTCACATTACCCCATGCTAAAATTAGTGCCAAAATATTAACAGGTGGAGGGGTTTCTCAAAGCGATGCAAAAACAGATCCAATCATCTGGAAAGCGTGGGTTTTTTATTAAAAAATCTGCGGGTCCGCAAGTTCGTGAGAAGTTCACGTTGGAAGATATGTTGTGCTTCCAAAAGGTAATGTCACTGAACCCCATTCCCTGTATGGGATTATTTGGCTGCAATCTAATGTCTGAGCATGTTCTCTTACTGTGTTTTTATTACCATCGAAATGCTTGTGATGTCATTTCATTTCATTAATTTATTGCTTCCTTGCTCTCTCTTTTGCAGGATCCTATCCCAACATCGTTACTAAAAGTAACTAACGACCTTGTAAGCCGCTCAATTAAATTATTCCATGTCATATTAAAGTACATGGGCATCGATTCACCTGCAATAATAAGCTTGGAAGAAAGAATTGAACTTGTTGCAAAGCTTTATAAGCATACTTTGAAGCGTTCTGAACTTCGAGATGAGCTCTTTGCACAGCTTTCAAAACAAACACGCAACAATCCTGATCGGTATGTAATGTGCTTCCAGTGCATAGCAAGCACCTGTTGATTTCAGGTTCATTTGAGGGATCATGATTTTATTTTTCTTACAGGAGTTGGCTGATAAGAGCTTGGGAGCTAATGTATTTATGTGCATCTTCCATGCCACCAAGCAAAGATATTGGGGCATACTTGTCTGAGTATGTTCACTATATTGCTCATGGGGCCACAACTGATTCTGATGTTCGAGTTCTAGCATTGAATACACTGAATGCGTTAAAGCGTTCGGTTAAGGCAGGCCCACGTGTTACAGTTCCTGCACGGGAGGAGATAGAAGCTCTTTTAACCAGTCGGAAGCTTACAACAATTGTATTTTTCTTGGATGAAACATTTGAAGAGATCGCCTACGACATGGCAACAACTGTTGCCGATGCTGTTGAGGTATCCACATTTCTCCTAAGCTACTGGAGGTTTTGAACTGATAGGTATCAGATGGGCCTTTAGAAGAATGCACCAAGTCAGATCTAGAGCATTGCTTGTTATTTATGCAATTTTGGTTGGTATAAGTTGTCACTTTTGGTATGACGATATTGATACTAACCAAGTAATGGGTCCGGATAGCCATAACTTACAGATTTACCTCTTATGTGCATAGGGTGGTTCATTTTATTGATTTTCAGTTTTGTTACTTTTGTGGTCATGACTATTTCCTCTCAAATATATTCATAAAGGTGATATACAGAAGAATGCGTTTAGTACCAGTCATCCATTTGTAGATTGAACACACATTTGGCCACCACTCAATGGTAGCTAGAATAGAACCTCTGCTACAGTTCTCTGGCTGGTTTCACTTGTATGAACCTCATTGCTACTAGGTGTGTACGCACACTCTGAAGAGTTGTCTTGTTCAGAATTTCAGATACCTCATGACTAAGCGTCTAAGCCTAATGCCCGTATAGAATTAGGCTGTATGCAGACTGGCAGAGTGTCAATAGGAATTAGGACTAGTTCTAAGAAAATGCTTTTGACCATTTTCGTCATCATTCAACATTCAGGGAAGTTGGTAGTCATAACACACATACATCTTCTTCAACTCCCATAGTTCCAGAAAATGAATGTGTGGCTACTCAAATTTACAAAGGTGTCGGCACTTTGTGTTCCGTGTCATACAGATGACCCACTGCTACTTATTTCCCTACTATTTTGAAGTATGAACTCTAATACTAGTAGACTGTTATCCTTGAGTCGAACATTAGTTAGTCTTCAGTTCATTAGATCTAGTTTCTGCCTTTCTGGTCGACCAAATAGTGAATATTCAACGATATATCACATCCTAGTATAGTGTTAGAGTACTCTTTGTGTGTTCTCTTGTGGTATTTTTTTATTTAGGCTTTTGGCTCCAAATTTGTTCATTCCATGTCATTTTTATATACTTAAAGTTGTAAGTTTTGTGTAAACAAAATATGCCATTATTACAGGAACTTGCTGGCATTATCAAACTCTCAGTATATTCTAGTTTCAGTCTTTTTGAATGTCGAAAGATTGTTAATGGATCAAAGTCTTCAGAAGTTGGCAATGGTATTTCTTTTCATTCTTAGCTTGCACATCTTCCCCCCTTCAGTCTAATTTACTACATGTGGGTTTGATCTTGAGGGTTTAAGGAAATATACAAATTAATCAAAGTTTCTCATATATCACATCCATATATTACTTTCTGGCATGCAGAGGAATATATTGGATTGGACGATAACAAATACATTGGTGACTTGCTGTCTGAATTCAAGTCAGCTAAGGATCGCAACAAAGGAGAAATTTTGCACTGCAAGCTTGTATTTAAGAAACGCCTCTTTCGTGAGTCTGATGAGGCTGTGACTGATCCGATGTTTGTTCAGCTATCATATGTCCAGGTACTGATTTGCGTAGCCAGTTGAAGTACTTACAGTTCTTAGGCCATGGAAGTAATCTTGCTTCCAACATAGCACTAACTAATAATCTTGTTCTGCAGTTACAACATGATTATATTTTGGGCAACTACCCAGTAGGCCGGGATGATGCTGCACAACTCACTGCTCTGCAAATATTGGTCGAGATTGGATTCATTGACAATCCCGAGTCCTGTGTGTACGTAATTCATAACGCTGTGCCTGATTCTTATTTTGTTTGTCAATATAGTCATTCTCAATAATTATTTATCATATTTCTGCTGAGATGCCATTATTCTTCTTGCTAGTGAATGGATATCTCTTCTAGAGAGGTTTCTACCTAGACAAGTTGCAATTACGAGAGCAAAGCGAGACTGGGAGCTCGACATCATCTCACGCTATCAGTTAATGGTATTCATCTAGCTGTGCAACTTTATTGTATTACACAACAACCTTAGATTCATCGCACACCATATGATTTGCAATTGTTTACTTAATTTTGAACACATCTGTCTTATTTACCTCCATGTTGTGCACTGATTATAACAGCGAGTGTCTTTGTAGATGCATCACATATTTTGCGAACATGTAAAAAAATCAGTATTGTTTTAAATTTCAAATAGTTTGAGATTTTCTCAAGGAATTAGTTTTGATGCACGTGCTGATAAAATAGTAAATTTCACGATCTTAATTTTACATGTGATACCTTAATCACATAAGTTATTCACCGTTGCATACAGGAACACTTGTCAAAAGATGATGCAAGGAACCAATTTCTCAGAATCTTAAGGACTCTTCCATATGGCAATTCAGTTTTCTTTAGCGTTCGGAAAATTGATGACCCAATAGGACTTTTACCTGGAAGAATCATTTTGGGAATCAACAAACGAGGGGTAGGATGCCTTGTCATCTGATACAAATAGTATATTTGTTCTATTAATAATTGAAGCTGATCTTGTAATTCTGGTTTAACACAGGTTCACTTTTTTCGTCCGGTTCCTAAGGAATACCTACATTCTGCAGAGCTGAGAGACATAATGCAGTTTGGGAGCAGCAATACTGCTGTTTTCTTTAAGATGCGAGTTGCTGGTGTTCTTCATATCTTTCAGTTTGAAACTAAGCAGGTTATATTTAATCATCAAAGGATGTTTATGCCATCTTGTTATATCATATAAAACTGTCCAAATAACCATTTTTTTGACTCAAGCAAAAAATAACCAAGTGCTTGCATTTTTAGGGTGAGGAAATATGTGTAGCACTTCAAACACATATAAACGATGTGATGCTCCGTAGATATTCAAAAGCGCGCTCTGGCTCCGCTACTAGCACAGTTTCTCAAAATGACATTTCTCAAGCAGATAAGCCACCAAATGTTGAAATGTATGACAAACGTGTCCAAGAATTGTCAAAAGAAGTTGATGAGTCTCAAAAGAAAGCAGATCAGGTGAGTTATTTTGTTCTTAAAGAAACAGTAAAGGTGCCTCATAGTGCTTAAAGTTCAGAACTTTGTGAGAAATGACCCAAAACCTAGTAAATGATGTTCTAGCATACTGGAATTTCTGTGTAAGTGTAGCATTAAAATCAAAATCACATTTAGTCAAAACTCAACAGTCTCTATGTTTGACCAATGTTGTAGACAAAAAATATGAACATTTGTGGTACCAAATCAATATTAATAGATGCACCATAAAATATATTTCATAAGTTATTATTTAATATTGTAGATTTTGATATTTTCTTCTATTTGTGAAACTTAGAAAGCTTTCGCTTTTGACTAAATTTTTACGCCTTATTCATTGGAACTGAGGTAGTACTTGAAATTTTGTAGCTAGTAATTATATTATACATAGCTTTTGTGCACAAATTTATAGTCTGCCCAAGTGTTTTTCAATTTTCAATTCATGACTTCTTGAGTTAAAAGACTGAAAATATTCCAGTAATAGTTTAGTGATGCTTTTAAAATCTAACTGCCGTCTTATGTTATATTAGGGGTGTGCCATTATCTTGTACATATTTAGCCATCTAAGTACATGATTGTCCTTTTTCATGTTAGCTGCGGGAAGATTTAGAAAGGAAGACAAAACAAGAAAGAGAGATGCAAGAAGAATTGGAAGGGCTAAGAGATACCTTACAATCTGAACGACATATCATTAAAGAAGTAACAAGTGAGCGGGATAGGCTAAAATCTCTATGTGACGAAAAGGATTCTTCTTTGCAGGTGCGGTGATATACAAGTTGCATTTTTTTTGCGAGAAGTAGCAATGGTTAAATTGCTTGAATCGTGTAACTTGTTATTTTATTAGGTTGCTCTGGTGGAGAAAAGTAGACTGGAGACCAGATTAACAAGTGGGCAGGGCCAAGAGAACTACTCTAAATTAGAAATATCTGGAAACCATTGTGAAAGAGATACTTTGACAACTGTAGGCAGCGTCAACAATAGCATCGAGGTATTCTTAAACAATCATGTACATCTAGAGTTGAGTTTTGCAGGATGGCCTGCTTCTTACTTCTGTGGTCAAGCTTCTTATTGTTCACTAATTTGTCTTGTGTTTGAAAAGATGTTAACTAAGCTTGAGGAGGAGTTGAAATCATGTCAAAAAGAGCTTGATGCATCAAAAGAAATTTCACAGAAGTTGATGATGGAAAGGAATATGCTCGAACAGAAGATTCAAAGGCTTGAAAGAGCAAAAACAGAAGAGGTTTTTTGTTAATCATCAAACATTTCCTTTTTCCTGTTCTGATTTTCGCAGAGAATACTTTAGAGAAAATTCCTCATTTGACAGTATGTTAAAATGTGGTTCCTTATTTGACACCAGGTCTAAAATTTGTTCCTTATATGACACTACCGTCCATTCTGTTAAACTATTCCATCCAAATACAAATTAGGTAGGTCAGTTTTTTGTTTGAGTGACCAAATTACCTCTGCTATACATGTGAGTACTACGTGAGAACAAGATTAGCCACAGACTGTACGTACTAGGTTTAGCGACGTCCGTGTCCACGCGGGTGCATGTCCGCCAGGTCCTGAAGTCATATGCAGAAAACGAAATTATAGAAGATTTGATTGCAGCACAACGTGCTCGTTGGCTGCCTCCGTATATTTTTCGCAAATACGCCTTGTTGCCATAAGCACGTCATCTTGCCGAACATGATTAGCTAGCTCCGGTTCCAAGTGAACTTTCCATCTGCTTAAAGCTAGACTTATTACGGCCTGCCTGTCAGGCGTTTTGGCATAGATGCGTGAATCGTGTGTTGTACTAGTGCCTGATAATGCATCGTAATTTGCTTAGATACCTAGTACACTGATGGTCTCTATACTTTACTCTTTTCATATTTATGAAAACAAGGTTCTTTGTACTACGCAGAAAAGCACAATGGAACGAATTTACGAGGATGAATGTCGTAAGTTAAAAGATCATACAGCCAAACTGGAGCAAAAATTGGAAAGTACAACACACTCCTTAAAAGTTGCGGAATCAACTCTTGCCTCGAGAAATGCAGAAATAGATATATTGCAAAATACTCTCAAGGAGCTTGATGAGTTAAGAGAGTTCAAAGCGGTATGTGTAAGGCATAATACCTACATTCGGTGTTTCTTAGGTTCTATAGAAATTCACATACATCTGTTTTCAATAATTTCAGGATGTCGATAGAAAGAACCAACAAACTGTTGAGATTCTTAAAAGGCAAGGAGCACAGTTAGTTGAGCTTGAAAGTCTTTATAAGCAAGAACAAGTTTTGCGAAAACGTTACTTTAACACAATTGAAGGTAAAATACACTATTTACACACTATTAGGGTATTTTGCTAGTAACTTGATTATGAATAGAGTTACAATTATTCACAGATATGAAAGGAAAAATACGAGTTTTTTGTCGCTTGCGTCCTCTAAACGACAAGGAGCTTTCCTTAAAGGATAAGAATATTGTATGCAGTCCTGATGAATTTACCATTGCACATCCATGGAAAGATGACAAGTCAAAGCAACATATATATGATCGTGTTTTTGATGCATACACTACTCAAGAAGATATATTTGAGGACACGAAGGTAACATATTTCTAAATTTAAGTTTAATTTAATTTTTCTGTAAATTGTGTTCTTGAGATTATTCACCATTGGTTTTCATATGCTTTTGTTAAATGTGTTGCAGTATCTAGTACAATCAGCTGTCGATGGATATAATGTCTGTATATTTGCTTATGGCCAAACTGGTTCTGGGAAGACATTTACTATATATGGTTCAGAGAACAATCCTGGTCTTACTCCAAGGGCCACATCAGAACTTTTTAGGGTGATAAAGCGTGATGGCAACAAATATTCATTTTCCTTGACGGTAAAAAATATTTTCATGTGCATTTGATTGATTTCATATGGCATGTATGACATCAATTCTGTCTGGTCTAATCTACAAATATTCAATGTTGATATTCAATGTTGATGAAGTGATTTATACTGTTGTATGTTGGCAATTGACGGCTGATTATTACATGCTTTAGGAAGCATAACAGATTTTTGTTGAAATTTTTGCTTAACTTAATTTAAAACATGACTTAAGTTATTCTTCATTGACTGTATGCACTAATCTGTTCCTTACAACACGCAGGCATATATGGTGGAACTTTATCAAGATAATCTTGTGGACTTGTTGTTGCCCAAAAATGTTACGCGACAAAAATTGGAAATAAAAAAGGATTCCAAGGTATGAAAGCTCCTTTCTTGTAAGCATTTAACTTCTTATTTCCACACAGATCCCTAGAGTTAATGGTCATCCACTCTCATCCTGCAATTCGGCATTTTTTCCTTGTAGCTCAATAAGACAAGTTACAAAAATTTCTATGTAACTTTTCTTGTGTGCTTTTGAGCAACACCTTCTATAGGTGTTAACTAATGTTTGCTATGTCTGTTACTTTTATAATTGAAGTTAGACTATTACATTTATTTGATGATGACTAATTTGGTATGTCTCCATAATAAAGCTGTACAATTATAAATAACTACGGTTGGATAGTAGTAGTGTTTAGGGAAAACTAGCCATCTCCACAATTTCGTTGGGAACTACAGAGTGTGGCGTCACTTCCATTTGTTAACATGGGCAAGCATTTTTTTTCATGAACGGTAAATATGTTCTATTTCTGTGGAGTTACTTAACTCATGTTTCTTTTTATAGGGAGTTGTTACTGTTGAAAATGTTACAGTTGTGAGCATTTCAAGTTTTGAAGAATTGAGCGCTATTATCACAAGAGGTTCTGAGAGAAGACACACCGCTGGAACAAATATGAATGATGAGAGCTCAAGATCTCATTTAGTCCTTTCAATCATTATTGAAAGTACGAATCTCCAAACTCAATCTTATTCAAGAGGAAAGGTAAGATAAGATCTATCATTTTCAGAAAGGCTCGAATATTCTGTTGGTCTACCTTAAATTGTTAACCGACATAAGATTGTCCACCCACCATGCCAATTTACTTGGCCTTTTGTTTTTGAAGTGATTTGTTTTGACTATTTTCATTTTTTTTTAAAAAAGCGGCATCAAGACCCTGGCCTTATACCCTTTATTATATTATTATTGCATAGTCTTCAAGTTTATTACAAAGTGATAAAACTTAGTGAATGAAGTTCTATTTCCTACTGAAAATGTGGTCTCTTGATGTACTTGCCTACTTGGTTTAGTTCATAAGTATACCATGGTTAATCAACTAGAAAAAGTTGTGTTATAAGGTGCTAATTCATTTTTCCTAAATAGATTTACTAACATCGACAGTGTTCTTTTGTATGACAGCTAAGCTTTGTGGATCTTGCTGGTTCAGAGAGGGTAAAAAAGTCGGGTTCAGCAGGAAAGCAATTGAAAGAAGCACAAAGTATCAATAAATCTCTTTCTGCATTGGCTGACGTTATTGGTGCTTTATCTTCTGATGGACAACATATACCTTACCGGAACCATAAGTTGACAATGCTTATGAGTGATTCGCTTGGAGGCAATGCAAAAACCTTAATGTTTGTGAATGTTTCACCAGCAGAGTCAAATTTGGAGGAGACTTACAACTCACTCATGTATGGATTTTCATTGCTTTTGTTTACTCTTTGCAATTTTACATAGCTGTTGCTCTCTGAATTGCTTTATTGTTTTTTCAGTCAAGTTGGACTGAATTTTCATAACTTATATGCCTGCATCATACACGTACCTTCCGTGATAATCTAAGTCTCTTCTACCGCATATATATATGATAACATTTTTGTTACGTTTTAGGACTTGAGTTTTTCAATTCCAGTTCAGCCCTTCCTTGTTTTTTTCTTGTAAGTTTCTATGCGCAGCTGTTCAACCATTGTCTTTTGCCTTGTAGGTATGCTTCACGAGTACGTTGCATCGTCAATGACACGAGCAAGCATGTTGCCCCGAAAGAAATCATGAGGTTGAAGAAGTTGATTTCGTATTGGAAGGAGCAAGCAGGTAAGCGGAGTGAGGGCGATGAACTGGAAGAAATACAGGAAGAGAGGATCTCAAAAGAGAAAGTAGACACTCGGTTGACTGCTTGAGAGTGATATATCATCGGTGATGACTAGCCCTGAACCCCATGGTTCGCGTTCTTGCGCCATTTGCAGAGGCTATTGGTGCTACCGAGCACTCACAACACTGAAATAGTCGTCCGATGGCCATCTGGTAGAAATGGTCTGATAGACGATGTTGCATACCAATTGTATAGTTATTATATTTTGGCTGCGGCGCCTGTTTGTACAAAGAGATTAGTACACATTCATAGGAGAAGGGAGGGAACAGTTCTTAGGAGTAAATCCTTTGTTTTTTTTGGCCATCTTAGCAGAGATTACCAGTGTCACTGTTAGCATCGATGATGAATTGGCTGTGAGGTGTTGTAAGCTTCTGCATTATTATGGAGATCAAGAATTAGTAGGCTGTCTGGTAGAAAATTTGGAGTCAGGAGATCTTACATCACTCAGGAATTTAGTGCATGAAACCCTCAGCGGCTGCCTTCTACTGCTAATGAGTGTTGGTAATGTTGTATATATACGTCCTGTCTCCTGATTGCTCAGAATAGTTCAGGTGCAAATTTGCCAAACAGCTGAACTAGCGGTACAGTCCGTTTCATATATAATCGAACTGCCAATAGCACTAGAACTACATTGCAATATGATTGACATTATGGAGAGTGACAGAATAATTTGACAGAAAAGCATCGATGTCACAGAACTGGGGACAAAATGATAACTTGCATAGAAGCTAGTCCCTCCCTCACACAAAATGTTGTTATAACCAATTGCAACCTATATTGGTTGTAATAATATCTTACTAGGAAGATTAGGCGCGACGCTGCCGCTGCGCCTGTAGACGGTAGTGTGATATTGAGAAGCGAGTGTGCCGATTCATCCATGGAACAGGGATTAGGTACTCGTGTTGATACGTGTTTCTGCTGGAAGGCTCAGCCTGGTAGTCAAAGAAGATGTTCAAATCTGGGCGAGCTCTACATTGTGGTTGGAGGGGATCAAAAGCTTGGCCTTGTTGTCGAAGTGGGTGCTAATACCAGGGTCGGCCTCTGCTTGTTCTCTTCTTTCTTCGTTCCAGGCTTGTTGCATTCTTCGTGGAGTGGCTCGCTGGTGACGTTGGTGTATAGGGCTGGGTTGTCTGTACTGCTTGCTGCAAGAAACAGTCTAGATTTAGTGTCCTTTGCTATCCTGATATCTGTATATATCTGTCCTATTTAGACACAAATTACTGTGAACTCTTACCTGGAAAGGTGGATCTTTTTACTTAAGTGGGAATAATTCATTATTAACTTTCTTTTTTCATGAAATTAGCTTCATTGTCATGGAACTGATGTGGAGAAGTACCTTCTTTTAGCTAATGTAGCACTTTGCTTTGAATGATTCCTTTCCTTACGCTGCCGCTTGTATTTCCTACCTTAACTACCAATCATTGGGATTATTCACTTCTGTAACAACTACTTGCAATGCACAGTTTTCACTGCTAATTGATAGCATACCCTTTAACCGATCTCTGAATAAATTTATGTGATTGGCTGGTATACAGCCCTCCCATTGTGTTTCCCAGAAATGTAAACAAAGTCTTAGTATTTATTCTGTCCAGAAAAGAGTTCAGTTTGCTAGCAAAGAGACATACAGAAGGAGCAGGATTTTATATTTTGAGAAAATTAGGTGCTGATCATTAAACCTACATTGTTATGTTCAATGTCACTACACCCTAAATTTATCAATTAGGAACACGATAAGTAAGAATGCTAGATCTGGCAGCATGCCAACTACGTTGGCAGCAGAAACTAAGGTCGCAGTCATGCAAGACCACAAAACAGTGTTCACAAAACGTATAGCTTCTGTGATCTAAACCAAATGGCCACAAAATATTTATTATCAGCTATGCTAGTGTGTATTTATACGAAAAATAAAGGAAAAGATATATTAAGAACAACTTCCCTGCCATTTAAATTTGGAAGCTGGTAATGAATACAGTGAATTTAATAAAGAGAACCGAGATCACTCTATGGATGCATACTCTTGTTGTAAATTTTAAGTTATCCCTACAACGAGTCCCATAATTAAGCAACTAAAACTCTATAATGAATTAATATTTGATCCTTAAGTAAGAAGACTTAACTTTTCATCATGGACAAACCATATATAGGATCCCTGCATGCAAAAAAAAAAAACAAATTCCACTTTGTAATGTGCAAGTACATCCTGTAATGTTCTGCAATAGCTTAACAGAGATGCATCTATCATCCTAATTTAGAAATAATAATAAAATCTAGAGCAAAGGAATAGCAAGCATAACACAGTTTCTGTTTGCATGGTTCATGTCTCAGATTTCATGTTTTCATATATGGCCTGGTAGACTACGTCATTTTTGAATAACTATCACCTTCGATGATGCAGACTGTAGTAAAGCTAGCGTTATATGAATCAATGATGCAGAAGCAGGAGTTCAGGAAAAGTTCCATTTTCAGAACAGAAGACTGCATCGCCTTTGAATGACTATACCCTGGCCTATGTTGCTTGCGTTCATCTTCTCCTTCACTTTCAGGAAACTGCAACTAACTGGAAATATGGTGGGGACAGGGTGACTACAATAGTAGATACTACGATGTTCCATGGGGGTCTGAAACAGAGGTGATACCAACAGTTAGATATTTATGGAGCTCACGTTTCTGCGCCCCATATTTCCTTCACTTTCAAGAAACCGTGACTAACTGTACAACACATAGGAAGAGAAATATTAGATGACAAACCCTGTACTGTACTATCCATGCCCGACACTGAAAGTCTCAATAAAAGGTTGTTTTAGCTGCGACTTTCGCTTTCTAAGGAAAATAATTATCCTCACGTCTAATTTGCAACTACAAATTTGATTAACAGAAGCAGGTGAAATGGTGAATAGTACAATATGAAGGCTGGACTACAATTTCAGTACCGCGTTGGAGGATAACATATCAAAGAAACATCCTTGGAGATGAGACAGATCCTAATTTTGCACTCTTATCTCAAATTTTTCCAATCTTACTAAAACCTTGAAGCAAAGAGAAACACAAACATATTTAGAAGTTATATTTCTCCAATTGGTTTAGCTCAGTAAAACCGAGAACATCAACATTTCAGACTTCCGATGAAGCGGTGGGGTTTGGAAAACTTTGCATGGGCGGGGAGGGGAGAAAAAACACTTATGTGGATAAAAAAATGAATGAAAACAAATAACACACGCTGAATGCAATTAATCGCAACAGGTTCCTCATTAGTAATGAACTTGTATTTGTCAAGTACGACAAAAATAGCCATCTTTTTGCATGAAAAGAGCATGCATATAACCTGTAATCTGATGCGCCCCGCTTCTTGCTGCCGCTCCTCTTCCTTGCTTGTACCCCCATTCCACTACACTCTTGTTCATTACTCCTTTATGATGCATGCTCTCTTCCGGTAAAGGTAGGCCAATGTCCTGATATGCCCATCAAAATAATGTTTACTTCAGTATATCAGTCAGATAAAAATGGATACCAAATATAGAATACGTTAGCTTGCCAATTTAAAATGATCCTAGTTTTTCTTGGAATGCTAAGGTAGTCAGGTAGACCAACATTTGAAATATGTGGAAGGGCCTGCTGAACCTTTTCCTCTTAAATCCTTCCAAAATTCGAAACGGAAACTTCATGTAAAAAAGGCGCAATAACTTGTTGTAATACATCTCCAGTTCTTTGCGATGGTGTAGTGCCACAATATTTCTTTACAAAGATTTGTGAACTCCTTAGCCTCTAATCCATGGCTTAGAATTTTTGTCTAAGAAGAGTAATAGATGGGTACGGAGTGCATTCTCACCTCACGCGACGACGTGGCCGACGGGCATCCTTAGAGGGTAATCAGTGTTGGAGCTCATCGCCATTGGGTGTGCAGGAGGAGAGGCGGCGGCGCTGCAGCTCATCTCCCAAGTTGAAGAGGAGAGCCTACATTAGCAAGACGTAAAAATGTGAGAGCTCTATTAGCTAGCTAAGTGAATCGTTGTTTATATCCAATTCACCACATCTGATGGATAGCAAAAAGAATGTATTCTATTCATCTGATTGTGCAGAGCCTTAGCATGCCGTTCCAATACCTTAGGCAGGAGTCTACTCTGCAGTTTAACAGCAACAACTAATACTACAGTGCATAGCAACAAACAACATGTTTCAGAACCGAAGCTCTGTAACATAAGAACAAACAGGTGGAGGGCAGGGCACGAATACACAATGCATATGCTAAAAAAAATCTGCATCCAAATATTACTGAAGGAGCGTACTGAAAGCAGAGGCGATTTGGGGCCTGGAGAGGCAGAGGCGATTTGGGGCCTGGAGAAGTAGGAAAGAGGCAGGAGCAAGTTTCCTCTCCGTTGGAGGCAGAACAGCTCCGTCGCTTCCCGTCGCACCTGCAGCGAAGCGGAGAAAATCTGGCCAAGTCGTTTAACTGGAGGCACCACCAGCTGAGAGAGAAAGAGAGAAGGGAAGGTGGAGTGACCGTACCTTCGCCGGAGAAGACGTCCACCATGGGATCTGGCTCCACCGATCCACCGCATGCATTCCGTAGCCACGGCGTGGGTCCGCTCCCCTCGGCTTCTCAAACAGCAGTGAAGGGGCCAGCGTGGAGCAGTCGGGGCGGAGCACGTCGGGCATGGATGCCGCGAGCTCGGACGTCAAGGAGATTTGTGGCTTCTGCATCGTCCTCTGCCTTTGATGCTTCTGAATGAAGATACCTATGTTCTCATCGTCCTCATCTCATCTAGATGCCTCTACTCGAGCACCCACACCACAAGGGAACCAGCTGGAGGCCGAGGGTGATCACCCACACAGCAGACGCAGACCAACACGGTCGCCCGGCGCGGCGCGGCCACCTCCGACGGAGGAGAGGAGCTCGGACAGTCTCGTTTGCGCTCTGTTCTTCCCAAATCCCAATCAAAAAGCGCTTATTGTTTTTTAGAGAATACACGTATCAATCATATAATCATATGGAAGGTGTTTGGGTCAAGGTTGAAGCTTGCGCTGATGATCCTAAGCCTGCTGAAATCCTTTCTGACATTTGGATTAAAGTTACTGAGCTGTCTGTGTGTGTGGCATTATGAGAGATGTAGATTGACTAAGTGTGTTCAAGAATAATGCTCAAGAAGTTAGAGTGAAAATTAGCCGCAGAGATCCTTCCAAAATTCCTTCAGGGAGGCTCTTTGAGTTTCACAAGAATCTCTTCATCCTGGGCTTCACTGCAGAGTCTTTGCTGCCTGCTAATGATGATGATGATTTGCTTGGTGAGAACTTGGAAGACCAGAACAGAAGGAATGGTGGGGATGGCAATGGAGACAATGGTGACAGAGGTGTGGACAATGGGGGTAGGTCTGATGCTCCTCCAAACAGCAGCCTGGGTGGTGCTGGGGCTGCAAACAACAACCAGGCTGGTGGTGCTAACAAGACTAGAATGACTAGGGACTTGGGGAATTCTCATGAACAAGAATGTCCTACTTCTACTTCTGCTGTCTATCAGTTGTTGGTGCAAAAGAGAGTGATCAACAAAGAAGGCTGTTTTGTCTGGGACAAAGCTGAGGTGGAGGAGGCTGTAATTGCTGAAACTGAGCAATTCTGGGCCAAGGAAACTACTACTGATGTCACCTTTCAACAGAGGCTGGAAGATGCTGTGGAAGCTGAATTATCCCTACCTGACAACATCATGCCTGATTTTGAAGATCCTGCTGCTAAGCTTGCACTTTCAAAGATTCACAAGGAGAAGAAACAGAAATGGGGGCCTGTTCAAGCGGTCAGACAAAGTTCTAGGATTGATAGGTCAAAGAATATCATGGAGAAAGCTGAAGAAAAGGAAGAGAAAGACTAACTTGGAAATCCCAAAGATGAAAGGTATTATGTGTTCTAATCCTTTTACAGTTTTACCTATTCATAAATTAGATGATAGAGCTGATAAAGTTGGTATTTCTATTACCGAAGAATTTGTAGAAATAGATAATCAGACAAGGTCTTCCAGTTCCTCCTCTAGTATGCCTTTTTCTGATAAAGATAGGCAAGAGGATCTGTGTAACAACTCAGAAATTTGTAATCCACTTCCTATTAATTAAAGTGCCAAATTTTGGGCCAAGATAAAACTTTTTATCTATTATTGCGTGTATGCATGTATTTTCTATGATATGTATTTTATGATTTTATGTGTGTATTGAATTGTTGTGCAATAGTTAGTTAGTTCTAACTTAACCCACAGAAGCATTAGAGAAGAATTATAAGAGCTAAAGAAACCAGAAATAAAAGAAAGAAAGAAAAAGATAAGAAAAAGATGATCTAGAAATTGTTATTGACTATCCTACTTTGGACCCTTAGAATAAGAAATCTGTAACTCAAGCAAAGGTGTGGTCAGTTAGTTGAGCTTGACCAAGTTGCCTACTAACTCAACCAAGAAGTTTCAAACCAAAATTCAAAGTGTAACTCAACTCAAACATCAGCCAAAGATTAAATCTGAAATACTGACAATACCCAAAATTTGAAATATGATTTCTGCAAAACTCAATCTTTCTTCAGAACAAAAATATCTCTGGAAACCTTGTCTAATATGATGACCACCCAAAGTGAAAAATTTCAAAAATTCGAATTTGAGTTTCTTGCGGGCATTTGGTCGAGCACGTGGTGAGCAAAAATCCAGAAAATCTGGGCTACTGTGAGCATCACTGTCGCCGTTCGCCCCAGGCCTGTAGCCATGCCGTGGACACTCCCTCTGTCGAGCCCAGCCTCTCCAGCCCCGACCCAGGCCGTGAGACAGGGAAGGAAGAGGAAGACGCCGCCCGGACCCCCCTCTCTGTCCCTCTCCCTCTCTGCAAGCTCCCGACCGCCGTGACCTCGCCAGAGCTGACCCACAACACTCCGTCGCCGAGACAGAACCCCGCCAGCACGCGAGCAAGGCCGCCGTGCCCGGCCTCGCCCGTGCACGTCGCCAGCACACCCTGCGCCGGCCACCCACTGGGCGCCCTTGTCCCCGCCCCTCTGGCCTATAAAAACCCTCGCCGATCAAACGAGCGAACTCACCCTACTCCCAGCTCGCTCCCAGACATCTTCTCTTCTCCCCGCTCGCTCTCGCTCGACGTCGCCAGCCCCGCCGGCGAGGTACTGGACGCAGGAGGCGCCGCCGCGTTCGGCCTCAGTTGAGCAAGCGGACGCCGGGAATTGGAGGAGGAGCACCGCCGGAGCCTTTTCCGCCCATCGCCGTCGAGCCCTGCTTCCTCTACGCGCCTCGCCGTCGCCGTCGTCTTCCTCGCCGTGCGCAGGTGAGCTCCCTCCCTCGCCGTGGACACGACGCAGACGCGCCGTTGGATTAGAATCCAACGGCCGCGTACCGATTTGGGTCACTTAAGTGACCTGACCAGTAGCCCCCCCTGTCAGCACCGTTTAAAACATTTCCCGCCCGTGCGAAGAGGTATTTTGGGCCGGCCCGTTCGGGTTCTTTCTGGATTCGGCCCAGTGCAGAAGAATTCGGTCCGATTCATTTTTTAATTATTTCCCGCCCGTTTGAATTATTTCAAATATGTTTCAGATCTGTTTTTCAAACTTAAATTCCGAGAGATTTAGAAATCCATTTTTAGCAAATGAATATGTGTTGGAAAGCTTAGGAAATGCTCTACCCTCTGAAACTGGTTAGAATTCAATTTGAGTTAGGGATTTAAATAAATAAGAATACTTTGACCATAGCTTTATTAATCATAGGAAAATTCTAAAAATTTGTTTAAGCCTCCTAAAATTATGAAACTTGGTTTGTGAACTCACTACTTAACTCCCCTACTGTTAGTCCAACCTTAATCAACTCAAACCTTGTTAGTGGTATCAATTAGACCCTAATCCAATCCTAGTTGGTAACATAAAATGATAGATCTCTATTATACACTTAGAATTAGTTTTGCCCTCAATACCAATTCACTTAATTAGCCAATCCTCACTTAAACTAGCCATAATACCCTAGTTTCATACCCATACTCAAAAAGTAAACAACACATGACACATAGTAGAAAATCTAACTTGCACACTTAATGAAAACTTGGAAGAAAAACTTGCAATCCAACTCAATAAAATCCAACATGAACTCTATTGTTTGAAAACAATGATGTGTGCTTGAAGTGATGTTAGTATGGTGTGGTGATTGTGTGCTTTGTGTTTATTCGTTATTAGACGCTAGTGTTGCTGAGGAGAATATTGAGGGGGGATATTATCAAGAAGAAGAAGACTACCCCGGACACTTTGCCAACCAAGGCAAGCCATCTTTTGAATCATACTCCAAATGCCTAGTTTTACTATTGCATTCTACCTGTTTTAAGTAAATTGCATGATTGAATTGCTAGAGTAGAATGATAGATGTGTAGTGAGATCTTGCTTAGCAAGAGCATCAAGCTGAGTTTATCCAACCCTATTTTAGTGGTATCATCACTCAATGTAGTTGCTTAGTCGCTAATAAAATTGAAGTCCTCTCTAAGTGGAACCCCATCTGAACTTGGTGACTTGAACTTGAAAGCTTGAATTGGTGATCCCTCCTACATGATGGTTTTATGAAGGAAATTAATATTGACTAAGGACTATGGAATGTATTTGCTAAATGATAATAAGTGATGTACCATGTGAGCCAACCATTACCGTACTACCACACTACCCCTAAATGGGAAGGGGCTTAGTCCGTAGCTTGTTCACCCTAGTATGGGAGGTCTTGTATCATCCTTTATAGAAGTGCACCGTGCGCGGGTACTTCCAAACCGGGTGGAATTTCCATTCATCCAGCATCTTGGAGCGGGCAAAACTAGAGACGCCGGAACGGAGATATCCGTGTCTCGGGCTCTAGGGAAGGATCCTATACTAGAGTAAGCAAGTGAAAGAGTTTGTTTGATTATCTGAACCTCGCATACTTTGGGTATGACGATCCGTGGAATTCTCCCGGCAGATGTATCGAATCTTGTGGGTAAAGTGTACCCCTCTGCAGAGGTTTCAAAACTATTCGAATAGCCGCGTCCTCGGTTATGGACAGTTGGCAAACTGTACTTGACTTTTGTCAAGAATGATAATAACTTATGGTGAACTTGGTGAATGACATGACTTGACTTGACATTGATATTGACACACTTGAGGTTCCTCTTTAGATTGAACTTAGAGAACTAAACCTCTTTTCTACCAATGAACCTTCTTGGGAAACAAAACTAGCTTTTGCAACTAAACTTAGTGCTTAGTCCACCATATCAACCTTGCATTTTTACTTCATCATTTATAAGATGGTTTGCGAGTGCATCCAATGTACTCATGGCTGTGTCCCTAGCTATCAACTTGGCCAGACTATGGGGAAGAGTATCCGGAGGAAGGTTATGAAGAAGAGTATCAGAACTAAGATCGTCTCCTGAGTCGCCATTGCCTGTAGGGTGAAGGCATGGACCCGAAGACGTTATTTCCGCTGCTATATTGTGTTGTAATATGAACTTGGTCACTATGACCATTGTATTTGAACCATCGTATTGTAATGTCTATGGAACTGGTTACCAACTACGTTATGTGTATCACAACAATGATCTGGGATTGTGGTGGAATGCATAACGGGCACTTCGAATTTGTGATAAATTCGGGGTCGTCACAATCTGGATGAGTTTTGGACTGAAGTAGTCAGAAAATCTCGGGGCAAGCACCCCGGGAAAAATTGCAATGATTTGTTGTTTTTGGAATTGTAGGGGAATTTCTGCTCCTGGAAGACAGAAATTTATAGATGATAATTTAGTGCCTTTACATCTTGATTACATAGGCTTTCAAGAATCTAAGAAAGAGCAGTTTAGTAACTCCTTTCTGAAAAAACTGTTAGGAAATAGGAATTTTATCTGGAATCATTTATCTGCTGTAGGTTCTGCAGGTGGTATTCTGGTAGGGGTTAATGGTGATTTATTTGAAGTAATAGCTTGGAAAATTAAAACTTTCTCTGTTAGTGTTGTTCTTAAAAATAAGATTAGTGAGAATGTTTGTAGAATTACTACAGTGTATGGCTCTGCCTATGAGGAAAAGAAACATGAGTTTATCTCTGAACTTCATGAACTTTTTCTTAACTGGGATGGCTCTGCTATGATAGGAGGTGATTTTAATTTGATTAGATCTTCTGAGGATAAGAATAATTTGAATATAGATTACAGGTGGGTAGATAAGTTTAACACCTGGGTAGAAATGTGGGCTCTCCTGGAAATAGGTTTAGCAGGGAGAGCTTATACTTGGAGCAATAATCAAGAAGATCAAGTGATGTGTAAACTTGATAGAATCTTCTGTACAACTAATTTTGATGCTGCTTTTCCTTTGTCCTCTGCAAGGGCTTTAGCTAGAATTGGGAGTGATCATACACCCATTATTTGGGAGTCTGGGGAGTCCCATAGGCCTAAGAAAGGGGGTTTCAAATTTGAAAAGTGGTGGTTAGCTAATCCTGAGTTTAAAGATCTAGTAGCAAAAGCTTGGTCACTTGAGATTAACAATTCTTCTGCATTAGATAGGTGGCAAGCTAGGGTTAGGAAATTTAGAAGCTTAGCCAAAGGTTGGAGTGCCAACCAGGAGGCTGCTATTAGGAAACAGAAGAGAAAACTCATGGAAGAATATGATATTTTGGATATTAAATCTGAAACTCAAATTCTTTCTGCTGAGGAGAAGGCTAGATTAGATTTTATCCTTAGGGATTTGAATAGTTTTTGGATCATGGAGGAGACAAAAGCTAAACAAAGGTCTAGGGAGAAGTGGGTAGCTGAGGGTGATAGGAATACTACTTATTTCCATGCAGTAGCTAATCAGAGAAGGAGGAAGAAAATGATTCAAGTTCTAGATGGCCCTGATGGTCCAATTCATGAGAATAAAGAGATGCTTAAGATAGCTGTAGATTACTATAAGGATCTTTTTTGTCTAGAACCTAGACATGATATTAGACTTAAACCTAACTTTTTCTCTGATGAGGAAAAAAGTTAGTGTAGCAGAGAATGAAATTCTAGGAGGGGTTTTTACTGAGGAAGAGGTCAAAGAGGCAATGTTTGGCTCTTATGCTGATGGTGCCCCCGGATCAGATGGTCTTTCCTTCATGTTTTACCAAACCTACTAGGATATAGTTAAAAAAGATTTAATTGATATGTTTAATGATTGGTATAATGATAATTTAGACTTATATAGACTGAACTTTGCCATGATCACTCTCATTACCAAGGAAAATGAGGCAAGGTCTATGAAAAAGTTCAGACCTATTAGTTTGTTGAACTGCTCTTTTAAAATTTTCACAAAGGTTCTTACAAATAGATTAGCTAGAATTATTAATAGACTGATTTCCTATCATCAGTCTGCTTTCATTAGAGGTAGATACATTCTGGAGAGTGTTGTTACGGCTCATGAAATTATACATGAGGTCCATAGGAAAAAAGAGCAGGGTTTAGTTTTTAAAATTGACTATGAGAAGGCTTATGACAAAGTCAATCTAGATTTTCTTTTTGAAGTCTTACATCTTAGGGGTTTTAGTCCAGTTTTTATCAGAATGATTAAACAAATTACTTTAGCAGGCTCTGTAGGAGTCAAAGTTAATGATGTGGAGAGTGATTTCTTTCTCACTGGAAAAGGACTTAGGCAGGGAGATCCCATTGCTCCTTTGCTGTTCAACTGTGTAGTAGATGTGTTCTCTAGGATGTTAGTTAAAGGAACGAATTGTGGGCTGATTAGAGGTCTTTGCCCCAATTTTATTCCAGGTGGGGTTGTCAGTCTGCAATATGCAGATGACACTTTGCTATTCTTAGAAAATGATCCACAAGTTGCCTTGAACTTGAAATGGATTTTAACTTGTTTTGAACAAATTTCAGGGATGAGGATTAATTTCCACAAAAGTGAGTTAATTCCTATAAACATAGAACCAGAGGAACTCCTTCCTTTCATTGAAATTTTCCAATGTAAAGAATGTGCTTTCCCTGTTAAATACTTAGGTATTCCTTTGCATTTTGATAGGATTAGGAGAGAAGACCTACAGCCTCTTATTGAAAGTATTCTGAGAAGAATTACTGGATGGAGAGGTAGATTACTGTCATTAGCTGCTAAGAGGGTGCTCATTCAAGCCTGCCTATCTAGCATTCCTATATATCTATTATCTTTTTTTCAATTCCCTAAGTGGGCCCTTAGTTTGCTAGACACTCAATTAGCTAATTTCTTGTGGAATGATGAAGAAGGAAACCACAAGATTCATCTGGCTAACGGGCCTTCTGTGTGTTTTAAAAAAGAGTATGGAGGAATGGGAATTCCAAACCTCCAGGACTTAAATCTGTGTTTAATAGAATCTTGGATTAAAAGATATATTCAAGGAGAAGGGGCTCTCTGGAGAAGAGTGATAGATGCTAAGTATAATACTAAGAATCCTAACATTCTTTCCTGTCATGACATTCAACCATCCACTTTTTGGAAGGGTGTTATGTGGGCTTCTAGGGCTGTTTCTGTTGGTTACAAATGGAAAGTAGGTGATGGTAGGAGTATCAAATTTTGGGAAGACATTTGGTTTGGTAATTCTCCTTTAGCCACCTAATTTTGGGATATTTACATTGTTTCTAATCAACAGACCCAGACCATTAGGGATCTCTGGGATGGGGAGCAGATTAGAGGCACTTTTAGAAGAATTTTTTCGGATGAAATGATGATCAATTGGCTTGAGCTCATAGAAATTGCCAAGACAATCTCATATTCTGATGAAAATGATCAACTCATCTGGCAATATGAAACAAATGGGATTTATTCTTCTAGTTTCATGTATGCCTTAGTTAATTTTAGAAGGATTCAACCCATTTACCTGCCTTCGGTGTGGAAACTAAAAATTTCACCCAGAATCCAGGTTTTCTTGTGGCTGTTTTCTCAAAATAAAATCATGACTAGGGATAATCTTAGAACTAGAGGAATGGCGAAACCTCTTGAATGTGAAATGTGTAAGGAACTGGAAACTGTCAAACATCTTATGTTTGAGTGTATAGTGGCTAAACAACTTTGGACAATTGTGGAAAAAGTCTTTGATTGCAAAATTGATAACTTTGAATCAATTGCTTCTAAATGGTTGTGTAATAAAAAGTTTCTCCATTTCAATTTAGTCACCTCTGCAACTCTTTGGGGGCTGTGGATTAATAGAAATAACCTGGTCTTTAATAAGACTTCTTGGATTAATATTAAACAGGTCTGGCGTCTGGTGCTATCATTCGTAAAAGAATGGAAAGTACCATTCAAGGAGCTAGAAGGGGGGAAAAGCAGTCAGTTCTTGGACTGTCTGCTGGTGCTACTCAGAAGTCGACTACCACTACCCAGCCCATGATTTGCGGTGATTTCGGCTAGACGGCGACCTGGAGAACCCTCGCTTCCTCGTTGGGGGCATGGCGGCCGAGCCTCCCTGGAGTTCCTCAAAGCCCACCCGGAGGAGGGAGATGCCATCCATGTGGTCACCTGATGCTGATATGAAGCCGTTGTCTTTGGAATGCCTGGTGATGTGGTATGCTGGAGCGAGTTTAGAGAGAATAGCTCTATAGTTCTAGTCCCTGCTTTTGTTTCCAGCAGCTGAAAATTTGTGTTGTTTTTACTTTTTGCTGAACTCTTTTTCGCTTTGAGAACTTGTTGTAAGAACTGGTGGTTTCTTTTCATCTGAAATGGAACCGGGGCAGGAGCCCTTTTAGTCTAAAAAAAAGGCCGGAGACCGGCAAAGCGCTGCCAACAAGAGGTGGCAGCTCCTTAAGTACAAAAATTACTCTCCCCCTAGCAACGGCACCGGCTCTACCAAGCCAAAAGAATCAGTATGAAAGAGTCTAGCCAATCGCCACCTACTGTAGTCCTCTCTAATCCTCGCCAAGATGGCCTCCACCTCCGGTCTAGCACCGTTGAAGACCACATCGTTCCGGTGATGCCAGATGCACCAGAAAACCAAGATGATAGCAGTCCACATGTCCCGCTGCATCACCTTGGGACAAGGACGGGAAGTCCACCACTGGAGAAGCCCTGAGCTCGCCACCAGAAGCTAGGCAATCCTGTCCCAAAGGTTAAGAGCCCACGCCCAAACTTGTCGGGCCACCACACATCCAAGCAATAGGTGTTGGATCGTCTCCGATTCTTGATCGCAAAGCGGGTAGGCTGCAGGTCGAGGGAGTCTACGACGCTCCAACCGATCGGCCATCCAACACCGATCTCTGGAGACGATCCACGCAAAAAATTTGCAGCCATAGGGGGCCCTAGAATGCCAGATCTGGGAGGCCACGATATACCTGGCCTGACCGGCGAAGAAGGCGCCATAGGCCAATTTTGCCGAGTAGACTCCATCACCGGACCAGCACCAACGCAGCCTGTCCTCCTGACCCGGTGTAAGCTGAACCACAGCAAGCACTTGCCATAGTATGAAGAACTCCGCAAGTGCTGCCTCTAAAAAGCGCTTATTCGGTGGAGCTTCTGGTTGGTTCGCGCTTTTGTTTAAGCGGTGCAGCATCTACTAGTTGGTTCTCAACACAGCTTTGACCGAATTGATACCAAAACAAAGACACCATGAAAGCGTGCCACGCACATCAGTGTATTTGTCATTTAGGCCTTGTGTAAAGGGAACAACTAGAAAAGCCCGCAAATTTACCAATTATGAGTTGGGCGCTTTAACCATTCAGCCATGGATACTTAACAGGGATCATCGTACATCGTAAATAACCAATTTTCATATAGAAAGATATCTATCTATCTATCTATATACTATTGGTTTCGAGTATTATATACTATTGGTTTCGAGTTGGTGGTGAAGCCACTACTCGACATACAACATTTGACTGACGAAAATACCCCTAACAAAAAAACTGGAAGGCAAAATTAATACGAAAATTAAATACATCCACAAATCATGTTAATCAGGTCGGTCAATCTGCTCCAGTTAAGGAAGTAAATACCAGAATTTAACATATTTGACATCAACACGCTACACCACTTTACACTGTCGGATCATTTACCGGATCAATTACTGAATTACTATTTAATGCAAACTTATTCACCAAATCGGCATTTAATAACTTTCCTACACATAACACGGCACATTACAGGTACAGTGATGTTCAAGGAAACTTTTCATGGGTAGCGCGCCTCGAAATCAGCCAATCAATCTTACGGATTCATGGGACATCGACGCAATCTCCCTCCCCGCTCTTCATGCACCGCCCTCTCCATATCTCGTGTCCATGCTCCCATGCCCGCCACCGTTTCAGCCTCCCTCCGCGTCGACGCCTCACTCTCCCCGGCTTCCGCATCCGCGTCTCCGGGGTCACCTTCAACAGCGTGGCCACGCTCATGGCGTTAGGGCTCGTTCGTCACGCTTCACGTTTTCTTTTGCCGCGACGACATAGCCTTCCTGTGACACCGCTACCAGCGCGAGCTCGACCGCGTGTTCCAGATCCTCGCCGCACTGCTCGTCCAGGCCCTCTGCGTCGAGGCCGTGCACAAGGCCCTCTTCTTCTTCTCCACGGTGCGCATCGAGCCGCCGATCGCGATCACGCTCCCGGGCGTGCAGTGGCACTGGTGGCCGGTGGCGTCGTGGGTGTACCGCACAAGGGTGTTTCTGCTGGTGTGCGTACTGTTCCGACTCACCCGTGAGCTCGAGATCCTACACTTCAAGGGGACGTGGATGCAGTATTTTATATATTTGATTATTTTCTTGATTATTCCCTGTAGCTGTTTGGTCTTAATTTTCATTATATTATTTCTTATACTTACCAATTGTTACCTGTACTTTTATCCTTCCAGACCATGGAGTCATTGCTTTAAAAATTTCAGGGCAGCTCATTCTCAACAAAAATCACAGGAAATGTTAGTTTTACTATTTCCATCTGATACAATTGTGGGTTAGGAGGCTTGTTATACTATCATCATCATTGAATCAACCAGCTATAAAGAGACAAGATGGAGATTGGAGAAGGATGAAACAAAAGTTTTGATGGCATTCAAAGTGTGTCTCGTATTCATAAATAGATAGTGTTGTGCTACTGGAGTGTTCATACTTACAGGTACACATTATCATTCAAAACCTCTGACTGAAAATAAGTGTCGGTGATTTTATACTAACTTAATATAAGTTTTGTATGAAACCACTGACACTTATTTCTGATAGAAGTGAGTATATTTTATGGTGCATTCATTTTGAAAAAGAGAGCAACAAGTACCTTATGTTGGAGCACTATGCTTTCTACAGTTAGTAGTGTAGGCGGTGGTACAAACTGAGGCGGCACTTGGTGGAAATAGGAAGTGATGTAGCCTCACACGGATTGCGGACAACATGTAGCTGATTGGCTGGCAGTCCAGTTCCTTTCTATATTACCGTCGCGAGGATGGTGAGAATCTGGTAGGGAAGGTCAAATATTTGCAAGAACACGCGCGAGCATCGCGTGTCTTCATTCATTAAGGTAGAAAGGAGTGGCAATTACAAGAGAGGCTCAATCACAAACGATCGGTCCTCTAAACCACACACTCACCCGAGATAGAGCTAGCCTATTCCTCTCGCTATACCACTACCACTACCACAAAGCTTAGCTCGCTTCCACTGCTCGAATTCAACGGCAATCCGTCGGACTAGCTCTACTGGCATCGTTGCCTTTCTGTCAAAGATGCGCGCATTTCTCTCAAGCCATAGCTCCCTAGCAACAAGAACGACCAGGGAGTTGACCTCCTTCCTGTGTCTAGCTGGGATCGCATCGGATAGAGATGGCCACCATATTGCGAGCGACGTGTCGGCCGAGGGCACCCGATCATGCAGGTTCAGAGGCTGCAGGACCCTGTACCAAACTTCCCTCGCGAACGAGCACTGCAGCGTGAGATGCTCGATCGTCTCTGGCTCCTGGCAGCATAGCGGGCAGAGTGGCGTATTCTGAAGACCCCTCTCCTCCAGCCCGTCGGCAGTCCAGAGTCTGTCTTTGAGCGCCAACCAGACGTGGAGCTTGTGCTTGAGGGGCGCACCTGAGCTCCACAGTTCCTTCATCCCAGGAACCTCAGTGCGTCCAATGAAGAACAGCTGGTATGCCGTTTTCGCAGAGTACTGTCCATTAGCGGTGAGCCTCCATCTGGCGCTGTCTGGGCTCTCCTGCAACGCCGGCGCCTCTCTAAGGGCCGCCCAGAGGCCCATGAATTCCACAATGGCTGGGACTGACGGGGTGCCCCGTATAGCCTGAATCCAGTCATTGTTAGCAGAGTATAAGTCAGATCATGACAACAGATGCAGACAAATATTTAGAGGAGGTGGTGAATGAATTTATTGTGTAGATAGACTTAATCGTCTCTGTTGACCACAAGAATGGCACGACCATCGTCGGGTTCTACATCGAGCACGGCAAGCTCATGTTGATATACAGTTACATGTGCAACAGTAGCCTGGAGGTTATCACGCATGGTTTGTGCTTAATTCAGAAAATGAATGCACGTTTTGAATATATCCATCGTCGTGTTGATTAAGATTGCCTCCCGTGCAGTTGAGAAAGACAAATGATTCAAGACTAGGTTGGCCGAAGAGGTTAAGGTATACATTGGAGTCGTGCATGCCCTCCATTATTGACGGTTCTCCACGGGGAACAAGTGTCCGGTCATCCGCAAGGACGTCAAGTTCTCAAGCAAGGAATGGGTGGTCGCCTTGCCAAGAAGAATGACATCCAGTCATACAATCAACCTTCCCTTGCTTGATGTTAATGTCGATGAAGATGGAAACATGGTTTTTGATGAAGGAGTAGACCATTATTAGTAAATAATAAATAGTTGGACCCTTACTTTCTATGCACACTATCTCGAGAGCTTTTATCAAAGTACATTTAAGTAGAGTAAGTGTTTATAAAATAGTATTAGCTAGCTATCTTTTTATAAGGGCCGTGGCAACATAACTTATTTCTTTTGGACAATTATGTGGATATATTTCTTTTTTTGTTCATGTGAAATTTATGTAAATTATTTTTTAATGAAAAGTAATTTGAGAGATCTGTGGCAACGCATGGGCATTCAACTAGTATCATAGAAAAATGAAAAAAAAAATGCCAAATCAATGTCTACGAACCAGTGAATTGGTATGATCAAGTAGAAAAACAGAAAAATACCCGAAAACATGAAATGGAGCTCGGGCTCTATGTAGCCCTTTTTTTTAAATTGAAAATGATATTTAAAAGTTTCAAAAAATTTGAGACAAATAATCTTGATGTACACAATTATGGGATATACTAGTGTGAAAAAGATCAATCCGAAATTCATTATATTTTAGACTCAGCAAAAATGACAAATCCATAGATCTAGATCTAGTGAACAGTGCATAGTTCAAAAGTTTGAAATTTGGCAGATTTGACATTTTTCCTGAGCCTAAAATATAACGAGTTTCGGATTGGATTTTTTCACACTAATAGATCTCATTATTAACTATATCAAGATTTTTTGTCCCAATTTTTTTGAAACTATCAAAAGACATTTTCGAAATTTTAAAAAATCGGGCTACATGGAGCTCGAGCTCCATTAATCCACTCTCATACCCTTCTGCAAACTTTCTCCAACAATACAAGCATGTGCACATTGGTAAAATCACCTTGGTGAAAACAGGTAGAAGTAGCTGAAAAGGCGGTACATGGTAAAAAAGATTCATGCTCTAATGTTGGAAATGCTTTAGACGAAGATATTTCAACATTGGAAGTTCCTTGGAATGCTTGTTATGCCAACCAAACACAGAGGAGACGACAAGGCACACTTTTACCGAGTGTGCTGCCTTCAGCAACACCTGTTGGACAATGTCTGGCAGCTACAGCTTGGTATCCCTTCTTCGAGATTTTTCACTCTTGCTCATGCCTGGTACATTTTTAAGCAGAGTATAAGTTATCCAGCAACATATTACATATAAACCTACTAGGAGTTCCTGACTTAAGCGTTTCAAAACAGATCTCGACAAATCAGTTTATGAAGTCACAAAGGAACGCAAAACTCTCTGTCGACAATTCAATTAGAGTTTCATTTCAGCCATAGGGAGTTGTAGCATATGTTCACAATTTTAATATTTGGTCCAATTATATTCAGTAAAATGCAGTAAGAGCGCGCTCCAGTAAAATTTGTTTTTGGAAAGATTTCCCGGCTGTTTCGATGCCTAAACAAAAGCCGATTGCGTGAGCACATCACAAAGGGTTATCATATTGTGATATGAGATTAATTTTAACCACTGTCACTTCTATAGTAGCAAATCAATTAGGTAGCTATAACTATACGAAGGCTGGGTAGTCGATCATCAGCAAACTCGGAAGAAGCAGAAAGGTATTGCAGGTTATACTCACCCCCTCTCGCCACTTTCTCTTCACCGTCCAATTAGGCTGCAGCTTCCCCTGATAAAGAAGTGCCCCTTTGTTCCTACAAGCATAAGAGAAATAACAATTAGCACAAAGGCTCCAATTAAGTAGCAACAGAACAGGGAAACAACTCGCTCACCAAAAAGCACGGTGGCAACAGGTGATGATATGGTAGATGAGGCTACAGGGACTCGGTACACCACCATTGCCTTTGACACATCCATCCGCTGTTGGCACCCATGTTCTACTGCCCAGGTGGTATTGCCCAAGATAATATTCCTTGGGATGGAGAAGCACGACAGAGTCACCCACAATGGTAGGGTGTACTCCACTGCCGACACTCAGAACCCTTTCTTCAACGAAGAGAGCATTTCCTCCGATGCTTGTTACAGGGGCAATTCTTTCTAGGATAATGTCAGCTAGTCTGTAGACCAGAACGTCGGACGAATGCCTGCCGTCACGGCCGATCACCAGGATCTCTCTATCACATTCTGCGAGGTGGTAAGGGCCCTGAAGTTTGTTTGCCGGACATGCGGCAATCAACTTTGGCTCCGGCGGCGAGCACAAATGGCCTGAGCCCGCCATATCCTCGCGCCGGGGAAGGTTGATCTCGAAAATCGTCAGGTCGCTGGAAAAAGAGGGAGAATCTAACAGGTATATTTTGCCTTGGAATGACATCGGCTTCCAATGTTTTCTGATGGTCCATGTCGAGAGCTTCCATTGCTGGTCGATGGTGGTGGCATAGGCTACTTGCGTCAGTCTATCAAGCGCAATCATGACAGTGATGACTCCATCTGCGCCCACACCCAAGGCGGTAGCACCGACGGTCCTGAAAAACCACCAACTGAGTTGCTCCGGTAACTCCGTCTTGATGGTCGCGAGCGGCGGTAGATCTGCAATGTCGCCGGTGAAGGGGTGGAGGAGGCGGACAGCGGTGTCCTGGTCGCGCTGCAGCACGAGGATCCCGTCGATGGAGTCGAGGATGCAGTGGTCTCTGAAGATCGGGAGCCGGACACGGACGATGGCGCCGGTGGAGAGGTTGAAGAAGCGGATGTATCTGCGCAGCTTGCCGTGGCCGGGATGGAGGCCGTGGCCCTCGGGGAGCATCATCCACCGGCGCGGGTGGAAACGAGGTTCGAGGAGGCCACGGCCGCGCGGGGAGACGGTGGCGGCGCGCAATCCACAGCAGACAGCGCGTAGGCGGACGTAGTCGAGCAGGTCCCCGGTCTCCAGCAGCCGCCACCCGATCAGTTCAACCAGGTCTCCTGGAAGCGACGCCAAGGAAGAGGATGCGTCGCAGGGCTCCGAGGTGGAGGCGGCGGCGGCAACGGGGGCGCGTCGGTGGCGCTTGCTGCGGCTGCTGCGCACGATCGCGGCCGACGGGCGGCACTTTCGAGGCGTCGAGGGTGACATGGCGCTCGCAAGAACACCGGAATTGATTGGGGGGAAAACGAGACAGATCGGAGTGAGATGGGAAAGTTTTATCTTAGCCGAAAATGAAAGAGGGAATTCCTTATTTGGCACTACTTAAAATTTCAATTCTCATATTTGACAATTTAATTTTTTTTTGGTTTCCTATTTGACATTATGTCTTATTTTTTGTTCCTTGTATGCCACTACCGTCAATTCATGTCCCTTTTGTTTTCCTTGTACCTAATTACTCTTGTCCTCGATTGGCAATCCTGGAAAAAGAATTCCGAGCTAGTCAAGCAAAAAAGTAGTTCAGATACATGATCCAGACCTCACTGATAGTCTATGCCGTCGAGGACTTCCAACCCCCGAGGGCGAAGCTGAAAATAAAATGCTTTTTCGAGGATCATTGTATGTGTATGAGATGTTGAATTTTTTTCACCCGATCTACTCCCTCTACTTGAGAAGCGGCATAAAAAAATAGTAAAACATCATTAAAAGTTTGACTGATTTTATAAATAATGATGCAGATCTCCTTCCCGTGAGAGTCCATGTCACCCCCGCAGGCAACGGACGCTGGAACCTTGCTCGCCCCTCAACCCCTCTCATCCCCCTCCTCCTACGCCATCATCGAAAGCGGTGGTATTTCCTTTACTCGACGCAAGGACGAATCGCGGCTCAGACAGATCTTGCGGCGGTGCATGGGATGCAAGCTTCCTCGAAACATTGCAGCTTCCGACCGGTGGTTGCCCTGTGGCGGCGGGGTCATAACAGGGATGTCGTAGGAGGGGTGTGCCATGGATTTGGAGGTGGATGGCGTTGGCAGACATGGCT